>SELE01000036.1:0-1200000 GCA_009805495.1 Pezicula neosporulosa
AATATTATTATTATATTATTAATATACCTAGTAATTAAAAAGAATACTATTAAAAAGCTAAAAGCTAAAAGGTAAGTTATAAATGTACTTAATATATATAATAAACTATAAATAACTATACTTTATAACCTATAACTAAACTCTTCTTATTATAGTTTAAAGAGAAAGGAAATAGAAAAGTAAACTAAGAGTTAAACTAAGAAAAAAGCTTATACTTATTACTAAGTATAAATAAAAAGAACTATATATTAAAATTACCTTAAGGGTTTATTATATTTAAGATAATATCTATAAAATTATATTATTAAAGTAAAAAAATATAAAATAATAATATAAACTTATTTTATAAAGCTACTTTAGAAAATAAAATAATAAATAATAAAGAAGAAGCTTAACTTAAAAAAGAGCTTTAAGCTAATATTAACCTTTATTTTAAAAACTTAAAATACTAGTTTTTAAGAAATATAGATAAAGTTATTTATATAAGATATTAATTATAGCTTTAGTAGTAGATATTATAGTCTTTTTATAAAGAGATAAATAATATTATAGATTTATAAACTATATCTAAAAACTATTAATTTATTACCTTATATAAAAAAGAAATTATAAGCTTATTAAAAAAGAAAGTCTTTAAAGTTATAAAACTTAATAATATATTATTAGATATATATTTCTTTAACTTATAGTTTATTAATAATATTAAAAATAAAAGTACTTATATAAGCTTTTAAAAAGTTAAAACTAGTTATATAAGTTTATAATAATACTAGAAAAAAGATAATTTTAACCTAATTTTTAACTACTTAATATATTAATTAATATTTAATTCTTTGTTTATTTATAATTTTATATAAGTAGTCTACTTATCTTTATTTATATAATATTTCCTAGGCTTATATATAATTTATTATTAAATTAAATAAAAACTTCTTTATAAAACCCTCTAAAAAAAGCTTTAAATTAAACTTAAAATTAATTTAAAATTAATCCTTTAAGTAATAAAAACTACTATATAAAGTTTTTAAAGCTAAGAATTACTAGTTTAAAACCTATTATAATTATTATACTATAAAGTTAAATATAAAGTTATTAATTTATAATTTTTATTTATTATTTAAAACTATTATAGAATTTAGTTTTATAAAACTATAAATAAATAATACTTTATTTTTAATAAATAATAATTTTATAAACCTAAAGTAAGATTAATTAAAGAAGGCTTAGTTCTTAGCTAAAAATAAAGAGTAACTAATTACTAGCTACTTACTTAAGTTTAATAGTAGTATAATTTATTTATATACTAATAAAATTAAGCTTATATAAAAGTACTAGTACTAAAACTTTTCTTTTATTAATTTAATAAAGCTTAGAAAGTTAACTAATACTAAAGGCCTAACTTAGTTAACTTTTAATAACTAGATAATAATATATAGTTTAGAGAGCTTATAGAGCTTATATTATATTAGTTTACTAGTTAGAAACTACTTTTAATCTTTTATTTATTACTTTAAGTAATAAAATTTAAGGAAATTAATATTAAAGCTTTAAACTAATATTTAAAATAATAATTTAAAAAAAACTTTACTAAAGGTTTTAAGTTTATTAAATTAAATAAAGATTCTTTTAAATTAATTACTTTTATAAATACTTCCTTTACTAATTATATAAACCTCTTATTATAAATTAGATATATAATAGTTTTATAGATAGTATAAAAAAGTTCATATATTATACTAATCTTTAATAAAGTATAAGAAGGTTATAAAAAGTATTTTAACTATAGAACTTTATAAAATAGCTTATAGATTTAATATTATAGTAGCCCTAAAAGTAATTATTAATAAGATTCTTCTTATTATAACTTTATTAACTATATATATTAATTTAAAATCCTTATTTAACTATTTAGTTAAGCTTAGTACTATATAAGAAAAGAGGTTAATAATAAATATAATATACTTATAATAAACTTTATAAGTAGTATAAAATTATAAAAGTTAAATAAATTAATAATACTACTAACTTAGTAAATACCCTTATAAAAGGAACTAAGGCTTATATTATACTAGGTTAACTTATTAATATAAATTATATTAAATAAGTAATAAATAAGTTAAAAGATTAAAAGGTTAAGATAAGTAAGGGATAAAATATAAAGAAATAGTAGATACTAAGATAAATAAAATTAATATTAAATAGTTTAATATAATTAAATAATAATCTATAAATTAAACTATTATTTAAGCTAAATACTTATATTAGTTAGTATTATATTTAAATACTTATTAATATTTAAATTCTATAATTCTACTACTTATTAATTTAAATATAATTCTACTACTAGCTAATAAATTAAAAATACTTATTTTAGTAAAACTAAACTTAATTAAGGCAGCTTACTATCTTTTATTTATATATAACTACTAAAACTAGTAGTTAAAAAGAAGAAAAGCTTAATTACTAGAATAAAAAGTATACTAATAATATATAATTATATATTCCCTAGTCTACCTAGTTCTAGAAGTTAGTAACCCGCTATTTAGTATATAGATTATACCAACAGCTAGTAACCTAGATCTAAGCTAAGAGCTATTATAATAAGGTTAAAGTTATTTATATAAATATCTACTATTAATAGTTATAATAAATATCTTTATATTTATCTAAGATAATACTTATTTATAAAAATACTAATTTATAACTTTATATTAAAAGAAGATTACTAAACTTTTAAAAAAGGAAGTCTTTAAAGTTACTAAGCTTAGTAATATTCCTTTAGTAATATATTTCTTTAATTTTTATTTTATTAATAATATAAAGTACTAAGGAATTATATAAGCTTTTAAAAAATTAAAGCTTATTATTTAAGTTTATAATAAACTTAAAAAACAAGTTATTCTAACTTAATTACTTATAATTTAATATATTATTTACTAAATCTTACTTTACTTTATAGCTACCTTAGAGAATTAATATATTAATTTTTATTTATATAATATCTTCTAAGTTTATATATAATTTATTATAAAGCTAAACTAAGAGTTATATATATATATATATATTAATTAAATTATAAGCTAAGCTTAAAATAAAATTTAATTTTATACTAAAAGTTATAAAGCTATTATATAAAGTTTTAAAAGCTAGAAACTACTAGTACTAAACTTACTATTCTTATTATACTAATAAATTAAGTATAGTTTTATATTTTATATTTATATATATTTATATCTACTTTATAATAAAAGTATACTACTACTTAGGATTATTAGTTTATAAAACTAATAATACTTTATTTCTTAGAAATAATAAGTTTATTATATTAAAGAAGAAAAAAACTTTATAAAACTAAGTTTATAAATAAAGAACATAAGTAACTACTTAATACTAAATAATTCTCTTAAGTTTAATAGTAGTATTATTTAAATAGTTTTTAATAGAATTACTTTTATATAATAATAATAGTACTAAAACCTTAGTATTATTAAAGCTACTAAAGTTATTATATTAATAAGCTTTAGAGATATAACTTATTTAATATTACTTATAGGCCTAAGGCTATCGATTTAAACTAGTTCTAACCTGTGTCTAAAACAGGTTAGAACTAGGTTTTAGAACAACCCTAGAACTAGATTAAATCCTAGAACCCGGTCTAACCCGTTTTAGTAGTTTCGACTAGTTCCGACCCTAAAGTCCCCTATAGCTATAGGGCCTTATAAGGCTTAACTTTAACCTTTTATATCTTAGAAACAACTAGGCCTATTTACGTAATTGTTATAATTATATACCTGTTATAGTATAAAGTACTATATATATAAATTTATTATTTTATTTATAGCTCTTTTGATAAGCTAAATATCTAATTTATTAAATTTAAAGTTATAATCTTTTTTAATCTCTTATTTTAGTATAGTTTATAAAATATTATTAAATTAATTTCTATCTAAAAAACTACTAGTTTAATTTAAGTAATTTTTATTTTTATATAATATTTATATAAAGGACTATTATACAATAGTTCTTTTTTATATATAGCTTATATAGGACTTATAATAATTAAATTAAATTATTAAATTTATAATCCTTTTTAAATAGTATTAATTAATTTAAATTATAATATTATATATATATTACTTAGAGGCCCTTTATAGATGATTTAAGCTAGATTTAAGCTTAGCTTAAACCTATTAATAAACTTAAGTAGGGCTTAAATAAAGCTTTAAGTTAACCCTAGGCTTAGGCTTAGGCTTAAGCTTAGACTTAGGCGTAGTATTATAAATTAATATTAAGCTTAGTATTAGGCTTAGTATTTATACATTACGTAACTTTATTATATATTGTAAAAATAAAAAAATACATATATTAACTATACTAATATATTAATATTATAATAATAATCTTATATAAGCTTTTTTAGCTTCCTAGTACTAGTATTTATAATTTAATTTAGAAGCCTATAATTATAGAAGGCTTTAGTATATATTTAGATACCTAAGTATAATATTACCTACTTATATAATTCGCTTAAGCTATAGCTCTATTATAAGTAATACTAAAATTAAATAAACTTTAAAATTATGTAATTTAGCTAAGTATTATATATATATAGTATTTCCCTTATTTAAATCTCTTTATTTACTTTAATATTAACTAATTACTCTATAAATAAATACTTACAAGCCTAAGGCTATCTATTTAACATAGTTCTAACACAGTTCCAAACTAGTTCTAAACTAGGTTAGGTATTATTATAGTTATAAACTAGTATTAAAATAGTTTAGAGTTCAAAAATAATTAAATATAATAATTTTTATTTCCTTATTAAGTAAGTTTTTTAAAGTAATTAAAAAATATTCTAAGTTATATTACCCTTTATAACTATATAGTTTTATAGAGCTTAATATTAAATATTAATATTTTAATAACTATAAATTTAAATTAAATAAGTATTAGTATTCTATAATCTTTATATAGAATATAGTTTAATTTTAATATTACTTTATTATATAAATATTATAATATTTTTCAAATTTACTATTGTAATATAGTTTATAAAAAGATATTAAATAAATTTATATCTTAGGAACTATTAAGCTTATTTAAGTAAATTTTATTATTATATATATATTATTATATATAATATTATATAAATATTATATTTTTAGTTTTATTAATAAGCTAAGTATATAATTTATTAAAGTTTAAGTTATAATCTTTTTAAAACTCTTGTTTTAGTAAAGTTTATAAAATATATTAAATAAATTTATATTTAAGTAAGTACTAAGCCTATTTAAGTAACTTCTATTTATATAAACTCTTTATACTATATAATAGTATATATATTTATTTATTTTATTTTATAGCTTACAATAAGCTTATAATAAATAAATTAAGTTTTTAAAGTTATAATCTTTTATAAACCTTTAAGTTTAAAAGAGATTATAATTATTTTAATACTTAATTATAAATTATATATAATAATATATAAAGTACTTATTTATATAATGTATATAATAATATCTTAAAAACTAATTATCTTTTAATTTTAAAATTATATAATTAAATTTAATTAACTTATATCTTTATAAGTAATAATACTAAAAATAAAATAATAAAAGATTTATGCTTTTTAGTTAAAAATTACCCTTAGGGAAGTATTATTATAGTTAAATAAACCATTTTAAAGAACTTAAAGATTTTTTCCCCTTTACTAACTACTTAAGTAAAACTTTAATCTTAGTTTACAGTTATTATAGTTTTAAATTATTGAACTAAATTAAAGTTCTAAACTATATTAGAACTAGTTTAAACTAACGGCCTTAGGCTACTAAATAGTAATATATAAAGTACTTACTATAATATATAATATACTTACTTAAATATAAATTAAGACTAATTTAAGCTTAGCTTTAGCTGTTTTTAATTCTAGTTTAAAGCCCCTATATATAGGTAGTAAGGTATATTTAGTTATTATATATAGTAATAATCTTTTAAAAATAAATTATCCTTTAATTTTAAGATTATATAATTAAACTTACTTAGCTTATATCTTTATAAGTAATAACACTAAAAATAAAATAGGCTATTTTAAAGGACTTAGAGATTTTTTTCTTTTACTTACTAAGTAGAACCTTAATCTTAGTTAAGAGTTATTATAGTTTTAAACTATAGAACTAGATTAAGGTTTTAAACTATATTAGAACCGGTTTAAACTAACAGCCTTAGGCTACTAAGTAAATTTACTTAACCTAAAATTAAGTGTGTAAGTTAAACCTATAAATTAGCTTAAAACTAGCTTAAAACTAGTTTAACCCTAGGTTAAAAACTAGTTTAAACCCTAGGTTAAGCTTTTTATAAAGGTCTTCTAAGTAATATTATTAAAAAAAAATTATATTATATAAGCTATATAAAGTTTATAAATTTATAAACTTATTTAAACTTTATTAATAAATTATATATAATAAAAATATAAGATAATTATTAAATATTCTTTTAAAATTAAATTATTTTTTACTTTTATAATTATATAATTAGATTTACTTAGTTTATATCTTTATATTAAATAACACTAAAAAAGATTTAATAAAAGATTTAAGTTTTTTATTAAAAATTACCTCTAGAGGAACTAGTTTATATATATATAAAAGCTTTAAGTAGATTAAATTAGTTTAGATTAGTTTAAAGTAACTTAAAGTATTATAAACACTCTGTGTAGTTTTAAGCTAGACTTAAACTAGTTTACATTAGGTATAGATTAAATTAAAGCTATAAACTAGTTTAAGCCTAGTTTAAGCACCTTACCTGTTAATAGTACTGTATATAGACCTTATAGTATGTAGTATTATAGAAACTTTAGGGCATTTAGTAAACTTAAGAAATTATCTAAACTCAACGCTATATAGTAGTATATAACTCACTAAGAATCTCGGTTTCTTATTGCGATCGTTTTTATGGAAC
Organism: Pezicula neosporulosa; assembly: GCA_009805495.1. Lineage (NCBI taxonomy): Eukaryota > Fungi > Ascomycota > Leotiomycetes > Helotiales > Dermateaceae > Pezicula > Pezicula neosporulosa. The sequence goes on from SELE01000036.1 coordinate 6,961, forward strand.
AATAATAAAGTCTGGTCCGTTATCAACAAGGTCAAAAATGAAACCTCTACAACCACATTGTTTTTTTCTCCATACATACTCGACGGATGCCAGCATCTTAGAAATACATATAGGAGACGCAGCCAATAACGGTATATTCCACAATATTTCCTTTGTTATATCTGAAATTTCAAACATGGCTATAAGAATTGGGAAGGCAATACTCTGCAATCTTGTACCTCGACTAACCAAATCCGAATATCTTGAAAAGTCAACCATAATACTTTTAGCATACGAGACAGCAACATCATCCAGTGTGCCAATTGGGTTCAAATTACGGTGACATATTAATAAACCCGCCGTCCGATACATTGATTTTTGGGCTTCCATCTTTAGTATCTCTTGGTCTGTGAAATTGCCGGTGCGCCTATCTAGAGGGTTGGGTTGCCATGACAGCAGCCTTTCCTCAATATCTCGAAGAGGATTGGAATCGATTTGCGAGCCAGACTGCATTTGAAGTTTTAAACGCATTACTCTCCACACATAAGTCGTAAAATAACGGCAATAATGTTGTACACAGCCCTGCCATATGATCCACGACATAAGGATCCCTAGAAAAAAAACTTTATAACAGGGACTTCGCGTCTGATTAAACATTGAACAGTATCCCAGAAGATTGGGGTAATAGTGACAGGATCAAGTGAAGGGGTTTTCGAAAGCTCCTCATACCAAGGTTGAATGGACAATAGAGAATATCGCAGGATAGATGTTGGACCGATGGAATAGGTGAGCAAGTCGAAAGCTGCCAATGTCTGTGCTAAAGCGAGAATAGCAAATGCGTCTTGAATCCCCGTAATCTGTGCGGTTCGGAGTTTTTGCAGAGAATCCGTACCTTTGGCGATATCTATTTGATCCCGCAGACCTTTATTATGCCTGGCTATCAGGATCGTCGGGGAAATCGCCATGAGAATGTCGTGTAAGAGGATGGGTGAGCAGGAATAAGACTGCTGTATAGTAGTACGGAGTCTTCGAGCAAAACTAGGGCCCAACATAAATATGTCATATTTTGCGTAGAATCTATTAATCATCCAAGGGGACGATGAAGGATGGAATGGATGCTCTATGGATGTAACGCGGTAGCTGTACGGACTTGGAATTTGCTTTTGATAAATCGAAGGGTTGTTCAATCCGTTGATCGGTGAGTACGGAATAGGCTCAGAAACAGAAACGGCCTGGATCTGCGAAGCTTGGAGCTGAACATCACTGATTTCGGATGCTCTTAGGCAATATTGTTGTGTATGGTTTCTGACCAACCCTTGACTCGAATTCGTGCTAATTGATGTACTCTCGCACACCTCAGACTCCCATAGATGGACAGAACCATGCGGCCCGAGTGCTTTCACTTTCGGCCGTCTACCTTGGCGAAGTTGTAAACGCGATGTTGTGCAGGACGACCGAGAGCGCTTACACAGAGTGCATATCTCTGCATCATCTTCGAAGTTGCATTTTTCCTTGTACCTATAACATCTATCACATGCTCTCCGATTAGGCATTTCTCCAGATCACAGTTTAGCGCAGTCGGGATTTGGTGGGAAGATCAACAGGTTTATGGGAAAGCACAGATTAGATTGAAGAGAAGACATGTAGTTGAAATAAACAGTCGTCCTTAACCGAAGGCTTACTTTTCGCACTGCCGCCTCCCGGGGGCACAGCAGGGCTGCTTACAGGTCAACCCATATAATCTATATCTATGTCTAATACAAGACTTAGTCCAAGAGCTCTTCTGAAATCAAAGACTCAGGTAAAATAATCAGCCGTGCCAGCTGACCCTTTCGAACGACTTTCTTGGCACTAACCCGCACTAAGCTCCAGCATCTATTTTACAAGGATGCTAGGCAATTATGTGGACTTCAGTGAGATGTCTACTTTAAACTATTAGCCAAGCATGGGGCAAAGAGGACACTGAGGGAAACATGGACAACCGGTGGAGCTTTAAGGGGACATGGTGCGTTTCAAAGGTTTCAACAGGTAAACTTGAACAGTAAATATCCAGTGGATAAGATAGCATTGTTCTATAAGTAGGAGGCTGGCACAGCAGGATCAACACTGCAGAAACGCACTAGCATCGCTTTTAGTCTGTGCTGGTCCCTTGGACCAGCACTTGTCTAGAATAGGAACAAAATCGCCGGCTAAGCGCAAGAACTTTATTCTGACATCGGCTACTGTTGCTTTATTATTTCAATTTGGCCGCGGATCCGGAAGGTTCGATGTTATTGCCAACTTATACTTAGTTCCTAGAGATAATGCTTGAGATCTGTCTTCAAACCCGGACAATTTCATACAAATACGCGCCTAGATTTTACATGAGCTGAGGAGTACATTCTCTGATATTATTTGCAGTATCAATGCAGTATCTGATCTATGTCCTTCTTTTTCAGATTGGTTGACTGGACTCGTGTAAATAAATATGGTCTCGGCATGCGATGTTTGGAATTAATTAATCCAGTATTCATGTCATTACCACTAAGATGGACAGAGATACTCTTCTCTTACTAACCCCAAGATATCTATAATACTCTATAGAATCCTCCCTCCATAAGCTACTTGAAATGGTTTTGAGCCCTACAACACTTTTGATTAGACCTGTTGTTCTACTAAAAGCACCCCCACTATAATATTTTACGTATACAAGCCATAATATATATTGCATTTGACCGGCGCATTGGCAAGGCTCAATTTGTTATTCTCTCGGGATTTTCAATCTCATCCCTAGAGCAAGCATTTTGTTGGTTCATGCGAGTCACTCGAACTTGTGGGTCCCAATTGAATGAGGGAACTATACTTCGAATTAAAAAAGCGCGTGTAACATATTCCTGCAAGTACGGGGCAGCTAAGCACTATAAAAGTAGATGGATGCTTATTCAGATTAAGACCAAAACTCTCTACCAATACCTGGGATTTATCTCAAGTCACGCTACACAACTGTATTATATCAATGCGGGGCTCAGAGACGTAGAGGTTGATTATATAGTGAGTCTGGTACAAGTCCTTGGTACAGAGGCCCTTTTCTAAAGTCAAGGCACCTGTAAGTAGTCGATGGTTTGAACGCCACATATGAGAATGATATCTGTAGAGAAGATGCAACAACCTAAAATGTCCAATCTGAGCTGCTCGAGCATGAGAATGCTATTTTGTCATTCCGGCAACCATGGTTAATCAATTAACTAGCTTTGTAATCACTTCTAGGATAGTCGCCTTGCTCGGTAACCGTTGATTCCCGCTTACAGCTACTGCACTACGGGATAGGGGCTGTGTCTACTTTGACAGGTGCGACTATGGGATTTATCAAACCTCAAAATAAAAGTACTTGACGTTTGAGGATATCTTGAAGGTGGCAATGGGTGATCTGTCTCAACTGAGTCCTACCGGAGTTGTTCCTCTTTCAAATACACTCATTGGGCTGACCATTGGTTTTTGTGGAGGAAATTTGAAAGATCTTGGCGCTCTCTCCGACAAAATTACGCGTAGAAGTAGGAATATGATCACACTATGGAGGAAGGTTAGACAAGGCAATGGAGGGGGAGGGGTGGTTCATCAGACTGGCATATTTGCAGCAGCTATGGTGCACGTAAATCGTCAAGATACCTGAGGGATTACATCGATGGTAAATGCGCCTTGCTGGCTTAAACCCATCTTAATGCTCAACGGACTACAGAAATTTGACTTCGATCTAGAGGCTAACTACTTGTCCCGATAGAGACTTAAACAGTGCATGATATTCCTAGACATGAAAAAGGCTCGTTTGCTTGCAATTGGCTTAGAAAAGTTGGCACCCGAACATGGACTTCTCGTCAATACACTGGTCAAGTGAGCTGCAAGGGTCTGTGGTTGGTAGCAAAGATGTTCTGTGAGGAAATATAACACTAACCTTACCTATGGTCTGCCGAGTAGAGGCGCTGACCGGCCAATTCTTGAAACTTGGTGAATGGAGACCAGTTAAGCCACCCACCCCCCTGGACAACATGGTACGGACTAGAACCCAATCCGGTCAAAAATGACCGGTCCTGTACTACATACAACACTGCACAGTACTTTGGTAGATAATACTTAAGTATCGATGTCCTGCGTTAGATCATTTTGTTTATTATTTTCATTCTACATTTCCCTCAATCTGTGCTTGTATTCTTCTTTATTCTTCCTTTTTAACATATTCAAGATGGTCTACCTCAGCCAGGTGCTTGAAGCGATCACGACGGGTAAGTAGCCCAGGAAATAGGGCATGTCATGCCAAGTTTGCGGGGGGACCTGGGGCAATTCGCTAACATGTTGCTCCCTAGCTCTTTTATTTACTACTGTCATGGCCCATAAAAAGGCTGCAACTACATCAACAACTGCGACAGCTGACGCTGCCATCTCAACCGTTAATCCCGTAGGATACGTGGGCTTTGCAGCCGCCGACAATACCATTTCTTTTACTCTGAATATCCCCGAAAACAATACCAATGACTTGTACTTCTCCATGTCAGGGCCGAGCAGGGCCTCCTGGATCGTGGGTGCAGATTTCTTGTCTGATGACCTCAATGCTAATATGAAGCCAGGCTGTGGGACTCGGCAGCGCGAAGATGAAAACGACCTCTTTGATGATTATGGCATATTCAGATCCAACGGGGGAAAACGTGACCATAAGTCCACGACTCGCAAGTGGGCATGCCGAACCTTCTTATTCCAACATTACCATTCAAACATTTGAGCCTACATATCGAGACAATACAACCATGATAATCAATGCCAAATGCTCGAATTGTCGGTCATGGAAAGGTGGCTCGCTCGACCAGACGGAAACAAACGCACCTTTTATGTGGGCAAATGGACCGCTAGAGAGCCTGGTGTCATCTGATTTGAATGCAGCTATTAAACGACATGCTATATATGGCGTCTTCCAAATGGACTTAACATCAGCAGTTGGTTCGCCCGGAGTTCCTCTTCCCATAAATTCACAGACATCCAAGCAAACTCAAGAGAAGACCGGCGACAGTGATTTAACAGCCATTATCCATGGCTGCATGATGATTTTCGCCTTTCTTGGACTGATGCCAGCAGGAGTTTTGATTCTACGCGTTCTGGTTAGCCCCAAATGGCACGCCATCAATCAAACCATCTCAGCTGGAGTAGGGATCGTTGGCGCGACCCTAGGTCTTTCTCTTGGGAATTACAACAGAACATCGGGATTCAATTCCGCACATCAAATTATAGGTCTCCTTGTCGTACTGTTAATGATTGGACAATTTGTTCTTGGTTTCATGCACCATCGTATGTACAAAAAGACACACTCCACAACGTGGATGGCACCTGTACACGTTTGGCTGGGGAGGGTGGTCATACCAGCAGGGATCGCCACTGGTTTTCTGTAAACTTCCTTCCTCTACTTTCAATCTACAAGTTACTAATTGGATCATAGCGGTTTCCCATTAGCACTAAACCCACAACTCAACTGGCTTCTGCTCGGAGTTGTTGCTGTTGTTCTTGTTATAATAAGCCTCATAGGATACTGGAAACGGCGATGCAATGGTCAAAGGTCCAGGACACTTAAAGGGATGCAGTCGGTCGGGCTTCCACTGCAATAAGTTGCACGAACTGTTTTCGTGTCGCCCTTCTGTAGCGATGGCACAATACAAGCAGGTGTTTAAGCGAGAGGGTGGGGTGGGGGACAAGGACCATTAAAAAAATCGAAGCTAAAAAGAGAAGAGAAGAGATCTCTACCAAATGAATACAGCCTTTCTATACTGAACACTTGATACCTTTCTAGCCCCATTTTTACAGTACTCGCTTCGGAGCCAGCTAGGTCGTCTTTAAGGTTTGAGAAGGGCGCAAGTGGATATTATCGTGGCTTGAGAAGGGCGTGGGTTCATGTCTTTGTACACCGCAGGTTCATGCTTTTTGTAGCCTCGGGAGACCGCTAGCTCCAAAGTAGCAAGGAGAAAATCACTGTAGAAGAGGTCAATCCCGCCATATAATTCCAACTCGCCCGTTCAAACCGAGATTGTCTGTTTAATTACAGCGCATACTTTACCAATTCATCCAATAAGTTTCTTACTTCTACCTCAAATCTCATAGACCTGGCGACGTCTTCTTGGCAATGACGAGCGCTTCTACACCCTCGTTCTCTGTTCGCGATGCACAGCCTGAGGATTCTGTCGAAGTCGCTAAACTCGGTTCCCATGTGTTCTCTATCACTTTTGGACACTCTGTCCAGCCACATCAGCTACAGCAATACCTGGCTGAAAATTACAGTATAGAAGCAACTTCGAAAGACATCGCAGACCCGAACAAGGATATGATTCTCGCCACTGATACTGAAGGCACTATCGTCGGCTTCGCACTCCTCACCCGGTGCTCAAGCGAACCGTGTGTTGAGCATTTACATAGCAAGGTAGAGCTTCAGCGATTATACGTTCATCCTGGCTTTCACGGGGGTGGGGTGGGAAAACTTCTAGTCAATAAACTAGAAGAGATGGCGAGGGAACAACACTTTGAGCATATCTGGCTCGGTGTATGGGAGGAGAATTTCAAGGCACAGAAAGTGTATGAGAAGCTGGGCTACAAGAGAGTAGGCGAACACGAGTTCGTCGTTGGAGGAGACGTTCAGATGGATTACATTATGCTAAAACAGCTTTAATGCCGAAAACTAGTTTTAGATAACTGCTCTGGGAGATTGGGAGATGGCCATGGATTGAAACATGTCTGACATAGATTGAAAGGGTGGCCGACCAAGTCACAGCTCAGATGCTAAGAGGACGACCAAACCAAGTTAGCTTAGGGTACCGTAGTCAGGGTTGGCCATTTATAGAAGGAATATACTAAACCACAGTTACAGCATTTCTCGGGGTAGTGATGTCTAGCAGTATAGAATATTCTTACCTGCCTCCCTTGGCAATAGTAGAGATATTTAGGTTCATGTACCTGTTAGTTACACTCAGTCAATTACTAGTACGTTTATGTTTCCATTTTTTAAACCCAGCACGGCCAAATGATTGGGCAATTCAAGTCCAGAATATCCTAATTGTCGAATAAAACAGCGCGGGCACTGAGGTATATCTTTCAAAGGTTTAAATTTAAACTCAATCATAATAAATATACGTATTTTGTAACTACTTATGCATACAGTGTAGAGTACAAGATATAAGATTGGCGTCAGCTTGTACATTAGGTCAAAGGATTAATACATTACAACGAACACACACATATATACCTAAGCTTAATCAACCTGTAAATATTATGTCACGTATATTACTAGGATACATATAACTGTAAGAGTAGGCTAGATACCTCCATAGGATATAAACATTCTTCCAGTATAGATTTAATATGGCTTGTGCTTGTTAACTTAATATTAATTCTAACTATGTTATCCTAGCATTATACGTATCTTACTATCATGTGTACTCTGATACTCATCTAGCCAACAGTCTTGAATATTGGTACATTGTATTGAGTGTGCAATTTATCTCGAGGGGCAATTGGAGAAACGGCGGGCTCCTGTGCAGTGTGCCACTCGACATGGATAGGCTTGTCTTTACTAAGCTTCTCACCATTAAACCCTATGCGTATATAGCATTAGTTGAAGAACTACGTACTTATAGGGCTAAAGCCATCGAACCGTAGAACTTACAGAGCTCGAAACAGATATCCGCCTGTAGCACAGAGACTATATCAGTAGGAAGTTTACGTATAGTAGCAATGGATAATACAGACCGGGCCCAGGGAAACTTTGATACAATAATCAACCCTATAGTACTTTGCTCCTAGATTCCAAAAGTGTCGATTCTTAAGCTTAAAACTAGATGGCATTAGACTTGAAAAGTCCGAAAGAACTTCGCAGAGACGTGAACAGTCTGGAGTCATGTTAGTCACAAATGTGTTCCTTCATTGCATCACATACTCTGATTCATTGTAAATGGTAGTTGGTCCTTCTCTAATTGAGAGACAATCACGGATGTTGAAAATACACGACTTGAATGCTGAAATTTTAGTTTTCGTTTGAAGGTTCGAACAATTGGATAGTCGATCGAGACTGGCTCGCCCTTGTGAATATGTCTTAGTTAAGATAGTCGAAGAATACTAATGTTGAAATACCTGTTTGATGAACCTGTACCTTACTTAGCCAAGCTAAATATGAAATTTATAGGAAACTAGAGGTTCTAACCAAGTAACAACGTTTGGGATATAAACCTTTCCATCCGTGGTATCTCGTTCTGTTTGCTGCCCGAGATGCAATGGATTTTTTGGATTATACAGTACTTTGCAAATCGTACCATACGACGCCCTACAACACCGCCAACCCAAAATCGATTCTCCTTTGGTAAGCTTCGCAAGTCTATCTGCAACGAGGCCCTTGCAGACGACCAGCTGCGGATCTGGAGCAACTCGAACCTGCAAGTTAGCTGCATTGGCAAACGAGGACGCTCCATGTGCATATCGTGCGGTCAGTCGCTTTTGGAGATATAGCGAATTACTCAGACCACCAGAAAGGACAAGATGAGACTGAACAAATAATATGTTAGTGTCTGTCAGACTCCGAAAGCAGGTATCAACTATACCACCTGATCATGCGCGAATTTCTGCTGCATTCGTGTCAGCTGCTTATCAATCAATTCGAATAAACTCATAATCTGTTCATTAGCTTTATATAACTTAGCAGGTTCTGCTGGAAGTGCACACCTGCTTGTCAAAAAGTATCTGGAGCTCATCCCTGAATTATTAATAACGTCTGTCGATGTTACGATGGAACAGCATACATACCTCCTGAAACTCATCTCTCCATTCGCAATATTGCAAGCCTCATTGGTATAGTGCCTAGCCAGCCGTGGTATTGTCACCAAAAAGGTACCTGTGTCATCAGGAGAGCCGTAATCGCATTTGGCATTTTGATACTCCCTGCTCTTCATCATCTCCCAAGCTGTGTCAACCAAATCGATCATCATAGGCGAGACCGCGTTTGATTTCTCTAGTCGTTCCAACACACAGCTCTCGAAGTCTTGGTCAATGGCAGCTGCACCTAGGGTTGCGCCTAGCGAATAGGAAACGATTAGCATAATAGATTTACGAATACATATTTGACTCACCAAAAACAACGTCAAGTTGCGCTAGATTTAGCGAGCTATTTGCAACACCGTTGACGCGGAGAGAAGATAGATCCTACTAAATACATTAACTGGCAAAGTTAAAAGGCTACGAAGAGGCTCCTAAGTACCGTAGTTCCACCTCCGATGTCGCACACTAGTAATATATCTTGTTCCTATTGGAATTTCAGCGTCCATAAAAATCTCCCCAACTCGAAATATACCTTGAATATAGCTGGAGACTCGCGAGACATATAGACTGCTGCAGCCTCTCTGCCTCGGTAAGGCCTATGGATATTTTGTGCTTGAGAGAAGATCCGAATCCCGCTCTCTCAGTAATCGTACGGAATCTCTCCACCGTAGGATACGGCTTCCATGTTGTTGGTACACTGAATATAAATTCGATTCGTGCATCTCGCCAAGGTGATGCAAGCTCCATTTGCAGCTTTGACTGAATATGTTGGTAGAGGAAGCGAAAGTAATCACAATACCTAATTTTGAAGGAGCATCAGTTTTCAGATTCTTAAGTGGGAGGATGCCAAATTATGGAAGTTAAAACTGTACCATCTTTCCACAAGATCCATCGTAATCATCGTATCTAACCCATTTTTTGTCGCTGCCTGACATTGCTGCAGCTGTTTGTCATCCAGAAGAGTCTTGAACCATTCTTGAAGTTCTTTATTTTCTCCTGTTTGTTCCGCAATGGTTTCCGAGAGAAAGCCCCATGATGAGGGGCTCAGCCAGTTCTTGGGGTACACCAAGACTGTCGGGACCTAAAGTGTGAAATATCAATATTTGAAGACAACACGTACTTTGATAAAAGGCTTTGGAATTTTTAAGGGATTTGGATAAAGCTCGCCAAAACGTTACCTTGTTTTCATTTGCTTGCATCCGTCCAGGCCATCGCTGGATCCATCTAATTGTGTCTGAGCCTATCGATGGATTCGCATACGCAACTCCTGTGCCTGGGGCGGATATCTTCAGCGAGGATTCATAGTCAGGATCTCAAATAATTCTTGGGAAAATGGCCAGAGGCATAATTTCCCAAGTAGCTTTTTCAAAACGTACATGTCATTCCAAAATCGATAGCAATTATCAATTCGGGCCTTAGTTCGTCCATCTCGAGGTCGGTGTCGCGAGCGCGATGAGACTCAGAAGAGCAATTCAAAATGCAATGTCAATAAACACAAAGCAGGGCTAAGTAACGTAGTCATTAAGCAGAGTAGGGTGAGCTTCAAGAGCCTCCAGTTTCCATATTGTAATAGTCTTGGCAAGTAGCAACGCTTATGCATACGGCTGAAATATGATTCCCGAACACTTGCATTAGCTTTATTACTACTTTCTCGTTGCTTTCTATGAACTTTATCAAGACCAATGTCTGGATCGTTTTAGTCCTTTGGTACCGTCAATTAATTCCTGATTTCATTGCTGCTCACATACCACTTGGACCTAGCTAATGCAAATGCATCAACGCGGCCGTGTAAATTTAGATTTTAATACCATGCTGAACAAAATCAGAGTTCAGCGCTGCTTCTGCGAGCGTGGGACAAGTGCTGCAGTAAGCTAAATTCAAGGCCTGCAATTAATCGCTTTCAGTCAAATTTCCGCACTTTGGTGGCTGTTCCATATACTTCGTAGTTGTTACCGGCAAAAGGTGGTGTTACATTCCCAAACCTGGTCTTAATCTTTCGTTATGAAGAGTTTGCAGAAGTTTCAATGATCTTCTGGCTTCATAGACCTGCCTATCTGAAGTCTTTAGCAATCATTTCAATACTAAGACTGGTATAATCGACGTCTTGATTGTAATACCTCCCCAACGAAACTTATCCTGTAAATTCTCTTTGAATCGACTTACATCATGGCTATATCTACTCCAACACTTTCGTCTAGTTCTAGTGATGCTATTACAACACCCTCCGGGGCTGAGCAAGGACGCCAAAATACAACAGACCCAAGTTCTTTGATCACGACAACTACTTCTGTAATTCCAGGCTCTACTGGCAACATAATTTCTTCAAGAACTTCAGATTCTTCGGCCAGTGCAATTCCTCCTAGCATCGCTGGTCCTTCTGTCGCTACAAATTCTGGAGCAAAAGTGTCCGCGGGAAAAGTTGCTGGCATTGCTATAGCGACTGCGATTGCGGGCCTTTTAATTTCTGGTGTCATTTGTTTTCTACTGCTCCGTCGATATAAGAGGCACAATCGGCAGCAACCATTGGGGTATACTCAGCATGTCCCTTACGAAAACGTAGTGATGTCACCCGAAAAGAGTACCGCGGCGATAGCACGGAGTGTCAGAGCCACGCCGGTTCCTGTGCTTGATAGCTTGCTACCTCAGCCTGTAGAAGATGGTGAGATTATTCGGGAAATGTTCAGGCTAGGAGATAAAATCAAGAATCACACCCAGAGCTATTACCACACATTTCACAAATCGACTCGACCATGATCGATCAAAGACAGTTACATGATTTAGCTACTACCACTGGACGGGATCCTAGTCAACTGTTGGGGTACCTACAAGAGCCACGCTCGCGCCATGCTGCGATAAGATTATATATTGGATGGCTCATGCTATCAAGATGCAATGTACAAGGATCTCATTCCGACTCATTTCTTCCTCCTGAAGTGTGTCCATTGGCGAACTCAATTGTTGAGACGGCACCTGGTAATTTAAGCAATTTCATACTCATCTGGAAATTGGAGACCTTCTCTAACAGAAGTTACAGAAAAGCTCATGCTAGTTAGCAAGTGGAAAGTCATTTCAGGCACGCTCCTTCAGAATCGATACGGACCACAACAGAAGGCCGGAGAAGATTTCAGACAGAGTATGATAGGACATGCCATGAGTCAGGCCAACTCATTTTTGGGGCCCTTCATTGCAGGAGATTCTGAGCAGCGAGTAAGAAACCTTGAGGGGATTATGTTTTGTGCGGCTCGATTTGCATTCTTTCTTGCTTTTCACCCAACCGAGTACATGGGCTTTTGATTGGCACGACGAAGGAAGAGTGGCGCAACCTGGCTGTATACTAGTTTTCCCAGCCTTAAATTCAGATTAGCAACGAGGAGGGACAGATCTTGACTCCTCCGGGAGTTTTCACTGAAGCTGAAATAGTGTCAGGTCTCGGAGAGTAATTGGCGAAGCCATAGACGATGGCTATGCAACATGCGCCTGTATTTCGAGAGTAACGGTTTTCTTTAAATGTGTTTCATGATGGGAGTTTTATGCACTTTTTTGTGTCCGTGGATCAATTAAAACCCAACCACAACAAAGCGTATGCCTCAACCATTGAATGATCATTCGTGAATTTTACTTACACGAGATAGGTGATACATGATTTAGCTTTAACTTGCAATATGGCATATCTGAGAGTACTAGAACCACATGAAAAAGTATACTTTACAAACTGGTACCTGAGCCAACTGGGAACATGTGCATAACTATGTATACCAAAGTTATCCTAGAGCCTCCCGACTCAATCCTGAATTTCTCGAAGTCTGGCGTCGGCTTTTTTGGTGTCCGGGTCCATTCGAGGCCGAGCCTCGATCAACCTATAACGAGCACAGGGCAGTCTCATCTAGAGAAATCGAGAAATCCAAAATTCTCATTGCGTCTCGTCCTAACGCAGTTATCACATATATTTGGGAACACAGTGGCTGCTGTTTCACGTGCAACTAGTAATCGTTTGGCATAGCTACGTACAGTCAGCCCCATAGCCTCTATGACTTTATCGGACCTTTCCCATGCTGTATGTAGTTCAAACCTAATACAAAACAGCACCGCAGGACATGGGGTACGCTTATTACGGTCCACGCCATAGTATGGTACACATCTTCCACTTATAGTCTTGAATTGTTTCCAACCCCAGTAAGGATCTCTATCATTTCCAAGCATGTCGTTCGGTGTAGGTGCAGTCTTTAGTGGGATCAATACAATACAGCATTTAGATTTGCAGAATTTGTCATTCATCTCAACGAGGTCGGCTCCGAAAATGCAGTCTTCGTGCGCACTATTCAAAGAGTCCGACTGGATCTCGAAGAAACAGAAAGATTATTACGAGTCCCATCCATCAGGCCAGTATTGGCAAGTAATCCCGGGAAGCTGTCATGGGTAGAAAGTGCAGTTCAAAGTACCAAACACGCTCTCAATGAGATAGGCCTCTATGTCGAGCGTGCTCGCTCGGATCACGATAGAGATGGCTCTATCAGTTTCGCCAATCGAGTTCGATGGGTCCTCAAAAATCAAGACAAACTTGAAAATCGTCGTTCTGAGTTGGCAGCATGTCATCAATCATTGGCGGCAGTATTAGCAACCTTACACCCTTTGGAACTAATGGTAAATATCACTCTTGCAACTGCTATCCCAGACGATATAGCACCACCTGTCTATACTGCTGCGCCCACTGAAAGTGAGTTCGTGGGTCCGCATAAGAGAAGAATGAGTAAGAAGAGAATTGCGATGGAATCGAAAGTGGATGGAAAAGATGGATATGCCAACGCCCAATGTAAGACCCCACTGCGACGTGCACCTCAGTTACTAAAGTTTAACTTAGTCAAATCTTCGTGGATGCGACAAGAGGCCCTTAACCAGAACCCGATAATGGACTCGAATTGCCCAAGAACCGAAGATGACGAGAAGATGAAGTTCGATGTTAGAATTGAATTGAATGAACTTGAACACTTACATATTCAAGACCACGCTATGCGGGAAAGTCCTGGCTCTGCACAGCATCCTTCCTCATCCACACCGGAGCCACGTCATGAGAATATCCAAAAGCAAAGTCCTCTGGGATCGACATACTTAGGTCCAGTTGATCCTTGGGATCTTCTGAATGAGACTTACTGTCCAAAGCAGATAACAACCTCGGCTGCTTATACTGAAGTTGCATCGTTAGCAGTCTACGAATCGCCTGTTACCCAAAACCACCAAAATTTCTTCGACGAACAACTGTCGAGTAAATTGCCAATCGCCCCTAGAATTGTACTCAATGGACCTCCAAGTAGGCAAACCACCATATATGTTGCCATTAAATCGCATAAAACCTCTCAGCACAAAGTTCGATGATTTCTCAATCGACGAGGGAAAAGTTGCTGAGCTGCCTTGGCATTCTACAAATAGCAGAGCCCAACAAGAACTTGTCAGTGCCTTTCCTATAAATGGAGCTGTCGAGCTACATAGTCAAGAAATACGTCAGATTAATTGTGCTGGTTCCAAACCTCTCAAATTTACTGACGGATCAAATATGCAATTTCAAGAGCTCGAAGCGCCTTTGCTATCTCAGGCTCAAGCAGGAATACACAGTCCAAGGAAGGTCCAGCCGACAGCCGAATATACATCTGTGGAGCGTGAGATGTCGCAGTGCTCAACAGCTACCACAGGATATAACTCTTATAATTATAACGCACAGGCTGAGGTAACTGAAATTTCGGCCGAAATGCCATTGACGTCTGACAAGCAAGTGGAGCCTCATGACCACCAATCCATGGCATTTAGGCATCCAGTATCGCATCAACGTTCTAAAGATATGTATGATACGTATGACAGAGCGCAGGCCACCCAAAATCAATGTCAACAATATACTAAGATCGCAACTGCCGCCACATCGTATCCTGTAACTCCTCAGATCCAGCCCTTATCCATCGTCGAATCGCCACAGGCTTCTATTTCACATAGAAGAGCACCACTAGTCTCAAATATATTAGATCGTTCCTCGATCGTTAGTGGAGGACTTCATTCAGCAGAATTGTCGTCATCGGACCAATTTACAAGCGACTCATCTGCAAACTACCCACGTCCAACAGTTTCTTCCACGGAAGCCACACCACCACACCTAAGACGAATAGAATCCGATAGAAGAAGAAGGCGGCGAACGGTTATGAGTTCTATATATGGACCTGGAGAGTAATCTACTTCTGACCTCGAATATAGATTTCTTTCTGTTTCAGCGGTTCAAAGGCTTGCATTTTTGGCTCGGTTCCTCTTGGCATAGCCTTTATGGTCCCAATTGACAATTTACAATTCTAAATTTATGATAATTTACTTTTATATTTCATTAAAAATAAAATAAAAAAAAGACAACTTGAGAAGTTTGCGATTCTTCTACATACTACATAGTTATCAAAGCAGTTTACGGTCCCGGGAAATAAGCGAGAGCTCGGTATTGAGAACTACATATACCTGACTGCGTAACTGTACGATAATCAATGACATATTTCTAGATATTCAAGAACAGGCCTAAATCTTCCCGAATTTGTTGTGGGCGGATCTAGGCGTGTAAATCGTCCATCGTTTTGATACTAGGCTTCCTCAAAGTACGCTTCTTCAAGAAAGGCCGATAAAGCTAGAATTTTCTGCTTTTGGTAGAGATGGCGGTGTACAATAGTATGGCATATGATTGTTCGTACTGCGGGATAAGTGATCTACACTTGAATCCTTGATAGTAATAAGTAGCATAAAAGCGACCTGAACAGCCCTGGAACCCAAAACCTGCGAGCAGTCTTCGACAAAGCACAAGAAAAGAAGTCTAGAGGGTGTGTTTAAAAGTTAAAACTCGTGGCCACATGTCTGGAAATCAATAGTGGACTTATGGAGGAGGGAGTAGTATCTGACCGCAGATAAATTGCGTACTTCTACAACATGCAACCAGCGTCTAACTGTTTAGTTGGCCAAGGCGCGTTCAGAATACATTCTTTCTTATCTAGAGTCATCGGGTTCAGAAACGCATTGATTCTTTTGTCGAGGTAGTGGTAGTTCCCCCGCATTCGTAGACTTAGCTTCATATTACACTTTGGCAAGAGGCTATGCTAAGAGGCTGCTGAGGCTGCATCCTCGCTATTAGAGCGTATGAGCTTATACGCTCCAAATTTTTGTTATTAAGTTCTCATCCAGACACGACAAGGAAGTATGCTTTAAATATTTCCTGCCTCTTTTACTATAACATTACCCTGGCTTTAAAATGCTGCCTCTCTGGATTATCATTGCTGTGCTACACGGCTCCTATGTGTCTGCTCGGACTCCCACCACAGCCGACAAAGCAATGATCACTCCAGCACCCGAGGTTAGGAAAAGAGACTCTAGTGATTGGTTCCTATATCCTGAGTTCATTGGATAGTATGTATTCTGGATCAAATTCTGGCTATAAGCCTTGTACGAGCCTTGGCGATGTTCGCTAGAACGCCCCTTGGCATGGTTATTTGCTTTGGAATATGTTTTAGTATTTGTAAAAAATGCTAATTAAGCAGTTATACTCCTCAGCCAGGAGCAATTTGTAAGTTTTATGTTGAAGCTGGTATAATCTCCTCTAATGTTAGAAAAGGGACCGCTTCTCTTTGTGGAGGTAGTCAGGAATTTGATGGCTTCTACTCAACTGGGCTTTATACCTATGGAGGATGCTCGATATCTGACACAACAATTGCATATTTCACGGATTGCCAGGGTAGTTTGATGTATGGAACTGGGTCGGTTTTTACAACCCCTTATCAATTTACTTCGACATGGTAAGACAACGAGCTAGGGATTATAAGTTACCACGTTAACATTACTTATAGCTCCTATGGGTGCGTCTTTGACTATATCGTGGACGTCTCCGCTGAAACCACAAATTTTGTCAACTGTGGCGGGCCCAGGACAACTCACCGCACATTATTCTACATGGAATCTACAGACCTCCCCTCTATTTCGAGTATGTTCCCACTGTTCTCAAAATACCCAAATATTAACATCGTCGTCTTCTTCTAAAGCTAGTTCTATTTCTTCGGTATCCTCTGTTGGCACGACTCCAATACCCTCGAAATCTAGCTCGGTTACTTTACCATCCTCTACATCTCGTTCTTCTAGCACAAGCACAACCACACCGACGCCACCCCCCCCACACATACAATAACGCCAAACCCCAACCCGCCGAAGACAGCAGTAGGGCCAATAATTGGTGGTGCAATTGGAGGTATAGCTGGTATAGCTCTTATTGTTACGGGAATCTTCCTTTTAGTCAGGAGACAGCGGAGAGCGAACACAGGCAATGGCCAGCCCTTCCAAGATCAACCTCAAGTGACAAACCCCAAAGTTTAGGCTTAGAAGTTCATCGGAATATTTCTTTTGGGCGTACGACGACCTAGTTGAAGGTACAATTCAGTATGACTTTTTGATAAGGTGGAGTATCAATGGTACACGGATATTGTAGTAGATGTATTTAACGGAGTTAACTGGGGGCCTTTTCTTAGAGGTGACCAATTTCTTTTGGGTTCTGTTCTTCTTACCTATTTGACTTTAATGGAATTGCTATAACTTATACTTAGGCCTTGAACCATAAGATTGAGACTACAAGGCGCTTTAATATATATTCTTGACATATTAACACCTAATGTAACACTGCGCTTCCTGGTATAATGCTTAATTTTTTTAAGAGCAATGTATTAGCTAATATGAAAATCAAGAGACGCTATAGAACAGGCTGACAAACTATTATCCTCTAACTGCTTCAAATCTTTTATATCTGGACTACGAAGGCAGCCATGTGATACTCGAAATTAGAATACATAGCAGACACCTGGTGAGCTTTAGCAATTTTGTAAGGCTCGCTTAAGTTTTAAAAGACTTTTAACTTCAGATTCCAAATATAACAGCATCGCTGATGTAAACATCTAATACTTTATGTAATAATACACTTGTCTTCTACCTATTTCGCAAGTTGATTAAATTTCTGGCCAAGACACCTAGTAAAAACATCAGCAGCCTAGATGGCGGCAGACACAACAACTAAATATACAAAAGTCATGGCCCCAGAGAATTGGCATTCCATCCATTGGCGATGACTTGAAGGAGTTTCTGCTTGAAAGATGGATATAAAGAAGACTAAGTAAAAAAGAGGCAGTGTGTAGTCAAGGTATTATAACAGTAGCACTTATAAGGTTGACAGGAGAAAAGAGAGTGATATTGCGATTTGGGAGTCAATTTGCTATACGTAAAGCAGTTAAGGACTCTACAAGATTATAAGATCTTATTACCTTTTCTTTCTGTATACCTACGTAGAGATTCTTGATGTCTTGGTTGGGTCGCTTCGATTCTCCCTTGTAGCGACCACATTCTTATGACCAGCGTCCACTCAGGAAAACCTGGCATTCCATTCTCTGCCGAGGATTCCATTGAGAACTTTATCAACTGTAGTTGCGGCGATCAATTTGTGGCTCCAGCCAGTCAAAATCGCCCCAGTTCAAAAGTCAATGATGGATTTTTGAGAATTCGAGAACAGATGATGGGAAATGTGCGAACGTGGAATTGGAAGTCAAGCGATGGTATATAATCTCAAATTGGTACTAAATATTGCGTTTGAGACGCTGAAATCTAGAACCTAACCAGAACCATGATACACGACAATAAGTTGCGAAATCTCAAGCCTTCAGAGCTTTTGCTCTCTCTTTCTTTAAATCATACGCAGCCGAACGATCCTCGATGATTTCAGCAATTTGCGGACCTAGTATCGAGCCCATATCCTGAAAGCCCTTGATGACTCCAGCACGATCACCCTTCGGTTTCTCTTGACTCATCTTGAAGCGTCCCGCCATAGACTTGATGTCAATCTCAATGCCGATGATGTTCTTGGTAAGTAACTCGATATATCGAGGCGGAGCATCAGTAACTCGCCATGGCTTTGAGTTTTCATCTTTCCCGTACCCCATGATGGATGTCTCTGCATGGTCTGAGAGGTCGTCGATCTGTTTGGAAAGAAATTCTCCGAAGGCAGGCGTTTGAGTGTCGAAATAGATCTTCGCCGTTCCATATACCTGGACTGCCTCGTAGTTCCACGTTGGCACCACCACCTTTCCAGTAGTTGGCTTTGTGTCCTGATAGAATTTTGGAGTGACATAATGATGCACTGGGTTGTTGAAGATGACCAGTACATCATCAGATAGATACGTATCGGCTCCGGTGGAGTTCGAATCTTCTGTTGTCAAGGCCTCTATGATTGCCTTGGCCTGAGGATTCTGTCGTGCGATATGGCCACGCAAACGACCCATTCCACTCTCCCCTCTTGCATTAACATCATCCACAATCCATGGAATATGGCTCGACTGAATCAAAGGATGAACATCTGATCGGATTGCTGTCGTCAAGATGCCAAGCGGGTTATTTTGAATGAATTGCCGTAAGATGGCAGGGTCTGATTCTGCATTATGAGCGGGAATATGCATTTTTCGAATACCTAGAAGCAAGCGGTAGACTGGGCGTATATGTTTATGTCTCATGTCCTACTATTCTTGTTCGATGTCAAATCAATATTTTATAATAAAGTATGGGACATAATCTGATGACTCATCAGCGAATTGAAGAGTTGGTGAAGAGCCTTGAATGCTCCTCTTCTACCTCTGTAATGTAGGGGCAGGGATTGGTCCGCCATCTAGCTTATCCGCTCGGTGGACAGCGAGTAGTCTCGCGAAATACCGACTAAGCGAGGTGTTACGCCCTCCCAAGTACATGCATATCCGATGATGGGCCAGACCTTTTACAAGCAAATACATTTAAATCATTCAGGGTGTAGATTTATAAAATAAGTCATTATGCAAAGCCAGAACAAGTTGATGCATAATGGTTCAATGTTATGAGAAGGATCACGCAAAAATGTAGCTTAAACGCATTTGCTGTGAATGTGGTCGCTTAAAACTGTACCCAGTTCTAACCCGTAAAAATGTCCCCAATCTAGCTAGCATCCTGTACTTGAATAATACAGAAGAAACAAAAGATCCGAACGAAGTAATTAAGGTTAAATTATAGTTTTTTAGTCCCAATCTTGTCCGTAGAGCGAGTCATCTCCAACTAACCGCCACTCCTGTTGGGCGTCGGCGGTCGGCGAACTATCTCGCGGTTTTCCGAGGCAGATCCTGCTCACTGAGTTGGCATTAACAAACATTTGAGTCAATAAACTGGAACTTGTAAGCTTTTGATCAATAGGCCATGAGCCATTTTGACGGGTAAGTACTATAATTATTTTCGTTTCATCGTGTTATTTCGAACAAATAAAAAATTATGGTGTGCAAAACAGGGCCTGGGTCTCTTTCCAAGCGCGCTGAAGAGAACGTCATCTACAATGAAGCATGGCGGGAGATGCGAAAAGCTCTCTCAAGTCCGTATAATAAAGAAACCAATCTAAATGGCATGTACGTAAATTGCTGTCGCTCCCAAACCTCTAGTAGTAAACTTACATAACTATGATCTCTTTAGGATCAATATCTCCCTTGCTGAGAACTATCTTATGCATGAAGAGCTGGCAAAGTACATGGAGACTAGTGTATGTTAAGCATCAATATTCTTGTTCACAGAAAATTAAGAAAGAGACAATAGTTCAAAGTGGACACATTCCAACATTTCACTTATGGAGGTGGTTCAAACGGCTCGAAACGACTCTTGAAAGCCATGGCAAGCTTCTTCAACTCACATTTCCACCCTCTCCAGCCCGTTGACGAAAGCCAATTCAATCGTCACAGCAGGTGTAGCATCTCTAATAGATTCGATTACGTGGTGTCTTTGCAATGATGGAGAAGGCATTCTACTTCCGCAACCTCTCTATACTGGTTTCAAGATCGATATAACCTTACGGTCTCGTGGGAAGATACCTCCTGTATCTTTCCAATTCGACGATCGGGACTATTCGACAGGTAATGTTTTTGATCCTCAGTTAAATCGGCTGGCTATGGAGAGAGCACTTGAGAAATATACAGACGAGGGTATTAAGGTTCGAGCTGTTATAATTGCAAAGTAAGGCAATACGAATTAACGACGAATATTTCTGTCTGACAGACGATAGTCCTCATAACCCTCTTGGTCGATGTTATGTAAGTTTATTAAAGAAACAAACTAGACATGAAGCTTACTGATTTCAAGTATTCACAGCCCGAAGAAACAATCAAAGAATTACTTCGATTTTGTAACGAGCACGATCTCCACTACGTTTCGGATGAGATTTATGCTAATTCAGTCTGGTCCAATCGCGATTATCCCGACGTAATTCAGTTTAAATTTATTCTGGCCATTGATACCAAGAATATCATTGATCCAAGAAAGATGCATATCATGTACGGCATGAGCAAAGATTTATGTGCGAATGGGATGCGACTTGGGATTTTACACACAAGTAGCCAGTCTATGTACGAAGCTGTCAGCAGTGTTAAGTAAGCTGTACAAGCTTACTACCGGTTCACTTCATTTCTTGACGAATTGAACATACCATACATGAAAGGCGGGTAAGTTACAATCAATTCTTACGCACATGTTGAAATGAGCTTCCATGACTTAAAAATTCTTGCTGGGCTCGGAACATGTTGCATAGCGAATATATTAAAGATAACTAAGTGACTTTTTGATTTTAAAATAGAAACGCTGGCTTCTTCCTATGGCTGCATCTTGTACACCCTGGGAACCATCTCACCAATGACTCGGTTCAGGTGGTGAAGGACAATCTTGTGAAGGCATGCTATGAAAGAGGCGTCTTCATTCGCGATGGCGACGTGTACTTTCCCGAAGAGAAGGAAGATGGATGGGTTCGCCTCACTTTTACACTAGATCCTGGTGTATTGAAGGTGGCTCTGGAAAGGTTGAAAGCATCTCTTGTGGCTGTTGGATTGCTCAAAGAGTAAGGACTACTAGAAGGCGCACTATAATTGAGGTGAGGTAATATATATATTTGACGTGGAGTATCTAAAGAATATTTCTCGATAGATTGGAAAACATAGACCTCATCTGCTATAGAATTGATAGAACGATGTTTTTGAGGACCCTGGTGCGGAACTCTGCACAGATCGTACTAACTACATGGAGGGATGGTTTACATGACAAGTAGATATTGCGTGTCAATTGGACTTGATTAATTCTTCTATTGTTCTTGAATCAATGTAGGAGGATTCATTGGTGAGGATATAATGATAATCTTCTCCGTCTTGTATGTCTAACGACAACTTAGGCAACGATTAAGTGATACAGGAGTCTTCTGCAGGATCCCAATCCATGTCGAAGTTTAGAATGTCGAATGGTGGTACATATAAAGAGTTACGGGAGCTCCGAGGACTGCTTTCCGTAGCCTGGAAGAGGTCAATCGAGGAGAACGCGTCAAGAAGTGGCCCATCAGCAAACATCAGCCTCTTGATCTTTTCTGATGTGTCTTCTGCGCTCACAGTGTGAGTCCTATCAGACGATCCCAGGTTGTACACCGTAGCTACCTCTTCCATAATGGGCTGAAGATATCGAGCACAGATCTCTGACACCCTCCAGTGTTCTCCTATATTTTCTAAAAGGCTTAAACACTCAGGAATAACCACCGAAATGGAATGAAATATGCGAGGAGCGACAGGTGTTTGATCTCGGGCGAGCCAGCAGGCATCCATGAGCAGAACAGCTGCGCCGTATGCCATGATCATCCCCTCCCAAGTATAGAATAAAGTCCGATGTTTTGCATCAGTTTGAACTCCTCCTATAATCTTTTGGCATTCATCAATATATATTTCTTGGTCCTCGATACTGCGAAGCCATAGACGTGGTGTTGGTCGGTGGATCTTTGCTTTCAGGTAATGATATTGAACGTGTCGATACTCGTGCAGACTAAATCCAGCGAATTGATGGGATTTGTCATACCACAGCTCAAGCTGAGAAGCAACATCATGCAGCCATGCAGCCATGCCCATTTCACAAAGTTGCGGTGTGTCTTCAACGAGGTGAAGTACTCTGTGAACTTCGGTTTCTAAGCGTCTGTATGTATATATATGATTTGCAACTGTCTGGTTCATGACCTCGTTACTGATTGCAGCAGGTGGTGTTGGTGGAATGTCCGAAGGCAGAGGAACCTGTATAATTTGTTAACGGTGTAGCTTCTAAAATACACACTAAGACCTACATTTAGCATAATTGTTTCCTCTGGAAATGATAAGGGAAGTCTTAACATATTGCAAAGAGTCCGTCCCATATTGTAAGTCACCCAAAACAATCTTGAACGAGTCTCTTCTTGCTCAACGCCGAATATACCTTCATGCTGCTTAAAAAGCCCCAGGTCAAGAACAATTCTCGTTGCGTTGTCAATGCATGCCCATGTGTCCAGAACCTCGGGGTTCATGAGTGCGTAGTGTGCTAACAGAAGGGATATTTGGAGGCTTTCAATGTCATCGATGTCAACAAGCCGCTCGAGATGCTCTAGCGCAGAAGAATAGAAGGAATGAGATGCTGCTCTAGCATGGGCTTCAGCTCTCCATGTTAAAGTAAGGGATGAGATCGCGAAGACTATCGAGACAATGAAGTGATCAAAATGGCTCAGATTAGCCTTTCTATTGTCGTTCGATTTTTTGCAAGTGTCTTGCACATTAGATTGTACTTCAACTACTCGCTCCGTGGCTCCCCTCAGCCACTGTTCAGTGAAGATTGGATATTGAGGTAAATGGAAATTCACGTAGTTTTTGATCATATGAGTCACTGCCAGCACAGGTACATCTTTCAAGGTTCTACCTGGCTGTATGGACTGCTGACTTGACCCTCCTTGTTTGAGCTGCTGTTCCGGAGTCTCTAAATCTTTTGGATTTTGTTGTCGAGCTATAGCCAAAGGCGGCAGAGAGGATTGTAGGAATATAGTTGAGGAGATGGAAGAAGCGAAAAATGATCTTGAATGAGGAGTACCGACAGAAACGGTAGCTTTGGCAATGCCGAACGTCAGATCCCGTTCATTCTGTACCTGAGCTCTTCGAGACTGCTCAAGTTGGGCCTCGAGTTCTGCTATCTGACCTTCTA
Organism: Pezicula neosporulosa; assembly: GCA_009805495.1. NCBI lineage: Eukaryota > Fungi > Ascomycota > Leotiomycetes > Helotiales > Dermateaceae > Pezicula > Pezicula neosporulosa. The sequence continues at coordinate 30,814 of SELE01000036.1, forward strand.
GAGATCTGACCAAACTGCGCACCACAGGAATTAGCGAATGATGTTTAATGAGAAACTATCTTAGAGACACCACACCTTCTTGGGACTTCCTGACCAGAAACGGTATCATAACCTTGGCAGCCCACTTTTGCCTGTAGGCAGGGAGTGCATGCTGGGAATTTGAAGTCACACTGACAGCATGGTCAATATTGGCGATAGTTTAGGACCTTAGCTTCATACCTTCGTCTTCCGCTTTTTACATCTCGAGCAGACCTTGGATGCTCGTCTATTGAGAGTAGGAGATTGATCTTGCATTGAAGATTAGGGCCACGGTTGTAGATAGAACATATGGAATCGTAAGTGGCTGCTGGCCAAAGGCTCATCACGAAGCAGATTCATGAATTGTGTTGCAGTGGCTTAGAAGGGAAATAGAAGACGACCTGGAGAAACAATTGGTGGATGGCACTCTCGGTGTGTATAGAGTAAATTAATGTCGGCATGTCCAGTGGATGCCATGCCGGCACTCCACCAGGTGCTCGAGTAATTCTGATGAGTAATCCAGTCCCCCAGTCCGGACAAGAAATATCACTCCAACTGTTATGTATTACTGCCATCTTCAATACCTTGCTTAAACACCTAGGGCTATACGCCGTGATGCTACAGACTTGTACCCGCTGTCGTAGTCGCAGAGTCAAGGTCAGGCGCTTAAGATATTGAGCATCAAAATGGCCTTGTGGTAACGTTGAAACCCCGCAGTGCGACACAAACCTGCCTTCCTGTGCCAACTGTACGAAGGGAGACCTAAATTGTACCTTCTTCGACAATGTATTGAAAGAAGAACTTCCTCGGAGGTGTGTGTGAATAGCCTGCTATCTTGTACTTCGCCTTCATGTCCGACTTACTGTGATTCAATAGTTACATCAAAGAACTCTATGATCAGATAAACGATTTGAAGAGCCGATTAGAAGCGCAGCAGCGCCATCAGACCGTGTAGGCTCTCACTCATCCGTTCCTCTGTTATCGCATTCAAGAGTTAATGAAATTTAAATGAAAGGTTATCTCCTCAACAACAAAGAGCGTCGGTTCTCCAGGATGGGCCTTCATTTTTCGTCCGCCGACCTCATTGTGGTTCTCAGTATTCATTTCTCCAGATATCGCCATGCTCGCTCATTGCTCAAGCAACTATGTAAGGTCTGGAAGTTCCCCCTAGCAGTGATGCCGGAAGCATAGGTATCATCGAGGACGATGTGGACTCATGCGTGCCTTTAACCATCGACAAAGCCAGCCTGACGCCGCCAATTATTCGCACTCTCTTAACGCACTACAGCCAGTTCATCCGCCCAAGTTATCCAATCCCACTAGAAAAGTTCCAGCAGAAAGACAATGATTTGAGATTACACCGACTGTCTTTGATCTCCAGATTCAATATACTTATCACATGTGCTATTGCCGCCGCCCATAAAAGCTACTGGCAAAGAGACTGGATCAACACGGCCCGGCTATGCCGAGAATGGGCAGAAGAGTTGGCTAAATCGCTGGTATGTGAGCGCGGAGGACATACTCTTGTCACATTTATGTTACTACTAGTCTATGAACTGGTAGACCCAAGTCGTGGTATGCTCTGGGAATTTCTTGGCTGTGCAGTTCGAACTTCTTTACAGCTTGGCTGGCATCGCACAGAGTACCAAGATTACATGACCTCTTCGGAAGAAACCTCTACTCATGCAGGCTACGATATTTCAGACCGGCTACATATTATGTCTATATTACAATTAATTCATGCGTGAGTAAAACATGGACTTTATGATCTAAGCTAAGTATTAGATAGACCACTAAGAATGACGTTCAATCGACCAAGCATGCTCGACAATTTTACAACAAAGATTAAATCACAAGATGATGCGATTATGAAGAACTTTTTACAGCTCACTTCAACATTGTTCAGCCCGAAAGGTCCAGCGACACAGCAGACGTGTCCCAATTCCGAGCAGATATTAATACTTATTCGGCTACTGAACGGTTTACCACAAGATCATTCGCATGTCCAGCAGTCATGGTTACTGTTCCTACCAATCTGCATCCTCCACGAACCATGTACTCTCTGTACATCTGAATTTCACGAGCAGAAATTACAAATTTGTCAGTTCAGAAATATTGTTTTGCACGCAGCTTTTGACAATATCTCCTCACTTCACACGGATGTAATTCAGAAGCGAACATTTGTACCGCCATTAATGGCAAGCACACAAGCTCTCACAGCTGGCTGTGCTATCATAATGGGCATCAAACGAGGATGGGTTCAGGATACAGCTAATGAATATTTGAAGGCATTGCTGAAGTGTGCAGAGATCCTGACATTCCACCAACCGCTTTGGAATGGTGGCACGGGTTTCTGTGCTATGTGGCATGCTTTGTATAATGCATTATAAAAGCAAAGTTCTAGGACTAGGCGTCGGCAGAATGATTCGTGCGATCTTCTTATCAACTTTACCCCAAATATTCGAGTTTACTGTTTCATAGTCGATACGAATTATGCATGTACGCTCATACATGTACGGTTGACGAGTGACAAGGCAACTACAGCTATGGGAGGCAGACTTCACTGATTATGCCAGTCCAACGAATTTATGCACGTAAATATTCATAAATGAAGGATTACCAATACTAGTTTGTAACGATAAAACTTTTGCGCCATTACACGTAATTTTGGCACATTTGACTAAGATCATTCTGAAGTTGCAGCGAGGGAATATCTGTAGCCTGGCACTAAATTAAGAGGATCCGGATGCTTCTGCTTGACGCAGCAATGGGGATATCGCAGGGACGACATTTTTTGATAGTTGCAGAAGCTGTTACAAGAACAATCAGATGGGGAGGGTGAGAACTGTCTATTCGTGGAGCGCTTTAAATTGCATGGCAATGCTTGACGCATCAAGGTGGGAGGGTTCCTTGATTAAATACGCAAACTCCGGGAGTTATGATACCTGGTGTTGACTTGATCTTTTACGTCAAGACAGAGAACAGAGATTGAAGTACAAAAAGCCGGTGATCCTAAATATATTGTTGTTTGGAGCCCATTTTTAGCTGATATACTTTGACTACGATACGATGCCGATGTCTTCTCATACGTAGGCATTTTTTGTACTATTGATCAAATTCTGGAAAGTCTGCAACGCTGGCAAGCACCTCCACACCAAAAGATCGGACGTAATAGAAGAATTGAAGGTCAATCATAACTGACATTAGAGCTAAGTATCTTATCCTCGCAGGAACCCGAACTCGAAGGAACAAATCAGAGCAGCAGCATTAGCAGCGTCGCGTAGATCTCCGATGATGCTCGCGATTTCCCGTCTTCTCGCTAAGTTGAGGAGCGATTGAGGGCAGCGGCTAGCGCACTTCCCCTCTTTGTGATATCAGAATAAGCAGGTATATAGATAAACAATTATACTTACAAGTCGATACTTGATGCATCTATACTGAGATAGTTATTCTCTCACATTGGAGTATACACCGTGGACACAGAATCACCAATAACATTGCATCACCAATCTCCAGCAATCCACCCACTAGCGACAGAAAAATGGCAACTGAAATAACAACGCATGTAGAGATTGAATCCCTACGACCGAAGGAATACTTCGACCAACGCTCAGCGCAAGAAATGGCCCAAAATCTTCAACCCGTATCCCGGACTCTTCAAGAAACCATGGCAGCAGCATGCCGACTCATCGCTTTGAAACAAGAAGACGCCGGTTTGGCAGGGCAAATCAGTGCTCGTTCATCACGAGGTGAAGGGTTTTATTGGACGCTTCGTTTCGGACTCGGATGGGATGAAGCGAAGCCAGAGGATTTCATCGAAGTGGACAAAGACCTTGTCACGATTTCTGGAGTGGGTATGGCGAATCCAGCAACTCGATTCCATCTCTGGGTTTATGCAGCACGCAAAGACGTACGGAGCATCATTCACACCCACTCCCCGTGGGTACAACCGCTTGTGGCGGCGAGACAGCCACTGGTGGTGTGTCAGATGGACATGACGCCGTTCTGGGATGACTGTGCATTCCTGGCCGACTGGCCTGGGGTCCCAATTGCAGATCAGGAGGGTGTGATCATTACGGGTGCATTGGGGGATAGGCGATCAATTTTGTTGGCGCATCATGGAATGTTGACCGCGGGAGTAAGTGTGCAGGAGGCGGCGTATCTTGCTGTGAATTTGGATCGAGCTTGCAGGACGCAGGTTAGGGCGAGTGTTTTTGGACCGTTGAAGCCTGTTGATGCTGTGTTGGCGAAGGAGGCACATGATTATCTGCTAAAGGAAAGGATTGTGAATGCGACATTTGATTATTGGTTTAGGCAAACGAAGCCCATTGCTCCGCTTGCTTTTGCTTGAGCGTTGGATGATTTTCAAAGACGTAATAAGACTTTAGGTGATGAGTCCAGTATGGTGGAATTGGTACGCTCAGTTGAGAGAATGACATCAAGTCTTCATACTTCGTACATAGAGTTATCAAATTCAAAATTCAGCTACGATATCAACTAGCCTATCCTTAAAAGTTTTAGACGACTTTATTTAAGATATTCATATTCAAAGAAACTTTAGTTCTATTCACTGGATGGGCTACTTATGACTCTACTATGACTCCTACTATTGTAAAACCTGTGACAGTTACAATCCTTGGAGACCTTTTGGTAAAAAGGCTCAAGGTGTAGATTCCATTATATCAATAAGTGGGCCTGCCACCCAAGCATGATTCTAATGATTCTAATGATACCAATGATACCAATGATACACCCAACAGATTGACAAATTAATATTGTGATATCCAATCCCCAAACCCCCAGGCAATTTTCCTCAGCCATGTTTTCCCTTAAGTCAGGCGGAATTTGATTTCTACCCCTTAACAAGGACTTGAGCATTAAGCGAGATACAGGCTACAAGCGACGTAAATCTCTTAGCGACTCCCGTAAAACCAACCACTCTTACTTATTAAGGTAGATATTGGATAGGTACGTGTTAATCTCTGCTTTTAACCTCTTTTAGATTCTGAATATTCTAATACTGCCGAGTTGATCTATCTATACTAGCTTCTTACTAAGCACTTTTGTCAGGCCTAAATCTAAGTGATAAATTCTTGAGCAAGTAGGCAGCAATCAAGCATAGAAAATTAGCAGGCGGATTGATTTGAATCTGACTATCATTTCGAGAGGGGGGTTTCAAACGAACATATCAGGTAGTCTGTTTCATAAACTCTATGATAATTGATTTCATTAACTGATAACTTTATTTTTAGTCATAAGTGTGGCTCTAGAATCAGCAATTCTCTACGATAGCTAAATAACCAATTTCTGTCTCAATGGTAATCCAACGCCGTAGCATGCCTGCCATGTACAAAATTATGGGAGAATGGGTCTGCCATTTTGGTAATCATCTATGGCCACGGCCCCTGCCCTCACGATCACCATGCTGGAAGCCATGTACACCTCGGCCTCGACCAGCTTCAGGAAAGAAGGTCTTCCGAGACATATCCACGATGAGCATCCTCGTGAGACCAGGTCTAACCTCAACGTCAGGTTCTTTTGCTCTCCTTAGTGCATATGCTTCACGGATAGTAAGAGGATTCTTCGAGTACCCCTTCACCATGCTGTCATTTATACAGCCTCGCAAGAACTTTGTGAACGACTCTGCTGTAGGCATAGTCTTAATGCCCATGGCGACAAGAAAATTCGGAAATGTCTCAATCTGATGAATTCGCTTAATGCTCTCTGCAAGTCCCTTAGCCGAACCTCTGGGAGGAGCACCATGTCTTTCAAAGGCCTCGTCCCTAAGTTGATTCAACGGCTTACGCGGACTGCCAACTGCTGTTCTCTGGAATAAACTCAGGAACATTAGAAGGCGATATGAGGTTTTGCTTGCTTCGAAGGTTTTCTCGAGTCGATAGTGAGACACGGCGGAGGGTTCCATGTATGCCAACTCAGGCATATTGGCACCTTTTTTGTCCAGCATCCATACAACATTGCGAGTCACGGTCTCTTTGATGATGGCGCGTAGTAAGTTTTCGGTCATGTCAACATCGCTGATCAAGGCGGCGACAAGCAGATGTCCAAGATTTGGACAGCTTGCCTTGGAAGTATTACCTTGCATGAAACTTCGGAGCAAGTTGTTTGCTGAGTCGACAATCGAGGGTTGGGTCGTGACAAGACAGAGCAAGAGATGGAAAAGATGAAAGTATGACTCAATTGCTTTTTCTGACGCATGTGTTAAGGTGCTCTGAGGTGCGTAGTGATGGCGAATAGGTGATGATTGGGTGGTGTGCTCGTTCAGCTTCACAACTATGTCGTTCATGAAATGGAAGATAACTTTAGAGGGTAAGGTACTCCCCAGAGTTGCTGCTTGTCCGAGAATTGATAACGACCGAGGTACTTGGCCCTTCACCCTTTTCCAGTGTCCATAAGATAGCGGTAATGGAAGCCAGTACTGGAATGGTATAGCCTGAGTAGACCAGCGATGGCCGTGGGTCCCGAAAGCCTTTTGCGATAGTAGGTCAAATTCAGATTCAAAAGTTCCCATTCTTCCTCGATGTGCTACGCTGACTCCAACTCCAAGCTCAGTTTCTGTGTAATCTTGTTTAAAGATGAAACATTGCAATTCTCGCGTGCGTATGATGTCGTAATTGGTCATAAGAAGACCAATATTGTCCCATGCTTCTGCAAATACCATCAAGTCTTCCGTCTCTAGCTTATCGCAAATGAGGAGGAGTATCTCGTCCGGTACGTTTTGAATGCCTGTTTTACCTCTCGATGCATCATCTGAGGCTGGAGTTTCTGCCCCTGTTGAAGCGCATCCTCCAGCACATTTATCGAGGATAGATTGAGGGATATAGGCCAATTTGGTGTTTAGAACACCTTTGTTTCCTATGACAGTACTCTCCTGGGGGGTTGGCCAGGCAGGGTCAGTACCAACTCTTGGAGGAGGAGGAGCGACTTTATTTCTGGGTGATCTGGAACCGTTAGACGTGGTGGTGTTTCCAGTACCGAACCCACACTCTGTGCAAATATATGTGTCTGAAACGTGTGATTGGAGCTGCCGGTATTTGTCGAGATCCCTATGATAGCCCCCGTCTGTCTGCTCTATCCTTTCACTGCTGAAAAAGCTGAGAAGTTGAATGGCGATTCCCTTGAGTGTGTATGCTGGAGTGTAGCCGTCTTGAGTATTGAGAATTGAAGCGCAGATATACGATCCATAGATGTTTGGGTGCTTGATATCTGAGTCCATACTGATTGTTGGAGGCGACAAAGGATACTGTGGAGGGATATACACTGTCAGGTGCATGGGTCCATAGCCTTCTGGCGTAAGAATGAGGCATGCTTCCGTGATCTCGTCATCATGTATATGTAGACGGATGTTAGGATAGGGTTTGGCCTGAAGCTCGTGAACATCATGAAGGAGTCGTTGATGTAAGGCCGCAGCCATGATGGACTGGCGAAAGGGTGTTTTGGAAACTGGATTGAAGCCGCAGAAAAGGTCCTCGGAGGGCTAATCAGGAGTTCCCCTAGATGTAAAGGTGTAACGGTGGATTATTTTGATGAACGGCCGCGTTTGAAAGAGAGACTGGGTTAAATAACGGGCTGGCAACAAAGAGGGAAAGACAACAAGTGAATGTCTTGAATCCACTGGGAATATCAGAGACAACCTCTTTGGAAGAGCGAAGACTGAAGAAATCAAGTTGGCTTTGGATGGAGTTATGTAGAAACTCCAAGGGCACGCTGGCACTAGCTAGTGGAGTGGCAGTGAGCAGTGAGCAGTGAGCAGTGAGTGCCGCTTGACTCACGCACGCCGAGCGCTTTTCTTCCTCACCGAGCTTCTTCAGGTAGGATCTTAGAAAGGTTGACCAAATAGTCATGGACTTTTCTGACGATGGGCTAGACATGGAGGCATTGATAGTTCTTACTCGTTACAATGATGGGGCGCGGAGGGATGATTTCAGATACGGTGAGAGTTCGGCGTAGCAGGCTACTGCGTACTAGCTACTACGATAGCTTCTTCTCTGAGGCACAGTCAATCAAAAATAGAAAGATATGCGGCAGACTTATCATTATCACCTGTTGGGAGTCATCACAAGCCGCATCTGCATGGACACAAACCTCAGCCTTATGGCTATGGTGATGTTTAGTCTCTTCGGAAAGATCAATTGGGCGTGAGCTTTGAGTTTCAACTTTTGACGTTCAAGTTCGCGACGGAGGAATAGCGCGTAACTGATTATGAACTAGTAGGTGTGAACCTATCCATTTAGGAAGCTTGCCATTTCGAACCTTACCTTACATCGCAGCATCCCCATGAAATATTGAACACCATTCAAAAACCCCCCACCAATCTCAATAATGTCTGGCCCACCACCAAGCGCTACGTACGTGTCATTGCACTCCGACACGTATAGTAAGCATGGTAAAGCTAACACGTACATAGCGTCTACGTCCAAAACCTCGAAGAGCGCATCAAAGTCGACCAGCTCAAAGAAGCGCTAACTGAGCTCTTTTCTGAATATGGCGAAATCATAGACATAGTCGCAAAGACGAACTTGAAGGCGAAGGGCCAAGCATTTATTGTCTTTGACAGTGTAGAAAGTGCGCAGAAGGCCATCGACGAGGTTCAGGGATTTGATCTGTTTGAGAAGCCTATGCGATTGGCATTTGCGAAGACGAGGAGCGATGCAACAGTAAAGAGGACCGGCGATGACGAAGAGTTTGAGAGCCATAAGCGTAGGAGACTTGCAGAAAAAGGTACGCTTCTCTACATTCACATATTGGGAGGATGGTGCTAATGTGACACGATAGACAAGAAGAAGGCCGCCGAAGCAGCAGAGGAGCAGAAGAGAGAGAATGAAGATCGCCGCAGCGGCTGCAGGTCCTGCTCTCGCCGCTGGACCAGTCAAGGCTTCGAGAGGCGCAGGACTCAAATCTTCCAATCCCAGCGCTGCAGCTGTTGTTCCAGACGAATATCTACCACCCAACAAGATCATCTTCGTTCAGAACCTTCCGGACGAGTACGATATCGATGCGCTTACTTCCATTTTCGGTAGGTTTGAGGGATTCAGAGAGGTTCGTTTGGTACCGGGTCGCAGGGGAATTGCTTTCATCGAGTACGAAAACGAGGCTGGAGCTATCAGCGCCAAAGAAAATACTGCTGGCATGGCATTAGGAGCCGAAGGCCAGGTTATCAAGGTCACATACCAGAGACAATAAGCCGTGGATTAAACACGTAGGTATATCAAGTAAGAATTTGGCGTTGGGGAGATGGGCGAAAGCATTTATTGCTTACTCGCTTCATCTTATGACATGCATGTTCTAGTTTTACAAGTTTCATGATTGCGGCTCCAAACCCACCGAACTGACTTTCATAACGAAAAACAAATAATCCTGCGAACTAGAAGATCACATCTTCATCTCCCTCTTCGCCCAGAATATCTGGCCTGCTCTCTTCAGTATTCTCCTTGTCACTGTCCGCCTTACTTTTCGCAGCCTTCTTGGCAGCCATCTCAGCGTCCTGAGCAGCGGTGTCTCTTTGTTTCTTATTTGCAACCTAGTTTTCTGATTAGCCAAGGTCAGGAGCCAATAACTATACGACCAACGAACCTTTTTCAAACGGTAGAACTCTTCTCTGTCTAGCTCATCGAGTTCGGAGTTAATGTCTGTCAACACTGTTAGTTTGCTGGGCTGTAAAACGTTTCTTACAGGATGCATACACTTGATGGTGTTTTCCGTGCGTGGAATAATGACATGTTCAATAGCGTTAACTATAAAATTAAATTAGCAAAAGAAAATCTAATTGTCAACAGAATGTTCCATACCTCTCCGATTTACAACTTTGATAACCTCATCTAAAATGACGAAAGCCGTCTGTACGTAGATTAGCTATACTCATAACTACAGCAACTTGCCCTGTGGTTTCGTACCTGTAAGCTGGCAAGCTCCACCAATGTCTCTACTGCTCTTGCATACGTCTCTCTGCATCTCTGGACCTGCTGTCCACCCTTTCCTAAACCAGTCAAGCCGAAGTCATTGTTGCCTTCAGTGGTGTAACTCTCGAACGCTGGGAGAAAAACACCAGAGACGTTTTCCTGCTTGGTCCGTACACGGAAACGAGCCGACTTTGCTGATTCTTGAACTTGGTATCCGATATCTCCTCCAACTGCATAGGTCACCTCCGCTAGAGAGAATGCTGCAATCTGCATAACCCTGCCCATCTTGCGTTTCGCCTCGTCAATTCGTCTGGTGATTTCTGCAGAAGATGAGAACTTGTACAAGTCGAGAAATACTGGCTTAGTTACCTCTGAAACGTCTGTAGAAGCTTCATTAGCAGAGGAACATGGACAGGCGGGCCAAGGTAACATACTTCGTCAAGGCTTCACTCTTCCTCTTCAATAGGTCGTGACCAGTCTGAGCACCCTTAAGCTTCGACTTCATCAATCCCAAGGACTGCCGAGTTGGAAAGACGGCCTCGCGATCCTATGCTACCGTTAGTACAGAAGAGTGTGTCTTGTTGCTCTTTGTCTCACCCCCGCCCCCGACATCTTGACGGGTGCTTGAAAGCTTATTCAATGTAGGTAGGGCCTCGAGAGGGGTTGGTAAGGTACAGCTGAAGATGTGCTGAAGGGAAGAAAAAAAAAGAAGAGGACGGGTTCAATTCGTTGGTGACGTTTACTGTATTTTTTGAAGCCGAACTCTGATAAGAGCCGTCGTCGGTAGAAGCTCTCAGCAGCTCCCGCTTCCAGTTGCTCTTGCTGTGGCTAAGTGGTCGTTGCTCCTCCCCTGTCGTAGTTAGTAGTAGCTATTTGAGCCTTGCGAATAAGGCATGAGATGGCATGGCACGGCACGGCGCTAAATAAGACGATTTTCAAACCCATCCGCGGTCTCTTGACGCGACGGCGTGGCTCATTTCCCCGTTCTCTTCGGCCCCCCTCTTGTTTTTAATTCCAACCTTCCAACTCTTGTGGCAGGCAGAGAATGCCTGGAGAGCTGCTACCCACAATGGCTGCTCCCAGCGTCTCGAAGTCAAAGCTATCACGAGGAAAGCCGGACTTGTACCTGATCGTAGGTTTTCGCAAGGATTGATAACTTTCTATGTAGCTTAAGCTGACGGGAAATTAGTCCGAAGAAGATACAATCTATGAGCAGGATATACTCCGCGATCCTGGGAGCACGAAACCTTGGTTGGCTTATGTCGAATTCAAGTTCAAGCATGGGAGCCTTCAAGAGCAAGCTTTTGTCCTCGAACGGGCTTGCCTGCAACTCCCGCGGTCGTACAAGCTTTGGAAAATGGTACGCTCTTATCAATTTGCTACCTATTACCGTTACTGACTTTGTAATAGTATTTGAATCTCAGGATGAAGCACTTGGGTAAGCTCAATCCTGCTATTTTTGCGACAGAGTATGCGAAAGTCAACGCCTTATTTGAGCGAGCCCTCATCCTTCTCAATAAGATGCCGAAAATTTGGGAAATGTACCTGTCCTTTTTACTCCTCCAACCGCTGGTTACCCTCACTCGACGGACTTTTGATCGCGCGCTTCGGGCCCTACCCATTACCCAACACAACCGTATCTGGGCGCTTTACCGTCCGTTCGCAAATTCTGCTTCCGGTAAAACAGCAGTCAAGATATGGCGTCGGTACATGCAGATCCATCCCGAGGATGCCGAAGATTTCATCGAGCTTCTGGTCAAGGAGGGACTTTACACCGAAGCTGTCAAGAAATATATGGATATCCTTAACAACCCCAAATTCCGAAGCAAGCAAGGTCTAGGTCACTACCAGCTATGGAGCGAGATGGTGGATTTACTTGTGGCACATGCGAAGGAAGTTGAAACAGGAGACGAAGTTGGAATTGATGTTGAACGAATCATCCGCAGCGGGATTGATAGATTTGCTGATCAGAGAGGGAAATTATGGTCCGGCCTGGCAACATATTATATCACACGCGGCAGTTTTGAGAGAGCGCGGGATACCTTTGAGGAAGGTGTTACGACAGTCATGACCGTTCGAGATTTTACCTTGGTTTTCGACTCATATGCGGAGTTCGAGGAGTCAATCATCGGGGCGCTCATGGACGCAGCGGCTGCGCGGTCTGATAAGGGCATTGTGGACGAAAATCTGGATTTTGACCTGGATATTCGTATGATGCGATTTGAGCAACTTATGGATCGTCGCCCTTTCTTGGTAAATGACGTCCTCCTTCGACAGAACCCGAACAACGTTGTGGAATGGACGAAGCGAATTGCACTTTGGGGAGATAATAAGAAAGAAGTTGTCCAAGCATATACGGATGCAATTGCGGCTGTCCAGCCTAAAAAGGCCGTTGGCAGTTTTCATGGGCTGTGGGCAGATTATGCTAAATTCTATGAGAAGGGAGGTGACTTGCGGAATGCTCGAGTGATTATGGAAAAGGCCGTAAAGGTCCCATTCAAATCAGTTGCAGAGTTAGCCGACATGTGGATTGAGTGGGCTGAAATGGAGCTGAGGAACGATAATTTTGAAGAGGCTGTCAAGATCATGGCTAAAGCCGTCCAGGCCCCTAAAAGATCAATGGTCGACTATTTCGATGAGACACTTTCGCCGCAGCAGCGAGTTCATAAGAGTTGGAAGCTCTGGAGCTTTTATGTGGATCTCGTCGAGAGTGTCAGCACTCTCGAAGAAACTAAGAAGGTCTACGAGAGAATCTTCGAGCTTCGTATAGCGACCCCTCAGACTGTCGTTAATTATGCCAATCTCCTAGAGGAGAACAAGTACTTTGAGGAGTCTTTCAAAATATATGAAAGAGGCCTGGATCTTTTCAGCTACCCAGTTGCATTCGAATTGTGGAACTTATATCTCACTAAGGCTGTTGATCGAAAGATTGGCATAGAACGGCTGCGAGATTTGTTTGAACAATCAGTGGAGGACTGCCCTCCAAAGTTTGCAAAGGTGCTTTATTTGATGTACGGAAACCTCGAAGAAGAGAGGGGACTTGCAAGGCACGCCATGCGAATTTACGAACGAGCAACTCGAGCTGTATCTGACGAGGATCGTGCCGATATGTTCAATTTTTACATCACCAAGTCTGCTTCTAATTTTGGCTTGCCCTCTACACGGCCTATCTATGAGAGGGCAATCGCAGCATTGCCGGATAATGAGGCTAGAGACATGTGCCTCAAGTTCGCCGATATGGAGAAACGACTGGGAGAGATTGATCGTGCAAGAGCCATCTATGGTCATGCTTCCCAATTTTGCGATCCGCGCACAAGCCCAACCTTCTGGACAAAGTGGGAGTCTTTTGAAGTTCAGCATGGCAATGAGGAGGATACTTTCAAAGAGATGTTACGCATCAAGCGAAGTGTTCAGGCACAGTACAACACCGATGTCAACTTTATCGCCTCTCAAGCTCTGGCGCGAAGTCAACAAAGACCCGATGGTGAGGATGATGATGGAGCTGATGCTATGGCTGCCCTCGAACGTGAAGCTAGAGCACCAGTGGGATTTGTAGCTGCGAGCACAGGCCCGCAAGGTGGAAATATCAAGGATACAGTACCTGCTACTGCGAATCCTGATGCCATCGATGTGGATGGTATGGACGACGACTAAAAAGGGATATGTGGAGTTTGGGCTTTCTTAGGGATCTGTAACATCTCACGCATATGGGGGCGTTTTTGGGCGTGCAAAGTGGGCAGCCTCGGACTCTCACTATTTGTAAATACTACGGCCAGATAAAATCTCCAATTTGCAACACGTTGCAAAATACGATTCGAGCTCTATTGCTTCGTCACGATTCTCTACCAAATCCTTATCGCCACTCAACTTGCCTATTTCCCTTTCACTAGCCTTTCTCGTCGAACCCTGAGGGCTCGACCAACTTTCTCTGCTTCTGTTAACGGAATCTGCCTCGTTGCGACCACTTCTAAGCCATCAAAGCTACTCATCTACCCACCCTCCTTCCTACTGTTATCTCTTATGCATCAACCCTCCTTGTCTTGTGAAGCTTCATCCTGAGCCGCTTGCACAACAGGCAAGTCGCTCAATCTGCGCTGAATAGTGTCTATCCCTTTGATAGCTGCGGGATTGAATTCTGCAGCCGCTTTTGGACTTCCTGCCTTAATTCGAGGAAAGCCCTCAATATCTTCGACTTGTGGAGATTCTGACGGTTGGCTCGGTTGGCTCGGTTGGCTCTGTTGGCTAGCTGCCGGAGGAGGCTGCTGTGAATTATTGCCAGCAGATGCACTTATTCGAGGGAAATCGTCAATGTCCTTAACCATCGCTTCCGGAGATGATGCTTCGGTCTTGCTGCCAATGAATAGCCTCGTCTGTGGAATCAGGGTCGAGATACAGTCTTGGGGTGCAAACAAAGGTGCTTTTACTGACGTGGAAAAGAGCTCCTTGGGATGGCAGTTCCCTTTTTGTAGACTGGGCTGCGGAATTACAATTAACATCAAAATGAAGCTTTTTCGCGAAGAATTGGCACTGAATCGCGGGGAGCGTTGCCTATTCCTTATTGGCTATTATCATGCCGTTGCAAGGAAGTTTCGTTCTTCGTCAGACACTATGTCATAGACTATTTGGCACATACACCAGATAGGTCAACGTGACTTTAATAATAATAACAATAATACTAACTTCTTATTTGATCTCGATCTCGATCTTGACTCCTCGCATCGACATTCCCTCCTAGTATCATGACTTGGCCAACTTCAAGCGACTTGGATATCCAATATCACCCTTTCACTTTCTCTGCATATCAGTTTTGGAAGCTAGCCACAAGCCACAAGCGAGAAACATTCGTAGGTAGATATGGTGATGTTGCCCACAGCAATCCTGTTCTCAAGATAACTTCCACCATAATCCACCTGATCTTCATCAGTCTACCAGCATTGTACGAAGCCAGGTCTCATCGCGTGCGGTGAATGAGCAGTCAAAATGACTTGGAACCGCAACCACACTATTATATACATCTGAGAAATGTAGCATGTCAACTTTAGCTCTTCGCGCTTTTTCATCTGCTGGTTCTTCGATTCTGAAGGCTAAAACAAGTCGAGCTAGTAAAGCACTGTCATATGTTATTATAGGATATTACAAAAAGGGTCGGCTGTTCTCTTACTAAATGATTCTATTGCTAAGTGCTGCAGCTGGGCAGATACGTGACCTAAAGTTTTCAGGGATCAGTAAACTTGCCGTGATTTGGAGGATTGAGAATTGAGAAGCGATCAAGCTCCCTGTAGCTCACTGTCTTGAGCTACTCAAGGTAAACTTGCTGGTTGTGGGACATGACTGAGGTCCAACGAATTGAGCACAAGCCTAGATTGAGTACCTCAAGTCGAGTGTATACAAGTAGCCACAACTGCTTTAAGCGGGCATATGAATTAAAGAGATGTCTTCATACCCTGCTCCAAATGTTAAATGTGGCAATGGGGTTGAGTTTCCAATGAATCGGGTTGGCTTGAACTCGAAGGCATCATCTCCATACCAAGATGGATCATGATTAGCTTGTTGAGCATTCATTATCATTGTCGTTCCCTTTGGAATAGTAGTATTCCAGTACTTGATATCCTTAGTAGTAGTCCGTGGCAATGAGAACGGTGTTGTCGTCCAAAAGCGAAGAGTTTCCTTGTACATCGAAATTAGTAGTTCTACCTTCTCCTCGCGGAAAGCATTATTCCAGGCCTTTTCTCGATCTCCATCATAAGCAGCTAGGATGGCACCGTATAATTCTGTCTGGAAGTCCTGTCCTTCGGGGGTTGATAACCACGCAATGGCAACATATAATGACGAAGCTGTGGAGTCTGGTGCTGCCTGTAGAAGTGCCTTACAGGTGCCATGGATTTCACCTTCAGAGAGGTTATCTTTCACCAATCCAGTGACAATACAATCAACTTTTTCTCCGGCAGCGATTCGTTCTTTCAAGGAAGCATAGACGACATCTAAATGTTTTTGACGTTTCTTTTCCGCCGTCACAACGATGTTTCCGCTTGCGAAATCCGGAATGAAAAATCGAAGGAGAGGCACGTAATCTCTAAACCTCACAGTTGAAGCTCGAACTTCGGATATTTGGTTGATACTAGTAACGAGGCCATCGGTGAACTCGTCGTCAACACCACTAGACCGAGTCCCATAAGTAAGAGACAAAGCTAGATCAAAGACAATCTGACGTAAATACGGATATATTTCCATATGAGCTTTGCCATTTTGTCCCTTCTGAAGAATTTCCCGGGAGAGGTTTACAGAGTATGGCTCAAGTAAGTGATAATAGGTAGGCCAAAGTGGTTTGCCGAGAGCTCTCGTAGCAGCCTTTCTACATCGTCTTATGGGCTCCGTCATAGAAGCTCCTGAAAGGTCGTAGTCCAGTTTATCAGCAAAGCCATGTTGAAACGGCCTGTCGATAAGCTCTTGGGAATGTCCAACCCAAAGATCTTTGATGGTGGCAAATGTGTTTGCTACAATAGCTCTTTCATTGCCGAGTCTCATCTGGAAGAGATCACTACCTAGCTTCTCTGACCATCGCGAATAGATCGTAGAGTCGTTTTGATTCAAACGCCCGCCTAGAGACAGGAGGTTTCCTATGAATGGGAGAGCATCTGGCGCTTCAGGTATCTTGGAAACCTTGGGCACATGGGCTTGTGTGGCTTGTTTCTTTTGGTATATTAGTAAGCGCAGACAACTTCCGATTAGGGCTTAAATACATAAAGAGTCCAGGCTACGAATAATACTATCATCCCTAAAAGGCTAGGAGAGAGGATGGCAGTCTGATAACCAAGTTTGAGTAAATCGTCCAGCGATACTGATTTCACACCCACGTCCATCGTTAATTCTGATTTTGAGTTACTGGCTCGTCGATGATCTTGGAAAATATTACGGCGCGCTGAATGGTCTGGGTATTAGGTTATATTACATGGACAAGAGCTTTGTAGTTTCTACGGTGGGCTAGCTTATGGGACACCGCTAAAATAGAGGTCAAACTGATAAGGTGATACTAACCAGATGACTTGCCCATAAAATTGTCCTACCCAAGAGTATGTATCGGAACTCCGAGCTCCAAAACCTGTTATCAAAAGTGGCGTCTGGACGTTATAGTTGGGCTCGATTTCGATCATACGAAAGTACGCAAGGTACATTGAATACCAAGGATCTGCCAATTCAGGGGCTCGCTTAATACCCCATTGCAGCCAAGAGTGGTGCTTGTCTATCAGCAGCGTGGATCCTCGTGGATGTCCACCACTAAGTGGACAATGGAATTGGCAAGGATGCAAAAGCCTTTCACTCAGAGGAGTCTGGGCCGGTGGAGAACTGTGAATGTCGTCAAGTTTCCGACTCTCCGTGCTCCGTTATTCTTATGTTATTCTCCCCATTCTTGGTGAAATCAGGCCTTCTTGACGCAATAATCCTTTGCAGCACGTCTTCAGCATGCGAATTAAGCGCTCTAGGCAGGTTATAGGGATTCGGAGATATACCTAAGGTACTGGATTACTTTGGAGAGAGGAGTTGGCAAGTAAAGTCATCTGGATATCTAACCTATGCACAACCCCACAGAAAAAATGCAAGATATATCAATTTGATGAAGAAATTAAGGTTAATGGAGCTCCGAAAAGGCTTCCAATACTACTTAGCTCTATTTCGGTTGCTCACTTCCACTCAAATGCAGTTAGCAGCCACAAGCCAGAGAAAGTAACTCTGGTAGAGTCTAGTATGGTCATTACGCCCCTTGAGATGATAGACCGCCACCGACTACTGAAAAGACTTCCCAATGGCCACTTCTATAATATGAGAATTCATAAGGTTTATTATCATAAAGGCACCCGCGGCGAAAAGGATAGTTCTAAGATACGTCGCTTATCTCTACTATCTTTGCTCGCTTTGACAAGCTGCGATAACCAAAGTGGGATACAATAATCCCAAGATCATCCAGATCCGACGGAAATAATTTGAAGCCGTATAAGTCAAGTTTGATCCGCCGGGTCATGATGGTAAACTTGTAGTAGAGAGTCAACCTTTGTTCTAAGGTACGATAAAATCTTAAGGACTGCTTTTATTTACTTGCTCGCCAAAATAAAAGATGTCGCTCAATCACAGCTCCCTAGATGAGAAGAAGGCTGCAGTAACTTCCAATCCTAACCCAGAAGCTGGATATACAGAAGAGATACTCATAGCAGCAGACAACGAGTTTGAAGTTTTCAAAAAGACTAAGGATGGTGTTGATTTCCGTACGGTCGGATGGCCTCGGGCTTCTATTATTTTCTTGAAAGGTACTAGACCTGTTACTTCAAAGGTTCTTCAATGTTTGCATTATGAGACTAATCCTACCACCTTAGTCCAGTTTGCGTTGGGTGTTCTGAGCATTCCATCGTCTATGTACTCGCTCGGTAAGTATCCTTCAACACTGCGTTTTATAATCTGTGTAACAACTGACTTTTTGACATTAGGCGCACTCGGGGGAGCTTTGTCGGTTATTGGATGGGGTGCTTTGAATACTTGTCGGTCACCACCACAACGAAGGACTTCTTCAGATCAACCGCTAATATGTTCAACAATCTAGACGCAGCTATGATTCAAGGTGACTTCAGAAACAGGCATGCAGGCTGTCACACAATTGCAGATATGGCCTATGTTTTAGGTGGTGTTTGGCTTAAAGAGCTATGTGGAGGACTCTTCGTCATAGCGTAAGGAAACCTGGTACTTCCTAGGACTAAAAGCTCACAGTTTTCGAAGTTACATTCTATGCACTGGAGCAGGAATTCTAGGAGTTTCAACCGGAATAAATGCACTCTCACATCACGCAGCTTGCACCGTTTGGTGGTCTGTAATAGCCACAGTTGCAATTGCCCTAGGTGGTAGTATACGGAAATTCCATACTATTGGGTGGCTAACCTGGGCTGGTTTCATCTCTATATTCATTTCTGTATTGATTGTTGTGTAAGTGGAGTTTGTAACTCTTGAAATTGATGAACATAGGCTTACAATCCCTGGTGTTTAGCATTGCAGTTACTACCCTCGATCGTCCAGCAGCAGCTCCACAGACTGGAGATTTCGACCTTGGTTATCATGTTATCGCTCATCCAACTTTCATCGCTGGCATGACTGCTTCTGCTACGATCTTCATCTCCTCTGCGGGCTCTTCGGCTTTTATTCCAGTTATCGCAGAGATGAGGAACCCAAAGGATTATAGGAAAGCATTGTTCCTTTGCATGTAAGTAATTCTGATATTTTATTATCTGTACTCCTTGTAAATATAAAGATCAAATTGATTTGGCTCAAGCGAGCTACCAACAAGCGTTGACTCAATTCACTACTCCGATTCATTTTATATATTCCATACTAAATTATTTCTAGGGCAATAGTAAACGGAGCCTACCTAAGCTTCAGTCTCGTCGTCTACCGCTGGTGCGGAAAATGGGTAGCAAGTCCCTCCCTAGGAGTACGTAACCCCCAAAATTACACTACTACCAACTAAATCCATCCCAGAGCGCCGGACAAACGGTGAAAATGGTAGCCTACGGAATCGGCATGGTAGGACTCATAGCAAGCGCAGTAATCTATCTACACGTAGCCGCTAAATATATGTTTGTTCGATTCCTGAGGAATTCTCGACATCTGCAAGCGAATACAGTAGTTCATTGGGCAACCTGGCTGTAAGTTTTCTCAACTTGATTCCTCATAAGTTAGCTACATTTCAATCATTGACAACATTTATGTAAATAGTGGATGTACATTCGGCTTAGCAGCAATCTCCTTCGTCCTGGCAGAAGCAATTCCAATCTTCAATTACCTACTCTCGCTTACAGGATCCATTTGCTTTGCACCACTGGGACTTATTCTACCAGGACTCTTTTGGTTGCATGATCACCAAGATTGGAGGACAGGAAGTTTTTCAAATCAGATTGTTTATTACTTGCATTGGATGATGGTTGCACTTGGAACATTCTTGTTATTCGCCGGGACGTACGCAACTGTACAGCTTATTATTGATGCTTATGCCGCTGGAACAATCGGTGAGTTTGATTTTTGAGCGTTATATGATGTGGCAACCCTGACATAGTCTACAGGATCTGCATTTTCTTGTGCAGATAACTCCAATTCTTCATAGAAGTATAGAGTAGCTTAGTCGTTTCAGTTGGCTTACTTGACTTCAAACATTCGGGGCTATTCAACAAGGAAGTCATGAGATCAAGCTACTTGTGAGCTCGTTTGCTAGAGTATGTTGTATAAAGTTATAATTTAGCCAACCTAAAGACTTCACAGCATCGATCACGATGATGGTTGCATGTGGAAAATGTTGAGTGATGATGATATGGGCTTATTCGCTAGAAACTGAACATAATGCTGATGTGCTAGAGGACATGCCCACCTGTTTCAAACGCTTTTATCCCAATGCGCTTTTTAGGTGCGTGGTGCCTTGTGGAATGGTTGAATGAAGACAAATTCCTGCTATATTCGCATCCATATGGCTAGGTCTTCATCTTTTAAGATACATTCTATCAGATGGCGTGGGTTGCTTGCTACCTAGACACCTACCAAGTTCACGTTCCAAAATAGTCGGTAGTGACAATTGGAATATTTCGAGGGAACCTCAAAGCCACCTACGAAGGGAAATTTTCTTTTGATAAACCCGATTCTAGTTTTGCGACAACATCATCTCTTTTGAAGAGTTACACGCTTCCGCATAAGCAATATCTCGACTACGAAAACGATACGGCCATGTTCATACCGTCAATATACAAAGCGCCTTTAAAATATCTAACCAGCTAACTATGCAATAAAGTAGCATGCTTGCAAAGGAAATCGCTTGCTGATGCTAGGAGCCGCATTATGAAACCCGTATTCCAAAAACCCATAGACCATTTGTACATTCACACTGAAACAGAGAGTATTAGTACACCTACGCCACTAGTGGCGTTTTCTCACTCTCCTCTTTTTGGCCTTGTTGCTCTACTACCACGGCCTTCTCCTTGGGCTCATCTAATTCGAGTTCTTTCCGTAAATCAGGGAGGAATCTATCAAGTCTCTTCCAAGTCTCCACCCAAAGCTTCTCGTGGGAGGGGTCTTGGCTTGGTGGAACGAGGAAGCCACTGCTTGACATAACAAGCAGGATATTCTTCAGACTTTCCGGCACAGCTTCCTCCTGTAGATCCAAGTTAGTGTTTGAACATTGTTAATTCGATGGCGGGTAAAAACATACCAAGCTATCACCTTGGCCACTATTCATAAGCCTATCCATAATGTCGAGGATCTTGAGCCACAAATCAAGCATCCCTTCCCATTTCGATAGCAGGACCAGGTAATGTAGGAAGATTCTACACAACAGCGTGGCCGCTTGGACCCGTGTCTCACTCATGCCGACAGGGTCGGATGAATATACCTCTGGTTTCAAGAGTCTATGTATCAGTGGGAAGAGTACCTCCCCAAAGATTGCTGTCCATTCTTCATGGTCCCCAGAAGTTAATTCAGGTGACAAGAGTGAACGCTGCAGTGAGGAAAACGCTTGATAGCGAATACCTCGACACGGATTGGTGCACTGTGTTGTAAGTGCTCCAAATATTGGTGACCAATAAGCTGCCCAAGCTATTTATTTATCTTAGTCTTTGAAGAGAAAATGTGGAAGGTTGATGAAAGCATACCTTCTTTACTTTCAAGATGCGATTGCTCCATCAGAACAGGTATACGCGTTGTTAAAGAATATATCATCGTGATGGCTTTCACACCTCGAGCAACTGCAGCCTCGATCCTGTATTGTGAATTAGTAATGTCACAAAAACCATGCGATAGCTCCACTGTTGACTTACTGTGGCTGGTCCACTTGCTTTGCTGATTGACCTCTCCGAGTCCGCTTATCTTGCTTCTGTTCAATAGTTGCCCCAACACTGCCTGCGGATGCAAAATCATTGAGCAGCTTAACTGCAGACTCATAGTTGTCAGCCATGATGGTTGGCGGAGAACCAATTGCGACCCCTGCAAGAATTTCAAAGACAGCAGGAGCTGATGCTGCACTCATACTAAGATTGCGCAGAATCACCCAGAAATCAGGGGATGTCATGATCTCATTCCTGAGTGGACCCGGCTCTTTTATGCACTGTGTCAGTCCCGAAAGAACAAGGGGTGCAGACTTGTCGAGAAGATCCTTCTTGAAACTTGAGATGGCATGAAGGACAACTGGGACACGGAGGAAGGATTGTTCCTGTCAAAAATCAGTTTCGCACTTTCTCATCGAGTTTGGATACTAACATAGCTGGCATGGAGGAGATGAAGTAGGTAGAAAATAGTCCTCGATATCATCGTGGGATGGTAGCTTGGTGCATTTCGCATGACGTTTTGAAGCGCCTCTGCAACATCGGCACCCAGAGCATCTGTAGTCTCCCGATCTCGGAGAGTGATTACTGTACATAGCTCCAAAAGATATACAACCGCTGGATCATAGACTGGTCCATTGAATGAGTTCTTCTGGCCGTTCATGGCAGGAGACTCAGTCTCAGACTTCACGCTTATCACGATAGCTGAAGGATCATCCGGTAGCTGTGCCAACAGAGCCTGAACAAGATATTGTAAGGACTCTACGGGGAGAACACTGCGAAGGTTAGCTTGGAAATGATTAGAGATATAAGGGAGCCTTACACCACATTAGCAAAAACATCCCCCATGCGGCACTGGTTCACAGCATCAACGGTGCAGAGTGTGCTCTCTAACTCTTCATCAGATGGCTCAGGTGGATCATCTGCGGCATAACTGGAGATATAAGAGGTGAATGCGGAGAAAAGGCCTGTATCATTAGGTTTGGGCCCTCTGTCAATCACCTGAGAAGGATTTTGGAGCGGGATTGGATCTATTTCCATCTGATTTGGTGATGCAGTGAAGAATTTTGGAGGGATGAGGGAGTTGACGAAGAGGTTAAGCCATATACGAACAAGCTGATTCTGGTTAGCATGTAAGGACACTGAAGGTACAAGGTAAACTTACGTATTTCCAACTGTTCTTGATAATTGCCTCATTGCCAGTGATAACGCGGAAGAGAACAACGGTAGCTAGCTGAGTTTTGAAGTCTCTGCCAAACTTGACCGCAAGCAAGCTCACTGACCATAACGCTATTATCACCAACTTGTATTTCGGTGTTGAGCGCAGTGTTTGAAGTGGTCTCTGTGGCTAGTGAAGTCATGTAGCTAAGACAGTAAATGATATGATCGAATGCCTCAGTCAGTCCATGCTTTGCTGCAATTTGCGCACATTGATCAAATCCAGTGATGACTCTTGAGATAACAGTATCGTCAGATGCAGACATGAAGACATAGGACAGAGTGGCGACAACAGGTTTCCAAGTAGCCGCAAACATGTCAGCATCGAACACGTTCGTGTCGCAAATGACGAGATCTCCAGCACCTTCTGTCTTGAGTAGGAGTTCTTTCCAGGCGTAATCGAAAGCGTTTTTGTTCTCGTGTTCATCAGGGAGGATGATCTCATTAGATTTAATAGAATCATAGATATCCTGAAGATATTGAGGGTCAAAATCTTTCCCGCCGTTTACGCCTCGGAGGTTCCGCGCAAAGGCAGTGTAGTCCATGCGCTGTTGTGATTTTAAGTTGGGATTGTGCTGATCTGTGTTCAACATGATGATAGCATAAGTCAAAACGAAGACAGCATCTTTATCCTCAACATCTTCGGGAGTGGCGCTTGCGCAGTAATGCTCAGAGAATACTGTAACAATGCGTTCGATTAAGGCCGACTCTCCAGGGAGTCGGAAGGATAGGAGAAGCTCTCGTAGCGCCTCATCTACACGCTTGCCACTGAAATCATACTGACCCATCAAGGCCTCAAGAATTGGCTCATTGCCTTTCTTTGAAATGAACTCTCCAAGCATTTTCTTCGATATCCGCGTAGTTCCCATAAGGAACGCCGTGACTGAAGCGGCGTCACTGGCATCCGCGATGATGCCTTGTGAATTCAAATACGCTAGTCCAGCCTTCGGGTTTTCGTTGAATTTTGAAGCCCCCTTGATAACAATCTTTTTTCTCCTACGTTGTTCTCGTAGTCTTTTGACATCTGGATATCCATCTATACGAGGCTCATCATCAAGTCTTTCGGCAATAAATTGGACATAACCAAGCAAGGCATCCAAGCATAGCGGCGGAACACTCGTCGTGCTCCAAGTAGCTGAGTCTGGGATAGCATTCCGAGACAAAAGGCCGACCATATCCTCACAAACATCATTTCGATCAACGTCACAGTCATAATTCACATAAAGTTCCACCATAAAGCTCGGTATCCGAGCTAGAGCGCCCACGCTCTCAACCATAGCTTCACGGGCATCGGGTTTTCGTGATCCACCTTCCATTCCTAGCTTCTGGCGATCCTTCACCGGCACTGGAGTTGAGCGCCCACTGCTGGTTTGTGAAGGAGGTGGCTTTACAAGCTTGGGGGTTTGTGGTATGCCTGCATATAAAGAGGGATCTATCCCTGGCTCCCGTGGAATCTCTACCCTCGGATGCAAGCAAGCTACCAAATAAGAAAGAAAAAGTTCTTGTTGCAATTTCAGGACCCCACGACAAGTAGATAACAAAGTACCTGCAACAATGAGCGACTCGTGAAGTATGGTCATATTATCTGACCTGACGAGTTGGAAGAGATGGCGGCAAAGGCTGTCTTTGGCAAGTGAAGCCAATGAGGGGTGTTTTGCAATCGAAGGGCCAGCAACTTCAAGAGCTACATCTACAATGCGTAGAGCCATGACTCTCATAGAGTCTTGATGATGTTTGTTGTGCGGATCGAGCAAGTCTACCAGAACCCGGAAGAGCTCTTTAATGGAAGGCAGAGAATAAGGCTTTATCCGTTCCTCGTCAGAAGACTCTGATGCCGGAGCAACATCAACATCGGAACCAATTTCCATTGACGAATTTGATGGTCCGTTCCGGGAATTATCAAAACTGGAGGATGATGGCCGGGAACTATTGGTAGGAGGTGCTGCTAATGAGGATGTAATGGCATCATTGCCGTTTGCTGACGGGTCCATCTTAACGGTGTCCATATCGTCCTTCGTCTTTTCATCTAGTGCTTCGAGTTCATCACCTGCCTCAACCTCTAAATGCTTTAGGCGTTCAAAAATGACCTGGCACATTGCCACCATAGACATTTCTGCTGATCTTCGAAGAAGCTCTGATAACCTTGACTGGCAGCACATACTCAAGCCACATTCCATCATATGACAGACACTATCGTCGCTCAGTAAGTCTCCACCTGGGCCAGAGAGCATCCCCTCCATCACCTTCAGTATTCGAAGGAGTACAATCTCGTCTGCTGCCGAGTCACTGGCCTCAAAACGGCAATGTGTCACAGCTGTGGCCAGGGATTGCATTGCAAGAGAGAGTCTTGGTGAATCCGGGCAAATCAGGTTGTAATCAAAGAATTTCGTTACAGCTTGTATTGCTAAAGAGGTAATTGGGGCTGATGTTGCGGAAGCTTGTATAACCTGTAGGAAAGGATGCAATAATGATGGGGTATCAAAAGAATGTATGTCTGGCACAATATGAGTAATAGTATAATAGAAGTAAGTAGTGATCGTACCTTTACAGCCTACCAACTCACGTCTGAGTCGGCCAAATCCTGCCATCAGTGGATTGTCTTGCAAGCTCTTGCCCTTCGCGCCCCGCAATCCCCACCTGTTCGCAAGTCCTCCATCGTCCACAAGTTCCCCAATGCCTGCGGATGGCCTGCTCTTTGGTGCTTTACGTCCCCCGAATTCTGTTCGAGGGGTTGACGGCTGAGAGTTTGTGAGATTAGGGTTGATCGGGTTGGAGCCACCACCAAGTATTGCCGAAACTGAGGAGTGAGCCCAGCGCGCATGCTTTCGCATGGCAGACGTGACGGTAATACATTCGGTGGTTATGAGGGCGACCGGGTCCACTGCCACAGACACGGCCGTTGTCCTCGAAGACATCTTGAAGCCGTTTGGTTTGAGTAGGGCTGAGCTGGGCTGTCCACAGGTGGAGGAGGCGCTAGGTTGAATGCTCGCAGATGTAGAGGCGTTTAATAAAGGTCGGGGCTCCTGGGAATTTGTGTCTGGGACATCATTGCTCATTGTGTACTTTTCGTAGGCATAGCTTTCGCCTTGGGGAAGCGATTACTGTGGTACCGAGCTCTTTTATAACTCTGTCGTCGGATGGACAGGTGGCTCGAAGAGGTCTGGAATCGTTTTGGAACGTGGCAGTTGAAGAGACTGAGGATTGATGGCAAGATAGTGTGCAATAGCCAGCTTCTGTTACCTGGCGCAACGTTCAGGTACAATACAATCCACGCGAGCTCTATTGAACACGTCCCCCGTCTTTTTGGCTCGCGACAAAAGCGGCACTCAGTATCAAAACCCACAATTAAAGTATATGTTGACGTTAAGCTTGATATAACCTTAGTCAAAACTGAACATGATTATTTCTTGCAAAGTGATTTCAATACCAGGTCAACTAGGTAGTTACGACTATCGGGTTGTGGTATAGAATTTGAACCTTATCTTGAATTACATGGTGAGTGCTGCTCGAGTCTTGAACCTGGAAGTGGGCAAAGAATCATCACGTGGGCACCTCTTACTAGGAACGTATCTCGTGGGCTGCTAAAATCCCTTATGTATGCAATAAGTAGGAATATTTATAAAGTAGTAATATAAGGTCAAGAATTGCTAGAAATGTCAAGAGCGGGTCCTGTTCCTCTATGTTATATTTTGTACATCAAGATATCCGCCCCAAAATTACAGTACTGTGGCAGCTTTAGCAAGCTAGCCCCTCTCTAGTTTCAACAAGAATATCGCTGTGAAGTCCTTCCTACACAACAAATACAATTCATCTTTAACCCTCATCAATCATGTCGTAGAGGAGCTTAAAGTCTGCTGTAGCCATAATCCTACAACAAGCGCCCCACCTCTAATTTGAGATGATACAAGCCCCAAAGAGGCCGAGTTTAGAATTTCTCAGAAGCACCTAATACGTTTATTGAGAAACCTCACGTCTGTTTGGAGCCCTGTGAAACGTCAGTATAAGAACAATAACTCTTGTTTAATTTGAGAGCTTTACCCCGGCAACCTCCTTCGCCACATTTGCACCCTTGGCTTGTGCATTATTCTCCGTCATTTTGTCCTGAGCCCTTGCCGGCTCGGCCGCTTTTACTGGCTCTGCTCCCTTGTCCGCTGCCTTTTCAGTTGACTTTTCCGCTGGGTTTCCGGGAGCCTTTTCTGGGGCCTTCTCGGATGGCTTTTCAGAGGTCTTTTCAGAGGCATCTTTGTCTGTGCCAGCCTTGGCATCAGCTGCTGCCTTGTCAGTCTTGGCTACAACCTCTTTGGCCTTTTCGGCTGCCGCTGCCGCCTCCTCCTTTTGCTTCTCCTTCAAAGCCTCGTTCTGGATATCAGTCTTATCCTTTTCCCATTGGCCATTCGGATCTGCGAATTGATCTTTGATCTTTTTCATTCGCTCTACACGCTCCTTTTCTTCATTCTCCCGTTGAATTCTCTCCTGCTCCATCTCCTAGGAAACGTCAGTAAGTGTAACTTAGATTTTACGAAATATGTAGAAGCATACCTCCATATGTCGAATATCGTCAACACTCGGCTCGTACAAATGCCAGATTGTGTAATGTGGTAAGCCGACGACGGAAAACTGCATACGTTTTGCCATCTGCTGAAAGTTAGTCATACACTTGTGGAAATTGTGGTGTTCCTGACCTTTCCAAATCCTTCGGTCTCAGCATGCTTTTCGAAGCTGAATGCTGGGAAATGAACGCCTGATCTAAACACTTTTGCTTTGGCCAAAATACTGACACCACCCACACCATCAATATCCATCTCCATGTCAGGATCTCCATAAGGATCCCTGAGGTATGCAAGATGTGGTCTCCATGTGGCATATTCTGCGTATCCCTCAACAATAACGGCATCCTCGTCGAGGGTATCGGCAAGTGCTAAAGCTGTTTCAGATTCTTGCCATGAATTGAGATCATAAGGCTGCTCTCCTCCTAGCCAATCAGGCAAAGGTCTCCAAACATCTATAAATCGACGATTAGCTGAGAGTTGCAAAGAGGTTGCTTTGCGTGGGCTTACTAGGAACAATAACATCCTTGTTGTGACGCATGAGATCCTCAAGAATGGTGAAAGGAGCTGTCTCCACATCCACATCCCTCCAGTAGACCCAACTGTGATATGGACGTAGTGCTGCACTCAACAGCCAGTTTCTAGCCTGGGCCATCAATTTTCTTCTGCTTGCTTGCGCTGCAAATCCGTGCCGACTCTCGACATCTTGGTTGACCTTCTGACCAAAGTCCTTCTCAAGAATCGATATCTCCCCGTACGGCTGCTTTGGATCCTCATCCGCCTGAAGCTCTTCCAGAAGTTCGGAAAGTAAGGGTAAAGTTCTGTCTTTGGAGTCGGATACGAGGAAGGCCAGATCTATCAGATTATGAGGATACGTGAAGTTGCGGAGATGCGCAAAGAACATGCGCAAATGAGATTCGGCATCTCGCAGAGGTGCGCAAAGTAATATCCGCTCCTCCCTTTCCCACCCTCTTGCAGTCCCTTGGACATTCGAAAGATCGTAGTATCGCACCGTCTCAAGCTCGGAGTGATCTCCAGACGATATTAATCCCAATGACAAAACTGGTATTAAAGAGGCTCCCGGCCACACGAAGAATCCAAAAAGTGATGCGCAAACCAAAGCTACACTTAATCGTACAAGAAGCTGCCGTCTTCGTCGTCGTAGTGCCGGAGGGGCCGTTCTTGGTTGGAATCTAGAGGCAAGAAGTGATTAGTTGGCACTCCAAACATCATTCTGCATAAATGCAAAGTGCAATTGATGGAAATTCTACCTGTGGGGGGATATCGAATAGGTGTCGCCTTTATTCCTGGGATAGCCATTGGAATAGGCCGTCGCATTATGCCGGGGAAGCATCTTTAGATCTTCAAATTGGACACAGAGGCATATGAGATTCGTGCTCCAAGGATGGAATGCACCAGATGGGTTGGGGTTGTGCTTGACGCGAAGTCCGAATATGACAGTTTGGCGATTTATTTGAAGATGTACGAGTTCAAAACCCCTGGGCCCTCGCCCAAACGACCAAATCAACCAGAACTGATAGAAAAAAAAGGTTCGCGTTGCTGATGGGATCCCAAGAGGTGAGAGAAGATCAATGGCTCAACAAGGCCGACTTCATGAGCGACCGGCGTCCGTCCGTAGTTGGGACAATTATTACTTATTTCAAGGTGAGCATCGTTCCAAGTCCAGTTCACGGGCAGCAGCGATTTGGGAGGTTGCGAGTCCTCGCGGGAGATGAAACAGACGCCACAAGGCGGCGGCACCGACGTTTTGGTGGACGGCGATCTCTCTGCGGCTGCACTTTCCCTCACCTGCGAAATTTGACCGGACACCAAAGGGAGGTCAATCAATATCACATCACACTTGGCCGCAAGGGAGCACTCAAGCACTCATGATAAGACAACATGATGTGTTTTTGAGTTTAACACATGTTCTACGTTTCTGTGTATTAGCATTTCTACTCCAAGGCACCACCAGAGGCCCTGCATCACGTCCGGCAGTCAAAGCACCTGTCAGTTAATCCAAGATACCCGACAAGATATACCCCAGGCCGGCCTCTGGTCAGTAAATACCGACGATTAGTAGCCAAGATCGCCTAGACTATATTCTGGGTCACTCTTGTTATCGATGTTCACGAGCAATTGTATAGACAAGGTCAAGAAATATGTATTTTGTATTCTTTCTACAATTGGTGGGATCTTATAGGGCATTGTAAGTACCGATCATCAATATACTGCCAAGCCAGTGGGAGAGCGCAATGGTAGCAACCAACCTGATGTACAAATAGTTGACACCAGATGCCAAATTTAATTAAAATGGAAGTTAAAACTCTATCCCAATTCACGTGTGAGAGAGTACGTCGTGAACATACCTGTACCAGTACCTACACAGATAATGTTAGCATGAATTCAACCATGCTGAACAGAAATGAATAAATTTATGTTGGTGCTCAGAAAAGCCGATTTACTCAGGCACCTCAGCCGGCCGCAGACCACCATGTTACAAGACGCACCATGGTAGTCTGAGGCTCTGAAGCCCACATTAAGCACATTACACCTCCAGCACGAGGCCAAAGGTGCAGAGATGCAACTCCACAACCTATCATCCCAGTCCGAAGACTGGTCCGGTGCGGGAGGGGAAGGCTGGGCCGACACGGTCGGTGAAGGGGGGATAGGGGGCTCGGGGACACGTGTTGTAGTGGAATGGATAAGCTGTTGTCATCAGGGCGAGGGTGTGTATGGGTACCTTGAGAGGAACCGTGCTTGGCGAATGTAGTCTCAATTCGGGATCTATCTTGAGGAGTCGTTAGCTGGCTGCTGTGCATAAATGGACAGAAGTTGAAGACTGAGATTGTTGAAGATTCAGAAAGTTTTTTGGTATATGGGTTATCATCAAGGTGTTCAGAAGCAGAACTGTTTGAAAATGTTTTTCATCATGAAAAGTTTGGGATAGGGCCGCTACACGATTGAGAGACAGAACATACCATTGGATTCCAGGAAGATATGCCACAGGCGCATCGCTTGTCCTAATATCCAGATGTCGAAAATATACTGCCAATGAGAACTCCGCCATGCTCAAGTACTATCTGCGACATCTATTAGCACTAATACGCGCCAGATCTCGAAAGACAGAAGGGTAGCAAGAAGGTGCTTCAGATGGTAGTGCATGTTGTTTAAATGGCTCAGGTGATCGCCGGAAACAATGTGTAAAAATATCATCAGGAGCAGGAGTGCGGGGGAAGAAAAGATGGGAGAATAGTACGTACATTGCTATTAATTCAGCCTACGAAAGGTAAACTATGTTAATAGATAGTAGCAATTCCTAGCCATGAAGACTGCATCGAAGCCCGAGGAGTCCATGGTGGTGGAGGTTGGGAGATGTAGATGGTTGGTGTGGATGGATGGATGTTGTGTGGTCGGTCGAAGAGTCTTCTACTTCCAACTTTTCTGCGATTCTTAAATATTTCCTCTAGCGCTGAAAGCTTGGGCCATCGCGTCGCTTAGCGCCAAGCGCAGCGCGGCTGCAAAAAGTTGCGAGGCTGAAAGTTCAACGACGACAACCTTTTTGTCTTGCTTTGCTTTCTCTCGTCTGCTGCAACTCTCAGCCAGCAAGATGACCGACAGAAGGAGGATTAATGGGCCCTCTGGTGGAACGACCGCTCCGGTCTTTTCAAAGTATCTAGTCAAAGATGCAGATCCAGATAGACCTTCAAGATCGAGACCTCCCAATGTCCCCAGGAAGATGTGTGAGTGCAAAAGAGAGACTAGACTTCGACTTGGAAATAGGAGAATTGCTGATGTCCATAAGTCTTGAAAACGGGAATTACCCCTTCAGCCTCTGGCTCTGCATATCTGGAGCTCGAGGCATCCCAACAATCACTTACTAGCACCCGAGGTCTTGCATCTCTTTCAACCTCTGGACTGAAGCTTACCTGCACCGTCCATGGACCACGACCGCTTCCCAAATCTGCACCCTTCTCTCCTCATATTATGCTATCAACTCATGTCAAGTACGCACCCTTTGCGACCCGGAAACGACGAGGCTATGTGCGAGATGCGACTGAGCGAGATCTGGGAGTGCATCTAGAGACTGCCTTGCGCGGCGTCATAATTGGCGACCGATGGCCAAAGAGTGGAGTAGAGATTATCATCACAATTTTGGAAGGCGAAGAAGACCAGTGGTGGGGAGATGACCGAGGGCGAGGATCAATAAGTGCTGAGGAATGGGGCATGATGAGTGTGTGCTGAGTGGTTGTATTACTGTTGCATCGGCAGCTATTGCAGATGCAGGTATTGACTGCGTAGATGTTGTCTCTGGTGGTGTTGCGGCGATAGTTCGCGAACCGGTGGGCAAGGGCCAGAGTTTGACAGCTCTTGTACTGGATCCTGTCCCATCCGAGCATCGAGAAATACTTGCTGCTTGTATTGTAGCATACCTGCCTGGTCGGGATGAGATCACGGATTTATGGGTCAGAGGTGAGATTGGTTCCCGGGACCAGTCCCAAGGAATAGTGGCACATGACTCGTCTTATGAGGAGCTGGCAGATAATGCTGTACAAGCTGCTTTGGGATCGCACAGGGTCCTTATTGCCGCATTGAAGGAAACTGCGGATATGAAAATGAGTCGTTAGGCCCACGACTGCCTTGCTATGATTACATATGGGAATGGAGTTTGGCACGGAAAAGCGAAGAAAGGCTGAGTGCTTCTCAGAAGAGCTTACCGGAGACTTTGGCGTCTGGGGAAACTTGCATGAGAAGGAGTTTGATTAAACTTTATATTTGGATTGGCGTGTCATGAAAAGATAGAGACAAGAGTAGACATTTCACTTTTACGAACCTCTTGTAGATGCTTTCCACGAGAAATTCCATTTCTACTACTGAATCTATCTTATCAATTCATAGCCTCGATATTCACTGAGCGATTCAGCACCGAGATCACCTCTGTGGCAGGATTATCAAGTGAAGAAAGTCTGTCTTTGTTCTACTATCAGTACCACTCTTTCATCGTTGGCAGTGCACAACACAACATGCACCAAGGCAAAGCACCTAAAAACCCAAGTAGTTAACCGCTCAACAGGCAAAGCTCCATTGAGCCCAACAATCCATAAGACCATACCTCATACCCTCCCCAATTAGACCTAGTTTTTCCTCATTTCCAAATTCCACCACAGGCCAATGCAGAGAAAACAGTGGCATACACAATCAAACAAGACCACTCACGTTCTCACATACCTTCTCTCATTTACACACAAACTTCAATACAACACTCAGAACTTTCATTCCAACAGTAGGAATCAAAATGCCATCCAAGATCCAACTAGATGAGAACCTCTGGTTCCTCTATATCTGTCTTCAAAACTCGGATCTCAAAGCTGTTAGTTCATCCACTTTCCTTCCATTCTTCCTTCCTCTATAAACTTCTCCACCCTTACTAAAATCCATACATCTCTTTCCTCTCCTCTCCTCTCCTCTCCTCTCCTCTCCTCTCCTCTCCTCTCTACTTCAACCCCTCCTCAATCCTACCTCCCCAAACAAACCCTCCCCATCGTAACCATCTCTAATGCATACCTTCCCAGATCGACTTCAACGCAGTAGGCCACCACACAAATCTCAAACCCCCAGCAGCACGAATGCGTTACACCCGTCTACGACGCCAGATAGAAAACGGAACACTAATAGGAACACACGGGACACCATTTTCTTCTCCATCCGCGAAGATAGCTGAAGCTATCAAGAGACGGAAACGTGGGAATCGAGAACCAAACTCAAACTCAGATTCAAATTTAAGTCCGAATTCAGACTACAAAACTTTGACTTCGAAACCTATTCAAAGTTCGGGAGGGAAAGGCGAAGAAGACGAAGAGGGAGGAGATGAGTTCAGAGCAAGAAAAAGGAAAAGTGTAGTAGGTGCAGGGGAGGTGTGTAGAGGAGAAGCGAAGATTAAACAAGAGATGGAAAACACGGGAAGAGGAGGGAGAGAAGGGATAGGAGGAGAAGGAGAGGAAGAGGAAGATGCAGAATTTGAAGACGTAAGCGTCAACAGCAGTGACGAGTTCACGGATGCAGATTCAGAAGACGAAATTCCACTCGCTAAAAGAATGCGTACGGCGAGATTCCAACTCCAGTCTCAATTCCAATCTCAATTTCCTGAAGCAAACCAAAACAGCAATAACGACAACAACAATTACCAATCACCTTTCCAACATTCTTCCAATCAATTCCCTCCTCAGTTATTTCAACAACAGAGAAAACAGCACGTTGGAAATTGCTCAGGACCGGGATCTGGAAATTTATCTGCTAGAGTTGGTGCTGGTGTTGGCGTGGTTAGTGGACCAGGAACTCCTTTTTCACGGCAACAGGAAATTCCTAGATATCCCAATCATTCTGGAATTGACGATCCGCAACGTCAAAGCCAAAGTCGAGGACAAAATCCAGAGCAGGCAAGCTACGATTTTGGAAACCACCTGTTTGCGAATCAACATCAGCATCAGCAGTCGCAGATGGCATCTCGATTTAGGGAGGACGATGCTCATATTCGAGATCACAAGGCTGGTTGGAGTTTTGGGCAGGGAAATTATCGTGGGATGGGGAATGGACAATGAAAAAGATCCTGTAATGTTTGATGGACAATGTGGTTTCAACATTCTCTTGAAGAGGGTCGGAGATTGTTGGTGGTAGCTTAGATCCCTGTGTGGAGAGAAAGGCCATTCTTTGTACGATAAGCGACGAATGTACAAGATTTGCTTGCTTTCTGTGTGCGCTTGGATTACCGCCCTTTCAGCTCTACGCAAGATAGTTTGCTACTGCTATTGTTAATAAATCAAGTCCATAATTGAAGCCAGCCCTTTGGTTATTGCTGTCCGAAGACAAAGGAAGTATATTTACAGTAATCCATTAACGAGCGCACAATGCAAAACATTCACTTGAATTATAATAGCAGCGTTTGTATTTACTACAGACCATCCTACGCTACTCATTCATCTAATCGTTCAAACAGTAATACAACGAATTCGTAATGCGTAGAGGGCATTAGGCTAAATATGACATTGTCTTCCCTAATGTTCCAAACCCAAACTCCCCATGTCGTGTTGACATATGATATCTCAGGGTAAAAAGCTATGCTGATCAAAAGAAAGGAAATGATAGTCGTGTCACATGAGCGGCCTGTAAATACCTACTCTTCTATGGTACAAAAATTCTGCTGAAACTGGCGACGTCTCTGCGACAGCAAACACATTTATCAAAGTTGTTCATGGCGAGTGTGACCCGGCAATCATCGCACAAGCTCAGGCATCGACAAGGCCAGACGATGATGCTACGAGGAGAGCTCTGGCATACTACGCACTGAGGGCCACCCTCTCCCATTCCCGAAGCACCTTGAGCCCAAGAAGTAGGCTGACCTGATGAGGTAGACGAGTGGAACTCACGACGGCTGATGATGAGCCACTCAAGAATCTGTGCCTCTTCCTCTGTTGTCAGCTTACCATCTGGAGCCGATGGAGTAAAATTGGCGGGCCGATGTCTGGTAGAAGTCAGGACTTTAGCGCGATCTCTTTGCTGTATTTTTCTGTATTGTGAACGGGTCATGATTTTATCGCTTGCCAGATGAGCAGCAAGCGCTTGGGCATCAGCTCGTTGCTCGGGTGTCTTTGGATGGAGTAGCTGTGCTAAGTCTGCCGAGCTCAGAGGATTGTCGAAAGGAGTGGACTCCCTCGAGAATTGAGGAGATCTCTGTGTAGGAGTCCTGCGTCCATCATCGTCGTTATCTGATTCCCAGCCATCGTTGGTAGTTGAGAAAGAGACAACGCTTGTGATATCATCTTCTATTTCATCCTTACTTGGCGTAAAGTTTCCACTACCATCATCGGTACCCCACCACCCACCACTCAGAAACCAGCCATAAAGATCCTGGTCCAGGTCTTTTTCTTGTTCACCACTGAGTCTGTCGTTTTGGAGACGTTTCCTCATTTCTGCCTCGACATCGATACGATCGTCTTTCGGAAGAGTCAACTCCCCATCTAAGCTCAATAGATAGAATGGCAAAGAATCAGGGTTGTCGCTATTTCTTCGTGGCTCTTTTGAGTTGGGCTTGTTCGGTCTGTTGACGAGCCATAAAAGCCAACGAGGACGGGAGGTAAGTCCAAGTTTA
Source organism: Pezicula neosporulosa (assembly GCA_009805495.1). Taxonomy (NCBI): domain Eukaryota; kingdom Fungi; phylum Ascomycota; class Leotiomycetes; order Helotiales; family Dermateaceae; genus Pezicula; species Pezicula neosporulosa. Next base: position 66,497 of record SELE01000036.1, read on the forward strand.
GTCATGACCTTGAGAACTAAAGAAGCCCACCAACTCATCAACAGCCTACTAATACCGACAAAGAACTCCAAAGCCATGATCCACCGACCACTCCTCTCTGTCGCACCGACGCCGTCTCTGATGGTTCGTTCATGGAGTTTTGCTTTTGAAGTTTTCTGTGCTGTCATTTCCCTCGCATATCCACTAGTCGACTTTTGCAACAGGTCCATCGGTTGTTCCTTTGAGGCAACAAGACCTACACTCTTAGCTATGCCATCTGGATATTGGTCGTCAGAGTCCTGAGTCTTAAAGGTCGGACCAAACCAATGAGCTCCTGCGTCTTCTATCTCTTGAAACCTTTCCTCTTCCAGCCAGGTCCTTTCTTTCACATTGACACCAGAGTTCTCGTTGAGATACACCGCCTCGCTTGCCATTGTCATAACACTGAAGCCGGTCTTGAGGAGTGCAGTATAGAAATCCATCTGCATGCTGATTCGTATATTAGAGAGAGGCACGTTAGCCTGCATGTTGTGGTGAGCAATTAATACCCGCCTCCAGAACGATGGTTGGCTATTTGGACGGTCGTCGGGATTTGCGAGTTGCGCAACACTCTCGCCTGTGACTGTTGGTGCTAAGGCAGATAAGACCAAAGCAGCCGCGTAGATTACAGAGCATATAATTATCCCGAGGAGAACCAAAACGTGAGGTATGAATCCGATGATGCAAACAGTAGGAAATCTTAGCAAACTCTGATTAAAAATATCGTCAATGGAGAATGTAGATATGCTCCATATTATAACCGACATGAAGGCTAAACCCCAGAATCCAGTGTTGATGAGCCGCAACTTTCCTTGTAAGTTAAAAATGCCAAGAACATGGCTAGATATATGGTTCATGGCGGATAAGAAACCAACGAGGAGTACTTCCGGGGCGGTATTGACCCTCTTCATGATCATAGAACGCGTGATCGCAATCTGGAGAGGTTCTGAAGAGTTCCCAGTAGTTCGGAGGATTGACGTCGTGCCACCAAAGGAGCCCCATCCAAGTTGTGATCCGATGGCATTTTCAGCTTCAGCAAATGCCAAGGAATGCTCAAATAGAGTCATTCCTGTCTCTGCTGCGATGTGACGGCCTTGAACTGCGCAGGAAAGTGTCTCTACAAACTGACTGAAGCTAAAACTCTTGAACAGAGGCCATAGAAGTGAAAGAGATCCAGTCAAGTCTTGTAACTCAGGGAATCCAGAAGGATCCTCCTCAGCAGCCTTCGCTTCCTTCTCTCTGTTCGGCGTCATCTGGACAGCGACGCAAGATTCTGCATCCGTTGGACCGAACAAGAGTGTTTGGCTAAGTGTATGCAAGAGCCCGCCATTCTGGGTGAACATCAATTCTGAAGACTTAGTAGCATTATCCCACCGAAGCAGGCCAAAGTCGGGAGAGGTCTGGCATTGTATAGATTGGAGTAACCACCGAGCCTGGACCAAGAGGAGAATAATCGGAACAAGACGGAGAGGTAGTCGCACTTTCCAAGGCAAGAAGAGGCTGCGGCGCGTGGATGCATATATGTGAGTCCTGTTGAGAACGATGGCCATGATGATACAGCATAGGGCCCATTTACTCGTCGCATAACTGAAGATACTGCCCAGACTTCGAGCGCTCTCCATCGAGAATCGCGAAGCCATACCTGCAGTCTGTTCATCGATCTCGAGCAGTGTTTCTACAGGTGCTGCTTGTATTCCTTCTGCAATCCCAGTAGCAGCAGTCGTTGCGGCCTCGACTATACCTCCACCAGTTCCCGTTGCCTCCGGAATGAATCGCCCTCCAGATCTGAATCCCAAGACGCCGTCGAAAGCTTCCGAGAATATCCTGGCCGGCCTAGGGGATTTCTTACAGTTAGCAAAACCTCCTCTAGGTGAATTTATGTGAATTACACATGATTCACAAGCTTTGACACAAGTTCCAACTCTAGAAACATGCCTCAAAGCTCATGAGCCAGTCTAGACAGGACAATATAGCTTAGAGAATATCCTTACCAGAGCAGATCTTTAGCAGATGGCACGTATTGAGTGACGTTTGTCCAGTTCCCAGTCCATGAAGTGATATCAAACTTGCCAGTGGCGTTACCGGATGCGAACGCGGTGGAAGGCATGGCTGCCATATTGTTGGCGACGCTCACGCTCTTAAGAGGTACCGAGGATGTCGTTGAGAGGTGATCAAGTGTACAAGTACTTAAGTACCTTATGATTCAGAGGATGGGTGTGGGAACATGAGGCGCATCGTCAACTCTACACGGCAGGTCCGTATCATCAGACGTGGTGTTGTTGCATGTTAAGGTGGTTAGGTAGGTAAGATGCTCTAAGAAAAGATGTGATGCGCTTCCTGTAGATATCCGGTTGCTGCTGTGGATGATGCGCCATCCCACCGTTTCGGGAAGGAGGGACGGAATACAGTAATCCCCGATGCTGCTCCGAGCAACTCTATTCTTTCAACAGTTCAGTACATTACATATTCAAGGAAAGCTAGGTATAACATCAATTGATAATCATATATTCCAGGTGGATAGTCCATTCATTCATTTATAAACATTCATACCTGCGTAGGTAGCCTCTATAATCTACCAGTTAAGGTTTAACCCTTTCGTTCCATAGCTCATGATTTCTTGCCCAATTCAGATTACAGAGTCATTGAAATCTAGTACTCCCTTTGAAAGGAATTGTGTTGTTACATACCACCCCACTCAATACAGAAAGTCCGGACGTTATTATCACCTCCTTCAGGTCGATTCTCACGGTCCTCCCCTCCAATGAGAAAGCCCTTTTTGACTCCAGTGCCCAGACGACCACCGCCAACCAAGTCAAGCATTGGAATCTCCTCCTCCCAGTCATGTCCAACGGCTAGAAAGTGACTGTGAAAGCGGAGCGGATCCCCAGGATACACAGTGTAGTCACATCCAAAACGTAAACCGGGTGTTATGAAATAGTTACGCTCGTGTAGGTGGGCGAAGAGGGGATAGGAAGACGGAACAAGAGGGAGTGCCTGCTTGGGTGCAGCTTCTGGTACTGAGGTATATGTCGTCGTTGGAGTAATGCCATATGGCCTGTCAGACTTCGAAACCTTTGAAGGAGTTGGCGATTGAGGACGCTCATGGAAGAAGAGGTCTGAAGAATCTTCGGGCACATTTGAATCGTTGTCAATGGAGTCTGGAGTGGGTAAGGATGTATTCTGAGCTCTTCGAGCTGCTGCCTGTTTGGCTAAGCCATGTGCCTGCCGCTGTTTCGCTCCCTCTTCTGCGGCTTTTTTTGCCTTAAATCCTTGCGTTCTAAGAGACTCCAAATATGCCTTTCTGTCTTCGCCTTCCAGCGTACTGAATCTTTGCTTGTGCCACGCACCATCATCCACGATCTGGGCAACTCCCTTCTCCACCAGAAGCCTTGCTTCTTCTGGGAAAAGTTCTACCGGAAGTCCAGAAAAGACATTCTGTTGTGGAATCTGGGGAATACCGCCAATGAGAACACCGCATATGTTATGAGTCCTGCGTAGGTAAGTCACGACATTAATGTCGAATAGCAGATATCGGCCAGCAATCAAGGAGATTGGCACAGGCTCGGAAACAGAGGAGCTACCCTCAACCTCATTCTTAGCCATTGCGCAACTAGATAGCGTGATCCTGCAAATTCAGAGAATTAGCATAGCTTCCTGCCACTTATGAAAGGGTAACAGAAGACAGTTTTGGAACGATGTGTCATGAATTAAAACATATTTTAGAACATCATGTCCAGCAGAGCTGGTGTCAGGGGATTGACAGATCGGTTTTGTAATCATATCGAGGGGTTTGGAACTATGGAGGAAAAGATCATGCTTACCTGTTGCTGAGCACGTTCGCAGGTTGAGTTGCGAACGTTGCTTTGAGAGAAAGATTCGAGAACTTGAGAAGAGACTTTTTTATTTGACTGGAAGTGACTAAGCAATTTAGCGCGGGGGCTAGCTTCGTGAGCTCCCTCGCTTAGCACTGAGCTTCTAGAAGCTTTATGAACAACGACGTCCAATGTCACTCACTTGACCCCATAAAGAAATGGAAATAGGGAGGCTCCAACAAGATAAATTTTTTATATCTTTCGAGACATGGCTTCCATCTGGATATTAGCAGCACTGATATGTGTCCCACTGGTCCTATTTGTAGGCAGGTCGCTCTTCGATACCCTAGAAGAGATATCAAACTAACAACAATCATTAGCATGGCTGCTCTTATCCTCGTGCTTAGGAGATAGTTTCCGCCTCCGAAGTCCAAGACAAGCACTATATGACCAAAATTACATGAGAACAATGAGTTCAAGTGGTCACGGTACATGGAATCAATTCGAAATGGACGACATGCTTGGCGATAGCCCAAGAAGTTCGATTGATGAGTCTGAAGGAAGACGGCGATGATACTAACGCCAACCGAAATGCCAATGCCAGTTCCGTACAAATCAAAATCATATCATTCCACCAACGCCATAATTCTACTCTAGAACTCAATGTCTACTTTCGTAGCCTTCCCATGCTCGTGTCCATGGCCACCTTCTGGATTTCCCTGCTGAGCTTCTGAATCTCCTTCAATAGGTGGTAGACTGTACGGCTTAATCACCAATCCTTTTCTTCTACTCAGCGTGAACGCCAAATCGTCTCCGAATCCACTAGATTCTCCACCTCCTCCACCTTTTTCGTGGAAGATAGGTAGCCGATGTACATTCAACATTCCCTGGGGAGGCTCTTCTTGTACGGTGTTTTTACCAGGGGCAGGATTTACTGCTATGGAAGTAGAAGGGAAAGGTGCCAACTCCAACACACACCATCGCTTAGTAATTCAATCCATCGGGTCAGACCTGTAGAACGTGGGTGAAGCGTCAACGGCAAAGTGATAATTGCTGTCAATTGGGAAGGGTATTTTCGAAGAAGTGCTCGAAGAGAATGAAGGAATTGTAGGATGATCTCTGGCTTAGAGGCATGAGAGGGGTATAATGCCGGAGAGAGTAAGGTTGGAATGACGACTCGATGAATAGTTTGCGGGGAAGTATTGGACAGCTGTGCGGCAAGGTGGTTGAGGAACATTGTAAATGGCGACTTCGAAGTGTCGAGGTCTATAAACTCGAAGTTTGGTCGCATTATTGTAGGAACAAAGTGCATCTGGGTTGTCGAAGGCAAGATGAGCCGCTTGCTGAGGTCAAAGTCATGACAGAATATTGGTGTCGTACTTGTTGAGCTTCCACTTTGCTGTGCTATGTTCCTGTCTGTTCATGAACAACCAAAGTCAGCTAACGTCAGTGAAAAAAAGTATATCATATATATACTAAGTATATTGAGTATATGTACAACAAAGGAACGCCCACCTCTTGCACCAGCTCCAAACTCCCCCAAACGTTCATATCTCCATGCAATTTTCATCTTGTCCTCTGAGGAACTATTCTCTTTCACAGCACTAGACGAACCATCTCCAGTTGCATGTCCGGGTAACTCTCGTCCCCAAGTCTCGTTCATACCAAGGACATGGATGTGATGACCCTGCACGACACCTTCAGCAGCATAGTAACGCAATAAAGCCCCTCCAAAATCTGTAGTTCCACTTTCTTGAACAAGTAGAGATGTTCCAAGAACTAAACCTGCATGACCTGCCAGTAGATTATCGAGTGATCGTGTGCCTGTTGAGATGGTCAAGCGTCCATCGAGGGGTGAAGGCCGCACACCTTGCGGGGGTAGTCTCGCTGCAGTCGCACTAGCCGTTGCTAAATCCCCAGGCTTTGCAACGACTACATTTCTCTTCCTAAAAGACATATCAAAGAGATCGCCAACAAGAAAATCACCACCATGGGCAGATACAGTGAAGTAGCATGTTATGTATTGGGCAGAAACTTCGAGAGGGCTAGTAAGTAAAATCCATCCTATGGGCGTGCGGCCGATTCACCGCATCGGCCGCATTAACCGCGCACCCACACGCACCCACACGCACCCACACGCACACTAGCGGCCGCACAGAAAAACTGACATGGCATTGTAGTCGAAGTTGCGTACCAACAGCATGTAGCACAAAGACAACTGCCACCAAGTACCTCGTCGGCTCAGCGCGATTCCACCACTTCCAACACTACTGCTAGTACAGAGCCGGAGTCCAGCTCACCAGATCCAAACCCTTCCACCACAAGCGCAACAACAGAAACTGCTCCTCAGCACCAAGTCCAAGAAGCCCAGTCCCCCGCTGCTTCACATCCCTCCCGCCTAGAAATTTACCACAACTCGGTCAGGAGAAGAGATGGCCACCGCCGGAGACACTCAACTCTTTGAGGAGACCTTTACAATCACCACGATGGACCATCAAAAGTACGATCGCGTTGGGCGCATTGGTGGAACCTCAAATGATTCTCATACGGTCATGACTCTCGATATCAACACTGAGCTTTTCCCTTGTGAGGTCGGCGAAACACTCAACTGCGTTCTGGCTAGTTCTTTGGCGCTGGATGGAAGTAAGGATGATGGCAAGGGCTGGAGAGATGTTGGTCAGGAAGCTACTTTGGCGGATATGTTCGACTACGTCTGCCATGGCAAGATCTACAAGTTTGAGGACGGAGACGATGGACAGACGATGTAAGTTCTCCGCAATTGGGTCTATATCGGCGCAAGTATACTAACTTTCCGCAGCAAGGTGTATGTTTCATTTGGTGGTCTTTTGTTGGCGCTTGAGGGTCCCTACAAGAAACTCACACCTCTGCGCGTGGACTACATCTATCTTCTTGTCAAGAAGCACCAATGATCCGATCTCTATGCAGCTTCTCTTCATAATTTTCCCTTTGCGCTGATTTTTACGAATTTCACGATTCATTCTCCTTCCTGTACATTTCACGTTTTCATTTTCACTTTCAGCGCTTTTCAATGCATAGATCTGGTTGGCATAACCAGACCGGCGACGGCGTCATGGATACCAAAAGCTGAAGGCATTTACCTACTTCTAGAGGAGTTAGGATAGGCGGATGGTTTTACATCTCGCGAATAAAGACATTCAAACCTGAAAACGTCCTCTCAAATGTAATTCTTGTTCTCGTAAAAGTGAATTTCTCAATCCAATTGGGTCAGTTACCCAAATCAAGTGGGCTACTCGAATCAAGTCCCTTATTCAGTTATTTTGAGCCAACAATTTAGGACATCAAGGCTAAAGTAAAAAACCAATGGTTGCCAGGACCTTTCTCTGTTCTCTGTAACTGTCTACTTGTAATAAGTATCTACATTCAGTAGGCTTTTTTAACTCTAACCCATCAAAGTCAAGCCATTGATCAATAAATCTCAATCAAACCCGCCATTAACTCCTACTCCAACCCATGCGTACCAGGAAACTCCAAATCCCTGTGAATACGCGCCTTAATCTCCTCAAAATCGGCCTCATTTTCCTTCGTCAAGATCCCATGCCTGATAAAGAAATCCAAAACCACCAAAGCACAATTCGGTTTGAACTCTCCGAGGGCTAAATGCTCCTTAACCTCCTCAACAGTCCAAAGATAGAATTCTTCAACCTCGCTATCATTCGGTTTAGGTACCACATCTACTGGAAGTTCAAGATCGTAGATATATTCGACTTCGGGTTGGATCATGCCCGTTTCACCACCTCGTTGTGAATTGGTCATGAAGATGTATGAGAGGAATCCGGCGCTCTTGACTCGTTCTCGAACGATGGATGAAGGAAGACTTGCCTCTTCGTCACATTCTCGGATTAGACATTCGAGCCGATCTTCTCCGGTTGCTGTTCCGCCTGCTACGGTACTAGCTAGCTGTTTGTTCTTTGCTCGACGAGGTATCCAGAGTTTGATGCCATATGGTACTGTTGCATCTTTGGTATAGGCTGTCATGTGTACACCGTATGTTACTACTCCAAATAATGTCGTAGCTGCTCTTTCCATACTATAGAGTAATTTATTGGCTGGTCCGTAGATTGGATATAATTCATCTCTCCATCCGTCAAGTAACTCGAAGGCCTTTTTCTCGCGTAGGTATTCACAAGTTTTGGCTACTATTTTACTGCGTTCTTCTTCTGTAGCTGCTTGGTTGAACACGGAGATTGTTCGTTTGGATCTTGATACTTCCATTTCGCCTTTTATTGAGATGGGCACTTTGGCTAGGGCTGTGAAGACGCTTTCTGGTAGGTAACCGATTGGTGTTGTTGTTCCTTCTTCTTCCCAAACTAAGGTGTAAAGGGTTGAAAGAAGGTTTGAATGTGCTGTTGCATCTTTTTCTGGGTATGGGAATCTGGTTGATTATAAGCCTGGTGATGTAGGAGAGTTGAAAACAATATGCTTATGAATAACCTAGGAGCTCAACGAGCTCGAGCCTCTTAGCCACAGAAGGGCTAGCCCGCCAATTGAACTTGGTATCTTATGCTAGTATACTGTAAAGCAGACATGATCAAATGCTAGAAGAGAGGGAAATTGAGAGAAGTAGCAGAGGAGAAATTGGACTTACACATCACACTCGTTCACAAGGTCCAAGTTTGACTTCATCTTGGCAGTTGGTTTTCAAAAAGGTCTACTGAACAAGTGCTTCTTCCCACTTATTGATGAAGACGATGATATCGACTTGACCGCAAGTAGAGATGCTTGGATATTTATGAAGTCGTCGATGCTACGCAAACCCCGCAATGAGTCAATATGAACAGTCTCCTTCGAAACTACAAAGTTTGCTTGTTTGCTGAGGTTAGGTCCAGTGTTCAAGTGGACTTTCCACGTGAGTTGGATTTGATTTGGTAACGAAAGTACCTGTATAATTGGTGGCCTGCTTTCCCCGATTGTGTGGTCGTGATCTGAACCTGAACAACCAAACCGGTGGAAAAAAGGGCTGTACTTCGTAGAACAAACTCAGAAGAGCTCGAAGCTTCTCCCGCACTTCTGCCCCACTACGCCACATCGTCAGCTCTCCGGCATCCAAAAAAATTCCAGTGAGACTTACATACATATTACAGTAGTGCCTACCCTACCACACGAAATAAATTTCACACAGGCCTCATATATATACTCAAATCTGCATAGCCTACTCTCCATTATATAATAATTCTATAGTGAACCAAACCCAGAACATGGCGGCACCAACCCAACCAATCTTCGGATTAATCCCCACCGGCTCCCCAATAATCATCAACCCCACCACAGCACCATCACCAACCTCATTCATTTACACCCTCCCACGCATCGCCTTCTCACATATCGTCGTCTTCCTCCTCCCAGGTATCACATTACCTCCGAATACAGCTGCTGCTGTTTACCTCTCTACGACGCCCCAGGATGCATCGACTTTCAAGTTTTTAGGCGGCATTGGACCGGGGAAGGAGAGTGCTGTTTTTAAGGTCAATGATTCTAGTTCTGGTTCTGGTTCTGGCTCTTCAGATATGGATACGAATATAGGAGCCGGAGGAGGAAGTGAAATTACAATTGGAATTTCCGTTGAATCTGCAGATTCCGTATCCGCACAAATGCTATCACTACAACAATCACAAACCCAATCCTCTTCAACAGACATGGTCTTAGCAAACAAGTCACGAACACCAATAAGTACGGCAGATACTGTACAATTAGCACAGAAGATCATCAAGAATGCCTTTAATTTTCTGGCTAGTTTCAGTGGAAATGTAGCTGCTCCTTCTGGGGGGAATGGGACTGCCGTTGAGGTTGTACCGTTGAAGGCTTTTGAGGAGTGGTGGAGGAAGTTTGAGGGTAAGGTTAGGAACGATCCGGGGTTTTTGCAGAGGGGTGATGGGGATTGAGGGGTTTTTAGATGGGCAGTGATGCTTTATTATTTGGTGGGAGTTTTGTCTGGGGAATTGGAGTTTGGTGTTGGATGAGAAGAGGGAGATATATAATGTATTAGGCCACAAAGCCGCGCCAAGATTTGAGATGGTTGGAGATAGGACTGGGAGGAACTGAAGTCCCAGCGTGGAGTTGGAAGGGAAATTTTGTGGAAGTATTTTTTCGATGAGGAGTATAAATGGCTCGCAAGGGAAACTCGACGTTCATATGAGAAGGTTGACGAATATGGGATTACACCAGGAAAAGGTTGCAAAACTTAGGTATTTATATATGGGACCTACTTCGAATGGACTAAATGTTACAAATAAAATACTTTCATCCCAGGCTTGTGCTCAAGGTATCCAAAGCCTTGATCATCATTAATAACTTCTGTCCCTTGGGCAAGTTAAAGTAAATTTTTCGACGAAGTCACTGACAACCACTTTGCTCTTATGATGTCTGACGGGGAAAGGAGAGAGTTCAACAGATTCACTATGGTATATCCAATAAACGTATTTCCCTAAGAGAAGTTCATTTCAATCCAGGTGATTTAAATACTCCCGACTTCAATCCCTACACTGTATTTCTAGATACCTGGGAACACCATGGCTTTCCCCGGAGGCTGTATTGGGGATGTTTATGAATAGCGCCATCGGTATTATTAAATGTGCGATGTTCCTATCTTTTCTATCCTGGTTTTAAATATACTCCAGTATTGAGCTGGATTTAACAAGCCGTCTGTTGATAAGATGCTTGCTAGATAACAATAATCTGTTGAATGCTAGCTAGGGATGCCAAGATATCTTTGGGAGGATTCAAATGGTCCTTTCTCGTCAAAGACTTGCTCACATGCAACAACATATTGCTCTCTTCGAGTAATACTGCACATCTTCACCAATCCAGTGGGAACAGGCCCTGCATTCCGACTAGCGCAATGTATGTCAATCTGGATAATGCAGAAAACATCTGTCTATCAGAGTTTACTCTCGCACTCTGAGGAATTGAAAGGATCTCCCGTTTCTTTCTTTCTGAAACACCCGAGGGTAACATAGCAACTTATTTTTCTACACCGGCACCGTAGTTACACCGAATTTGAGATAGTTACGAGAAAAGGACACTTGTGAAAGACGGGAGAATTCCAGGTTCCAATTCCTCTTAAACTCTTTGCACGTGATGTTTAGAAGGATCTACCTACTAGTACTGTGACCTCGTACAGTCGACAGTGAAGAAGCTCAACGGTAGAAAAAATTACGAGATCTCGATCTCTCCATAAAAGAAGGGAAAGTGAATGTGTCAATCAACATGGATGAGATCGACAACCCCTCAATTCAACCTATCTCTTCACTATCTTCCCCTCACTTGAAGGATTGGAAGAGAAAAAAAAAATATTAACGGCAGTGATAAGTTAAAATGATGAAATCAACTCCTTGCATTGGTTATTTAGCCGCCCTCGAAAAATGGGCATGTAATGTTGTATCGGTATCTGAAGATGCTAGCTACCTCCGTAGTGTACTCTAACCGGACCATGCACGCCATGCCACCCAGTCTCCAGTGCCGGCCGCGTACGTTGGAACATGCCAAGAGGAGGGTGGTGAGAGGACGACCGTGAGAGACCGTGAAGACCGTGAGAGAGTTGACGCCCTGTGATGTCACAGGTGTTTGACATACGTTGTCACGAACCCAGAAACCCACGTTGGATGACGGGGCGACGGTGATCAGAGAGAGAAATAATGCGATCATATCAAACTCATCTGATGTATATCTCCGTGGTATTTTGTTCATTATCATCATGGGTGATACACAGTACAAAAATACGAAGAGGTAGGTATGGATGGACATTTTGGAAATTCGCATGTTAAGCAGGTACTTGTACTGTACTAGCCCCGTATCTGAGCTGTCGAGTAGGACCTACCTAATCGATATCCAGGGTCTCTCAGGTGGCTGCGCGTGCATAGAGCTAGAAATTCCGAATCGTGGATTGAGGATGCCCATAGGTCAAGCCAGCGTAGCTAAGAAATCTAAGAAATCTGCAAACAACACCCAAGACTAGACCCAAGAGAGTTCGCGAGAGGGGTGAATCGGTGCGGGCTACACGGGCTTGTCCTGGTGGACAGACAAGAATTGCCCTAGAGTGCAGAGCAGAGTGCCTAGGCGTGGGCGTGGGCGTGCTAGGTACCGGAGGTACAGTAGCTGAGGTACGGGCTTGTTACTAAGGTGACTTGTGAGACCTGACGCAAGGCTGGCGGCCACTGGTGTAGGCTGTGAGTGTGTGCTATTATTGTCGGCCCGTTATCAGATGTTAAGAAGAAAAAAGAAGGCTCTCTCAGCTGCTGCGCCAAAAAGCATAATAAAAGATACCTAAGAGAGGATCACTCGAGGGGTTGATTATTCAATGGTTGACAGCCTTCGTCATATTGACGGGGCGCATAACCCGTTTCCGTATATACCAGCACCTACCTCTGAGCCTCTTTCCAACGTGGATGATGGTTGTTCTGTTCAGCAGTGTGTGTGTGTGCTGGAACCACTGTAAGCGGAGAGGGAGGAAGCTCTGATCTCATGCTCGCGGATCACGACACGGTCGCTTGAATGCAAGGCAACGCAAGTGATTCAGATCCCTCACCATACCTCGTAGTCAAAAATTATAATAATAGAACCTGCTACTTGCACGGTACCAAACAAGGTCGAGTACGAGGCTCTGCAGAGCGAATATTGTTTGTGATGTCAATCGTGGGGTCTGAGGTATGAGGGTCCAATACACAGAATCAAGATACTGCTCTGCAGTATTATTGCCGCCGGGCACCAAGGCATTGTCATTATTATGAGAGCATCAGAGCGATACTTTTCGTAAAGCAGGTGTGCAAAATGTATAAGACATCATAATTAAATACATGCAATCATAATTGAGACGGCGGTGGTGAAACCTTGGGAATAAACATCGTAGATGATTGACCACTCAGAGCCATCCAAACTAAATTCCACCGTTCTATTCCGTCCTGGCATGCACCTGCCCGGTTGCGCTAAACCTTTACACCCATGGCACCCAAGTTCCCTCGGCCGTCGCCCCCCTAGGGCCCCCTACAACGACCCCCAGTCTGTCCGCTGAAATGCGCTGAATTCAGTTAGCCCCAGCGAGGAGTACCAGGGTGCATGGAGAGACGTAAGCCCTCCCCAGCAGAAGGCGAGATAAGAGACACACACTCACTACTGTACTGTACCCTACTTACTCTCGCAGAGCAACGCTTGCTGCTGGGGGCTCCACCATACTTTCAACCTTTCACTTCCAACCTTTCACTTCCAACCTTCGTTCGAGACCACCTCCAAGTCAAATACTCACTTTATTGCCATAATCCAATACTCGACAAATCCCTCTTGTCTTCGGACCTCCACATTCGTTTTCTCTCGCGATCTGTCCTTGAAGCCTTCGTCAATGAATTCGCCGTGTGCCAGCCCAGCTTTTAAATAACCTTGGCCCTCCTGAACGCAATCTCGAGCATTTTGTCAAGACCATCCTCACCACGTCGATCGAACAGCACCACTCGCCAGTCCGATGGGTAAATGTATGTTGATTTGCATGCTAACTACTGAGTGCGACGCCTGCTAACCACGACCGCAGGGAGATATGGTGTTATCCTGGACGCCGGTTCGTCGGGGACGAGAGTATATGTCTATCGCTGGCTCAACAACGCCGGTGCCCTCCTCGATGCCGATTTTGCAACTCTCAATAGTCTGCCCAAACTCAAGACAAAGAAGAAATGGACTCTCAAGATCAATCCAGGCATTTCAACCTTTGGGGAGCGGCCGGCGGAGGTTGGGCCAGAGCACCTCCAACAATTACTCGACCATGCCATGTCAATTGTCCCCGAGGACCAACACTCCGATACTCCCATATTCCTGATGGCAACAGCGGGTGTGCGATTACTGCCAGAAATACAGCAGTCGGCACTGCTCCATGAAGTTTGTTCCTATGCACGAGCACATTCACAGTTCTCTTTACCAGATTGTGATTTACACATTCAGGTTATTCCGGGAGAGACTGAGGGATTGTACGGATGGATTGCTGCAAATTATCTACTGGGAGGCTTTGATTCACCAGATGCGCACGCTCACGGCAAAGGTCATCATACCTATGGATTCTTGGATATGGGTGGGGCCTCCGCGCAGATTGCGTTCGCCCCAAACGCAACAGAAGCCGAGAAACACGCGAATGACCTTAAATTACTGCGTATGCGAACAATAAATGGGCGTGCATCTGAATACAAGGTCTTCACAACAACATGGCTAGGCTTTGGGGTTAACCAGGCGAGGCAGCGCTACATCGATGCATTGATGGAGGCGACCTACACTCCCGATACGAAAGAACTTCTGGATCCATGTCTGCCGTCAGGATTAAGAACTACAATCAAAGGCTACGAAATTGAGGAGGGTACGGATGTTGGTCCAGAACCAATCTTAATAGGTACTGGACTCTTCGATGAATGTCTTCGCCAGACATATCCATTGCTTGACAAAGATGCACCATGTGCAGACCAACCATGCCTGTTACATGGCCAGCATGTGCCGGCAATTGACTTCGATGTCAATCACTTTGTAGGTGTGTCCGAGTACTGGCACACGACTCACGAGGTATTCGAGATGGCTCACAAGGACCAAGCCTATGACTTCACGGCATACCAGAAATTGGTCAAGGACTTTTGTAGCGAGGAATGGTACGATATTGAAGAGGGCGTGGCAGATGGCAAATGGGGAAAGAAAGTCAACTCGAAGACTGCACAGGAAGTGTGCTTTAAAGCATCTTGGCTGATCAACGTGCTTCATGATGGAATTGGTATACCAAGAATTGGCATCGAGAAAGGCGTCCACCCACCTGGATACAACGGGACGAAGGAGGTGCAGGCGCAGGCAAAGTCGAAAGGCTTCTTGGACCCTTTCCAGGCTGTGGATAAGATTGATGACACTGAAGTTAGCTGGACCTTGGGGAAAATGGTTCTCTACGCTGCGGGCCAAGTACCAACAACAAATGATGCTTTGGCTGTAGGCTTTGGTAGCAACACCGGTCCATACGATGCTCTCGGTCTACCCGTGGATTTCCAATTCGCAGGATCGAATACCAATCCAGTTCCCGTTGGAGAAGAGGACTGGACAGACACTGCGGAGGAAGTCATCGAGAAGGCTCAAGGACGAAGGACTCCCGGCTTTCTCTTGTTCTTGTTAGTGATGCTCTTCGTTTTCTACTACTTCCGCAAGCGTGACCGCCGCATACGACTCATGAGCAAATTAAACACCTTCCGTAGACACGCAAGACCTGGAAGCCCACGTAAGGGTGGTCGAAGTTTCTTCAATGCTGGCAAGCTATTTGGCAGAAGCTCGGGCAACTACGAGCGGGTTCTTGAGGACGGAGAAGCTGCGGGCGAATTTGAATTGGGCGATGTCTCAGATGTATCCGAAGACAACGAACACTCGGACAGCAGTGAAGCATCCCGTGTTGGTCGATCGTCTGGCCTAGCAACCCCGAAACTCAATGTTGTGAACTTCGATGCAGCCAGCGGGAGTCAATACTTCGACAAAAGTGAAGGAATTGGCTTGGGACTGTCAGGAAGTGGCATGTCGAACGCCATGGACAGAAGTGGCTTACTTATCCGTAACGAGTCGAGGGATCGATTGGGTCCCAAGTTGCAAATGCTGAATGCAGGACGAAGGAGCAGGGCAGGCAGTCCTACAAGAGCGAAGAGCCCCTTGATGGCTCCCTTGGAAGAGGATTGATAAGTCTACAGTAGACGCTTTTACACACTACTGAGTTCCTAACATGACGACGTCGAGGCGCACAGGCAACGTCCCGAATTATCGCTACACAACCTACACTACACGCATCCCCGAAGAGAAGATAAAATCTTTCGAAATACTTAATATTATCGACGGCGTTCAGCTTGTGGGACAAGGACACACTTGGGGTTTGGTGTCTGGGTTCCGGAGTTCTTTTTTTACACCACCTGAAATTTGCTTTTTTCGCTTTCACACTCTGACTGGCTTAGCTGGATGTGGCTCTCTCTTCTTGTACAGAAATACCTTGGGAAACCGTATAACCTTTTTTTCCTACTCCTTTTCTTTTGCTCCTTTTTGAGTTTGGGTATAATGCTGGGATCAGATAACGGCAGGGCAGGAGCATTGATAGCATTGCATTACGCTGCGGGGTGGCTTACGATTTGAGGACTTGACTGAATAATTCTGAGCGTGAGATAGTGGGTTGGTGTTATAGAGGTAGGCATTGACAAAGGCCTTGAGGATTGAAGTAGATAGATAGGCAGTAGGCAGATAGGAATGAGAAACCTGAAAGATATATATCCTTGGAGCTCTTTTGATGTGATAGTGGAAGGCGTATGTCTGTATGACCTTACTTCCTACGTACTGTTAGCCCTATCCATATAGACTGTAAAACTTTCTGTAGAAGTTGACACAGGTATATAATTATGACCAAGATGATAACAGAACATGTGATGGCCTAAAGTGATTCCTTGACATTGCGTAACTTCCTTGTTCAAGCAAGTCTCTTGATTCCAATATTTACTTCGAAGCTAGGTAGTAAGTACAGCACACAAATAACAGAGCTATTCTCAAACATAAATAACCTCACCCATACGTTGTCACAATACTTCCAACTGTCAATATTCTCGTATTGCGAATCATACCCACACGACGAAATTTCCAAAAACATACATATATCCAAACAAAAATTTAAGTCGCCATTTGTATCCTTGGTTGTTGTTGATTGAGGTAAGTAAGGGGGTTTGACTGTGAATGTGTATCTATACTGCACTCCTCCTCTGTGCTTGATATAAGGTCGTCTACTCTAAATTGAGCTTTATGGTTTTGTTTCTTGTTATGTACTGTACTTTGTGAGATTGGTTTAGTTAGTTAGTTGGTTGGTTATCTTTTGTTGTTTGTTTTGTTATGGTATTTGTTGTATATTTGGTAATTTGAACCTTGTTATTAGTTTGGAGGGGAGAGGGGAGGGGAGGTTTGTATGTAAAGAGGGGGGGAGTTGAATCTTGGCTTGGCTATGTTTTTTTATCTCTTCTACTTCTACTTCTACTTCTATACTTAACTATATGTTTCTCTGGGAGGAGAGACTTAGTTAAAGGTCTAGTCAGATATCTTAAGGTATAATGAGCTTTTATATAGTACAATATTAGAGCTTAGAGGATCTATTTGCGCTTATACCCTTAAGCTAAATTGATTAAGTGTAAATTCAGGCTACTACCTATGGCTTGAAGAAAGATGAACTTGTACACCGAGTATATAGCATGTACAGTACTTGTAACATACCAACAGCACTTCCACCGGCAGCAGTTACCAGACTCTCTATAGCTTCTTTTATCAAGGACTAGTACATTCATTTACCATGCAGAAAGTCATATCCTAGACAACAACACTCTTTCTATATTATAGACTGAAATAAATAAAGAATAAGCCTCTGCTTTTTTTGTGTCACAAAAAAAACATTTCGACTCCTCAGCTAGTAGTCAGTCAAGGCTTTCTGTTTATGACAAAAGAGATGAATGTCAAGTTGTAAAGAGTTATTATGGCTAGATAGATGATGTGGGACTTGTTTACATGTGTATGGTGAGTAAGTTGAAGTAGAGTGACTGAAAGAAATGTTATATAGGAAGCCAGGAATGAAGAACTAAGATCCATCAACTATGAAGATGTGCACCATTCAGGAACAAGTAGTATTTCTCATTGTGTTATTTATACTAGAGTTTTTTTTTTCAAGCAATTTACATGACAACAGATATCTCGATAACAACTAGCGATTACAATCGCCGTCAACATCTGAACAGGTCGGGATTTCTTCTGTTGACCTTGCCTGTGGAAATCTGCTATGACGAATGATAACTCTGCGCATGTCAGCTCTTTGCTTTACTTGGATTTAAAGATGTATGTTCCCATTCCATTCTGATCAAGAGGGAAGAAACTCCCGTTGATCTCTGGCAGAGTATTGAATAGAGAATTTGGCGATCTAGGATAGATCTTGGGTCTTTGTAAATGTGATATCTTTGTAGTTGAGGTCTACATGTAAGGACTCTGCAGAGCTCTTCTTAGGTCTGTATATTGCTCGACTCATTGTATATACATACTACTCTGGGTTTTACTATTGGGAGTTGGATAGACTACTTAAGTATGAGTTGTTGAATTAGTTCGAATGTTTCCAACTCAAGCAGTGCTTATCCCAACATGATCAGGTAGGTGATAGACAAGAAAATCTTTCGAAATAGTTTGAGTAACACTAAATTAGATTTCATAAGAATATCCAAGCTACAATATCGCTAAAGCAAACCAAGTCATATCACTTTATCACTGATTTACGTCACCATAATAATGACCTCCATCAATCTCCATAACATCTGGGAACACATCATCAGACGGTGGGCCATCCAAGCCCCTGCTGACCTTGAAATCGGCTGGAACAGCCTGTCCAAGTGTATCCTTTCTATTCTTCTTGCGCTGACTCATCGCTTGACTGCTATCTCCCCTACCATTCATGCTAGTACTGACATCGCTTGCGATACCTTGTGAAATTTCTTGCAAGAATGCCTGTTGCCCCTTCAGAATAGGAAGGAGAGCGCGTGTCTCATACCATCGCCCCTTGATGTCAGATAGGCCTCGTCGAGCAGCCGGTTCAAGAAGACGCCATTCGCACCATTGTCCTCTGTGCGCCGAATCCGCAACTTCATTCCGGAATTGGAGATCTGCTACCATTCGAGGGGGGAGGTCGGGTTTCGGCCATTCCTCTCGCGACTTGTACGGCATTGGCATAGTTACAAATTTGTATACGTCGCCGATAAATGTGACCGTAGAATTTGAGGGTGGAGTAGTACGCTCCACAAGGCGTTGAATGATGAGAACAACAATATCGTCTCCAGGAACCTTGAGTCGGACCGGTTCTCCAACCCAAATCTTCTCTGCTCCGAGGAACATTCCATTGTAGTGAGATTCGCCAGCTGGTGCAGGAACATCTAGGCGATCAAAAAGAGAGTAGCTCGTGTCAATCACTTTGGCAGCCAATATGCTTCCATCAACTTCTGGGTCACCGGGATACTGATGTTGCCGGACTGGTTCCCAATCGACTTCATCGTACGGTGTAGTCGCGACAGCCTTGTTCGTTGTTGCCGGTACACTCCAGGCTAGCCATGGCCTTAGTAGATCTTCTCGTTCTTTTATCTGAGCTTGTGGGTGGTTGAGAGGGTGAGATAGTGGTTGAACTAGGTACCGAGGTGCATCGTTCTGGACTTGTCGCTTGGCGATTACACTTAGTCCCCATGCTTGGCCCTTATTGAACCAGACGAGTTCTCCCGGTCTATAAATGTATTTGCCGTTTGCCTGGCTGTCGAGAACTTGCTCCTTCGATCGTGTAACTGCCTGAACAGCAGCCTTTGGTGTTGCAGGTGGCGGTTGTGGACTTGGTTTTAATGTTGGCTTTGGCGTCGGAGTTTGGGTACGAGTGTTGTTTTGTTCTAACTCTATAACGTTGGGCTTTACTCCATCGCTGTTGTTAATGATGTCTGGGGATAGGTTAGTATACTATGTGAGAGTGAAGTATCTGAAAACTTACTGTTGGAAACTTGAGGCACTGGCTCTTTCGTGTGTCAGGCGAATCTGCTCCATCCGCTGTAGAATTGCCACCTTTTGGCGAGCATAACCTACATGGGCAATTACTTGGATCTCCATCCTTATCACAGCATAGCCACAACAGATGTGGGAAGAACTCAGCTGGACTTCTGTAACGTCGTTTCTTTCCCTGTGGATGACCGTAAAGGTAGGCATCCTGCCTATCATAAAACCCTGGCGCGTGCTTGTTTTTGGCTTTTGTTGTGGTCTTCTCGTTCCATTTCTGCTGTTCCCATAGCGTGTACCCTTCTGGAAATTCCTCCAAGATCCATTCCTTTTCTATTGATTGGATTAGCCTCAACCATTGACCATGGCAGATAGCATATAGCAACAGACGGTTGCAGATGATACCAAACAAATGAATACCGATGTATGAAAGAAAGTTTGTATCTAGGGCTTACATACTCTTGTGTGTATCCTCTCCAATGTGATGTATGAGCATGGCCGCCAATTTCCTTCTCCAATCTATCCCTTTTGTCCCATTGTGGTCTAGCCGCTCATAACAATCAACCGCACCATTGGCATCTGGCGTTGCGTCCAACTGAGCACCAGAAGGCCCATTAATTTCCTTCTTGCCAGATCTCGTAGTGACCTCAAACAACCCGTCCGATCTCAATGGTACGATCGGGTAGAATGGGGTGTTGGCAAATGCCATTGCGACCGAGGAATACTTGAGTTGGTTATATGCCTCTAAAGCCCGATTGCGATCCTAGCAATCAGCTAAAGCTTTTGCTGTATATATAGAGCGCTGATAACAGGTTATTGTATAATGACCTCCTCGTAGTAGCCGCGTGCCAGTAGTGATTGAGACGCGTTGGCAAATGTGATGTGTTTAAAACAGAGACGCCTGTACACTGAGGTGCTGTTCCTTCATCTTGGAGTTTCCCTCGTGCACTGGTATTCGGCAGGTCGTATGGAACTGTCTTGACCCATTGAGTTAGCTGGAGTAACTCGAGGAGCAGAATCCACGATGCAATGTAGGTAGCTAACAGAAAGAGCTAAGGAGGCAAGACCAACAGCTCCTATATTTCTGGCTCGAGCGGCAGATTTCGGACTTACAAACTACAGTAACTGCATTTTAGAAAGTTCTAAGAAGGTGCAATGGAAGTTGTGGCCAAGAGATGTATGCGAAGTAAGTCTGTTGTGAACGGCGGAGTGATGAATGAGAATTGAAGCATTTTAGCGCAAGGCTGAATAGGTAATTGCGGCCATGTTCGCAGCATCCATGTCTTGCTGTGGCCGCTTTACGAAGTATTCTCGTAGCCCTGCGCTAGTAGTGGGGGAACCCCTGTGTCGTTTAGGTGGGGGCTTCATTCATCTTTAAGAAGCCAAGAAACGACTCATTGAACCCGGCTTCATTCTTTACCTAACTCAAAGCCTCCTACTTTTGGAAAAGATATAGAAATTGTAAGGCCTCAAGATAACTAGTTCAGAAGCCTCCGATTAGGCATTTGATATGAATGTCGGATGCTTTGAAGAACCGCTGGAACGTGATTGCGATGTATTATGTGGGCTTGATAAGTAAAACAAGAGAAAGAAAAGCAAATAGGAAATCATGATAGACTCACATGGAAATAGCAGTAAATCGAAGATCATATACGGGAAAGAATGGTCTTCTCCAGACACTGGTAGAGAGAAGAAGAAGAAGAAGAAGAAGAAGAATGGTATCCTTTTTATCAGTGGCTTGGCCTTAGTCGCTCAATAGGAATGCAGCACCGGATCAGTGAGCCATCATTGATCAGCCAGTGCTCCTGTTTTGGAGAGAATCTGAAGGTAAGTAGGTAGATGTTGTGGATCATAATGATGAAAAAGAAAGATCCAGCATCTCTCACGAAAGCGAGGAAGCTAATGAAAAGTTGTACTTGTACCTACCTTAGTTTTGGTTCCAGAGGTCCCTTATACAACGTGATGTTTATTGTAATTCTGTGGCCTTCTATTTTAGCCTCATTGTCGTAGCGTCAGGTACAAAATGCAGCAGGATTTGCCCATAGACTACCTAACCATTCTTGGCCTTTTGTCAAGCTGATCTTGTGTTAGGAAAAGGGGCCTACTGATAAGATAACAGTTAAGCGAACCAATCAGACTGCAATCAATCACTCAAATCGCGAAAGAACCCAGGCGCGCATCGAGAACTTCCAATTTCGCGTCGTCGGATTTCGCTCGTCAGTCAGCATAGCACTACCACATTCCAGCCTCGACTGCAGTTGCGTGCTAAACAGTTGTCGCATTGCGCCTGCGGTGCATGTAACATTCTGGTCTGCACTCTGCACAGCGATCAATTCTCCGCAGAACGTCCAGTATTCACCACACAATCCCAGATCTGTCCTTGGCTTTGCCTTGCTTTCGCACAACGGCGCAGTGAACAACCTTACTTTCAGCACCACTTCACAACCATTTTTCGACCTTGCGTAGCCAGCATCATGGACTTTCCAGAGTTCTCCAATACCCCAGGCCACTCCAAACCCCCCCCTCGTCGCGAGACCGCCTCTAGCTTGCTCTCCCAATTTCTTCCTGGCGCGAAAACCGAACATAAATCAGATCTTCAGAAGTTCCACCAGAACAAATCTCCAGTCTCTTCTAAGCCGCCTACACATGCGCCCTATCGCACCGCGCCCACTACCACGTCTTACCCTGAACCTCCTTCTCCAGGGCCATATATCGATCTCGAGATAGAAACTGAGTCATCAGTCCCACAACCTAAACAACAAGAAGAAGACGAAGAGATAGAATACACCCCAAAGTCTAGGTCGGGACGTGCTCTGCGACCTCGCTCTTCCGTCCCCCAATCTCTAAAGGCGCTGGAGAATGGAGATCAGCCGCGATCCAAGACTTCTCGAAAGTCTAAGAAGGATGCGATATCTGACTTGGTTGGAGGAGATATTGGTGGCCTCAATTTCACACCGGTGGTGAGCAAGAGGAACTTGATCAGACAAGAGATCGCAAGTCACACAGCTGCCAATAGAAGTCGGTTCTTCGTCGAAAAGAAAGACTATTTTCTGCCTCTTTTACCACCACACAATCATGTCAAGAAGCTGGTGGAAAAGCACGACCAGCTGTCCCCTGAAGAGATATCCAAGTTACCAGCGATCACACCTTATGAAGAGATTGAGATGCAGCCCAAAGGTATCCAAGCAAAAATGAAACCGTATCAACTATCTGGTCTAAGTTTTATGGTTTATCTACACCGGAACGGTTTGTCAGGTATCCTTGGTAAGTACGAGCAGTGCCTTGGGCCAATTTTCTGGCTAGTAGATGCTGATTTTCACCTACAGGTGACGAGATGGGACTTGGCAAAACTCTCCAAACCTTATCGTTGATTCAATACCTGAAGGAGAATGATCCCAAGCAAGGCTCAGGAAGACTGCAACGTCCATTTTTGGTCATTTGTCCACTGTCGGTACTTAGCAGTTGGATGGCGGAGTCAAAGCGATGGGCTCCTGGACTCAAGGTCATCCGCTTCCACGGTCCGGTCAAAGAAAGACTTCGTCTGAAGAAGATCATCATGGGTGAGATCGATATGTATGGCAATCCGACTGCTCAAACCAGATCCAAGCACAAGTCCAAAGTGAATTCTACAGGTCAAACTGTGATTTCTCTCGATGACGAGGAAGAAGATGTTGGTGTTGATGTGGTTGTTACTACCTACGAATCCTATGCTGCCGAAGAATCCTGGTTTAAGAAGGCGTTTGTTTGGAGATATGTTGTGCTTGACGAAGGTCACAAGGTCAGAACAGAATGCCTGCTTCTTCGGCCGCTACTAACACGTCTTTAGGTTAAAAACGACCAAAGCTTGATTTCCAGAAGTTTGCAGGGTCTACAGGCCGAGTATCGGCTGATCTTAACCGGAACTCCTCTTCAGAACAATCTGTCAGAAGCATGGGCCTTGCTTCACTGGCTATATCCAGAAGTCTTTATTGAGAACACGGCAGATCTTTTCCACAACTCATTCAATCTAAGCAAGGGGCTTTATTCCAACACTGTTCTTGATGATCTCCGACATCTCCTTGAGCTTATCATGCTGCGACGCATGAAAACCTCCCAGGGCGTTGATCTTAACTTACCTCCCAAGACCGAAGTCCTCCTATTCGTCCCACTGAGTCCAATGCAACGATTCTGGTACCAACGCCTTATTACAAGAGCGGACCAGGGCCTTTTAGATGAGCTTTTCAAGGGTGCAAAGGGCAAAGAACAGTCGCAAATGGAATTGGCCAAGAAGAATGAAGCAATGGAAGCCGAACTGATGAAGAGAGAAACCGCGGCGCTTGAAAATCTCGAGAACGAACTGGTTGTCGGTAGCGATTCATGGAAGGAGTCTCGAGAAATTTTGAAGATGACAATTCAGCGCGAACAAGAAGATCTGGACAACGTTGGTACGAAGAAGAGTGCTTGGCAGAAACTCATGAATCTGTTGATGCAGCTGCGAAAAGTATGCAACCACCCTTACCAGATTCAATACCCAGAAGACCTTGCGCCGGGTGATCACGTTGTCACAGCATCGGGTAAATTCATCATTCTGGAGAAACTACTCAATGAACTGGTCGTAAAGCAGAAAAAGAAGATCCTCATCTTTTCAGGATTTACAAGGATGCTTGACCTGGTTGAGGAACTACTGCAAGTTCGAGGAGGTGATGGCTCAAGTTACAGATTTGTCCGCCTGGATGGAGGTACTGGTAGAGCACGCCGCAATCTTGGTATTCGAATGTTCAACGATACAAACAGTGAATACCGTGTGATGCTAATCTCTACACGAGCTGGAGGCCTCGGAGTTAATTTGGCTACTGCTTCTGATGTTGTTCTTTTGGACCAAGATTGGAACCCCCAAATCACACTCCAGGCCGAAGCACGAGCTCACAGAATTGGCCAAAAGAACCCGGTCACTATTTATAAGCTGGTCTCACAGGGAACCGTGGAAGAGCAAATGATGGGACGTATCCAGAAGAAGCTCTATCTCTCAGCTAAGGTCACCGAGGCCATGGAAGATATCCATACCAAGTCAGGTGTTCGATCTGGCAAGGGCAAGGGCAAGGGTAGAAACTGCAGGAACCGATGAAGAGAAGGGCCCTCAACTTGGTACAAGTGAACTCATGGCACTTGTTCGACGAGGTGCTTCTGCAATTTCACGACCTGAGATTGATGTCAATGAGATGCTTGACTGGTAGGTTCTATCCGGCTCTGCATTATCTTGCGCCATTCACTAACCAATCATAGGGACTGGGCAACTACCGTTGCAAAATGCAAGGATCAACCAGCTGATATTAATGTTAAGAAAGACGCATTACCTGACCTCGAGGTTGACGAAGAAGCCGAGAAAAAGTGGCTAACAGAAATGGAGAGAGTTGAAGCATCAGTCTTCGAGGGCAAGAAGATGATGCGAGGTATACGACCTAACGGAGGCTATAGCGAAATTGCTCAAGAATGGAAGAGAGAAGATCGCCGCGTTGGCAAGAACACCACTGTCATGGTCGATGGCTTTGCCATCAACAAGGAATCTATGAACTGTGGCGATTGGGAGGCAGTACCAACCATGGCCGGAAAGGATCCTCGTCTTGCAGAACCCAAGCGCGCGAAGAAAGTCAAAGGCGACCCCCAATCCCACTGCCAAGTTTGCTTCGATGGTGGTGAATTGCAATGCTGTCAGCTCTGTCCACGAGCCTACCACTATGACTGCTTGGATCGCGATTTCCAGTCGAAGGCGAAGAGTTGGCAGTTCAACTGTCCTCAACATCAATGCCAAGATTGCGAGCAAAAGACAACTGATGTAGGTGGAATGTTATACCGCTGCCGATGGTGCGAACGAGCCTATTGCGAGGACTGCCTTGATTTCGATAAGGTCATCCTGTACGGGAACAATCTACCCGAGTACGAGACGCTGGGCTACGGTGAAATGTCACAGGCTTTCTATATCCAGTGCCACGCTTGTACCGAGCATCTAGCAGAAAACCCTGAGAACCAGAAGTTCTGCGAGAACTTTGCCGCAATAGCACTCAAAGAGCACGAGGAGATGTTTGGCGTTAACGGCGCTGGGGGAACGATGAAT
Organism: Pezicula neosporulosa; assembly: GCA_009805495.1. NCBI lineage: Eukaryota > Fungi > Ascomycota > Leotiomycetes > Helotiales > Dermateaceae > Pezicula > Pezicula neosporulosa. The sequence continues at coordinate 91,970 of SELE01000036.1, forward strand.
GATAGTCCCAGAGCTGGTAGCCTGACAGATGCAACGACCATTGATACCCCTGGTGTCAACACGCCTATTACCATTGACGATGACTACGAGCAAAAGGGTGGCAAGCGTAAAATTCGCATCAAGGTTGTTCCTCAGGGTCGTACAGACGTAAAGAGAAGTAGGCGGGCATGAGTTGCTCTATTTAGTGGGCAGCTCTAAAGTTGTTCGAAATAAAACAAGGCGAATGGCGTTTGTCAGAAATCCGGGTTGGTGTTTTGGGAATAGTCGGGCTGGGCGGAACGATATTATTGATTTGGGGTGAGGTAGTGAGTGACCTGATTGTGCCTGCCTCGTCGTAGGATATTCTCTGGTTCTAGCTTCTTGTTTTCACAGTTGCGCGCTGGGATACAAAGGCTATTGATGTACAATGGTTTCTGATTTGGCACTGCACTTTCGTCGGGGGTTTTTACCATGTACTACCAAAGAGCTGATTTGGACGATAGAGAAGATGAAAGAAACGAGTAGATCCAGAAAGGATCTTGAATTGTAATACTATGATGGATAGATTTTCCAGAGGGTAGGAAGAAAAATAGCAATAGAGAAAATCCTTTACGAAGTACACATGGCTTTGATCTCGGATGCAATGTGCGATTATTTACTTAGCTCAGATTAAGCTCCTCAAGGGGTGCATGCAGATAACAAGACCAGCATGAAAGAGAAGCGCCAATAACTGATTAATTTAAGGATGGAAATGATATGAAGATATGCCGCCAGATGTTAACGTGAAGGAGGTAAGGATGGGTGGCTGCTGTTACAGTGGTGAAGCAAATAGGAGTTGGTGAGCGCTACTACTGTAGGAGATTGCTTAAAATTGAGGTGAGCAAATCTCAGCGGGGGGTGGTGCATTGATGTCAAAGTGTAGTCACTGTAGTACTGTGCTGTAGTGTATTGTATGTACATGGTACATCATCTTTTCATGAGCTTTTAATTGATTGTAGAAGAAAGAGCATGATTGCATGGTAAGAGCAATACAAATAAAGAGATGTGATGGATGGTTTGGAGTCATCAAAGTCCTTACCTAAAGCAACATGCCACCACCCCCTACCCTACGTGAGGCTAGGTACCTGAGGCTCCCTCCGTCTTTTCAACTATTTAAAGCTTCATTGGTTGGGACCAAGCCTCTTCCAGGCATCTAAGCGATGATCTGAGCCAGCTAGAACCTTCCGGGCTAGGGCGCAAAGGGTAGGCGCGCTAGGGTGGCGGGCTAGGCAAATTAGGCAAACTATGCCCAAGATTTATATTTTGCGCACATCCCACAGGGCATCCCATCTTTCAACGCACGCCGCTACTGCCAGGCCTGCAACTCTCTCCACTCTCCATCACAAAAATCCCTTTTAAGATTACTAAACAATGACGGCCGAATCCCAGGCCCTCGATTTAGAACGTCTCAGCGAACTCTGGGGTACTTACCAGGACCTGAGGAATCACGATGTCAATAAGAATCTGCTGATTGAGGTCCGTTTGCCCATCTTCTTACTACTACTATGTCTACTACTACCACCATCACCACCACCACCTTCCTCCCCCCATCCCCCTTCCTCCTTCTTCCTCCACCATACCTCTTACCCCCCATCCCCCCAATATACTACTACTCCATGCGTAACTTCAGCTTTGGCGCTACGGCTTTCTTTCAGCTTTCAGCTTCCCGTCACCATAACCTCAAAACCACGTGCCCATGCTAAATTTCACCTCACGTGTAGAAACTCTTTGGGGAGGTCAACAACCTCTGTGTTGCCTTGGAGAGGACGAGAGTACAACTCGCCGATGCCGAGGAATTGAAAGCTATCTACTATGGCCGACAAAAGGAAAATGCGACCAAGAGCCAGGCTCTCGAGGCTGAAAAGCAACGCCTTCAACGAGATATGTTCGTCTACGTCTTGATTGACGGCGATTCTATGTTGGTAAGGATATATGATCTGTTCCGGCCAAATCAAATGGCCCCTTCAAATCGACCCGAGTTGATGGAGAAATAGTTCAACGATGAGTTGATCCAAGATGGCGAGAACGGAGGTCACGAGGCTGCGAGCTTGCTTAAAAACGAAATTGAGCAATATTTAAACACTTTCGATCTAATCAATCGCCCCACGATTCGTGTTCAAATATTTGCAAGTCTACGGGGCCTTGCGAAGAGTTATGTTGACGCCGGCGTCATCTCCGATCCTGCAACATTTCAGCTATTTATCCGTGGATTCAACATGGAGAATGCTCTTTACGAATTTATTGAGGCTGGTAATGGCAAAGAGTGCGCTGACGAGAAGATCCGAGGTAAGATATCACCTGCCTATTTGTGATACTGTTACTACTGGGCTATATCTGCTCCTCTGTGGGCATTTGCAAGCTGGCTGTATAGCTTATTCTGGTCCTTGCCAGAGCCTCAAGTGTCCATGGCATGCATGGCTTTACCTTCCTAAACATCCTTATTGCGTTTCTCTACTTCCTTCAAAGCGAATCGAGAAGTATTGTATAGCCCTTGAAATTGGCTGATCTTTTCACCAGAAAACTTTAAGCTACATGTATCAATCATGCAGTGCAGGCAAATCATCTTTGCTGGCTCCACGGATAACGCCTACGCTCGCCTTCTCGGACCGTACAGCAGAGATGAAGATTATGTTTCACGTATAACGATGCTCGAAGGGGCACCCTTTGCGATGGAGCTGCGTCCTTTTAAGAACATATTTGCCACCACCTCATTTACTAGCGTATTCCGAAACACAAAACTTGAGATTAAACCATCTAACTACACGCCCCCACCGTCCGTAGCATCGACCACCTCATATTCTACCATTGCATCGGCCAAAAATACTGCTATCACCATACCTATGCGCACCAAATCGGCTGCTGCTGTCATTGAACCACTACCACCAGCACCGCCCTCTGTATCTGAATCTGCACCTGCGTCTCCTCCCCGGCCAGCCGAGCCCAAGCTTCTACAGAACAAGGCCGGCCATCGTGTCGACTCAGAAATAAAATACAACGATCTCACCGTCAAAGAGGTCAAATCCAGAAAGATGTGCAATAATTTCCACCTCAACGGATTCTGCCCTTACGGTGACGAATGCGGACATACACATGGTAAAAAGCTTAGCGACCGACAACTCGAGGCACTGCGATATATTGCCAGGACCTCGCCATGCGGAAATGGCGTCTGGTGCGAACTTCCAAGCTGCGTCTCTGGTCACCGATGCCCGCGCGAGCCTAACTGCGAGTTGTATGCTATCGGGAAGTGCCGTTTCAAGGACAATATGCACAATGTGGATATGAAGGTCGTTGACCCATATGATGTTTACATTATTAAGTAAGGGGTGCTAGATGCGTTAGGTGCTGGAGGATATACGACGACAGACTCAACCTTTGGTAGACTGGTTGAGTGTGGATGACTTACTCTGGTGCGGCTCTGGTATTCGGAGAGTGTTTGGGAGGTAAATTAGCATTTTAATCTAACAATCGTCACTCGTTTTGGTAATTATAAAGAGTTAGAGGTAATCCTTTGCATATTATAGCAATAGCTTAATAAATGCAAAATATTGTTGAGGCTCGATTGCTGCATTCTTTGATTTTCATGACTGGTTCTGTGCAGGCCTTGTTTGATAATGTTGCTTGCCGTGGACACAGACCTTGGATGCGAATAACTCTGCGCTGTGCCTTGTATAATTACTATGGTGGGGTGCTAAAGATATGTCAGTACCTTGTAGCCTTGCTCGATTTGAGTGACTCACTTTATTTGTTGTAGGCTTAGGTGAAGGAATATTTCTATCATTATTAAATCAACATTATCTGCTTAAAGAATGTCCCCCGTACGAAATCTTTATCAGACAGCCTGCCCAATATCGTCCAAGTCAATACTTCCATGACTCCAAAGTGTCGATCCATCACTCAGAGTATGATGATGACTCCAAGATGTCGACTTTACCGATATATTGTGACATTCACAACCATACATCAAAAATTCCCTTTTCACTTCGCCGTCGGGCTCAGTCCCTGGCTCAGTCCCTGGCTCAGTTCCTAGTCCAGATTCAGGTCGAGGTCCCTCAGAATTCCTCGATACACTCGATAAATTTGATACTAAAACATCTCTGTTCTCTTCCGGACGCGGTCTCTGCGAGGTCGTTGATATCGTGGATAAATTTGATATCAGAACATCAGTCTTCTCTTCCTTGCGAGCCACCTGTTCCTGTTTCTGTCCATGCCCATGCCCATGCCCCCGCGAAGAAGTCGATACCGTTGATAGATTCGACAATAAAACATCATTAACCGAACCAACCTCCACGTAACTCGCCTGATCTTTTCGGCTCTGCCGTCCTGTGAGATCCGTATCCATAATATTGGATCGGCGTAGTCTCCGCTTGAACCTATTGACGCTGTATGGTTCTCTTGTCCTTGGTTTATTCGGTGAGGGTGTTTCTTCTTGCTGGTTGTTGTGTTTTGAATAGCGCATTGTGACGTAACTGTTTATTGCTGGGACGCAGGCACATACTATTCCTATGCCTACTTCTGCTACGCTATATATTCCGATCAGTAAGCGTGATGAGTTTAGAAAGGAAGGAAGGCAGCTAGGGGAATGGATTAGAGGTAGGAAGTAAGTAGAAGGAAGAGATTAATCTGGATTTTAGAGGAGCTGAGTCGAGTTGAGAAGGAATATTCATACCCTAATAGATTGAAACGAACGAATGATACTGTCTCGTCGAAGAAACTGTTTGGTTGGAAGACTAGAATTAAACGCACTATACTTGCTAATGTTGCTATTCCGCCGGCTCCGAGAAGTACCCCGATCCTCAGTTTCTTTTTTAGTGGCATTTTAAGTCTCGATACCCTAAAGGGAGGGGATTCCAACGTTAGCACTTTTTTATATCCATCATATCTGTATCTCTTCCCTTTCCTTCCCATTAATATGAAAGAAAGAAAGTAAGAATCAAACAACTCCATCTTTCGATAAATGGATATATATAAAGGTCGAGGATGATTTCTGTTCTGGCATGATATGATACTTACAAAGGGATAGGCAAAACCAAAATAACAAAATCCGTAACAGCACTCATGATAGTGTCTGTCTCAAAAAGAGCAGCTTGATCAATACAGCTCGCGTGAACTGTCGGATCCCACAACCCAGCAATCGGTGCGCAGATTCTGATCTTCATGATCATGACCGGGAGGTAATAGAGGAGCATGGCTGCCATGAAACAGTAGATGAAGATTACGGTTTTCTTGTACACGTAGAAGATTCGGATGAACATTAGAAGGAGGCTGGATTTTGTGAACCAGGCTGTTGGTCCGTAGACTATTGTGTCGGCGTATAGTGCCTGGTTTTGTTTTATTTATATTAGCATCTGTGAGATTTCCTGAATGATGATGATGAGGAGGAGGAGGAGGAGGAGGAGGAGGAGGAGAAATGTTTACTTGTTTAAACCCAACTAATTCGTCCTTTGTCACTTCCCATTGATCGTTTCCTCCGCCATGAAATCCCACTGTTTACAATTAGAAGTGGTTAAAAATCGAAAGCCTATAAATTGCTTACTGAATAGTCCTGTGAGACAATATCCCGTAGCTAATAGCTGACGAAATGTAAGCACTTTATTCCTAGTCTCGAATGCGTGGGAAATAAATACCCAAGCAATGACACAAAACCCTATCCAAGTCAACACAACACTTCCTTCTCCAAAAGAATACTTTACAAATTTCCAGTGTCTCACCATCAGGAGGAATACTTACAATCCTCTCTAGTAAAAGCACCCGTTACATAAGCCCTAATATAAATCCGCAAGAGGACAAAAGGAGCCATGATTGCAATGACCAGTATTTCCGAAACGGTATTGATAGTATGTAAGACATCTTTCGGATGTTGAAAATTAGGAATCACGCCAGGTGGTGGCGCAACTGTTTTTTTGCTCAAGAAGTTAGAATAATCAAAGATCTGTTTATTAGTAGGTTGAGGGAGGATAGGATAGGATAGGAGGATATGGGCATATGGAATGGAATGGAAACGTACGAGCTCCTTCAGAGCCAGACATCTTTGCCAAGTACACAAATTCCCTACTGTAGAGACTCAAGTGTATCTACTGTATCTATCTATCGTTCCGTAGACCCGGGCTTCCGTAGCTCCGCCAGGATTAGATTTTATTTTAACAAAACTTGAGAGAAGAAAAAGCACTGATGACGACCACAATAATGCACCTCCTTAAGGTACTTACTTACTTAGGTTAGAAATCGGTCGTCGTGGTACTCCAATACATTCAAAATTAAAACTGGAGCTGCACCGATCTATCTATATGAACTACATGTATACTGTAGGTAGGTAAAAAGAAAAAAAGTCTATAGTAGGTACAGAGCGAGAGAGAGAGCAAGGATTAAGCTTAAAACCTGTATCCTGTGTGTTCTTACTTAGGTTGTGTTCTGCGTCTTGTATCCAGAAACTCTGATAAGAGATGGTTTCAACATTCTCACGCACGAAATCTAGCGTACAGTAGTAAGTAGTAAGGCATCAGACCGTCGTCAAGTATCTAAGCGTCTTTATACTTTTTAACGGTTCTTACTGTACTGTGTGAGGAGAGATGAGGAGATGAAGGAAGAGTATGTAAGCAAGGAACATAACTGAGAAGAAGCTTGAAGACTACTTGATGAGAGAGAGAAGGAGAGAGACTGTCACTGCCTGCCTGGGACTGGTTGTATCATGGCGTCTTACATGGGATACTTAACCAATGAGTATTCTTTATAAACCATGTTTTTAAGTTCATATGGAAGATTCTAAGACGCGGCAAAAGGGAACCTAAGGGATCTGACTAAGGGTCTTAAAGTTTAAGCTCAACTCTACTACAGTACCTTCGTAAGCTTGTTTTGTTCTGGCCGACCACCGACATCCGTTCGTGGTTGTTGAGAGTTGTTACTACCAGTACTGCCTGCTGTCGATACTATAGTAGTACTGTAGCTTGGACCCTGATTAGGTTTTTGATGTACGAGTTTGTACGAAAGATACGCTTGTATGTGTGTCTCCGAGTCAGGCGAAAAAAGTTAAGTTGAAACGTCGTCGTATGGTAAGTGTGTTCACCCAAGCTTTCTTGCTTTCTAAGTACTTCCCCCCTCCTTTTTTTTCTTATTGGTAATTGAGGCTCTTTCTTATCTTTGCTCGCATGAGAGCCGTTTCTGGTGGTTGTGTGCGGAATGTACTGGTACGGTATCAGACCGAGCGGGAAGCCTTTTTCTTACCTCTTCTTCCTTCATACTTCGGTTGATTTCTTCATTGAACTTTGAAGGAGCATAAGCAACTAAAGACAAGAAGATATCGGTAATATTTTGTATGTAAATATTCTTGAGATCTACGATATGGATATGGGAGGATGGGGGGTGGGGGTTACGGGTATTCGAGCATTGTATTCGGAATACAAATATGCCGTTGGTACTGTACAGTATAGTACTGCTTGTATGTAGGAAGAGATATCTCTAATACCTGATGATTGATTCGGAGCACTTTTCGCTGGCTGGCTACCATACCGTTTCAGCTTTTCCCTCTTGGTTGTCATCTGATCTCGCCTAAATTAACTTCATAGCTCGCCTCGCTTAGAAAGCCTTATTATTGCCCAACTGGGCTCCTACTTCGCATCTTCCCGTACATATACTTCGCTCGCTCGGACGACACGTGCTACTGTATAGCAATCTCAAGGTTCGAGGACGCCATGATTCGGCTTGTTTTTTCCGAACCACTCTTAACCTAGAGTTTATATTGGGTTCTGCGTTTTCTTTGCTTGCGAAAGGAAGTTAGTTAATGAAGTATGTACAATACCGTGGTTCAACCTATAAGCTGTACCACAATAGGTACGTGTTCGAGAACGACGGCTCGATTCGATTAGAAATAAGCATGATGATGAAAATATTGCGTAACTGAACAGTGCGTAGCCTTATTGCAAGTGTTAAGGTTTGCAGGTTTAGAGGAACCATTGGCAGTGGGGAGTGGCGCTAGCCCCCCTCTTAAGATGCTTTCAAAATGCTCTGACTTGAATGTCACTGTGGTTGTAACGTACTTTGCGAGAATATAAATTTATTTCTAAGCATGAGATTGTATACTCTTTAATGCTTAGAACTCTACATCTCGGAACTTGCCGGAAGGGATGTGATCATGTATGAAGATATCTACCTAACTCGTGAGCCTCGTTTTGGAATATAAATGCGAAGTAAAGCCATACTAAAGCACCTCGGGACTGAAGATTTAGTGTGAACCTTTAATTTTCTGGAAAAGTGACTTTTTCTTCAATGCTTTGTACGGAAGTAAGATGAAAGAGAGAAAGATAGCTGTTTCCATTTGCACTAGAGTTTCTAAAGCTTTTCGAGAACACTTCTCGCTATCTTGTATCTTGTAGGAGAGAAATAAGAATCCAAGATATACTTGATTACAATATCATTTTGATGTCTCCGAGCAAGTCTATTTCAAATCTTCAAGAAGATACATCATATACAGTATAGTTTGGATATCTCAAAAGCAAACCAAACTATCCATAAGCCACTCGCTTGATATAGTTATAATGTTCCCTTCCAAACACCATTTGTTCTCTTAGCTAGGCTTATTCAAACTATTAAGAAAGTACAATTGCATATTCACGCATGGAAGCTAGTAACTTGTGAAGGTAAATCAAGACAGTAGTCCCAAAGAATGTGGATGAGAGAAAAAAAAATGGAAATTTCACCTAATGGTGATACTTGTAATACTTTCCCGCACTCAGAACTACTCTGAGTGATCATCCGAAAACTCACAATCCTCCGCCAAATGTCTCCTCAAATGCTTCTCACCTGTTCAAGTATCATCCAAACACTGATCAAACGCTATCGGACACTCATACTGAATCCCTAAAGCATAAATGAGCTTCCCACCTATCTATCCATGCTCTCGCCCTTGCCCTCCTTTGAGGAACCATCCTCTGCTATTATTTTCAATTGTGTAACCACTACCAGATCCTTCAGATACTTATTCGTAAGGCGTTGATTTTTTTCCTAAGTTCTTTCCTTCGGCCATCAACTCCGCCACTCCTACTCGTCCAGCTTGATTTTTCTATGCCTCCGATCCAATGTTTCCCTATGGTCGAACCATTTTCGCGACCGCTTATGAATTTGTTGCCACCTAGTAGTCGCTAGGTCCCTAAGTTCGTGGGATTTTTCTCTGGCACATTGAAACGGAAATATTTGTGTTTGTTGTCATTAGTATCCTCGATTTAGAAATAAGCGACTTTACTACGTGTAGAGACTTTCTTCGCTGCATTGAGCCAGCCAATGGGTCTCTTTAAGAGCCCATTTCAAGAGCGGGAGAATGTAGTGATACCTGTCCCGATACTTATAGACAGCGCATTAGCGCTGTCATTGTTGTTGTTTATTATATTATTAACTTCCCAGAACAACCGCTTGCGTGGATTGTTCTCTCCGAATCTGGCAGCACGATATTAATCTTCTCTGATCTTCGTGGTGTTAGAATATATAGGGGCTACTGAGATTGCACGATCTAGTTGCCTGACAAGATTCGAATCTGTAGGGCCAATTTGATTTATGAGGGTTTACATTCTGTTTGAAGGGCTGTCGATTGGCATTGCTCTGTGCTGGTGGTGGTTATATGTTCGGAAGAGATGTGCCATTTCGAGACTACTGTGATTCTTCGACATTGGTAACACGGCCCTTCAATATTGTTAGATGAGATGCATAGGGTAAATTGGTTAAATGGCTAGGATTATATATATTCAGTACATCTCTTTGTTCATTGCCAACGTGTGACCTCTGTCTCACACAGATGGTCACCGAAAATACCTTTCACCACATCCCTCATTCGACTGCACACTATACTTGGCACAAACCCACTCACTCTTCCTCATCAGAAGACAAAATCAGACTGTCTCTCTGCCTCTTTACACCTTCCTGTTACTACTTGTTGCATTTCTATTTCATGTGGCCATTTGTATAGCCATTCATAGAGGATTCCTTCTTCATCCTCTTCCTCCTATGATTAATTTAGGTTTGTCTCATCACGGATTTCTCATTAATTTGAGAGGACTAATGAAAGCTCGACTTGACTTGCGACCATGTTCGCCGGGTCTGCTTTGTTTTATTTGTGCCACTTCGTTCATCAAAGCCTTAGTGAATATATATATATATATATGTTTAGAAAATGACAAACGAACTGGTCATAGATGTAAGCTATCAGTAATTAGCTACAACATGTCCTGGAATGAACTGGCGCATAGAGATGGGTCACTTTGAATTATCATATGTACACAAGGAATAGTAATAGAGTTATAAGTATTTACTTCTGCATATCTCGTCTCATACTGATATGCCTAATTTGTGAGATCTATCATCCTCTGTTCTGTGCTTATTCATTTAAATCATCAAATGCAATTTCCTCCAGAGTTGTAGGAAAAGAAATACTACCCTGTAAGATGCCCTTAAAATATTATATTATACTCCTATTTCGCATGACTTGAGAGAAAGTGATAAAGACCTAATAAAAATTCATTAGGATAAGAATGCTGTGTTAGTGTTATTGTAACGAGTGTATTCTATATCATGGGTGTCCAGCTCCTACGCTAGATGGGTAGGATATCTCCATTGGTTTTTCTGGGATAATAGTTATTATAGTCACTTTGGATAGTAGGAAATGTATCTTTCCGCAAATAATGGGTAGAATAATAGATGTTATCATGACCAATTGTAATAGTATAATCTGTCAGATGTCTAGCGCTCGACGACCATAGTTTCCTGACCCTTTTGTTATTGTTTGAACTTTGTTCATAGCCATTCAATTGATTCGATAATATCAGAACCATCAATCCGCCTTATTTGCGCAACACTCAAGCGCACCAAGCTTCTTCCGCCATTGATATGCTACAGCCATAAAGCCGCCTACGGCTAGTGTGCTAGTCATAGGCTCAGGAAGTTGATCCGCGGGGCGTATCGGGATCTCAGTCTTTTCGACAGAGAAACAAGGGCCAAGACTGCCCTCTGGCATTATCAAAAAAATCCCATTGGCCATGTCCTGATACTCCTGGCGCGCCTTGGTGCCAATCTCCTGCACCATGAGGTCGATGAAGTCCTCCACTGTATCCCCTAGGCCTTTCCGAGACCGGTCTAATAGAGCTAGAACGACATTGTCGAGTGAGCGAGTGCCGCTGGTCTTTGCCCGGATTGCAGCATCCATCCGAACGAGAAACATAGTACCACGAGCGTACGGTAAATTTTCTAGAGCCGCGGAGGATTCCAACTTTGCCTGCTCTTCGTTGGTAACATTGATTGAGGGATTGCTATAATAATTCCGAGCAAATGAATTCATGTCTCCAATAAATTGATCCACAGTCCGCATTCCAAAAAGGAATGGAAGCCTTGCTGAATAGTAATCTGCGATGCCCTCTATGTACCAAGTTGTTTCGGCATTAGAGCCAGTCATGTCCAGCCAGTTATGGACCATTTCATGAGAAAGAAGAATTTCAAGATCCTCAACAGTATTGTCAGAGCCGAATGTGAACAAGAACGACCGGGTAAGTGTCGCACCTCCAGTGCTTAAAGCAGGGACTTGACGAGCAAATACACGAAACGAGTCGTCTTCGTCAAGGAAAAAGAGCTGCATATTCTCAAAAAGCTGCCTAGTCCACAGCGCAATCTCAATGAGGCCAAAAGGCGGCTCGGTAAACCAATACATTGAATAGTTAGACTGAGTCCCGGGCGGTGGGAAGCGACGCACTTGTCCAACGGCGAAGTAGGATTCAGCTAACAACGAGCTTGCTGCTCCGACTTTAGTGACTGCTGTGCCCTCACCCAAGCTTGACACTGCCGTCGTCCCAGTCGGCGCCTTGGCCAAATCCCAGCTCAGATTGATTGTATAAATCGGGCCATTGGGAATAGGAATGAAACACTTGCCGGCCCCTAATAATGCTAAGCCGTCTCCCTCGAGGCGAAAAAATCATGAATAGGCGCAGAATTGGGTGCTTGGTTAGGTGTCGCCGTGAAACATAGGATAACGTCGCCATTGGTAGGCCTTGTCGTATTGTAATTGCGAACTTCATTGTCGTCTTCCTGCACTAGCGGCAATTTGCCATGATCATCTGAGGCGTCGATGGCATCGTTTGAATACTGCACAACCGGGAAATCAGGGGTGGCAAGGTCCATCCAGATGAGCGTCTGGTTCAAGCCAACATTAGGTCGTTCAATGACGAGTTGGATACCAAGGTCAATAATATTAGGCCCTTCAAAATTTGGTGTGTGAAAAATAGGTTTAGAAATGGTGGCTGCTGGGTCGTGGAGTTCATGGTGAGCGAAGAAGGAAACTAGGAGGGCACTACTAGGAAAATATAAAGTAGGTAGAGGTAGGTACAAAGGTTATACTTCTTAGAAGGAGATATAAGGAGGTGTAACTAGAAAGAAGTCTTGCCCTGGAAAATGAGTCAGGTAAGAAACTACCTAGAGTTCCTTGTAAGTAATTCCTTAGCTTTATCTTATTTGTATTTATTTATGAAACCAGGTAAAGACTTACTAGTAAAAAAAATTAAAAAGTTATAAAGTACAGTAAATGATATAAAACACTTTAATGATAAACTTTCCTTTAAAAAGTAGACTCTTTACTAGTTAACAATAAGGTTAGGATTGTAAGTGATCTTAGTACAATACACTAATGATAAGTCTAGTACTCTAGTTTGAGTTTCAAAACAGCACAAACATGCAGTAGCTCCTTTAGCTCAGTGTAAGCAACCACCACAACAACAAAATATTAATCTCTTATATTGACTTTGCATATTATAGGGTAGAGCGGAAGATTGCAGTAACTAGCAACTAATCTTCAGGTCCATTGTTCGAACCAGTGAGGGAGCTCACATGAGCATACAATTTTTTGCTTCTTTGGTTGGGAGATATCTATAAATTTGAGAGTTGTGGTCATGTTTTTGGTTTGGAGCTTTTCGGGGGTTAAGCGAGCATATCCGAGGTTTAACCAGCTTGGGTTTTAGTGTGCGGTAAGGCAGACTGACTTTAAAAGGCACAAGCTGTTCTGGAGTTTGAATGAGTTTTTATTTTATTTAATTTTAGACAAAGGTAAACATTGTGTGTGAGAATATCCATTCCACATCCAAAACTGTGAATCTTTCCGCTTTGTAATGGCCGGAAGCACCAAAAAGGTTCCATAGGTTGAAACCAAAACCTCCCAAAGATCCAACGCCATCGCTATGCTAGAATACCCCGACCCATATTTCCACATATCCAACCGAGTATCACCAACCCTAAGTGCCCAGTACCAATACATGATATTATATCATAGTTCCCCTTCCCTCGCCACTCCTGTTACTCTCAAAGGAAAACCTGTTCTGTGCTGGTATGGGCACGTGTACTAAATCCTCACCATCAAGTCGTCGACGATTCCTATATGGATCTTCTGCTGCTTCCCTCAATTGAATTTCTGATCTGAGCGCTTGGACATCTTCCATACGGAACTTGCTTTCGTCTTCTTCTCGGACGACTCTGCCTCCTATTATCCTCGTCCCTTCCTCTTCGTCAAGTGGCCAATTGGGTCCTCGAGCATTTGGTTGCCGGGAGTCATGCTCACTTGCGGTATCGTGTGATACTTCAATGCTATCTTCATCGTATATATTACCTATTGAATCCATCTCGTTTTCGGTATAGTGACTTCCTAGTGTGCTGGAAGCAGGATGTGTTCCCATTCCCAGGGTCGTTCCATCTCTGCTGTCTACTACGTGAGGGAGATGTTCTGGTAGCTGAACATCCGCTGGAATAGGACCAGCATACAAGGCGTTATTTGGCGTACGGCGATATTCTGGAGGAGGTGAATTTGGAGGACCTGTTGCTGTGGATAATGGTCGGAAAGCAGGACTGATGGGAGACGGTGCACTTCCTCCACTATCAGAGGACGATTGGCCATGGGAACCATGACCGACATGGCTTGGTAGAGGACTCGGTAGAGGACTCGACAGTGGGCTTGGGCCATCACTCAATGATTCCGGAGCATGATAATGGACCAAATGGCTAAATTCGCTTTGGGTTTTCTCAGGTAGATAAGGCCCAAATCCTCGTTCTGCTGCTTGTTGACGCTCAAGTTTCCGTCTCGCGACCTCGTAAGCAGATAAATTTGGCGTACCCTGTGGAGAACTATTTTCTGCAGTCCCAGAAAGTGTGTTTCGATTCGCTGTGGAGCTCTGCAGGAAGCGTTGCAGGAAGCTCGTATCGTTCATGTGACTCTGTAGCCATTTCGGTAGGATACGAGCTGTTCCCAGCAGCTTCATGAACTGCTACTGGATCTTTTTGCCGGCGAAGGAGACGACCGAGGAAGGTTCGGGGTGAGGAAGATGGGTTTGGTCCAGAGGCATTTGATCTCGATCCGGGGGTAGATGAACTAGAGTCCTTTTCATCGTTGGCCGCATCTTTCCTTTGACGTCTAGACCGAAGCCAAAATACGAGAAGAGCGATCAAAGTTACCGCAACGATGCATCCCACCACAATTCCTACAATAGCTCCCGTCTGCAGGCCGGCCGGCGAATCGTCTACAGGTAAGTCTGAGAAGGTTGTATAGTCATATCTAGGAATATCGACAAGACTGGTGTTGGCAATGGGATCCTCGGTGTGCACGGCCTGGTGAACGCTAAAATTGTTCCTCTCATAGTCCGTGATGATATACGCCTCTTGAAGGAAAGCTCGGCCAATTGTGTACTGGTTTGCACCGGAGGCTTGGCGAAGGGGAAAATAATACTTTGTAGCTTCGGCAGAGCCATAAGTGGTGTTTGGTATGAATGGGTAGCTCAACTGTAGATCGAATGCTGCGTAGGGCAAGGTGATGGTCACAATGTCATCTGAAGCTGAAGTGTCAGATAGGTTGAAAGTAAAGGTCAGATCGGCTGACTCCAGTACACTGTGTTGGGAAGGATCGCTGTCAAAGGTATAGAGTTCCAAGGAAGTGTTGTAGGTCAGGCCGAGGCTGGAAGCGAAGCGCTCACATACTGATGCTGGTAGCCAGAGGTAAGGAGTTGAGCTGTCTATCGTCGCATAGACTCGATCCGTAGTAGAAAGTAGAGACACCTCTGTGGTCCAATTGCTGGAACTATTGGAACTAATGACAGAAATCGAGTCTATGTACACTTCCGGCTGTTGGCTGGGATTCAGCTCAAAAGTTGTATTGTGAGATTCAAGTCTGTTCTCGTCGTACCCACCCAACGTCAACGAGACAGGTACTCCTTTCAGCTCTAGTATGTGTCAGTATTTTCTCAGTAGGCATAGGGATTCAAACTCACGATAACTGGCACCGGCTGTGTAGCCATAACTGTGACTTGGTATTGCCCCCTCGGTCTCTACTAACCCACTGATCGCACTGAGAGCCGTGATATCTGTGAAGTTCCCAGGCACAATTCCAAGACCAAAGAAGCCGACCCAGTATTCGGTGGTATTAACAGTCGCAATAATCGCATCTGTTAGAGATACACCCGTCGTCCCAAAGGTTAATACATCCAAGCCATAGTCCCCGTATCCTCCAAAGCCCAACTGCGTATCGAGTCCGAGATTATAAAATCCTTCAGGTACCCAGGTCTCTGAGTATGACTCGTTGAACAGTCCTCCTCTATCATTATAACATAATGTGCCTGCATCGAACCTTTAGTACTTGAAATCAATGGTGTCGCGCCGGGACGACAAAGTAAGGGGCAATTGAATCACGTCTCGTCGGACGAGAAACCGTCCACAAAACCAGGCAATTGTCGCCTTCTCTAACTCCTCTTACAACCGTAACTGTATTGCGCTGGGCTAGAAGTCAAGGAAATCGTTCAACTCACTCGTGTCGCAACCACCAGTTCCCATCACCCAAGTTTCCGAGCTTGCAGTACTGACCAAGAGGTAAAGCCATTGCGCGGGCGTTCCCACTCGCATCGAAATAGGGGACCAATCTCCATCATCACCAATCCTGATCGAATGTCAGTCTCGCACAGTTTTGAGCGAAAAGGTACCGCATTACCATGTCGTCGAGGGGGTTACACTCAAGGCGGTCGGGGTGTCTGTGCCGCAAACACATTGGACGAAGAAAGCTGCGATAAGGAAAGTCACCCTCTTCCACCTCGACTCCGAGAACATGATCAACGTCAATCCGGGTGCATTATCCAATATACACAAGGCAGCTGGAATGGAACTGGAAATGTCCTGCGAGTCCGTCTACTACTGAGGTTGCGGGAGGGAAAAGAAAGGGGACGACGCCGAAAGCATAGACCCGATGCACAACCCGCCAGCCTCTGCCCGGTGGTGGTGGTCGAGAGGTGCCGGCGTTTAAAGCGCGCAATTGAGATGTGGGGATCTCGTCTTTGCTCAGCCCTGTTGGGGTCCTGACCTATGAACAGGAGCGCCACGACAATTCACAGGAGAATAATAATGTGATAATGTTTTACAATCATAGAGAGATAAAGAGGTACGGATGCACAGCTTAAGGTACAGTACAGTAGACTATGAGTGGCGGGCCGAATAGTGGCGTTGAGTATCTCTCTGAGTTAGTTAGCTCACTCTTACACCAGTTACCGATTCAGTAGTTAGGTAAGCCCTGGCCTGGGTAGAGCAAGTAGTTGGTAAGACCGTTACATTTCTACTACATACTTCTGAAGTCTGGTTGCTGGAAGCACATGTGCAGTACAGTACACCACAGTAGTTTTGTGGGGTGATGCTGGGTGCCAGCAGCAGAGAGAGAGAGGGCTGAACGCTGCACAGTAGAAAGGATGGGAGCTGCAGGTTGCAAGAATCTCAGATGTCTGGCACGCTCACCTGTACATAACTGTAAGTCGAGGTGGGACTTGGCCCTGCAAGATGAATGGATTGTCTCCTGCAAGTCTTTAAGAAATGCAGAAGGTCGGAATCGGAAGGATCAAGATATCATCGAATCCGATTGCGTGCAGACAATCGGTACTTGGATTTGCAGGGGCATTAGGGGCACAGTTGCTTGATTCCCACCAATCTCTTGAGCGCAGCCAGCACGAAGAGGCACAGTGGCGGCTATACAATAAATTGCCCTTCTCGCATGAAAAAAGTCCCATGTCTTGTATTTTAGCCGTGAATTTGAAGGTCTGGTTCGCCGTTAATCATTTCCTCCTGACTGGACATTTGTAGGTGAAGGTGTGAGTAAGTTGCTTTACTTGTGGCCAGGCCTGGGTAGCAGCCAATTACTCACTCTACCTTGACTCTACCTTGACTCTACCAACTGAGAGGTTCTTTAGTTCGTTCGTTCAGCTGCACTGCAATAGGTAGAGTATTGCGCAAGCCAACCACTGTCGGTCCCAAAGCATCGAAACCCCCTCACATATCGCCAGGTTTCTATTCAGGGACTCGAGGCATGAAGGCTGTACGAGAGAGATCGCCTGGGAACTTTCCAAGAATTCTTTTGGGATGGGGGGTGAGGGCGAGCAGTTGAATGGCTGTTGGTGCACCCTGTTCAGGTTATCCCACGCGAACAACCCAATCATGGCAGTGGATGACGGCTCGTCGGGAACGAAGCAAGGAGCGGCTTGCTTGAACACTTTTGACTGCCACCTTCTAGCTGGGTTCAAGCTCACAGGGCATCAATGACTGCAAATGAACGTCGTTTCATCCTCCTTTGCACCAGGACGCTGGTACAGACAGCTATGCGTGCGATGCGTGCGATGCGTGCGATGCAAGCTAGTCTCTCAGGCCCTTCTCTCTTGGACTCTTCTTGGAGTCTTCCCTCCTCGCTAACCCCCTGAGCTTCGACCAGTTTCTCGTGGTCGGCCTGCAAAAGAGAGTTTTAAACCTTGACCTGATCCTTGATTCTTCCCATTCTTGCCAACGATCACGCGGGGACACAAGCATCAATATATTTATTTTGGGGATTTCCAGTCTTGGTATTTGAAGCTGGATGGTCTCACCGTCAGGTCTAGACCTTGTAGGCTTGTAGACTTGCATATGGCAGAGGCTTGAGTCAGATGGGTACAGAGATAGCCCGGGTATAAATAGTTAGAAGGCAAAGAGTAAGTAAGTGCAAGAAATCCACACTACGGCCATGTCACTCTCGTCGCAGGACTTCAAGTACCAGCAGCATTCGGTCAGTAGTCTTCCAAATACCAAACTCTTGCTATTCCTGCATTTCCTGCACGCAAGCTGCGAATCACACCCATGTATCTGTCCTAGTAGTAGGGCAAAAAGCGCCCAAACGTCGGTCAGCCTGTCAGCACTAGAATCGTCACCATGATGAGCCAGGGTGATTCACCGTTGAAGGCGCATTTAGAGCAAGTGGACTTTTGTAACTGCCGAGCTGTGATAGCAGTGACACGGTTATTATCGTTATGATGATGATGATTATGATTATTGAATCTCTTTCGTCGATTTGCAAAGCTCATCCTTATTTGGTGGCGTCATGGTTTGGGTCGTTGCATTAAAAAAGAGAGAGAGAGCGAGAGAGGTGAGATGAACATGGTCGGGAGATTGGCATTTTGGCAAGGCTGGGAGACTTCTCCAGTAGCTACTTCCCTGCTGGCTTTCCCGGTAAGGTACGGCCTATGGATTTATGCATGTGTTCCCTTCCCACTACAGTGCGAAGTAGGTAGGTACTGGCCAATCGCTGTTGCCATGTCGCCAGGTAAGGTTAACTTTTTACTGTACTGTACCGCAGTCTCCAGAGAGAGCACAGGTCGGTAATCCTGGACCACCACACTACTTCTTTCGTCTGTCGTCTGTCGCCTGATTCCATCGATGGTAGGTAGCATCATGGTACGTACGGGGAGGTGGTACTGTAGTACTCTACTGTACTGTACTGTCCTGTACTGGATTGCAACTGTATCTGTACGTACGTAGGATTCGAGCTGTCTCTTCCACGATTGGACAGAGGTTTACGAGCCATGCATCCATTACAACGCCAAGGGTACGGGATATTACTGGACAGCGCAGGATAATACTCCTTGAGGACTCCTTGAGGAGATATGTAAGCATCGCGAAGCCAAAAGAACCAACGAAAGGCATCTCCCTGAGCGGCCACCCCCCGTCAAGAAACAATCTGACTACTCCAGCGGCTCAGCCCCAACTAAGCCAGCTAAAGGCAGCTAAACCATATCGGCGAAGCTTCATCACTGTCGCTCACCTATTCCCGCACGGGGGATCCGGCAAGATGGGTGAACACGGACGCTGGAATGATTAGACGACCCCAATTTGCCCCATTATCCCATATGCCCATGCAAGAGGGCTGGCGCACGAACGGCCTGTCCTGTCAATCTTTGGGATCGCGCCCCCTTGGCAACCGGATGTGGCCCTGTGTTGGGTCAATCTCTCTTGGTTTTAATATATCTTCTCCACCCTGGCAATCTCTGCTCAGTCGATGCCAATCTCTGAAATACTGCATTACTGTAAAATAATGACCGACGACAACATCTAATCCATCCGCTTTCTTACGCCCTTCCCCACTGTCGTTTCCGGCCCATCGTCTTTGCACCGTGGTCATTGTTTTCTCTCATACCGTACTCTACCGTCCTCTGTCCCAGCTTCAAGTAAATGCTGGTCCAGAGTATATCTTCCGTTGCTAGCCAAGCCACCCGTTGTGCCTTTCCCTCACTTTTCCTTTGAGTGTCGAGGTGGTTTTATGTGAATTGCAACCATGGTTTACGTTTACTCCCGTTCGCTTTTTTTCTTTGGGGTTGCGACTCTTTGCTCAGTAGCAACGGCGCGGATAGGTTTGTGCACCTCAGACGCAATGGCGGTTCACGAAGCTGGAGCCTATGCTAATAAGGCACAGCACCTCAAGCTCGATATGTTAATGCAACAACCTCCACATTTGCGCCATCCACGGATTCTTCCATAGATTCCTCCTCTGCTTCTTCGTCCGAGCAGACATCAGCTTTAATACCAACCGCAATCATATCCCCCTCACTGGCCTCACCACCCGATGTCTCGACAAGCAGATACTCAGCGACGGCTGCAGAGCCACCAGAGCCTTTGACCAGCTCGTCCATTTCCTCTTCATATTCTTCTTCGACAATTACCCCTCGTAATACAACAATTACTTCAACTCCATCAGCATACCCATCATCAACCCTACTTCTTAATGCAACAACGACCTCAAATACTTATGAAAGTGGAAATGGAACCGCTACGAAGACTACGACAACTAAGAAGCACACTCATACTCCTACTGACATAACAACAATTGAGATATCAACGACCGATACATCAACATCTACCACATGCTACTCGCCTACGTTGGGAGAAGCAATCACCGAATATAGCTTTGTACCTAACACCACAACTATAACATTGCCAATAGGGGCAAATGCAACTCAAACTCCAGAATTCACTCCAACGCCATATTGTTGTTCATACTCCTGCACGACAGATAGCACCTCAGGAGCACCCTTTTTTAAATCAACTAGTACGGAAGTGACAGCCTCGAAATTTAGTAGTTACTTTATAGTCATACCTTCTCAAACCCATTCATTGTCTATTGCACCGTTTTACAGTTTAAATCCAGTTACCACTACCGTGGTTGTTACGGTCAAAAATCCCGTCACTCTCTTTACGTCGAATACTGTTCCTACGTACCCAGGAGTTGGAGGGCTTGATAGTAAGAAGCAGACTGCCCAGGTGACCAGTGCAGCGGTACCGACTTTCCCTGCTGAATCCCCTTTTTCGACTACTCCCTCTCCCTCTCCATCTCCGGCTCCTGCAACTAGTTCATCGGGGAGTGGAAGCTCGAGTGGGAGCAGCTCTGGAAACACACTGGTGGAGACAGCTCATCTTCAGGAGGCTCAAGTGGGGGTGGTGATAGTTCATCTGGAGGAGGTTCAAGTAGCAGTGGAGGCTCGAGCGGGGGAGATAGCTCTGGGAGCAGCAGCGGAGACAGTTCGTCAGGAGGGTCTTCAGGAAGTTCTGGACAACAGGCCGCATCGCCGACGATAACAGTAACGGCCGGTAGCGTGCCAATTGTTCTAACACCAACAGATGTTTCTATCGGCGGGCAGACATTTGCAGTCCCCACAGGCACAGATGCTTCGCCGACAACAGTAGTTGCAAGTGGTCAGACATACACCATAAGTCCTTCTCAGGTCATCGCTCCCGGGACCATTATCGACGTACCAAGCTCACAGGGAGGAGTTTTTGTCGCTACACCAACTCCGACCGTGATTGGCGGTGCATCAATTTCAATAGGAGGCAATATTGTCTATATTGGAGGTTCAAGTTATACTTATGGCCAGGGAGCTATCGAAACAAGTGTCGTGGCAAATGGAGAAACTATATCGATTGGAGCAGCAGGAGTTGGATTTGCAGCCGCACAAACTACGATTCAACCGAATCAAGCCGCGGCTACGCCAACCCCAACTGTGATTGGTGGTGCATCCGTTTCAATAGCAGGTGATATTGTGTATGTCGGAGGTTCAAGCTATACTTATGGACAGGGAGCTGTTGAAACGAGTGTAGTGGTGAACGGGAAAACCATATCAATTGGATCGGCAGGAATTGGATTTGCAGCTGCAAAAACCACAATCGAACCGCCCTCTGCTCAGCCTACCGCTGTTATTATCATTGGAGGGGACATATTCTCGGCCATTGGTTCTTCTGTGGCCGTGATTGGTGGGCAGACTTTCACATATGGTCCAGGAATTCCCCTAACAACCGATGTTTTCAACGGCGAGACGATTACGATCGCATCTAATGGAGTCATACAAACATCTACAACACTTGGAGGGACATCTCATCCATCGGGAACTCAAATCGGGATAGCCGGTGGGCTGTCGGTGACTGAAATCGGCTCGTCGATTGTAGTCATAGCCACGACGACCTTTACGATTGGCCCTGGGGCCAGCTCGACTACAGCCGTAATCAACGGGAAGACAATCATAGCAGATCCTAGTGAAATCGAGATAGGAACCGCCACAACTTTATCATACCCTTTGAACCCAACAACATCGGTAGTGACAGCCGGAGGTGTGACATTTTCAGAAATTGGCCCCAGTAAGGTTGTCATTGGAGGGACCACGTACACTGTCGGTCCCGGAGCGAAGACTACTACAGAAGTATACAATTCGGAGACTATCAGCATCGGCCCTAATGGAGTAGGGTTCAAGACCACGACCGTGGCGCCTGCATCAGCGACTACAACGAAGAAAAGCGGCGTTGGGAGGGTGAAAATTGAATTGGGATGGAGCATTGCATTGTGCATAGCTTTGGGAGTCGGATTCCTCGCATGATCTCTATGTGGGCTTTGATGATCTCTATGGGGCTTTGGGGCATAATGATGGGGGACGGCGTTTTTGGAAATGGCATGCATATTGTGACATATACCCATGATATATCATATCAGTGATATGATATGGTTTAGGTAACCATACTACCTTATTGTAAATATAATTTTTATTGCGAGAAGAGTATAAAAGCACTTGGAAACTTAAGATCTCTCCTATAAGAGTTGGTACGTGATTGAAATTTATGAGTTATAGGCAGATGTTGAGTTGAGTTGAGCTGAGCTGAGTCCATCAGCTCTGTTTCTACTATAGAACGGGCGGCTCGTACCGGACATCTCTACTGAGGTGCTAGGCCCAATTAAGCGATAGCAGCCAGCACGAATCCCATTCTTCTAATCTCCGCGACGTCACAAAGAGGAACTTCTCTTTCCCATCAACACACAGCAATCCTAGAAGACCACCACCTGCACAATTCACTAAGCATACAGAGACTGACCCAGAAGAAACTGGCTCAGTCAAACCTCCGAATTCCAGTCTTTCGAACCGATTTATATGCAATCCGAGCTCCCTGAAATTTCCACACGCGCACTAGACACGACCACCACATCAGCAACCTCCACCTCTACCCAATATGGCATTCAACCTCACCAGCTGCCCTCCGCAGGCTCGCATAGCCCTCTCCATGGAGAAGAGCAAGGCGTGTCGAGAGGATCAAGTATTGCAGCCAACGCGACTGATGCGTCATCTCCCGAAGGCCACGCCCTCGAGGAGCAATTACGCCGATTGAAAATGGCCGATAACAAGGAGAGCACCCGTCCCAAACCATCTTTTCAGCGCATCTCAGAATACGAAAACGCATTGTCCCCTAGTCCTCCGCGGACTGTGAGCGACGGACCTGGATTCAAGATTGTAAAGAAGAAAGGGAACAGACTCGATGGACCGCGTCTTGATACGTTTCCAAACGGTATAGATGCTTGCAAACTTCCCTGTATAAGTGTCACTCGTTCTAATGCATCACAGAGGTCTTGACCCACATTCTATCTCATCTACCTGCTACATCACTTTCGTCAGTGTCGCTTGTGTCCCGCAGATTCTACAGTCTTGTCACAACTCCTCATGCCTGGCGCATTGCATTTTCACGCTTCTTTCCAGGACAAGATGCCATCGAAGGGGTCCCATTGTCGCAAATGAACCGCCGTGCATCTGACCAGGAGGAAAGAGATGACCTGCGCGCCGAACAGCGGCTCTTCACTCGACTTACAGCTCTTGCCTCCTGGCGTAGCGAGTATATATTGCGAACAAGACTCCTTAGAAGTCTTTCTCGTGGAAAGCCGGCCCAGATTGCACCAGGCCATGGCGCATCTTCACGTTCAATCAGTGCAGCCAACAATGCTAATGCTGTTGTTACGTATAGTTCGCAATTGTTCTCAACAATCAACCATATCCATGCCATCTTTAATAATGGGAAGAAATCACCACGCTTTATTCATGGCACCGATGAAACTGGTTCTGCTTGCACTAGTGACCCGAATATTGGTAAGATCGATAATTGGGGTCTTTCTGATCCACAGTCTCTTCCACAATTCTCAGAGCTCTTTGTTGGCGATATCCCGTATGGACTTGGAGATGGCCCTGCTGGTCTTCCCAATTCAATGGACGTTAGTCAGCCGTTTGGCCTACTTTACGGGGAAGGCTTCCCTGGAGGTCAAGCTTATTATCGAGCATCGGATGAGATGCGTGGTCGTTTCTTGGGCCAAGTAAATGCGAATGACATCTCGGACCCCGCGATTGGAATTCCCAGAATTCCAGGTCTTACCGAAGCTATTTCTGCTGTCTGGATTGCAAAATCTACTTCCTTTACTGGAATCACGGATAACCTAGTAGGAATCTTGACTGGATCTACCTTGGGAATCATCACTGCGTATTCTCTTGGTGGGGATAGTCTTCAGGGACGTCGCATTGGCAGAGGCCAAGTAACTGCTAGGTGGATTCTGAGTCCTGGAGTTCCCATCATCCACCTCAAGGTCGACGACTCTTACAACATGAATCGCAAATCAGCTGGTCGGATCTGGGCTGTGGCACTAAATGCTCTTGGCGAGGTCTTCTGCCTTACCGAGCCACCGTCATCTCCACTTGTTGATGCCAAGCTGGATGACCGAACCACAGTCAGAAATGCATGGGAAGCTGGACGTACTGTCTACTGGAAGTTGGCTGAACCAACACGACGGGAAGCACGCGAGGATCCTTACCGTGAGGCACAAATTCATGGAAGCTATTCGCCGAGATCATCCTCGACGTCTATGAATTTGTCCAAGGAACAAATTACCGCGGAGACTTTAGAAATAGAGACCTTTTTGAAGTACCAACCCTCACACTTCAGAAAGTTGTGCGAAGGATGGGACATGCGCCGAAGACTCGAGGTTGACTTTGCGGGTGATGATGGAAACGGTGCTGGGGAAGCCATCTTTGTGATCAGGTGTGGCATTGATGGTGTACATTCCGAGATCAAAAGATTCACCAGATGGAAGTCTGAACAAGCTTCATTCGAAGAGTATCCACAGCCAAAAACTCCCCCTATGACATCAGAAGGCGCACCCATGGCGTCGCTGTTTGGAGGTGGTAGGGTGACTGCACCAATTCGGACTGCGTCGCCCGTCCGATCACCAATACGCAGCCCTCCAGCAAAGAGCGGTTCATCGATTTTGGTTGAGGAATGGCGTACTTCACTTCTGTCTCTGAAGGATCATCCATTAATTGAGATCACTGCAAGCGCCATCGATATGTCTACTTACGCTCTCTTGACGGTTGCAGAAGATCCTCTTCGCACAGCTAATGGTAGCTCAACTATCTCTTCGCCTTTTGCTACCCCAGCAACAGACACTTCCTCAACCTTTGGAGACATTCCTGGACATCGAGCTCGCTTTCTGGCTATTGGTACGAAAAGCGGCTCCGTCGTGATGTGGAATATGCGTGGTCCTCAGTCGACGAACTCTGCATTGGTGAACGAGTTACGCCCTGTGCGTAACATTCAGACAGACTCTCCTCAAATATCGTGCCTTGCAGTTTCGGGACTGTACATCGTGCATGGTGGCAATGACGGTCTTGTGCAAACATGGGATCCTCTTGCTTCATCTCTTCAGCCAATTCGGACACTTAACTCCCGCTTTTCGTCTCGCGCTCGACGTCGGCTTGTCCAAGCTGAAGCATCGATTCAAGGAGTTGGTATTAATCTCTATGCTGCTGGGGCAATCGCAATTGACCCAGATCCTACCGTCCTGCGGGGTATGGTTTCTCTCGGCACTCACCTCCGATACTGGTCTTACAGTTCCTCTGCGGCTGATCAGTACACAAGCAAAAAGCGAAAGGTTCGTCGTTCAGGTGAGCGTGGAAGCAATGCTGGTCCAGACCGGTTCACAAGCACTGGAAGAGGTGCATTGATGGATTACATCGCAACTGAACAAGAAGAGCTAAAAGCGGAGAAAATGCGGCGAGCTAGAGAAGAAGCCAGGCTTGCTGGCCGATTTGGTGTTGGCTTGGGTGGCCTTAGTGAAGAAGAGGCTTTGCGGTACGCTGAGATGATCTCTGCCGAGACATTCCAAAAAGACGAGGAACGACGTGTTAGCGACGCAGGCTATTTCGCAGATTCGCCACTTGGGGAGAGTTCATCAGCCCAGAGTGTCTGGAGCAGTGAGACCATCACGCCAGAAGGCAGTGTTACAGGCCAATTTTCTTCTCCAACGCCGAGACTCAAGACAGATGACGAATTTGACCACGAAATCGAGGAAGCTATTCGCCTCTCGCTCCTCGACGGTATCGATGAAGAAGGCCGCTCTCCACGAGCTAGTGGAAGTGGTGAGTATAGCATCCCGATCACATTCAAGCAGAAGAAAAGTAGACGATCAGCGTCCAGTAGTCCTTCTACAAGCCAGGCCTCAAGAAACAGAATCAGAATGAGAGGATCATCCAGCAAGCCAGCTCCGAGTAAAAGTATAGGTGTGGCCGCCGACGATCTGAATTATGCTTTGCAATTGAGCTTGGCAGAGGAACAGAGTCGAAGAGAGCAGTCGACAATGGAGATTCCTGATGACGATGAGGGCGCCTTATTGCTTGAAGATGAGTTCCCAAGCTTAGAGACGAAGGGTAAAGGCAAAGGTAGAGCCGGTCGGTGATTAGAAGAGATGAGAGCTGTTTCCGCGTTGTTTTTGTTTGCGTTCTCTTTCCCAGGTCAATAATACCTTTGCTAGCTAGACCTTGCTCCAATTATATCACAGCTTTTTGTCTTCTTATCCTTATACTTCCCCAACATCAGTATCACTCTCTTCCATATCTAATCCCTCAAAGACCTCCCTAAATACCCTTAAATTATCGCCTTCATCAAAGATGGCAAAAACAATCTCCTCAATTCCTGTCCCGGCACCGCCTCTCCTCTTGCCATCCCCTAAAATAACCCTCTTAAAGATCTCCGCAACTTCTCTTACGGGATTCCTATAAGCACCACAACCAAAAGCCCCAAGTACCAGATGAGTAATGCCCTTGAGCCTCGCTACTTGTAATATCAATCGAATCTTAAGGACCATAGCTTCCTTGTCTCTTTCCGAAGCATATATCATCCTCTTAACATTCTCTCCACCTCCATCCTTTCCTCTCTCATCGCCATTCTCATCTCTCCGACCTCCATCCCTAACAACCTCAACAACCTCAACATCAGGCCCCTTAACAGCAGCAACCGAGATAACATCCACAAACCTCCAATCCTCTCTAGCTAAGATCTTGGATTCGAAAGGAGTCGAACCTCTAAAGACTAGGATGTCTGGTGAGTAGATTGCGGAGAGTTCGGGGAGTCGGTAGGATTGGATTGTGATTGTGTTAGGAGGGAGTAGTAGAGGGTGCTTCGGGTACAGAGGGATTCTTCTTGTGCGAGGGATCCGTTTAGGACTCCTCCTCCTGGTTGGAGGGCTGAGGCCATGTTTAGGACTGCTACTCTTTTGTTGTTGTTTTTGTTGTTGGAGGTGGAGGATTTCTTCTGTTTGGGGGATGTGGATGTGGATGTGGATTGATTTGTTGATTTTTGGGATTGATGGGATTGGATTGATGCGAGGAGTTGAAATGCTGCATTGAAGGTATCGGATTTTTGAACGGTGATTTTTGGGTGTGTTTGGTTTTGGTTTTGGGTGTAGTTTTTTTGGATTTGGTGTTGTGGACGAGGGTGAGGATGAGGATGAGGATGAGGATGTAGTTGGTAGTTGGTACCATTGGCTTTCCGGGCTCTAAACTTGGTGTATAAGGTATGAGTTCGGTTCTATCTATCCCGGCTTGTGCTCGTGCTGATGCTTTCAAGAGTTTTGGGATTCGACCTATTGTTACTTTTGCGTTTTTGGCGCGCCATTTTTTGTCTTGCCATTGTGGTGTTGGATGGACTGTGGGGACTGTGGTTTGGGAGGTTGATGTCGGAGATTGGGATGTTGATGGTGATGGGGGTGTTGGTGGTGATGGTGATGGGGATGGGGATGAGGATGGTGAAGCCATGTTTTTTCTGTATAAATTCTAGGTATTAAATTCAGAAAGGGAAGTTGTCTATTTATTATTAGTAGCAGTGAATAGGTACGTTTCTTATCACCTTGTGAGAAGGGGGTGTTCTCATATAATAAATAAATCAATATATGATTTGATTGTACCTACCTACTCTACCAGATTTGGATAGGTAGGCAGTGGAGGTTGTTGGACGTCGTTAAGATAAATGAGTCAGACGGCCTTCACGTGCATCATGCACCATGCATTAGGGAGGCACCAAACAAGTCTCAAAGAGGCAACTCGTCTGTCTCATAGCTGGCTGGATTTTACTTGAAATTTTCCATTTAGGAATCTCTTTTGGAAAAGAGATAATGGAATGTACCTAGGTCTAATCCGTAAGTTCCGCAACGCAAATGTCACCATCCACCCCCCCGTCCCCCCTTTTTCTGTACTTGCTTAAGCGAAACTCCTCCAAAGATGATCACATGGCCCTTTGTTTGTTTGTTTGTTCGTAGGTAGAATTGAAGGAAGGAAGGAAGGAAGGAAGGAAGGAAAGGGCGAATATTGGGAGAGTAGGTAAAGTGAAATGATGTTTGAGAGATACTGAGGTAAAAGACTTTTTCAAGTTCGTTCGGTCCCCCCAACAATAGAATAAAAAAACAAAAAAAAATAAACCAATTACAACTTAATAGGTACAAGTACGCATCATAAAACCTCATAACTTGGAAGGAACCCACTTCGGCGTCCTCTTCTCCCTAAAAGCCTTCAAACCCTCTTGAACATTGTCACCGCCCATAAGCCTCTCAGCATACATCTCAGCCGTAACCTGCGTTGCCCTCTCCACACTAGCAGTCTCCCAAGCCTGCCTAACACCCGCCCGACTAACAACAACACTATCAGGACTCATCCCCGCAATCAAACTCGCCATCTCCACCGCCTCCTTCACCAACTCACCCTCCTCACAAATCTTCTGCACTAATCCCCATTGCACCGCTTCTTCAGCTCCAAGCGTATAACCTGTCAATGCTAATAACATAGCACGTTGAAGACCAAAGTTTCGACAGATTCGAGGGAATGCTCCGGCCATGGCGGCGGTTCCTCGAAGTACGTCTGGGAGTCTGAAGTTGGCGTTCGGTGAAGCTAGGACAATGTCGCTGTTTAGGATTATTTCGAATCCGCCGCCGTGAGCGTGTCCGTTGCAGGCGCTTATTATGGGCTTTTTTCCCACGCGTCGGGTTAGGCCTCCGAAGCCGTTGGGTGGGTATAGGTACTTTCGGGCGTCGAAGCTAGAACCGAAGGGTGACACGTTGGTTAGGCGTTCTTTTTGGACGGGGTTTTTGTTAGCCGTGGCTTTTTCTCTTCTTTCTTTTATCTTCTTCTTGTCTTTGAATGTGATTATGAAGAGGTGTGTGCGTTCTATTGAGTATGGTAGAGAGAGACAGCTTGAACCACTAGAACTAGCATCGATGATTGAGATGTAACGAGAGTAACAGAATCATCAAATATCAACTTGATGGATGAGATAAAGCTTAAACAATTCTGCATCAAAGGCTCTCAAACGCCCCAAAAGAAAAGAAAATCAAGTGATTTAAAGCCAATCAACAATGTAACAAATAAAAAAACTTATGACTGCTTCTTACCTTTAAGATCCATCCCAGCCGAGAAAGAAAGCTTTGTTCCCAGCTCCAGTAACAATACCAACACGACTAAATCCCACACATCCCAAAAGTCAGCATATATTCATTAATTAATATAACTATCAGTCAAGACTCCGCTTCCCTTTCTACCAAAAATTCATGTTTATAAATCAGAGATTTCGTAATGGAAAAAAAGGGGGCAACAACAACAAAACGGAGAAACATACAGTTCAGGTTCGTGATCAAACCACTTCCATACTCGATCCATCTCCCAACAAGCATCTACAGGCAACGAATTCATCTGATTTGCCAGATTGATCGTTACGAGAAGGACATACGGAGCTGGTATTTCTACGACGACGTATTTTGTTGGGGGGATTGGCGTTGTTGTTTTTGCTTTTATTTTGGGTGGTGATGGTGATGGTGGTGAGGTTGTCATGTTTGTTGTTTATATAGGTAGGATTTAGGAGGAGTCTCTTTGTTACTTGGTTAGGTTAGGTTAGGTGGTATGAGATGAGAATATACTACTTGATAGCTAGCTGGAGAATTTGTAGGTTCTGTTAAGATATGTGTTTGGTTAGTCTGGAGGGGTCAACTAGGTAGGAATTTGGGATCTGTTTTGATGTACATACATCTATCTTGTGATGGATAGCTTGCTATCAGTTCTACTTGTGTGGTGGTGATGTTATGAGCTTCAAATTGTATTGTACTTGTACGAAAGAGGCTTGTTTGGATCGAGATCGTAGTAGCTGGTGGCGTTTCAATGGTCGGATGTATATAGGGTGGAGGAGTGTCGTTGGATTTGGCTCATAGTGTGTGGATTGTGATAGTCAGGGGCATTTGGTTTGTACTACTGACTGCTAGCTAGTTCTGTATGTAGTAGGTAAGAAAGGTAAGGAAGGGGGTGTCAGATTCACGGGACTTGCGGGGTCTTTTACCTCGGCAGATTTGGTTAGCGAGGAGAGCTTTAGGTTCTAGGTAGGGAACTTCCCACGGTACTGTACTGTGCTTACTGTATTGTGCTTGCTGTACTGGTATAGTGCTTATATTTAGCAGAACTCAAACACGCTTTTCTGTCTACAATTTGATTCTATAGACCCATTTTTCCCTAGAATCAAACAAGGAAATCTGATAATTAACACCACAACTTCACAATTTACTAGAAACCCACCTGGGTTCTTTCTTCCCAGCAAAAGCATCAAGACCAATCTTCATATTCGGACTCTCGAAAAGAGCACGATCAAACCTCTCCGAAGTCCTTAGATAAGCCATCTCAACACTGCCTTCATTCCAAGACTCTCTCAATCCATGTCTCGTCACAATAATAGAATCAGGAGAGATACTAGCTATCTTGTTTGCAATTTCTAAGGTTTCTGAGATTAGTGATTCGGGCGTTCGGGAGATTTTGTTGATGAGGTGGAAGGTTTGGGCTTCTTGAGCCGTTAGTCTTCGGCCTGTTAGAGCTATTTCGGAACCGATTTGTAGACCGCAGTTCCGGACTATGCGGGGGAGTCCTCCTATTATGAGAGAGTTGGAGTTAGTTTGAGTTTGACTTTTTTCTAGAGTTCGAGGATAACTCGGCCTAGTAAAGTAGTCGAGTGAAGGAAGTAGGTACTGAGTGCTACTCAAACATCAAAAGGGAAACGGATGGTAAATTCGAGGAATCCAGTTCTGCTTTGAGGAATTAGCTACGTACCAGCTCCAGCATATAAACCGACGGTAGCTTCAGGTAATCCAAAAGACGCAGTAGGTGAAGCAACCACCATATCACTACAAACAAATCAGTAATCTTATCACCTGAATGTATACACCAACACCCCCAACGAAACATAAACATAAAAGATGAACTTAAATCACAAAACAAAAACTCAAAAAAACACCTACCAATTCAAACAAGTCTCAAAACCACCACCAAGAGCAAACCCATTAACAGCAGCCAAAATAGGTTTCTTCCCAGCCCTCCTACTAATACCCAAAAACCCAGCCCGCGGATGTCTCCTCGCTGACATAGGCGGAGGTTCGATCTTCCATTGTGCTTGCTCGATAAGATCCTGACCTGCACAGAAAGCCTTTTTACCTGCTCCCGTGATGATTGCAACACGTAGACTCGGCTCTGCGTCGAACCAGTCGAAGATTTCTTGTGATTCCCAGTGTGCTGACATGGGGATTGAGTTCATTGCGTGAGGACGGTTGATGGTTACGAGGAGGATGTGTTGGGATGGGTAGGTTAGGTTGAAGTTGGTGGTGGGTGGTGGTGGTTTTGTTTGGAGACTTGATGCCATTTTGAAGAATGGATTCTTTTGTGGATTGATGGATTGATGGATTGATTGTTTTGTGATGGATAAGTGTCGAGGTCTTATTGCGAGGTATGAGACGCCGAGGAGTCGGTTAATTAGTGATCAAGTGGTATATACGTATCACGTGATATAAAATATCGACGGTGTTTGTTGTTTTGTGGTTTATGAGTACAGTTAGTATGAATGAATGAATGGAATAGGAGATTTATTGTATTTTCGATACAATAACCCTAAAGTCGTTGACTTATTGATGGTTTCCCCCAACCCCGCATTTTCGTAACGAGCACAGTAATTTCATGGGGAAGCCGAGGAACGAGAGACGGTACGGTACTTGTAATCTCATGTCAGCATTCATATCAACTCAATCTTCGTACAATCCTCCCAATTAAAACTTCCCCAAAAGAAAAACAAACGACAGAAAACTCATAAGCACTAGAAACCATTCAGTATGACCACAACCTTCCAACCATTCGGATCATCAATTCCATACGCGGAACCACTCTGGTATTCGCGAGACTCCTCACCATACTACAAGGAATCTCATCGCCGACTCCGACAATACGTCCGAGATTATGTTGAGAACGATCTGAAACCATTCGCTGAGAAGTTCGAGAGAGAAGGATATGTTCCACCGGAGGCGAGTTTCTAACAGAGCACGAATTGAGCTGAGATGATTTGAGTCCTGACAATGTAACAGGCGATTAAGCTGCATTGCCAGAAGGGATTTGGAATTATACATGCTGGGAAAGATACGTATATACCAAAGGGAATGAGTCTTCCTGCTGGTATCAAACCTGAAGAATGGGATACTTTTCATACTATTATTGCGACCGATGAGATGTACAGGTGAGTTACCTTCATCAGCATAACATCGTCTTTCAATGTTGTTCCGCTAAAGAATAATAGAGTAGCTTATTCAGGAGCTCTCTGGGGTTTAAACGGAGGAAATGGAATCGGAGCTCCACCTATTCTACATTTTGGAAATGAGAAGCAGAAGCACTTTTATTTGCCTAAAGTTGCGACGGGAGAGGTTCGATTTTGTTTGGGTATTACGGAACCGGATGGTAAGTTGCTTATATTCTACTCCGCTCTTCGAATATCTATGCATAGTTTATTGAATAATTGGTCTTTAGTTGGATCCGATGTGGCAAGTTTACATACGACTGCCACGAGGCAGGGAGACCATTACATTGTAAATGGAGCGAAGAAGTGGATAACCAATGCCATATTCTCCGATTACTGTACCGCAGCAGTTCGGACAGGTGGCCCTGGAGCTGCTGGTATCTCTCTTTTGATTATTCCCTTGAACTCGAAAGGGGTGACGAGGAGAAAGATGGAGAATTCAGGAGTTTCTGCCAGCGGATCGACCTATATCGAGTTTGATGATGTCAAAGTCCCAGTTGAGAATTTGATTGGAAAGGAGAATCATGGATTTCGGTATGTCATGTCGAGTAAGTTACAAACCACTACTTCGTAAAAAATTAAAACTAAAGAAATATAGACTTCAATCCAGAACGACTTGTCCTAGCCGGCTCAGCACTCCGCCTAGCACGAATCTGTGTAGAAGACGCCTACACCTACGCCACAACCCGCGAGACATTCGGAACAAAATTAATCGACAATCAAATAATCCGAGCCAAATTCAGTAAAATGGGACAATTAATTGAACCCTGTTTCTCCTTCATGGAACAACTCGCCTACACTCTCGACCTCTCGAATTCCACAGGTCGAAGCATTAACATCGGTGGAATGACAGCTTTATTAAAAGTAATGAGTACTAGATGTTTGGAAAAGGTATGTAGGGAAGCGCAACAGATTATGGGTGGTGCTGGGTATAATAAGAGCGGTAGAGGTGCGAGAATCGAACAGATTAGTAGGGATGTGAGGGTTTTTTCTGTGGGTGGTGGTAGTGCTGAGATCATGAGTGATTTGGCTATCAGGCAGGAGATTAAGGATATGAAGGAGTTGAAAGTTCGGGAGAAGGATTCTAAGTTGTAGTATTGTGGGATGGGTGGATTTACCTCTGCGGATTGATAATCATCGTTGTAACTAACTTGTCTGTATATTCAGGGGCTTAGAGTCCCTGCTTTTAAGTGAGGTAGCTGTTGAATGGGTTCTGATATGTGTACAAGCATATGAACCTTGTAGCGGGTGTCAGATCTGACAGAATCTCGCATTTTGTTCTTGTGCCTCGCTTTACGGACGTATCGAATGATTAATGATCAAAAGAGAAGCCCGTCCTAATCGCATCCCGATGACCATTTCTCAGCCAAATTCTCCCAATTGGTTAATTTAATTCCAAGCCACTGAGATACCTTTTGGAAGCTGCCCCCTTGTCTCCCAAACGCGGGGTCTTGACTTGTCTTCCTTAGCTTGACTTGAACATGCTGACACAGATAACCACCACTATCCCGCTATCTCAGGCTAGGGAGAAAGAATCTACTTCTACTTTTCCCGTAAACCCTCATCTCCTCGACTCGAAAAAAAAACCAGCGAAAGTTGCCTAGATTCGGTCTACTCACAATACAATACAATACTCAAAGAATCTATCCTCCGAATTTGAAATGGCCCCAAAAGTCTTCTCCAGTCACGTCAGTCCGCTAGGTCTCAACGGACTCGAGCACATGTCCATTCCAGAATTCATGACAGCCTACAACCCAGACAATGTCAGTGACGATAAGATAGTACATACAGATACGATCATGGGAAAATCAATCACATATAGAGGGCTCAGATCTGAAGCTGCAAAATGTGCTGGTGGATTACAGAGACTGTTTGGATTGAAGGAGGGTGATGTGGTTTCTGTGTTACTTCCGAATTCTGTGAGTTCTATTTCTGTTCAATTAATTCATTGGGAGTTAGGGTATTCTAATGGCAAATATAGACTGACTTTGTACTTCTTGCTCACGCTGTATTATGGGCTGGTGGTATTTTCTCGTAAGCTCTCTCTCTCTCTCTCTCTCTCTCTATACACTATATGCCTTAAAACTTGAATATTATAGCTCTGACAAATCATGGTGACCAGTCCAATGAACACATCTTCAACAACAAAAGATATCATCCACATTCTCAATCTCGTAAAACCAACCCATATCGCCATCACCACTAGCGACCTCAAAAAAGTCCAAGAAGCAATCAAGAGCGCAAAGATCAGAGAGGCCGGCAAAGAACCCAAGATTTTCACCGTTTTAGATAAAGTAGAAGGCTATCCAAAGGTATAAAATCCCTCACTAATCCATACCATTTAACCTTTATAATTACAAAAAAGAAAAACAATTCTAATTAAAAAGTAAACAGTTCCCCGAAGACTTCCAAGACCACTCAGATACCAACAACAAACTTCCCCCTTACTCACTTGGTCAGAAGAAGGCCAAAGAAACAACAGCAGTAATATGTTTCTCATCCGGTACAACCGGAAAAGTAAAAGGCGTTCAACTTTCTCACTTCAACCTATGCGCTAATATGACACAATACCGGATTTCGAACCCTGGTAGGAATAATGCGTATCAGAGAGAAGTATTCTTTGCACCATGTAAGAGACAACCCACCATCTTCCTCTTTCCTCCCTACGGTCTTCTCATCTACTGTTCAATTAATCTAACACTATACCATAATCAACCCCCCAAGCTATATATCCCACAACACCAAACTAAAATCACTTAATTCAGATTCCCACATATACGGACTATCAACCGTAGTCCTCTTCGGCCAATGGCTCGGAAACTTCACCTGCGGTATCCCCTCCTTCGACCTCTCCCTCTTCTGTCAAAAAAATGGAAGAATACAGAGCAACAATGGCCCATATAGTTCCTCCAATAGCCTTACTTCTAGCCTCTTCCGATCTACCGTTGAAATACGATCTCTCAGCTTTGGAATACATGGTTGTTGCTGCTGCGCCGTTGAAGAAGACATTACAGGTTAAGCTTAAGACGAGATTTGAGAAAGCAGCAGTCTGTCAAGGTAAGTAAGTCTTTTTGTTCCTGTTTGTTTTCTTGTTTCATTCATGTGGGTTGAAATATAGTATAGTATATATTTAGAGTGGAGGGTTTGCTTTGGTTTAGTGTGATGATATCCTAATATATCTGTTACTCAGGTTATGGACTCACCGAATGTTCACCTGGAGTACTATATCAACTCGAGAACGACGAAGAGAGTATAGGAACATGCGGACGCTTATTCTCCGGAACGTAAGTTGTCAAATATCCCACTAACTACAACCCTCCTTCCCACCGTCCCTCCTCAAAACAAAAAGAAACTAGCTAGCTAACCACATCAAAAACCCCCAAAAGTGAAGCAAGAATAGTAGATCCCCAAACCTTTAAAGACGTCCCAGAAGGAGAAGAAGGCGAACTCTGGGTTCAAGGTCCTCAAGTCATGATGTATGTACATAACTTCCCCCTTCCCCTCCCTACCCCCGTCCCCCTATCCATCATTTCATCTCATATACCAACCAACTTACCAACCTACGTACCTACTTACCCAACACCAAGAAAACTAACACCACTCCAAAAAGTGGATACATAGATAACGAAGTAGCAACACGAGAGACATTTCACGAAGGCTGGCTAAGAACAGGCGATATAATGCGACTAGACAAGAAAGGAAATTTCTGGGTAACAGATAGACTAAAAGAGGTAAGTTTAATTATCTCACACACACACACACACAAACACACACACACACACACACATAATACCTTACATACGTACATACCATATCATACATATATCCCCTCGTTAACCTTGAAACTAATAATTATAATAAAAACTAGATGATTAAATACAAAGGGTACGTACTTATACTATAGACCTTCCCAATCCCAAGACCACACCAAATAACCAGCTGACTGCTACTCTCCTACAGCTTCCAAATCGCTCCCTCAGAACTAGAATCCCTTCTCTTAACGCACCCGTCAGTAACCGACGCCGCAGTGTGTGCCATCTACTCCGAGTCACTAGCGACCGAAATTCCACTCGCGTACATCTCGTTAATCTCCACCTACTCAAGTTTACCAGATAGTGATGTCCAAAAACAGAAGGTGTTAGAGGGTGTGAGGAAATGGTTTGATGAGATGGTTGCTGGGTATAAGAGGTTGAGGGGCGGTGTGTATCATTTACAGAGCTTGCCCAAGACCCCTAGTGGGAAGATTTTGAGAAGAGAGTTACCGGTTAAGATCAGGGAGGGGAGAGGAGGAAGGTTGTGATTGGGGTTGAGGTCCTATTTTAGAGGTTTGCTGGGATACCTGTAAGAATAGGATAAAGTTGACGAAGCGACATTTAACTAATTTGACCTAGATACCCGACTTGAATTAAGTCACTTAATTTTTGGGTGATTCACTTAACTCAATTATTTGAATTGAAAGCTCAGGGCAAAGTCAGACCTAAAAGTCATTTCAGTGAAATCTGGTATTCCTTTCGCCTAGCCTGATCAGAAGTTTAAGAAACTAACCCAAATTCTCCACCCAAGAAAGCTCGTCTATCAGCGACATGCCTGAAGTACTCCGCTCCCATCCAGCCACCATAACCGGGAACCACAAGTGCAGAACTTTTGTAAAATAAACCTCAATCCAGCACCAATTTTGTTTTTCATGAATCATAATCATTTCTCGAGCCAGAAAGTTGATCTCAGGACCCCTCCCATTTCATACTTTCTAGAAAGATCCCCGTCATTGATGACTTAGCAACAACCAGGCCAGATATCAGAGCCAACAGGAAGTACGTTCTCGATGTATTCGCCTGGGACATTACCGATATCGTACTCGCAAGTGAGATAGATACCGGGTAGTGAATTGTCGCTGCCGGTGCAATTGATGGAGGCACAGCCGACTTGTGTGGCGGACTTCCAGATCATCTGAGTGAATGGAGCGGCCATATTCTGTGGGTTATGTCAGTACCTTTCTCTCAGCCTTGCAGTCAATCTACTAATCACGTGTATTAAATATTTCGAGAACTTACTTCAGAATTAGTGGTGTTTGGGTCAGCGCTGTAGTTGTAGCTATGCTGAATGTCAGTGATTCTGGAGAAGCGGTAGAGCGGGTAATGAGGAGCCGCAGAGTAAGATGAAGGAGTACGTACTTAGTGCCTAAATCATACCAGTCCTGGAGTGCAGTAGCTGTGCTATTGGCACCCTCGAAGATGTGTTGCTTGTAGGGGGAGACAGTTGTTGGATAGGCGCAGGAATTGCTGACGGTAGATGCGTAGTCGACCATGGTGGTGTTCCAGATTAGGATGGGGACACCGTGATAAGTGCGATAGTGGTTGATGGCATTGAGAGTTGGATTTGTACCCTGGCGTGGGAGGCTATATAGACGTAAGTCTCAAGAATCAGGTTGACTGGAATATCAGGACGAGGATAATAGAACAAGTAGCATACTTCTGGGTAGCAGCGCCGAGGGTTGGAATAGCGATAGCCAAGATGGCGAAGAGCATGATCAACATGTTTGCGAACTGCATTTTGATACTGTTTGTTTGATGTTGACTGTTTGTGATGAGCAGAGAAGAATCAAATGAGCGACAATGGTAGGAGACAGGAAGTTTGAGGTGCGGAAAGAGCGACAGAAGTTGGTTGAAAGAGTGGTGGTGTTGTAGGATTCACGAGGATCAACAAATTGAATTGACGTCGACGTGGGGGAAGCAAGGGGATAAAAAAGAAGGGAAGGCACGTGAAGCTGGTGAATATTAAGCGAAGGGTGTCGATATGCACTTTCCCGTTAGCCTAAACTTATCGGGATTCACTCCTTAAATTAATGTCCGCGGCTCGAGGAATGTAGAAATATAATTCATCAACAGCCGGCATGTGCGGTCGGGGATCTGCAGCGGGTGATAATATACTTGAAACTGAGATATATGATTGACGAAAGACTCCCCTATCTACTCGCTTAGGGGCTTTTTTGCATCTGTCACGTGGCATACCCTCAACTGAATGAAGCTCTGATCATTTCCTTTTTCATCGCAACCTAACTATTTTCCCTGAGGGTTTGATCGGAACCAATAGCAAGAAGACACTTGCGGATGGGAATACTACGATATGATTTGTGCTGCAGGTAGTGAAATAAATCCTCATATTTCGCACTATAGCTGGGTAGTGGAACACGAATGCCTTAAGGTGAATACATCTTTCATGTTAATTTATGCTTCGCTATCTCTATTAAACACTTGCTATTAATCATCAACTTGTTGTAAGTGACTATGTACTTTATGCATAAGGAGAACAATACATTGTAAGTTGCTTACTTGTAATTTAGTACCTATGAATATCCCCCCACCTATTATTCGATATACCTCCAAATGGGCAATGTAATGTAATGCATTGGACGACTCTAGCAGTAACTTATGAAATTCTTGTATGGTTGGATTATTGTCCCAAGTAGAATTAAACGCTTAAATTATTCTAATATGATGAGTTGTCCAGGTCGCAATGTTTTCTAGTCAAGTTGTGAGCCTTTAAATATACTAGCAAGAACCTATGATAGAACCTTTCCTAAGCTGAATTTGCAGTTTCATTTCCCAGTTTTAAATCATCTTCTGCAACTACAAGGCTTGTTTGGATACCTTTCGATAGCTCAACAGTAGCTTTTTCGTTTAGTGCTTTTGAGCTCAAGTGCAAAAATAAACCTTGTATATTTATAATTACAATTCTAATAACTTAAATCTACTGATAATACTAAATTAAGTGACAAAATATGTTACACGCACTACTGTAACCTCTATTAAATTTTATTAACACCTTGTATAGCAATACAAGTAGTAGTATGTACCTGTCTTCTAATTCTTTTCGCCAACATTGTATCTTTCATAGGTATAATACAACGATACTCCCATTACCTGCTCCAGCTATTCCAGTTACATCAATTTTCTATTACGTTCATTAATTCTAGCTAACTATCTATTTCCTCAATGTAAGAGAGTGATTTCTTTTGACCAGTAAGTTACAAAAGTGATTTACACTTCTTTCCTTTTCATGTAGCGTTTACTAAAACTTTCCTTAGGAACTAGGAAATGCTCATCAAGACTTCCTGTTGGGTCACATTCTTAGTTTAGTCACTGGGCTAGTGGGCACTACCTCACTTCCCCTTTTTATTCAATAGCTTTCTTCTTCTCTCTCTTCCGCAGAGACGACAGAACCTTTAGATACTATAATTAGAGTTCATTCAGTTGTCATCTTCCTCTCCGTAGTTCTCCTTCACTTCCTGAAATTTACTTAGCTTAATGCTAGCTAGTTGACAACAGCTCTAGAACTAACAGCAAGTATTAAAAATATATTACTAAATTAAACTTCTCTACATTTATGTTATACTAGAATCTTGCAAGCGTTGCCCACCTAAGAGACTACTGGTGTTTAAAGAGGATCCTTGAAAGGGGCCAGAGAGTTTAAGGATAAATGTAGCTTTACAAACTCATAACTGCTGTTACTATATCACTTTCCTTACAGATATAACATAGGTACTAGAAACTGATATAGAAGTGAATCAGTACTGCGCTAAGCTTCTATCTTGTTTATCCACAAACAGAACCAAAAGCAGAAAAGTTATGTCTGTGGCTGTAAGGAGCGGATGTTACTTAGATAGGTAATTGGAAAAATAAGATTGAGGTTATCAACACGTCGATAGTACTATTAGAAGCTTCATACTCACGCTCTTTTTAGTAGTAGCACAAGAAACTCATGTCTACTTGTTGAAAATTATCGACCTAATTCCAGTTACCTTAACATTATATAGAAATCCCCAAACTTCTCACTAAACACCCAAACCATCTCAACCCTCAGAGAACACTAAACCTCAAAAACCAGCCTCTCCTCCCCTCTCCCAACTCTCCACTGATTAGTAACCTCCAAAATATCCTCACACCCCCTAAAACTCCATCCCCACTTCCTCCAAAACCCCTCCGAAATCTCCCACCCACTAACATCCCACGGCGGATCCCAAACAACAACACCCCTCCGTTCAGCCTCATCATCCGGAAACCCTTCAAACAATCCGCCGACAGTATCAGACCATAGATCATCTTCATCGAAACATCCAGTTGCTAAGATCAGGTTATCGCGCCAGGTTGGATGCGGGATTATATCGATCCAGGCTTCGTGTGGTATTGTACTTTGGAGATGGGTGGGTTGGAGGGATGGGGGGATGAATTGAGGTAATGAGGGACTTGGGAGGACTTGAAGAGCTGCTGTTACACATTCTTCGATTCCCATTGTTGGGTTACGTGAGAGGAGACGACGGTTGGCGAGGAGGCCACGGAGGACGTTATATTGAAGGAGAATGATTAGATGGTCTGAAGAAAGAGGGAAGATGATTCTTTTTGTGGATTTGTGGTTGAAATTTTCTGGATTCTGTTGTTCGTAGGACATTAAGGGACTTCCTTTGCTGTTGAGGGTTTTGGCTACTGAAGCCGGTAAGATGGATACTGTTTGTTGATCTTCAACCCAGCATGGTATTTCAGGCTCAGTCTTGGTGATACTAATCCAAGATGTAGAGCTAGATATAGGATTTACTTTTGATTTTAAAGCCTTGCGTCGTCCTATGTAATGTTAGTTTCTGTGGACTCAGAGATACCGAGCTTGATTTAATTTTTTTTGATTTTTTAATTTTTCCTTTTTGGAGAAACCAGATATAGAGCTCCAATAGCTATGCTATTGGGCAATTCAACCGGGCTATGTAAACTTCATTTTAAGGATGCAATGTTTAATACATCCACAAAACTTTGTGAAGCGGGGGTTTAAACTACAGCGTAGTATTCCAAACAAATATAAGAGCTGCAGGCATTTTGGTCCAGCACCAGCAGTAATCCAATATTTAAATACTAGGTCAACTGGTAGATACATGATAACGAAATTCTTACTTACGGTACGCCCTTACATTAAGCCTATTCTGTCTTCTTCTACGAGTTGCAGCATCCGTGACACCTGTCCAATCATCTTCACTATCTACAGCCTACTTTCATTTAGCAAGATATCCCATTCATGACACAAGCTTCAGTCCTACTCACCTCAGCCAGTTGTGTCATAGGTATAAGCTGGATTTGAGACGACGCAGCCAGATCTGGAGACATTATGGCTCATACTGACTGCGATCTGAATTGCGTAGGCCGTAGTACGTTGGTGTACACTGGGGTAGATTGAATCTGGATTATCTGGAGAGCGAGGTTGGCACGTTGCTCATCGACCGTGGCGTTTCCAGGTAAGTATATGTCGGTTGCTTACCGCTAGCAAGGATTAGAGAAGAAAAAGGCAAGTGAGGCTGTGCGAGCTTGCTATTCCAACCCATACAGTAGGTACCATACGTGCGTACGTAGGAGATTAAAGAGTTGCGAGCAACGCCGCCGGAGGGTTTTTGGCCCGCTGAAGATTACGTAGGTCTTAAGCGAGCGCCAGGGGGGGAGGCGGAGACGTTTGATTTGAGTTGTTCAAAATCTACCGTCTAACTTATTCAAGCCTGGCTTCATGCAGCCAGCTTACAACCACGCTTGACCTCATTGGGGACTGAAGCTGGGAATAGTATCATATTTTGGATTGCTTGGATCGAAATCATGCTCAAATCTGGCACCAGCCTGCATAGCTGAAGTACAAGGAGATGTCGGACTTAGTAGTGCATGCGATATGTGCGAGCGAGGGGACATTTGCCTCTGACATTGTTCAGTTCCAAAATGTATATAAAGTCCTAGGTGGAAACCTCGAAACCACCTACCTGTCTGCACTACACTTCAAATCATCTAAATTACACCAACACACATTCATCTGCTGTTACTTCTCAGCCTGCCTTATTTAACACAATCCAGTTCTCCACCACTTACCCCCAAAATGACTTTCCATCCTGATTCCCTACCAGACCTCACTGGTAAGGTGTACATCGTCACCGGTGGAACGTCTGGCATGTTAGTCTCTCCTCTCCCGATTTATTTCAAAACTAACTAGACGACAGAGGCTACTATATACCGTTGCCCGTCTTGCACAGCATGGGGCACATGTTTACTTGTGCGCCCGTTCCCAAACCAAAGGATCTGCCGCCATTGAGGGTATTAAATCCATTTACCCACAAAACAAACATAAGCCTGCTAGTAATGGACCACCTATCCCTCTCCACCGTAATCTCAGCAGCCAAGCTCTTTCTCTCGAAAGAAACAGTTCTCCACGGACTAATCAATAACGCCGGTATAATGGCCACACCCTTTGGAATGACCAGTGACGGCCACGAAGAACAATGGCAAACTAATTACCTCGCCCACTGGGTCTTTACCTCTTATCTTATACCCATCATGCTCGATACCTCCAAGACACTCTCACAAGGTAGCGTACGCGTTGTAAACTTGACATCATCAGGCCATTACGGTGCACCCAGTGGAGGAATAAATTTCGCAGATACATCACTCCCAAAGAGTGGT
This sequence comes from Pezicula neosporulosa, assembly GCA_009805495.1. Taxonomy (NCBI): domain Eukaryota; kingdom Fungi; phylum Ascomycota; class Leotiomycetes; order Helotiales; family Dermateaceae; genus Pezicula; species Pezicula neosporulosa. Next base: position 134,998 of record SELE01000036.1, read on the forward strand.
AGTATGACCCGCTACGGACAATCCAAACTCGCCAATGTCCTACACGCCAAAACACTCAACAAGCAATACGGTCCCGACTCCCCAAGTTCTAAAGCAGGAAAAGGTGAAATTTGGATCGCTGCTGTACACCCAGGTTTAGTGAAAAGCCAGTTGGCTGATCGAGCTGAGATCCCTTGCTGGTTGCATATGATAGTTGCTGTTGCTGTTGTTGTCGGGTCTGTAGATTCAGACGTGGGGTCCTGGACGAGTTGTTTTTGTGCGGCGAGCCCTGAGATGAAGAAGGAGCAAAGTGGGACTTATTTTCAACGGATTGCTGAGGAGGGATGGCAGAGTGGGATGGCGAAAGATAAGGATCTTGCTGCGAGATTGGAGACGTGGACAAGGGAGGAGATGAAGAAAGAGGGTTGGGTTCAATGAACGAGGAAGAGATGGAAGAAGGAACTTTGTTGAAGGGCTAAATATCGAGCAGTTGGTTCTCTTGTATTACATGGTTGTGTTTGAGCAGGAGAAATGAGGGATTTTGTTCCGGTTAGGGTCTGTTTGGCGATAGTAATTCCTTCAAGATATCATGTTAGGTCCATGTAATTTTCACTCTTTTGTTTTAGAAAAAACTCTCCGACTTCTATATCTTTCGTAAGTGTCGACATTCCATGGTAAAAACTAGATCCAAGAGAGGGGATTATTTAGTGAAGTGGATTTTAGCTCTACAATCATGGGGGAATATATGCCCTTGTTATCTCAAGAACATGAAAAACGATTATATCTTCATGTATATCTCCACGAGCGCGAATCAGAATGTCAGTAGTTTCCTCAAACAGAACATCTTGGACCGGGCAGAGAACCCATGAGTCGCTCCTGGTGAAAGAACGAGATGAGGTGGATGAGAAATGGACTTAGCACTATAGGGTATAATGGCTAGGAGCGATGAAACTTAGACAAATATCCTAAATATGTTGTGGTATTTCCTAGAAGGAAGATTACGCTCGGTGTGTTAGTATTTATATAAGACAAGGAAGCTTCTAATATTATCTGCTACTGTATGAATCAGTTCATAAAAGATAATTTTAATAAGGGGAAGTGAGTTACCCAGATCAAGTGAGCTACCTAAAATCGATTAAGGAACCCAATTCCATCTGTTTAATCTGAATATAGATCCCATTCTAAAAGATCTCTTAGAAACCGAATCGCATAGTGATCACAACAAATAGTTCGTGCCTTTGAAGTTAGGGAAAGTGTAATGAATTAATGGGAGTCCTCCAAGGCACTTTCGCTCTTCATCGCACAGCTGCGGGATACTTAGTACATAAATTTTATGTAAAAAGTCAGGAGTCATGCTTTATAAATTACTTTCCTATAAAATGCTACCTTGCGAAAATTGACAGTAATTGACTTGATTGAGTATTATACAGAGTATTTTGTAATAGTTCTCAGTCCAGAGGGAACTGTTTCTGAAGAAATTCTTCTGAGAGATTGGGGATATCTCAACCCCCCCTTCCATTTGTAGAAAGCCAAACAATAAACTGGAAGGTATTGCAATATATCGTTAGCTCGCTTCAGTGATTCATCTACTGTAATCGGAACTCAGACTACACAATAAAGAAATTAACGAGTGCTTACCATCATGTAAACGATGATCATAAGTGAATTAAGTGAACAAGCATCCGGTTACCAAACTCCCCATAAACTTCACAACAACCTCAATCCTAGGTGAATCCTCAAGTGACGCTGTTTACGAGGGAAACTTCTATTTATATTTATTCCCAACTTATCTAGGATTGTATCTAGGGCATCCTCTTGAATTATTTAGGTGTTAGAAATGAATCTCGAAATATATAAAGGCTATACTGACCTCGAAGGCGAGAGAGTTGTGCATAAGTAGCTGGAAAATCGGGTATTTCCCGATCTTCGGTATCGTGAAATCTGAAGATGGATTTCTCGCAGCAGCTGGCTCTTAGGTTACGTGCTCGTGCTGCACTATTAAAGTGGCTGGTTATGGAGAGGAGAATTAGTGATTGGAATTTTGGGATGTAAATGGTGGTGAGATATACCCGGCTCGTACTTCTAATTTTACTTTTTCGACATTTGCATCTACAGCATCTGTATTTTCGGTAAGGGCAGTCAAATCTTGGGTGATGGTGTTGAGCTGGCCACCAAGGGGAGTTGAGATTGTAATGAGATTACCGAGTTGTTGGTTGATATTGTTTACTCGTTCTTCCATGGTATTAGAACTGCTAGTGAGAGTTCCTAGTCTTTGATCAATGGAATCGAACCGTTGTGGTAGACTCGTAAAGCTATCATTGTGTCTGTCGAAACGTTGGCCAATGTCATCGAACTGCCTGTGTAGAGTTCTAAAGTTATCATCATGTGTGTCGAAGCGTTGTTTGATAGTATCAAAGCGTTCGTTCAAATTATCAGCGTTGGTGTTGATAGTGGTAATATGGTCGCCCAAAGCTGTAGAAATAGCACTGTGATGTCTGTCAAACTGTTCTTCTAGATTCGAAAAGTTACCGTTAAGATTATCGAAGCATGTGTCGACGTTATCAAGCCGTCCGAGTAGAGTAGTGTCATCGACAAGAATTTTAAGTTGGTCACCCAAGTTGGTGGAATTAGTGTCGAGATTGTCGAAACGTTTATCCATATCATCAAATCGCTTGTCCAACCCATTATGTTTGTCTACAAGATCCTCAAGGCGTCGATTGAGGGTACTAGACCATTCATGTACAGTATTACTAGATTTGGTCATAAAAGTGCTCAGGCGTTGGTCGATAGTGCGGACACGCTGATCAATGGCAGTGACATCCTCTTGGAGAGTTTCTAGACGCTGAGTGAAACTTTCCCGAGATATGGCTATTTCACTCAGTATTTCGCGCAGCGTAGTCTTGATATTCCTGACTTGCGAATGGTGCTGCAAATTGCTAAGTTACCAAATAAATTCTTTGTTTGAAGCCAAGCCATGCTATAAAAGGGTGTCAATAATTACAAGCATATTTTCAAGTGCCATTATGATAGTGATATGGTATCACGTGTAACAATAGATGAACTATTTGCTTGCGCTTTAGTTCTCGTTGAGGATTGTGCCTTGTCCCAACCAAACAGACTGGAGGAATTAAACTGGATTCACTCGATAGGTAACCTGTGAAAATATATATAAAGCCCCGCTCAAGAGAGCGCGCCCAGTCAATAAATCCGATGCAACCACAATTGAAATATGAAAATTTCCCGGTGTTGTGGCTATTGGCTCCAGCCTCGATGTTGGTATCTTTATTCGGATTGGGATGCAGAAAACAGTGACGCCATCGAGAACGTGGAGATTAAACATTGGTGTATATAATTCCGTATCTTTCGAGGTATGCATTGGATTGCTGATCTTACCTTCTAGTACGGTAGCGATTTGGGCTGGTGGCATGTGTTCGGGACGGCAACTCGGGGTTCGTGAACGTTGGTGTTGCAAGAGCCGTCGGCATCAAACCGACTTCGGTTTCTCCCGCAGGATATATCGATAATGTATGCGATGCTCCAAATTTGCTGCATAATGGGTAATGGGATAGATTACGCTACAATGTCGGCCTCAGTACTATACATTTTATGTAGATGTATATCAAAAGTGGCTTGTCCCAAATCCATGCATTGAACAGCCACCATAGCAAAGTCTATCCTACTCGTCTCACCCAGTTCTACTATCAGTGGTATGCACTTGTAAACTGTTTATTAGTACAGCTCATACTGGGATATGACTATCTTGATAATTGGCTTTTCAAGCAACTCACTGATCTAGAACGTCACGTACCTCTTCGGGGTCGAGCCGAAAGAATGCTAATACAAATATAAGCGACGGCTTTTCCGATATATATAAGCATTGAACAATTCTAAATGATATCAATAGTCGGACCGAAAATTCTCAAGTTGACGCGGCTAAGTCACACAAGTACCTCCTACAAAGTTTCCGTTATAGAATAATAAAATCGTCATGAGATCAATGTGTACTGTAACTCATCTGCACTCCCATCTTACTTACGTCTTACCCGCTCCTAACCGAAGAACTTCCAAAACTCCCCCAGAAGCCCTCTCCTGGCAACTGCTTACCCAACTAGTTCTAACACCTTTCCATCTTCCTAGAAAGAAGTTTGGGGGCCGAATATCTACATGTAGGTACAGCGGCAGGTAGAAGTACATCACCACTAGTACGCTCACTGCATATATCACAAAGTAACCAAGTTACAGAGCCTCAAATCCTTACAGTCTCATAAATTCACAACCTTGCAGCCTCGGAAGCTGACCAGGAAGTACAAAGTACTTAGAACGGACTAAACAATAAGTAAGCGGCGTCTTGATTTCGATTCTAATGCAAAAGAAAACTTAGAAATTGGGGGCTAGGTCTACATCTATAATATGTACCTAGGTGCCGAGGTATACCCCACTAATCTGCTGACTGCATTACCCCCCCAAAGTTACAGAGCCTCATAGCCTCCACCAGTTTTTAACCTCCATTAGTTCGTAACCTCAGAGCCTTACAGCCTCGGAACCTCGGAGGCTGAGCCGGTTGTACAGACTAGTTAAAACGGACCGAAGATTGAACGGTGGTAAGCATCTTGATTTCTGATTCTTACAGGAAAGAAAGCTTTGGGGGCCAGGGCTAAGCTTAGGGGTAAGGCTAGGGCTGAAATGCAAAGCGCTTATAAATGATAATACTTGTGCATGGCGGTTGTACGGTGGCGGCTATACGGATGCGCATACACGGGTTTAGCCGCTGTAACCTGGGGTTGAGGGCTTATGATGACTGAGTTAAGGTGTAAGATTGTGGGTGGTAGGTTGCAGATGTGCTTTTGAGGGTCTATGGTGGGCGGCTGAGAAACTTTGGTAACGAATCGGCCGTGCCGCATCGTTATTCTCTCTTGCATAGTTGGGCAGGTACCTGTATTTGGGGACAAGGTTTAATTTTGATTTGTGAGAACGTGGCATGAAAGGCAATGGGATTCTCGTCTGCGATGGGGATGGATGGGTTGAGGCTGGTTCTGCCGAGGTACAATTATATGTCCAAGAAGGGAAATTCTAAACAAACATGGGAAACATGGATATAGAGCTATACGATACAAGTAGGAAATAACATTATAGCTATGAGAAAAACTAGAAACTAAAAACCTATCTATTCGCTAATCTAATCTGACTGGAGCCAAAACTCTACCCTTTTTCTTATTCTTTTTGTTTATATTATTATAAGTATGAAATATCAACCCAGGCCGTGAAAATAGTATAAATTCCGTCACAGTACAAAGACAAAAGAAGGAAACATCCGACAACAAAAATTTATAAAAGACGAGAAGTAGAAGGCGAATGAATATGTATACGAATAAATCGAACTGTATTTTCCCAGCCAAATCCTAATTGGAACTCAAGAGTACCTTTCCATAAGAAGTATGTTTTTGCTTGAACTAATTCGTCGATTTTGACTTTTTGCGGGACCTTGAAGACTTCACAGACACGTCAGATGAAAGCTTATGTCCCGGGGCAATTCCATCCTTCTTTTGTTGATTTGCGCATTTGTTCGGTGGAGGTCCTAGACCTAGCGCCCTTGCTTCGTGAGACTCGTACTCTGAAGCCCATCGTACTGTAGTTGGTGAGGGTGGGCTTGTAGTCTCGCTAGGCATTTGTGCCGTCGTCTGGTCGGTTGACTCTAAGGTGTCATAAACCGTTTGGGCATGATTGTACCCACAATCGTATGCGCTTATATCATTCGGAGCCGCATACGAGCTGTATTGACCAGGCGTAGAATCCCCATCAATGACTAGGTAACGCGGGTAATTGGACTGCGTAACTTCGATCGGCCTATAGTCGAACATCGCTGGGATTAGAGAAGAATTGTCCCATTGATAATCGACTTGAGAGGCTTCGCCAATAGAGAGGTTGCTGATAGATGTGATGATGGTTTGAGGGTCACCGGTGTTATAGCGAGAGTGAGAGGCATGGCTAGCAGCCGAAATGTAACTAGTAGGAGCTGGCGAGCCATTGTATGAACTGTACCCAGAGAGCGCCATCAGTTATTGTTTTTAGAGCCTATTAACTGAAACTGTGATCTTACTCGTTGGCAGAGCCGTTTTGTGGCTGCATTGACGACGGGTTTGAACTCGATGACATGTTGTGAAAAAGCACAGGTAGGTGTATAGTTGGTATGAGTAATTTAGAACGATGGTGATGAAGTCTTTTGACTATGCAGCTAAACCGAATCTGCCAGACGCCCGGCTTGTGTTGGGATGTTCTTGAATAAGAGAGGAAGGAGTAGTCTGATACCCCAAAGGTAGGTTGCTGTAGATGGCAGCAGACGTAGTTGAAAGGAAGATATTGTTGACGCTTCAGAAAGATAGAATGAAGGTTAGCAAAAGGACGGGGCCGACATACATATATTTTTTCATCGAGGGACGAGTGTCTGCGTAGACACACACACCCACCCCCACACCTCTGGCACCCAAATCCTCGAGAATCGAATGCGTAGTCCCGTCCACGTTTCATATGTTGAAAACGCATTGTCTAGGAGGGACATAAATTTAGATAACGGAAGGTGTTTGCGTTGTCAACAGACTTCTTGGTTCCCATCTTGCAAACCGCCCCCTGCATTTGAATTTCCGCCAGCCTTGTCCTCTCAGGCTTCCAACCTACTGGTTGGTGGTTCTCAGAGGGTGTCGGCTCGGGCTGTTCCTGAATTATCCCTAATATCTACCTTGCGCTGAAGTAATCGGCAGCAGAAGATGACTGCCGCGCTGGTGCCATGCTGGTTTTCCATGAATCTGTATCGGTATCTGGTACAACCATTCTAGCGGTGTGAATGACACGCAATGTTGTGTGCAGTTCTTAAACCGGTACTATATGCAATGCTACGCTATTAGGTGTGGTAGAGCCGACCTGCTCATACGTCAAGACAAGCAAACTCTAATTGAAGAGTTGAATTGTACTGACACTCAATTGCCACTCAGTCGCCAAAAAGCTGCTTACATGAGCTGCATCTGAAACACAAGAGTTAATTTCAGTTGTGCTCCCACATTCCTCAGTTTGGGAGAAGATGTACAGCCGATGGCTTCCGGTATTTTTGGGCCAGGGAAAGCAGACAGGTCTTCAACTGCAGTGGAGAGGGAAGGCAGTATAATGCGCCAAATATAGTCAACTGTAGGGCTGATGTTTGTCGGGAGGAGAGAAGCTTAACGCGCGTGTGTGAGATTTGGGCCCCTAGGGTGAAGACTTCTCCAGTGCTTCTGGAAAAATGCAAGAAGGGTGGGCTCGCTCCATCCCTATTCGACGACTTGCAGGACTTCATAAACGCCTCTGAAATGCAGCCAGCATGGGTGCATCCATCTCAGGTCTAGCTCAACTGTGTACGCTTAATCTTGCCTACCTATGTAAAGAAGCTATTCAAGAAAGTCGTGCCTGACCACAAGCTGAGGCTTGCTGCCGACTACAGCGTTTCGTCGAATCATGAGTTGTATATGGTGTCAAGGTTGCAGGACGTTCACAACCACAACAGTAGCGACAAAGGCCTAACACGCTACGGTAGATGAATCCATAAACACAGTTTATTAGCAGCATCGTCTCATGGGAGTCGTAGGTGATGCGCTAAGGCATGGGATTAGCTCTCTTTTGAGTCTTCCCCGGCGCGGAAGGCTGCAGAAGCTCCCAGTCGCACTGCGAGGGTAGGGCCGTCCGGCGCCGCTGATATGATAGGTTTCTATACAAGGCTGGTGGTCAGCCTTTGGCATGGGCTTTTGATTGTGGGGGCTGGGGAGCATGTGAATAATATGATAGCTCGAAAAGCGCGTTCTAACATCGGTCGGCGCCTGCGCTCCAAGTAACCGCTTCACCGCAGCATTTTATACATACATGCGTCTCTTAATATACGCATTTCGATGTTTATGCTAGATGTTGTTGAGAGAGAGACTACTTTCAGCAGTAATGGCAGTGGTGAAGTTGACTTATCTCCTTGCAGGGCACTCGGATTTTCGCGCCACGTGACTAAGTATAAAGTGACATCCTTCTTTTCTCACTTTCTTCATCACCGCCCCTTCTCCCAAACATTTCGATATCCTGACAAAGCAATGCAAGCCAACATGAGATGAGCACGTTCTTATCATACACCATCTCAGAATTTCGATATGTGACGAGACAGCAACTGGTGTGTGTGTGCGTGTGTGGGCACCAGACTGCCCTGGACGGCCACAACCACTCAAGGACTGGCCCACACCCTCGGAAGTGCTGTAATCTAACGCTGCCACAGTTTGCCTATTCTGTACCTGCGAACATCAGTACCCTACATAATGATTCGCACGACCTTGCGGTGCACACCAAAGTGCCTTGCTGCTGCTACGTTGGCACGCTTCTCACCAACGCACAGAGCCGCAGAAATCCATATTCCAAATGTTTCCCAGTCATAGGAAGCCATTTAGTGTCATGTCGAGACTGGCCTATCGCATCAAGTACATTTGGACTCGCCGAGTCTGACAGCAATGACATGTCAATCGTTCTCACGCCGAACAGCGAGATCTAAGGGTCAAACCAAGCGGGAACCGACAAATGAAGCTGTCTCATAAGCGCCTTTTCAGCCTCATCGTGGTAAGAGAGACGTGCAATACTCCCTGCAACCCACGTCTGCATATGTCAACATCACCGATTTGCGGGAGGGCTGCCGCTGGCATGGGCAGAGCTCCTTCGCATCTTCGATGTAGCCGTGCAGGGAGGACATCGAGTACGTCTGGCGAACCATAGATCAGCAGGTTCAGGCACCGCAACAAGACCGGCTTTGTGGCAGATGGCCGCATATTCTTGACCTGGATGCCTCGCTGCTGCCTCTGCCTTCGATGAGCGGTGAGAGAAGCATTGCACATCAACAGTAACCGTTCAAAATTTTTCGGCTCTGGTGTGTCCGACAATCTACGGGATGCTGTACATGTGGAATGCGTAGAGGTAACTTTACTGTACGCTCTGTCGGTTCCAAAACTTACCTCGTGCCTCGAGGTGTTAGTATGCAAGGAGGAAGCGTGCAGCGAGAAACACGAGGTACTTGCACACGATAACGCAGCGATTGCATGTTACGGAATCTTCCTGGATACAGCCGAACTATATGTAGTGTCACTAAACCGAATGTTCTCTGATCGTTCTTCACATCATGTTCGGCAACACATTGTACTACTCAACATCGAGTTGATACCAAGATTCATATTCAGTCATTACACCTGTCACGATTCCAAATAGGTCAAGGGATGCCGTCTTCTGGTCGCACGGAACCCCTTTGGATCGTGTACCGAAATATTGCTCATCCTTGCCTGCCTTTACTCCCACGCTACCCTATGGGGACTGCCTCTGATTCCTTGCAGCCTAGCCTGCAGACCTAATCTTAGCACGAATAGTCACTTGTAATTCCCACCGCTCATTATCTATCAGAGAACTGTTCGTATCGCTACCTCCGATTTGATCAACCCACCGCTACAATTCCTGGGATGGGTTCCTTGGTAAGGTCCAGTGCATGGCCAATCATCGCGCATTAGTGCTGCAGAACTTCAACGTAGGCCACATTCTTCGGCTCCGTACCCCTCACTGGAGTCTTGGATGGTTACACCAAGTGCCACACCTTGTCTCTATATGTGGTTTGAGAGTTGAGGTCTTGGGATACATTTTTTCTAAGCCATCTAAGTAGTTGGATAGAGGCTTTCATGAAATTTTGTTCTCAGTTACTACACAACATTTCAGACGACCACTTAGTGGACTATGAACTTGGACATGTTTCTCAGTTATTCAAGGAGCGTGTCATGAGCTATGGCGCGCGGTACTAGAGCCTAAGACTAAGGCACCAGGTGAATTTGACCTAAACGGAGAACGTTCTATACTTTCCGGACCACCCGGTACGCTCATTATATGGGGCTGCAGTTTCTGGTCCACTGTCAAATCCACTCTCAGATCCAATGACTTGCATCCTCTGCCATGGTATTACTTAGTTTTTGCTATTGTACATCGCCCGTATCATAGATCAACCCGTGCCAAGAGCTCAACCAACTTCTCCTTCATGCTCCTCATTCTTTCCTTCGGTGCGACACCTGGCGATATAGTACCTGTTCCGTACGCAATAGTTTCGTGCCTTTGGTACTCTCCAATATATCTACGGAGCATATCTTCCTTTGGGAACCTTGGGAGTTCAAGCTTTGGGTGGCTCAGGCCGCTACAGAGTTAAGTATGACTTATGTGCAAGCTCAGAGCTTCAATTTACCTTTCAACTGAACCTGTATTCACTCTAACAGAATCTGGCTGGATTGGCTTCATGTTGGGTGAAGTTTCGCTTAGTGTTCTCTGTGTAGATCAGAGTATGCTCGGAAGCAGGAACAATCTTGCTTACTGGTACCGGGAGGGCGAAGCCAGACACTGGTGAAGTGGCAGATAGATGCAATTACCATTCTCTGGCAAAGATTATGTCCAAGTATTTGCCAAAACCTCAAACTTGAGCTTTTTGTGAGCCGACGGAGATCTTGATAGATCACGCTGTCCTACTATTGAAATAGACAGTATCATCTAAACATATGTATCTGAACGAGCGGTAAAGAAGTGCCCTTCAGTGAGGCTTTCTTGCTGCTCACCGCATCTCCTCCATTTCGAAAGGGTGGTTAGCAAGGAAGAGTTTTTCACGCCCAAGGGGAACGCCAAGTAACCACGAGGTTTCAAGTTGGGCATGTGTTTGGTGAGTATACACTAAAATTCTGCAGGAACTATCCGCAGTCAATCGCTGACACGTATAATAGCGACGGTACTGGTATGGCGATCTTCCCCAATAACGGCGTAAGCCACATCCGCGTCTGCAGTCTTGATAAGTCCCCAGCGGAAAAGAAGTTTCTGTAATGCAGCCCGAAATCATCAAGTCCGGTCCACCCAAATATCAGCACTCGGTTCCTACTGTGGAGGCATTGTTGTCGAAAACCAGGAAGGAGAATCTCCTCGTATTGTCTACCGTGCCACCACCATACGTCCGCTTCACTCAACGTAGTCAGCCTCGAGCATAAAAACCTAACTATTCGTTTTCTAAAGCCAAACGCCATTGTATCACGTCGCTTGCTTCCTGAATTTTAGTCCAACCTTGCGAGAAAAAGAAAAATTACAAATAAGCACTAGGAGCCACGCGAAAAGATTAATGCTCCGACGACTGTCTCGTTCAACCCCGCATAAAACTTTCACCTCCCTTCGACCGTCCTTTATTGTTGGTTGCCTTGGTGATTCGCAAGTAAGCGAAGGTTGCTCAGCTCACCACCAAAGAAAGGCCTTCAATCAGCCTTGCCCCCACGTCTTGAATATGCATGGCCCCCACCTCCGATCTTGGGCGCTTACACAACTCGAGTAGAAGTTCAAGCATTTGCAGGTTCAAGTGACGACACTTGCAAGCGGGGTGAAAGGCTGCACGACCCGGAAAGTTGAGACGAAATGTCAAAATGATCAACTCAAGCATGCGCTCGATCTCGGAAGCCAATCGGCTCTTTGAGTTGAATACAGAAGTATACTTCTAGGAAGCCTGGCTCTTTCTGTGCTTCTTCGTGATTGGCTAGGATAGCATAACCTATTTAGGCCTATGTTGCGAGTTGAGACCTACGCAACAATTTTGTCTACTTGGTATTCCTGGTTAACATGTTTTAGATCTCAGTCCTTAGTTCCGGGGAAATCCCATGGGGGTCATTGTTATATCGTCTCCGAAAAAGTTTCCGTCTAAAATCGCTAGGTTGTTAATCTTTGAGGCGAAAGTTATAGCCATGTTCTTCTACGGTAGTTGGCTCATCTAAACAATCTCATATGTTACCATGGCTGGGCAACTATAGCCAAGATGTCTTCAGAAGCCTTGTACGTTCTCCAGTTTCCAGGCTTTCGGTAAACTAGCTCCTTCTTTCTATGCTTGAAAGCTGGTTCGTACGCGAGTTGGCATGGTTGCAATTGGGTGGATCATGCACGTAAAAAAGTCAATTGCCTGCAGTCGACGTGGGTGGTGATGCCTTATCTTCGGGACTTCTCATCCAATTCCAATTGGAGAGCAGTAATCATTGTTCTACAGAGAGGGCATACTAATAAACGGCTAAAAGTAGACCATGGATTATCTTTGGGAAGGCTCACCGGGATGGAAACTAATACCCATTTTTCTCTTGAATTTTATACCCCTATTGTTTTCGCTTGTATTCCTTGGCAAAATAAACCATAATGCACTAAAATCTTCGTAACGAGCCAACTGTACAAGTAGAGCCTTGATTCTAAGCAGTCTGACATCATTTAAGCTCAACCCGAAGACAAAAATAGTAAAGAATATATGTCTCTGGCGACACTGATGGATTTCTGTGATTCTGTGGTCTTTAATTAAGTCTTAATTAGTATATAACATACATTAGGAGTTGATGTATAATGGAAGAGCAAAGATTTGAAGATAAGGTAAGGGGTTCGGTTGTGCAATATAATTCTCTATTGTTATCATTTCTGAACAACCTCATCTCCTTCTATGAGGTTATTCAAGCTTTCTGATAACAGAGGCTTATTCCTTTGTAGATAAAAAGTGCGAACGAAGTCGGGGATAGTGTTAAGCTGCTGGGAAATTTTGTTGATAACATGATTAGGGAGATTTCAATTAGAAGAGAGGTGTTGGAATGAGATTAGCTTAAATGGGAAATATATTCTTTTAATTATATTTACAGCGTTAGGGAGGGGAATTTCCAGAATATAAAGAAAATCACAACAATAACTCTAAACCACAGTTCTTCCACTCACACAAACTCGGCCATCCAATTGCAAACTCTCGTCTTTTTCTTCTTCTTCGTAAGGTCTTAACAGACTTGACTAAATAACCTCGATGGAAATTACTAACAAACTTGATGAAAATTTCTAGGAGCCTTTGACAAGAGGGTTTGTACTAAAAGCAAAGAATTATTAAATAATTGCAATGTTCAATTTGAATTCTTAGGAGTGTAGATGAGATTTGGACTAAGAGTACAGAAAGAGAAAGTTGTTGGTTAGACGGTTAATCCTACTATCTTGGAAGTGGACATAGACTTACTTTCTTCATGTTTTCTTAAGAGGTGAAGTAGTTCTTATACTTCTTTTAGTACTGTGTTGATTGAAACTATCCATTTCTCTAGGTGTAGAGCTTGGATATCCAGAGTTGAAGCTCTTATAACATAAAACGTAAAATTTAAACCTAGGATTGTGTATTTGTAACTAGTTAGAGTATGGTAACTGCTTAGGGTACGATAACTGGGCTGTTTTAGATACATAAATAAAATAGAGACTCTTTTAGAAACCCCCATATTAGTCCAAAGATTATGTTAACTATTTTTGCGAGTTTCAGGAGAGAGAGTTACAAGTACCGAAGTCCTGCACTCTCGATGATCTACTGCTCTTATCAAACATAGCTAAGACACACATATTTAGACATCATAACACAAATAAACCTCCCAAGCTTTAAGACAAGTTGCAACAGGCATGAATATTATAAGTGATTGTATCAATGCCGGAAGTGAATAGACAACTGCCTACTGCTTCGACACAGAAACCGCTCCCGTCAGGGCCTGAGAAGAGCCATGGAGTCCCACCCTACAATTCTTAGAGTCAGCCGTTTTCTATTTAATCACATTTCAAAGAGGAAACAAAAGGAATGCGGGCTTATTTCGAGAGGTTTAATGCTTTAAGAAGCAACTTTCACCTTATAGATTTGGCCAAAGAGAGTTTACATACAGGATTGCAAGTGGTTGTCCACCCTTCATCAAACGTGCCGCAGTAAGAGTCGCTATCTCTCATCTGGGCTACAACGGTCTGAAAATCGCCGGTTGCAATAACGCCTACGTCGATGAAAGGGTCGTTGTTGATATCTGATGTGCTTTCGACGGCAACACCATAGTCGTAGTCTGCGCAGTTGCTCAAGCTGTATTGGCAAGCGCCGGGTTCACGGACCTGAAGTCTGTTTCGGTTGATGTTAGTATTAGTGTTGAAAGGTGATGAACTGAGAAGGTAAGAAGAGAGGATCGCACACACGCTGAGGTCTTGAGGGCTACTGCCAGGGCAATGGCCACAAACTTGTCGAGCTTCATAGTGAGAGTTGGAGTTAGGATAGGTAAGGTACGTTGCGGGATCAGTGAGCTCTTAGTTGGGGTAGCTTGTTTGACAACCTTGGAACTTCCGTAGAGAGTGATAATTGAATGTCGGACTTCTGAGATTGCACATCTTTATATAGTTGAAAACTCTAGCTAATACCTCGTTGTCAAGCTTCACAGACTGGTAGCTTAGCGAGAAGATGGCAGGCATGCTAAGCTGAGTTCCCTAGATCTAACCAAAACTAGAAAATGAATACAATAAAATATTTGAGGTAATACCCCCAGGTACCGGCGACAATATCTGACTGTATCTTTTATAACGAATCAAGGGTGAAAAGATCATAGGTGATGCAAATGAGACGGCATGCTAAATGATCTTCGCCAATCTAACCGAATCTAGAAAATGTGAACAGAGTAAAATGTTCAGCACAACCCCAAAAATAGCGGCAAACATTATCTGACATATTATAACAGCCGTTGTAAGGATACTACCTGTCCAAATGAAGAGAGAAGGAGAGAGATAAAGGGAGAAGAGAATAGCAACTTTATTAAGAAGTGATATAAAGTTAACTACAGCATGCGACCAATTTAGGATTTTCGATTAGGTGAGACTACTTTCAGCTCACCTGAGAGTTATAACTTTGAATACTAGAACAATAGCATCTTCTTCGAGCATTTTTGGTACTGGAAACTCTCTTAAAAAGATTTTGCACGTAATGCTCTACGTATAAGAGGTATATATGATGCCATAGATCGGAATTTCAATTCAATAAAATGTAATAATTACACTATATTTTAGTATATAGCTAAAATTGTCGTTATCTCTGATGATTCTGTAGCTGTAGAGAGCTAGTACTGAGCCCTTAGTCCTCGTATAAGTAGTATACTACTATTGGTTACTACAAGACTATCCTACTAGGCTCAAGGGATAAGAGCTTTTAGATAATACTTGCGATGATTGTTTCTAGAATGAGCGTCCAAGTTCAAGCTCATAAAAGTAAGCTGGCAATAAAAGCCTGTTATAAATGTTTACTACTAAGAGATCTGAGAGAATTAATACCGTAGTTGATGTACGCCAGCTTGCTCTTTCCCGAAAGAGAATGCCATACAGCCATGGGATGGATCAGCAATGCAATTTCCTCCTTTGACTTTTTAAATGCAGGACGCGAACACAGAGCCACTTGCACACTACTCCGAACAAGTCATCCTGCTTGTGTTTATAGTCTTATATAAGTATAGTTCTGTTCAGATGAATTCTCTCCTTCTAGATCCTAAAATAAGTTAGCTATGCTATATTCTTGCTTATACTAGGTCATTACAGATGCACGTACTATCGAGTACCTCTATAATTTTTCCCCAGGCTCTTCGCTCTAATAACGTTTTAATCCAGAGAGCCTAAAGAGCTGTTCTACAGCAAAAATCACCCCAATTACCAAATAAATTACATGAACTACAAACCTCGTAATCTTGCCATGTAAAGTAGTCCTCTACATCTATCTGTTTTTCAATCAATATCATCTTAACTCCATGTTTAAATAAAAACTTCTTTGTAGCCCACGATAGCGGTGGTCTACTATGACAGTCTGTCAAATCGAGATTATTACCACCGAGAATTTTTACTATACATCTTAGTCGATTGCAAAGTATAATATTCACTTGTAGACCATTCGTCTACTTCGGTATATGCATATATTGACTATATTCATTTCCCTTAACCACAATTCCATCACAGCCATTAATATTCAACTTAACGCCTTGATATACACACGGTCCCGGAGAGAATAAAAAAAAACCTCCACAGCAAGAAGGAAAAGCTACTCAAGCATAATGTTCTAGTTGTACACGAAATATCCGTAGAATTAATTAACCAAAGGAAATATACTCTTCCAAGTACAAGTACCTCATATCTCAACCAAAGCTTCACACTCAAATAATATCCTCCAATACAATACGACCTCACCAACTACTAACTATCAACCACCAGCACCACCCATATCCCAAAACACAGCCCGTTCCGAATACCAGTCAGTACCCAAAAATACTGTATTCGGGATTCCAAATCCCAAAACCCCCAACCTCAGGAGAGAGAAAGAAAAAAAAGCTTAAACCATCTCATCCCCACCTGAGTACATACAGTAACATCCTCACATCATCCGATCATCAATTCGATTGATTATTCAGAACAAAACCGTGAACCCTAGACTTGGCTTGCCACTGCTTGCCACTGCTTGCCACTGCTTGCCGCTTACAACATCACAAACACATTGCTTACAAAACCACCCAAAACCCAAAACTCAGCCCAAAACTTAGCCCAAGAACCACTCAAGACAGCATGACAAACACAAGGATGAATCAAGTACCGGTCGATCATCCGTTAGTACTGTAGTAGTCGTACTGTGTGTGTAATTCTTTCTTTTGTCAGCCCTGTGTTTTAAGGTAGGTGGGTAGGTAGGCACGGAAACGGTGGGGGGGCGAGGTAGTTAGTTGCTGGGACATTTATTGTGCCAGGTATGGAAGTATGTTGCTCGCTTGTATGTGGAGCCGAGAATGGAGAATAAGGGGAAAGAGAGGGAGAAGGAGATACGGAGTAGGTACAGTAGGTTTGTTTCGTTAGGTGCTAATTGACTTTTCGATGTTGCGTAAAGCACGGTAGGTACCGTTCCATGGAAGATATTCTGCATAAAGGAATATCGAGAAAGCCACTAGTACAGAAAGAAGACAGATTTGCGTTGGTAGTGTTGAAATTTCATTCCTCATCAATTCGTAAACGCCAGAGCCAAGCCATGCCATGCCCTGCCATATCTATTTCCCCGTCTATTAACATCCATCCAAGGAGATAAATGATCATCAAAAGAGTCATTCCAGTTCATAAAAACAAGAACGCATAAAAGCAAAAAACCCCACAAACTCCATAGGACTACGCAAGACGAAAATGCCAGTCTTTAATTGCGGTCGTCAGCCCATTTAACAAATTGTACAATTCTCCACTTCAAACTTGCTGTTCGTAATCTTGCACCCCAGATGAACATTGGAACTGCAAGTAGTAGAATAAATGCTGTAATCAGAGCCCACTCGCTCAAGGCAAGCAATACACCAGAGTCCGCAATCCATGTATTTGTGCCGGCGGATAGACCGAAACCGATAATAGCTGTGAGTACATATTAGTTGCCTGTTTTGCTGTACGATGTCTGGGGAGCAACAAACATTTAAAAGCTAGCTGAGCAATTGTAACTTCATTTGCAACGGGATTGTAAGCGTCGAGGGTGCTGCGTTCTTGTTAGCAGGATAATCTAATGTTGACTTGATGATTTGACTCACTATACTAGCGAGATATTGACGGCCTGACCACCAGAAAACGAGAGAAGAGACAACCCCAAAACAGGCACCATGAAATGCAATTTATTTTGCAAGCCATAGCCATATAGAAACAAACCAAGAGGTCCAGTAATCAGTGAGATCCCGATCGCAGGAAGTCTAAACTCTGGCTCTCTGATTCCTGCATTTTTGATAGTCAGATAATCGGCGACGGCTTCCCCGACCGGGCCACCAGCTGGAATTCCTAAAATGCCACCAATCAAGCTGCCGAAAAAGCAAAGTCCGCTCTGGAATGCAGTGAAGCCGTATGCTGTAGCAAAGTCGTTTGCAAAGCTCGATGAGATAGCCACAGAGAAGCCAATGAGGACTGACATGACGAGTGTTGCCCAAATCACAGGTGGAAGGAGTATAAGGCCAAATGGGCGAATGAACATAGCCCATAGGGTTTCGGAAGTATATATCTGCCCAGTAAATAGAGATAGGGTGCTCCAGTATGATGGCTTCTTTGGTCCCCCTGGGATCACCCTAGAATTGCTCGTATTTGCTTCCAAAACGGCTGCCTCAAGACGACGAATTCTAGCCTCTAGCAGCTGGATTTTAGCAGCCGAGGATTCGGCATCATACGCTGGGGCTTCTTCGACATTCTGGGAATAATAGCGCTCTATTCGTGCCTTCTCATCGTCTAGTATGATAGATAACGATAGCCTATATGGATTCGTTTTGCTCTCATAAATATCTCCTTTTTCGTCCGCCTCGGTATAGACACGGTTATATGCTGTCTCCGGAAAGGTGAATATGATAAGCAGAAGTAGAAATCCAATTAATCCAGCTCCAACGTAATAGATAACCCTCCAAGAGTCGTGGCGGGTGATAGCACCTGAGATGATAATGCCGACCGAGACACCTGAGCTTGTTGCAAAGTTATACATTCTGACTTCTGTCAATTTTGTTCCAGTAAGTTGCATCTGAGAAACTTACTTACGCCATAGCAGTACCCCTTTCGTGAAGGAAGAAGACATCCGATATCGTGGTTGGACCTAAACATTCTCCAGCGCCCGAGAAAAATCCCAGAAGAATTCTTGCTAAGATATTGTTAGCAAAAGAGATCTGTCTGTTGTACCATCAAAATACGAACCAACCAACTCGCTTTTATAGTCTGAAGTCAACCCAGCCCATAGAGCAGTGGCCAAGTAGCCAGTAAAAGATATGATATACCACGGTCGACGGCCATACTTAGTAATGAGAGGCATCCAGATCAGATTACCGGTTCCCTGCATCAACGCCGAAGTTGTGAAGAAGAAGGCTACCTGTACAAGTGCAGTCTGTACATTGGTAGTACCTAGACTTGGCGAAAAGTCTTGACCTTGCTGAAGAATTGCTACAGCTGGTCCAGCTGCGAGGAAAGTGCACATCAACATTCCAAAGCATGTGACGATCGCAACATAATATTTGAAAGGCTGCGACCTGTAGCACCTCAATACATATTCCTACACGACACGAAATTGGCAAACATACCAATTGAGCGGATCATTAGGATCGCTGGACGGTTTGGGGATAAGAATAATCTCTCCAGTCGCAGAGCGCAATTGCACTGTTCCCAACGCCTTTTCTTCCCCAGCCCCCTGAATCCCATTTTCAAATCCGATAGCCATGGTCGTTAGCGTTGGTATCTGCTCTCACCAGGAGACCTGTCGGTTTGTGGAGTCGTTAAAAGTCAGTCGTCTTGAAAGAAAATTTTCACATAGGCCAGCCTTTAGTTGACAGGAAGGCTGAACTTCACACTTTGATGATATATCAATCTTTCAGCTTTCAAATCCTGCGGGACCACTCACTGAAACCTGGGGTTTCGGACGACCTTGAGGGCCGCGTTTCCGCCGCCCATTGTCCGCATAGGGGTCAATGCCAAGAAAGTGCCGAGAAATAGAATGCAGTGACGTCCCACTTAGGACAGGTAGCCCGCTTGGTCAGCCCTGAACCTCAGACTCCAACCTGGACGATCTGATCTTCGTCTGTAAGCCAGATTGCATTGTAGCAGATTGGGAGGTGCTGAGCCACGAAGCGGTCTCTGCAACAGTTGGTAAGTAGAGATGTGCCCCCTTCCTGTATTACTTCAATCCCTAACTCCCCTAACTTCCCTAACTCCCCGCTCCGGGGTCAGGTTCAGGAACCTCGTCGCTAAAATCGTTTCCGAGACAAGGCGCGAAGCGATCCTGCTAGGGCTTTTTGGCAACTACCCCCCCCGTAGTAGCCCCAGTATTACCCCCCAAAATGGAAGGTCCGATGCCAGGTACGATCTCCCGAGTATTTCGCGCAGGAATATTGAAAAGATGCATAATTGCTGTATTGGTAATCCAAACTTTGGGTAGAAATCATCGTCGGTGTCCTTGAGCATCGAGATGTCAACAAAACCGTCCCTGTTGCAGATAGTCGGCTCCCCACCAAAAGAAATACAAATACTTTGCACATACTCTATTAGGTTGTGAAATTTGTGGGAGTGCGAAAGATAAGGGAAATCAAACCCATGTCTTAACGAGGAATGCCCACTTGGAAAGATGCTTCATCCCAGCTAAATGCTTTGCGCTGTGCTGTAATTATGTGAGGCCCTGACAAGGCTGAGCCACAGAAGGAATCCACAGAGCAAAACTTTGCTTCCTTCTTCCTTCGAATTTCCTTCAAACTTCCTTCAAGCGTCGAGCAAAATGCAACATCATTTGTGACTAGAATAGAAATAATCCTCGTCGTTCTGCAGCAACAAAATATGTACTGGTACGTCATTTGCTGAAGTTATCTGGTGTTGAGTGCTCGTGGCAATACGTTACGCGTCCTTCGAGAATCTAGTTGGCCAGGTGTTTCACCGCACCTAGCACCACTGAGCACTGGCCCCAAAATTGTCGCTAGCAGTGCTCCAGTAGTGCTTTTGGTAATGACCAGTACTTACTGTTAAATTTGCAGCCAGCCAATAGTGCGTGCCATGATTGTTTGCTACTAGTATTCCAATAATAGGCAGTATATGAGAAGACGCGTTGCTTCGTTTCTCCCAGGCAGACAGCCTTCTTAGGTTAACGACCATCCATTTGGCCGAATCGATGCACGCACGCATGAGCAGCTCAATCGCCAGCTCAAAACCCTCGGAATTTGGGGTCGTTCCCATAATACCTTATGTAGCGGGTATACCTCCGTACCCAGTTTGAAATGGGCCCTTGCTGATTCATTCTTAGGAGTCCATGATCACTGCCAGAATCGTGGAGTAAAATGAAAGCTGGGGTATATTTCTGTCTCACCTCAGAGTCTCTCTAAGAGACAATCTCACCTCCACACAATGCCCGAGCTGAAAACGTGTTCTGTAGATGATATCGTTCAGAAGATAAGGCATCAAACCACACGACGGTATCGTCGAGTAAAAATCGCTTAGAAACGACAAAAATGGCTTCAATGGTACCTCAGAGAGGTAAAGTTGGACATCTAAGCAAGCTATCGAGTGGCCTTGCGTCAGGGATATTTTGTGAAGACCCAAAAGGGTTGGCCACACGTCATTTTGCAAATACCATTCGAGGATTGGCACTTGCAATACCGTTATTGTGCTTAAGCAACTGAATATTGAACCTCTTGTGTCAACTTCTCAGTCGTTACTTGATCCCTTCCGTTTTACAATAGGAATCCCTACTCTCCTTCCGGTGTGGAGGTGGGGGAATCATGCGCCCCACGATAATGGGTATGGGGAGACTCGGCCATTGTCTCAACAGATGTCTATATCACGCCAAAGTGTGTTCTCAATCGAGGAGTCCCGCGACCGTGTAGCTTCTCGTTTGCGCAAACTGAGACCAAATAATAGGGAGTTTGTTTCTGTCTTCGGGACCGCTTTGAAATGCTAGCAAGCTGCTCGAATGTTCGGAAAGAGGAGAGACTTGCATCAACTAGGAAACCACTTCTACTCGCATCTGGCCATAGGTAGGTAGCGCTTGTTCCTCAGCTTCCACTTGATTCTTGCCCCTTGCATTATGTATGTACCAGGTGCATCGTTCATCGTCTCGTAGCTCGAATAGCGTCCCATAGTGCAATCAAACTCGTCGTTCTTGCTCTCTGCATCTGCAAAACACATATCAAGTTGAATATCGGAAAGGGGCCGATAGTCTTCGAGCCTTTCGCCCCTTCAGAGTACATCTGCCGCTGATGTTTCCTGACTTGTGCGCTCATTCCGCCAGAGTCGCCATGTGTTGTTCCGCAAAATTTCTCATGCTTCCCTAAACAGAAGGAACAGATATCCTATAAGGTTGAGCAGTGGTTGCCTTATAGGTTTTGGAGGAAGTTGGCAGCCAGGTCATCGACGGCATGACGGGTACGTAGATAAGGTATTGTTGATTCAAGGCCGGCGGCAACAATTGATACTCGGGAAGGCAGGATGGTGGCTTCGAAGGTTATATGAATCCGGCTTCTTGGGATCGAAGAATCCACGAGGTAAGTCGATATGTCCCTAGTCTCTGTTCACTAAGATCTTCGATTTGGAAAGGGGCTGAGGGTACTTTATAGTGATGATGGTGCGATCAACTATCACCAGATCTGATGTGGATCGGGCGGATCTGGTGGATCACGTACAGCTGATCACGTAATTGCTCGGTACTACGAGAATTGCACTAGCGGCCGAGCCCAAAAAGCTCTATCAGGCGAATCACTGGCGGCACCTCAGCTCAGGCTTTGTACAAGTACTGAAAAAACAGCCTGGCAGCTCACAAAAACATGCAAACATGGTCGCTTAGCTCAGTTGGTTAGAGCGTGGTGCTAATATTGCTGTAATGAGCATTATGGTACGCCAAGGTCGCGAGTTCGACCCTCGTAGTGACCAATACTTCTGTTTTTGAGCTTTTTGTAGCCTTCCTTTCTTTTGGGGGGCGAGGGGCGTCTTTTTTCTAGCTCTTTCGGCCCTCTCTGAGTCCTTCCTTTTTGTTTTTTGTCCCCAGTGAACAAGCGGGGAAATGTTGGAGGCTAGCGATTCCTTCCTTTACTAGTACTTCGTACACATCTAACCCATATCAGTGTAGTAAACTAGTATGTTAGAACTACAGGTATATACAATCAATCTGTCGCTGAGCGCACCACATCAACAAATAATCTTCAAGCTTGTTATCACAACCATAACTTCGCAAAATGCGATTTCCTTGAAGTAGCATTTCTGCTTTCTCCAGGAGTGAAGTACAATTACCAACGTCTGTTTTGGTATTCGCTAGAAAATTATTATAAACGACTCAGTGATCAAGGACTTGGCATTACTGAGTATGGCAAACAGCTCCCCTCAAGGCGAGAAGATAAAAGATCAACAGAGCGCTGATGGTATAAATCATTCATTATCGCGGTAGCTCACCGATGGTGGACAAATCAAGCGCACCAGAGCGAAATGGGTAGACGGCTAAACTCCATCTTTTTTATTACCCCCAAGGAAAGAATAATACTGGCTCTGAAGAACTCTATTTTAGCATTAGAACAAATACGAAGTAAAGCAATATTTTTCTTATTTCAAATGCTATACTTAGTCCAGAGTCAACGAGGGGTCCAATTCAAAATCGGGGCATACAGAGTCTCTGGGTATATCAAAAGTCCTCGACGTAAGAACTGGAACGTTAGTATTCAATACACGGACAAACTGGGAAGTCAAATCAAAGTTCAAAGAGTCTAGGAGTAGATTCTTCCTTGGGTCACAGTAAAACCTAGTATTAAGACTTGATATATGCTGCCAATTTATGTCTTCTTGTCATTTATTTTGAATGGAATTTGTTTAAATATTTCTAAATATAAGTTGTTATTGTCTCTAACCCAAACACAATGAACAACGAGACGTCAAAAGCATACCTGGATTTAGTTCGAGTCTAAAGATTGATATGACGGAAGCTGATGGGTGTTGCTACCATGTTGCAGGTCGGAGGCGCAAAATAAGTGTGTGGAAAGTCTAATGTTCTTCTACGGTGCGGTAACTACTTAAATACTAGACATGTTACTAATGTAGTCCTGTAACAATGTGATATGAGTTAAATACCCTAATACACTGATACAGTTCGACTGATGGGTGGCTACTTTAATGTGGAGTACACTTCTTCATGCAATAGTGAGTATTGAAAGTGTTTTGCATAATGGTAACCTTATGTAGGTCGCTACTGAAATATATACAGGTATTGAGACATTGATACATGAAAACATAATTTTAAAACTTTGACGCCCCAGCATATCGAATCTCCCATATTTACAAACTATCTTCTCTTAAATAACTCAACAGGCCATCCGAAGCAGTAATAGTAACTGTACAAACACCCTTCGTCACAAAACCCACAGAAAGTACCTTTATCACAGAACGCCGTACCGTACAAGAATTTTCCAGCTAGTCTGTCGCAAATAATGAAACAGAGGTATAATAATGCTCGAAATCAAAGCTCCATTTGAATATGCTGCTGCTGAGAAGGATACTGTGCTGCTAGCTGGTGAAAGCTTTTTCAGAATTAGATTTAATGTCTTTCTTTACTCAATTGAGATAGATGTAAGGATCAGGTACTTACAAGGAAGTAGTTGGTATTATCAGTAAGTCTGAGAAGGCTTCTCTTCCCGTCTCGATTCCTATCTCGAGGTATTGGAATAGATGATTGAATTTAGTTGATATTGATGTGTTGTTGATTGGGGTAGCTGGAGGGAGGTCTGCTAGTAAAGGTGTAGGTGCCGATACGGCTAATGTTGCAAGGGAGAGAATTGTGAGGGTTGTGGTTGTGGTGAACTTCATGTTTGTTGTTGGTGAAGGAGATGTGATGTTTATCTGTGGAGGATGATAGTGGAATTTATAAAGGACTTTTGCGGATGACTGGAAGTTGTTGAAGTAGGAAGATGTTGAAGAGTGAATAAGCTGGATGAGATTGTTGATGTTGGAAGAAAGTGACTTTGTGTTGTCTTTATAAAGTCTTCAGATACTGAGCCCTGTGTTTAATTTACTCGATATAGCTTACAGATCTAGGAAAATTACATTCTAGTCTCGCCACATACGTGTGGCGTTTAACTGGCCTTTCATCGCTTCATCTGAACGAGATATTTTCCTGCCACATGCGCGCTTGTTTCCGCAAATGGTATGCCTGTCATCTGTTGCACTTCTCCAGCCTGCCACATGGCGTTCCCGAGTTCTTGGGCATGGTACTCAACTTGCACATAGAGAACGATCTTCGTTCCAATACCAAGGATGACCCGAAGCATGCAAATCTCGAGCTTCTCTGAAGCCGGATTTGTACTCGTACAAACTGACCTATGACAGAAAGCTCTAAGGATCTTCTAGAGTAGAAGTTGAATTATGCGTAATCAATGTTAAACTATCCGGCTCTGGTTAGACCCTTTATGTCATCGAGATCTAATAAGCCGTAGTTGAAATACAATTGCCAGGAACCGAAACTGTAAAAGCTCCTGCCAAGTCTATGAATCTAGATTTGATGATCTTGGAAGCGAGCCCAAATAGTTCTAGCCAGATTTTCTGGGACCCCAAGTTTCTCTAAGATTTCCGGATTTATGTAGCTAGCCTACCAGTACTTAACATTCCTTGTTTCAAGAGCTAGGACAATGCCGAGTCCCGTCCTACCTATTACTGACTATTGGATTTGGGAATTTCCCGGGAACAAATTGATTTTTATAATGCAAAAAGCGGTTAGACCCTTAGCCTACATTTTCAACGTGCGCTTAGAAAAACAAAAACATATTTAGTTGACATAACGGCTTATACTTACTTATCTCTGCGTTGCCTTACTATTTCCCTTTTCTAAGGAAGACCCAACTTCTAAGATATAATTATTACTAAATCCAAATGAACTGATTTCCTACCTAGGGATTAGTCTACAACTTATCTGTCACCTGTGAACAAACCCAGAAAGAAAGAAATGAATCCTAAGACTATAAAATCTAAAAGTTTACCTTAATAATTGCCAAATCTCTCCTTGCTGTCATTCCACGCGCACGACGATACAACAAACAAGTGTCATACATACATGTCCACACAGCAAGACACCCCTTACTTTATAACTTTCTGGGAAACTGTCTACTTTTTTCAATCTGCCCGCAAAGCTACGTCAATATATCTAGTTCGTGTCTTTGCCACGGCTGTCCGGTAACGCTTTGAGGGCTAGAGATATGTATCTGAGACCTAGCCTTTGAGCAATAAATTACCCTATTTGTGTTGAGAAGTAAGAAATACTTTATTAGTTATATGTTAGCTCTGCACACATAAAAGGAACGCTGTCATATCAATCTAAATATGCATATTTCTTCTCATGTACCTATTTCTTGACTTTCAAAAATAAAACAAGGGAAGGAAAAAAAGGCCAAAAAAGGCCAAAAAAAAAAGATCCCAAAAAGGATGATCAGGCTGGGGCTCGATCCCAGGACCTTCTCGGTATTATGTGTTAACATTGTTAACGAGATGCTGAAGATATGTTAGAATTGTAATTATACTGATGATGATATGTTGCAGAACTCACTGATAACCAACTACACCACCCGACCATGTTTGCTTTGTTTGTTGGAGAATCAGGCCCTTTTTCATTTTAGATAGGTCAGCCGGAGGGGCACCAGTAATAGCCTACCGGTGTGGAGTTTCTCGGGTAAGACGAATAAAGTCTAGACAAGACTATAGTTCAACCTTACAATTGTTCCACAGTAACTTCTAAAATTCTCAATGCTATTCAATGGCAAGGCCTTGTACGAGTATTGAGATATGGATGTAGATCACGTGGATACATACTTCGTTTCCCCTTTTCCTCACTCGCTTATCAGAAAGAAGAGTTTTCTTTATCGCATTCGAGTGCTGGGAGGGATAGCAAAAGATCCATTGCTAACTATTGTAGAGAAAATACTCGATGCATATTCGAATAATGGTAGGTATAAAGTAAATTCAAGCTGCCAATGCTTTCAACGAGAGACTATATTATAAAAATCTACCGGCTAGGTCACTAGCCATCAATCAAGGGAGTCTGGGGAACCAGAACTCAAAATTCACCTGACCTCCCCCACATCATCCTCCAATAACAGTGAGTGAACATCCTAGACACTATCGTAGTTTCTGTTGTTGTAAGGATGAGCCCTTGAACATATTATCCATATCAGGTATAACCTCTTATAAGATTTATGCACGCTCGTTTGTCAG
Organism: Pezicula neosporulosa; assembly: GCA_009805495.1. Taxonomy (NCBI): domain Eukaryota; kingdom Fungi; phylum Ascomycota; class Leotiomycetes; order Helotiales; family Dermateaceae; genus Pezicula; species Pezicula neosporulosa. The sequence continues at coordinate 161,542 of SELE01000036.1, forward strand.
CAATATACAAAGCCACTCACGAACTGTTTCCTCCTGCCTGTCACCTTGTCAGTCAGCAATGGTGTCGGCCGACGCATGCTTACAAGGAGGGTAGCATAGGAGAGAGGATTAGAGAGAACTTCCGCGATAAACAGGAAGATATAATGGGCTTCGGTTGCCCATTTATTCATATTTTACAGTTTAATCCAACCTCAAGCTGCCGTTCAATTCCCGACCATTCAACCGATAAACTTTGTCAAAATTCCATGAAGACATTATGTGGGGAGTACATACTTCTAGTCCAGTCGACGCGGTCCAACCACCAAAAGAGGTCTATAACTGGCGAGTCTACATCATTGCTTTAGTCTCTTCAATGGGAGCTGTACTCTTCGGATACGATCTCGCGTTTATTGGGACTGCAATTACACTTGAACCATTTCTCAAGTTAGTTTAATCTCGTCGATAGAACTTGGGGCCGAGCTAACAGAGGATAGAGATTTCGGACTCGCAGATTCGAATGCTGCTTCAAAACTCGATGCATTCTCAGCAAATATTGTATCTCTACTTCAAGCTGGTTGCTTTTTTGGAGCTCTTGCTGCTGCTCCACTCGGTGATAAGCTAGGCAAGAAAATTACATTGATCGTTGCTGGTATTCTATTTTGTGTGGGATCAATCATACAGGTGGCTTCCATGGGAAACACTGCAGTAATGTTCCTTGGAAGAGTGATTGGAGGACTGGTAAGTGCCACCTGAATTCCGTCTCCGTATATTTGGTTTTACGTACTGAAAAGAGCACAAGGGAGTGGGCTCTGCAAGTATGCTGGTCCCGCCATATATAGCTGAAGTTTCTCCACCATCAATCCGTGGTCGTCTTGTTGGAATATATGAACTCGGTGTTCAAGCTGGTACTTGTATAGGCTTCTGGATCAATTACGGCGTCACTATAAACGTCGCGCCAACTTCAACGCAATGGAGGATCCCATTTGCTATTCAACTAATCCCTGGTGGCATCCTGATAATAGGGATGTTCTTTCTCCCGGAATCCCCGCGGTGAGTGAGTGAGCTCTTTTCATGGAGAAATTATGTTAAATTGGCTGCTGACTGGTGGATACATAGATGGCTTGCCAATTTCCGAAACCACGAGTTAGCTATCACAATGCTGGCAAAACTCCGTAACCTTCCGGTAGATAATGAGTATGTGGTTCATGAAATGCTTGCCATCACGAAACAGATTGAGCAGGAAAGGTTCATTACAAAGGGAAGCGGGTTTATAGCCGATCTCCGAGAGAGAGATTGCTCTGCCAGGAAATCGAAACAGAATTGCCCTTGGTATAGCAATATTTATCTTCATGCAAATGGCAGGAAGTAATGCTATCAATGTAAGCATGACCCTCTACTTGGATACAGAAGATACAAACTTATCTGAAACAAGTACTACTCTCCCCGAATATTCAAATCCATTGGACTCTCTGGCCAAAATACAGGCCTTATATCCACAGGAGTCTATGGAATTGTCAGAATGGTTGCAGTGGTTATTGCTATGTACTGGGTAGTCGACAGATTCGGACGGACCAAGATGCTAATATATGGAAGTGCCGTTTCTGTAAGCGATTGCGAGAAGTATTGAACATCAATATTTTTTACTAATTCAATACAGGCCTTCGCCATGTGGTTCCTCGGAGCTTTCGTCAAGATCAACCCTGCTACAACCGACTCAACGGTCTCGCAGCCTCATATCAGCGCTGCGGCGGTTATACAGCTGCGGTGATGATCTATCATATACGCAGTGGGATTCTGTTTTTCGTGGGCCGGTATCCCTTGGATATATGCCAGCGAAATATTCCCGTAAGTACTAAAATCATTCTAGGCACACATAGAGCTAACATGCAAGATAGACTTCGAATCCGCAGTATTTGTATGGCCATTTGCACAGCAACACACTGGCTTATGAACTTTGTGATCGCTCGAAGCACGCCTTACATGATCCGCAATATTAAATTTGGTACATATTTCGTGTTCGCAGCTAGCCTGACCTTAGCTATCCCGTTCGTGTACTTCTTTTTACCTGAGACGAAGGGTCTCTCATTGGAAGATATGGACAGGTTATTTGGCGTTGCTAGGAAAGACTCACGTTTATCCATATCGGATCACGAGAAAGGAAATGTTCAGATTGAAAACAAGGAAGAGAAGGTAGCTAGTAATGGAATATAAGGCTGGTAGATTAGCCGAGTGAATGACCTAAAATAGGAAATAGCTGGATGCTCTTGCTCGCTTAGTAAAAAACTTGGTAAGAAATTCAGAAGTAACCTTGTAGTTAATAAATAGTATTTAGATCCCACCATTTAAGCAGTTAGATACAGCAAGAAAAAAGCAAAAAAATAGTGGTCGAGCGGCTGTAGGGTGGAAGGAGGGTAGGGGTTTTACTTACAAGCTTAGGAATCGTTTTGGTATCGTCTCCAGTTCGTTCATCGATATTGGCGCGCTGTTCCAGAAACCAGTCGACCGGAATCCAGGCGAGTTCATTGGGACAGCTCCCTCATCTCTTCTATAGCCAGAAGTCGACGCCGCAATTCCAAATTCGGCGCCGATTCCAACCAGCACGTCCACCATTCCAGACCCTCCACAGAAAGGTCTGTGAAACAAGCCCTCCGCAGAAGGTCTACGATATCGGTTGGAAGTCTCTCTGGCCCCTTGTACCCGAGAGAGACGACCGGTTGATACTTAGTGTAGGGAATGGCGTGTGCGGAAACCACATCTCTGTGAGCCCCCGACTACTAACTACCCCCTGGCCCTCTGTACCCGAGGGGGATTTCAGTCGGGGATCCAAGCTCTCTGTAAGATTGCACAAGAAGGCTATCTTAGGTCTGCTTTGTAAATTTGGAGTAAACTAGCTCGACCACGCAACCGGACACTAACACATGCGCGGAGCAGGATAAACTCGGTGAGAGTGGTAGAAGTATAGGTTACCGGATTCGGATCGTTCGGGCGAAGCTGTCGTGAAATTTCGGGAAGGCGATTTTCGAGGGAGTTATCGAGGGCATCGTCAGGAGGATTGTCGAAGGCGTCGTCGAGGCGGTGGTGAACGCGGTGTTCAAGGCGGTCGGCGTGGGGGGAGGCAAAGGCAGGCGAATCTGAAGATGTTAGTATATGGATACTTTTAAGCACAGTACACTCTTCAACCGCTCGATCAAGACGGTTTGCTCATTTTGTTTAGCAGAAGTAGCCTAAAACGCGTTTTATCACCACTATAACACTCAAATATCCTAATTTCCATAACCTGAAATTTTCTAAGGTTGAAGTCAACCTTGACTAGACCTGCTCACAGATCTTACCCTATAATGCCGTTCGATATGAAAGAAGGCATTCATAGCGAATTTTAATTAGATACATACTATAAGCATTCACCTTTTTGGCTTCTAGCCCCATCTTTTTTATTTTTGTGGTTTGCTATTGTTGTGTTTGTTGTAGCGCTAAGCGAACAGCAACAATCGAAGTGCCTTGCGCGTTGCCTAAGCCGAACTTATACAGAAGTAGCTCTCTCTCTTTCTAACTTAAAATAGAATTCTGCCAGAAGTTTCATTATGCCAAACCTAATACATTCTAAATTGTAGCCAAAACAATGCGCGTCAAAGAGTTAGCAGTGATATCAACTTACTATACTACTCTAAATAGATGCTTTCCAACTCTATACACAGATGGGTAAATGAAATTAGGCTCTAAGTCCAATCTCGCAATTATTTTCCCTTTCTTCCTTATATTCTGTGTCTTTTGTAGCCATTTACTTAACTCAAGTCAACGACATTCACTGCTCGGCAAATTTTAGCGAGGAGGTACCTAGGCGAGAGAAGCTTAGTGAACACGTGCTCTTCTAACTTCTTTAAATAGATTTCCACCTAGATAATTGCTTGAATGATATTTGGATAAGGAAATGCAAGCTGTTAGATTGATATTGGAGATGTAAGAGCATCAGATAACTTCAGATAGCATGCGATTCAAGATAGCTTTGTGTAAATACGGTTTGTTGATTTTAGTGCTATTGGACAAGAATAGTATAATATGTACAAGAAGATTCATTAACACCCTAAAAGATGTACAAGCAACAACAATTTCCTCTCCCAAATAGTCTGCTCAAATTTATGCATGAGCAACCTTGAATCCACCGGGCATCATCAGGTTAGTGAAAACCATGTCAGGATCATAAGCATCTCTAATTGTCTTAAGACGAGCGACGTTCTCAGCTGGGTATCCGGCGAATACTGATTGAGTCTCATCAGCATCGTTTAGGTAGATGTAACTAGCGGTGGCATTGATTGCCTCGAGTTGAGAAGTAATGTTGGCGTTGACAGCGGTGACAAATTCGTCAATGAGATCATTATCGGCAGCATCACCCCATGTCAAACTCTCCTCAACCCAGTACAAAGGGACTTCCTCAACACCCTGGGGGCAACCAATTCCCTGATTTGAGGCCTTGAGGAATGTAGTTGTGATAGAGTTCCAGGCGAGACCGACGACGAAGAAATCCGTTAGGTTCAAGAGGCCGTGTGAATGAACTGCGTCGAAGAAGGTATCATGAACGATGTTCATGGCTTCAACAGTGGCGACGGTAGAGAAACAACATGGAACAATTGGTGGAGTCCGTGTGACTCACCGCCCTCCTGGAATGCTGGGAATGCAGATGCTGCAAACTGACCCATGGTGAGGGGTTGCAAGTCAGTGGTGTTGCTTGCAGGAAGAAGTCCGCCTCTAAAGTCATCGAAAATAGCTGGAGCGGTGGCATTTCCGTTGTACATGAGCATGGCGTCATAGACTGGTGCAGCAGTGCTACCACCACCACCCAGACGAGCAACGGGAATGATTGCTGCCTTCACATCGGAGTCTCCATTTATGACATAGTTCTGAATCGAGTTCATCCACTGGTCTTTCGTTTCATCTCCAGCACCGAAGTGACCGTCAGCAAGCATTATGCCAGGTGAGTCGAAAGTTCTCAGTTGGAATTTGGTGACAAGGCAGAAAGAGTTGCCTCCACCTTGTAGTGCCCAATAGAGATCGGCGTGTTCGTTGTCGGCAGTTGCATCGACAATTGTACCGTTGGCCAAGACACACTGTTGTTCCGTTAGTTATATGAAAAGAGTATATAAGATCCAGTGGACCATACCTCAAAGCTTTGAATATTACCATTGGTAGAAGCAAACCCATATTCGTAACTGAAAAAGGACATGCCACCTCCAAGCAAGAGGCCAGGGACTCCAACAGGTGCATATCTTCCCCCAACAACCATTTTCCCGGATCCAGTAGATTCAAGGTATTCGTATGCATGACCCCACCTTTTCCCTGGTGCAATAGACAATGTCGCTTGGTCTTCGGAGAGCTCGAGGGTCTGAAGGTTCGTACTTGAGATCAGTATGCCAGTGGAATTGATATTCGCAGCGTCTGCTATTGGCATATGACCACCACCTCTCATTGCGAAAGGAGTTTGAAATTTTGCTAGATTCCAGACTGCAATTGACATTTCTTCTGCACTAGATGGAACAAGGACGCATGCGGGACCAAGCCAAGCACCTGCGTTCCAGGATACTGTAAAGTAGGATGTTAGCGGAATGCACTTGTTAAGTAGAATTGTAACTTACCCTCATTCTCTGCTGTGTAGTTGCTATCCGTGGTGAGGATAGTCATGTCAGGATAAAACTGCTTGAAGAACTGACAAGTCTCATCTGGAGAGTTCGAAGTATTGTAATTCAGGTCTCTGGCCATGACCGAGGCCAAAGAACCAGTCGCCATCGCGCCTAGTGAGAGAATTTGTGTAGTCCGCATAATGAAGATTGAGATCGGAGAGTGGAGTAGAGTGATGGAGAAAAGATCAGATGAGATGATGCTTTCTAGAACTTTTTGGGGGAGCTCCCCGCCATTTATATCTGAGCAGAAAACATATGTCTTGAATTTTAAATGACGATGTAGTTCCCCAAGAATTTACTTTTTCCCCATCGTACTCCGTACTACTTGCTGTACGCTGTGTCAATGACGGCTCTTTCCAGATCAAAAAGTTCCGTCAAATTGTGGGGGTGAGAATGATGCGCGAGAAACCCCGAGAACGATCTCGGAGCGAACCCAATGAGTGCCAGTTCCCACACGTATCGCCGTTGGGGGGCGACTCAGCACCTCGCACGCAGATTCTTTCCATGTAGGACCATGCCATGGGCTTGGCATACAGGCACATGTTCAGACGAAGGCATACTTATGAGGAGGTGCCTTGCATATCTTAGCATTAAGAGGCAGGGTGGAATTTGCTCACCGCAGACTTGTGTTACCTTGGCGATTGAGTATATGCATAGTATGGCAGCTACACTGGCTATGCAGGAACAACTGGCCGCCTTGTTCTTCGTACTAAATAATTTTAGAATTCTTCGGATGCGCCTAGGAATCACGATACGCTATCAGCCCTCTTTGCTCTCAAAGTAGATTCTCTCTCTGAGTTACTTAGGTCGGGTTAGGTGCTAGAGTTGATCAAATCCGGTATAGTTGGGGTTTATATGAAATACTCGCTGTGTCTTCCTTCCAAAATATCCAGTTGCCATTTCCTCTTTCTCGTTTCTCGTAGAAACTTCAATAAGCTACACTTGATCTTAGCAGAAAAATTAAGGGAGGTGAACGGCGTATCATAATCCTAGCAAGGCCAAGTCATGTCAACTGAGCACATTGCTCGTGCATCTAATACTTGTGATTTGACAAGACAATCAAAAAATCGATCTAACCACAGACGTGCACTTTCTGATAAATCAGCATTTTCCTGATGATAGATAGTATTGTTTTGGCAGTATATCCTCTCTTTCCAACACTAACAAGGGAATTCTTTTCTGATTGAGCTCAAACATCTCACGACTAGAGTTGCGGATGGCGCCCGATCTACAAACTTAAGTACAGTATGCACTTTCATATACGAATAAGCTTAAAGCAGTTAGCTTCGAAGAAGCTTATCTTGAAAATGTAACCCGGTGATGTAGTTGACATACAATTGAGACTTCGGTGCGAGTCTGCGAGTCCGAGGAGTGGCAGTGCGAGTACGACGCGAACGAATTGGCCTCTTTCGCAGCTAATGGAACTCCAAGCTTGGAAGACTTGGCAATTGAATCCGCATGGTAGGGTCTTCGTATATGATTGGATATTTTATCTGTATACTCTCAGGCATACTGGTTCTGGTTGGCTGCGTATCTCTAAAAGTAGATCCCGATTACCGAGGTCGAGTAATATCGAAGAACGTTGTACGAATGTCTGTAGAAAGTAAATAAACAATAATGCTGGGGAAGATCTGCACATGGATCATAATTTAAAGTTGAAACGTTTGGTTTTGATTGCGGCCTTTTGTTCTGCCAGTGAAGACGAATAAGCCCGATGTTTTATCTACACTGACTCCATGCCCTCGGGTTGAACTATAAAGGCTATATTCAATCCTGGGAATACTTGGTATCTACTATGACCTCCACACGTACGAATATCAGCGCGAAGATGCGTGAAAAAACACTCCTATTATGTCGAGTCAGGTAGGTAACTTGTAAATAACTATCTTATCTTGTAACCTCGATCTAAATACATTTTTAAAAGCCAACATTATCCGATGTACCACAGCAAGAGAATCATTGAGCAGAATTTTACACTCTTTACGTGTAGCCTTTCAGTATTCGGGATGGGTAAGCGAATACCTAAGCGAATACCATCGATTACCATCGATTAGATCATTTATAGATTTTCTACAAGTCGCCGAGGACGGAAGGCTACTATAGTCTATACAACATCAATTTCTTTCTTGTTTACAGTACTAAGGCGGAAAGAACCTTTAGCATGGATAGGCACTAAAATCGAGCCCTGTGACCCTGATTTGTGCGGCAGTCAGGACGTCGAAAACGACAACACTCTCGAAAGCGAGGTACCTAGTATTCGGTACGAGGAGCTGCGTTGCTGCGCTGCTGCGTTGCTACGTAGCCAACCCGTATCTTCCGTACCAGATCTCTGAAGTTATACTTAGCTGGGAGCCAACACAAAGCAAGAAAACCCAAAGTACGATAGAAAGAACTTGTCATCTATGCGATGTATACGGAGTATACCAACTCATGACGTATAGGATGCAAAGAGTAAGGAAACTCAATGTGACGTCTTCCAAATTTTGATGGATCGTACTAAGATCGGTAAGGCACCCACCTACATGGAGAATTCGGTAGGATGGAGGTATTCATGCATACTCGCTCTCTTGGCTTGACATCCGTCAATGCAAAATCCTCTTCGCTTAGATTTATGATTCGGAACAGCCTAAAGTAGACTTTGAATCCAGGACTGGATCTCTTATATTTGGTTAATAGTATCCCTCTTTGACTGAGAAAAGCAACTGCCTCTCACGTTTCTACTTAACGATGTAATTGCTGGCTATCAAACCCTCGCTATCCCTATCACTGAGCGACATCAACCGTTTCCTGCTTAAATAACTGAAGGTGGAACTGAGAGATTTGCCACGATGAGAGTATCTTACAAAAGTGCCTCCAACTATCTACACTATAGTAGAAGAATCCAAGATTTCTTCACTGTATGGTCCAATATACAAGTATCCCCCCCAACAAGGCCTCCTGTAGCCTAAATAAGCTCCTCTTAGAGCTATTGCACTTACAACCGATAATCATTCTCAGAGGCAATATTTCTACATGTATTTTATAATAACTTAGTATTTACTACTCTATTCGCCCACTTCGATTCTCATGGTTCAATACCTTGCCTACATCAATATTGCACTAAATACAATTAACTACCTTGGCCTTGAACTTTAGTAGGAAGAAGCTTATGGAAATGGTTTAGTAACCTAGACTAAGTTCTATATGTTAAGGGAATTTAATATATTGAAACTTAAAACCTTTATGTTGCTGTCTTTATCGAGGATATTAACTTAGTTTTACCTTGTCTTATTCTTAAGTCAAATTACTGATTTACGCAAGAGTTCTATACAATTATTACTAGAATAAATGTTAAGGAGCTTTTAGGAGGGACCTCAACTAAGTAAGTAATATACTCTACTCTATAAAGAAACCTCTTAATGAAACCCCCTCTCTTCACTACCCCCTCCCCCCGGTCCTATACTTTATAAGTACCATGCCTGCCTTGTTACATTAACAAAAGCAGTAAATATACAAAGAAACAAGAAGACCAAAATGAAATCCAGATAAAGCTAAAAGGAGAGAAAATTAAAGGAAAAATTGTATCTGTACCTTATTCTCTTTATGCAAGTTTCCTACTAGCATTGTATACAAGCGCAAACCTCTTTAGTTGCTTTGCACCTAGATCTATAGATTTATACACAAAAAATAGTAACAATAAAATCTTAGACAATTATCAATTACAGAAGTATTGCAAATAATTCCGTGATTCCTGGGCATTGGGGAAAATTAGCAGAGAGGTATTCCTAAGCGATCGCTTAATTTTAACAATTAAGTGCCAAATGATAGTTTTCCTACTATTTCTAAGGGATTGTATACATGTTTGTAATCATTGACATCCTCACGTATGTTTATAGTAGAGAAGACTTTAGATAATATCTCCGCAAGGAATTCCTCATCTCTAAACAGTCTGTCTACAAGTAAGATAACCTGTTATAATATATGATTTGTAGTTCTAACGTTATTCAAAGAGAGGTAAGCTTGAGTTAGTTACTAAACCGCTTTGGAAATGCGGCTTGAAATTGTCAAGCCGCAGCGGCTATGCACTTCCATTGTGCGAATTTCTTGCTAGCTTCTTTTCTACAACAAGAGACGCGCAGCGCAACCTCTCCTCTCTCCTCAATTATCGCGCTCACCTCCGGAAAACACAGAACATCTCCTCAACACACATCCATTGAACACTATCACAATGGCTGACGAAGTCATGGAAGACTGTATTACTGATGGTAGTGATCAAAGTGATGGTACTCTATCCTGCGGATCATGTCTAGCATCAACTAAACCTTCAACCAACCCATCAACCAAACCTCTTACACTCACCAACAAAGACCGCAATGATCTTCAGATCTCAGAACCACACTCAGAGCCCTCAAAGATCAATGAGATGAAGGAGATCAAGGAGAGCAAAGAAAGCAAAGAAAGCAAACAAAACAATCCCACTCAATCCCACGAACTCAAACCCGCAACACCAACGAAGTATCTCTTCGACAACGGAAGAATCCAAGTCACAGATCCCCATCTCGCAGCAGCTATGAAAGATATGCACACCAATCCGCAAGACTCCAAGACTACAGCAAAGATCGATGGAATCCCAGCTTCTTGTTTCACAGCACTCTACCCAGCTGATCACTTCACCAATAACAATACAAGAGCTGAAAATATCGCTGGTGGTGCTGGTCATCGTCGTAGTAAGAAACGTAAGGTCATTATCAACATCCAAGATCCGCGCGGTAACGCTGCTCATGAAACGTCATCTCCTCAAAAAGTCGCTGCGGTTGACAACGATGTTAAATTTGACAAGTCGGCAACCACATCAAAAGACGAAAAGGTTAAGACGGACGAAGAAGGAGAAGGTGAAAAAGTTGTATCTACGCCAGCAAAAGCAATGCCAGTATCAAGAAACAAGAATGGAATGGGTTCAAGATACACACCAGCGACCTCAACAGACAAAACTCAAACTCAGAGCTTCTCAGTAGCTGGAACTATGATGGATCTTCCTGTTCTATCTACGAATGCATCCGGTGCTCAGAATCCGAAGATGTGTCCTCCTTGTGCAAGGTTGAAGATTGGTGGACACTTTTGTACGGGGTCGATTCCGGTTTGTGATCAGTGTACTGAGAGGGGGTTGGATGCTGAGATGTGTTGTTCGGAGGAGCTTTTGTCGGTTATTAGGAAGAGGAGGAGGGAAGGAGGGGGTGGTGGTGGTGGTGGTGATGCTGAAGATGTTGGTGATGGGAAGATTGTTCGTTCGTTTGGAATAAAGGATTAAGAGGCTTTATTGGTGGAGTTTGGGGTGGAATCTGGTGTTACTGCTGGAATCTATTGCTTGAGGATTGGGGTGAAAGATAATGCAATAAAGATTCTATTCCTGTCAAGTGAGTTACCTACATCAAGTAAGTTATTCACATCAATTAGGTTATCTAGAATAAGTGGGTTTCCTGAAATGAACAAGTTGCCTAGAAGCAAATTACTTAAAGTAACTAGGTTCGTCAAATGAAGTAGGTCACCAAATTCAATTAGGTTACCAAAACAAGGAAGTAACTCATGTAAATCACTCCAAGTAGATGATCCAACTCACGTAAATAGGGTATACAAACTATTTACAATAATTGCTAAATTAACAACATAAACCAAAACTACCTATCTAGCAAATCCATCTCCTCCTAATTCTACCAACACCAAACATGCTCAAAAAACAAAACAAAAAAAGAACAAACAAAAACGAAAACAAGCAAAAACAAACATTCTATTCTACTCTACCTAAGCATGTGCCATAATTGGTTTCTGATACCTAATCCCATATCCAGTCATGTACTCTTCAAACCCAGCAAAATCCTCTTTCCCCTCCCCTTTCTCCACCTGTCCCTCAACATGCTCAAGCTCAACTCTAAAAGCACTAAGCGTAACACCCTCAACCTTCCCCTTATCATTAATCCCAAAAACGAATTCTTCTACCGAGACACCTCCATACATAAGTGTATCAACATCAGTACTACAACTATTATCAAAAAGAATACCACTAGTATCCTCTCCTTTTAACTTTGTAAGTATTAATCTCCATACCTCACCATCGCTTCCTTGTGTTAAACCTGTAGGTATTAATCTAGGCTGCCATTCTCCACCATCGCTCTGATCTTTGATTCCGAATTCTGCTCCTTTTAAACCAGCGTAGATAGGATAGAAGTCTGTACCGTTGGATATCCATTCTTTGAGTAAGAGACCAGGTCCGTCTTCATCGACACTTACTCTGATCGTCGAGTTAAGGGTAGATGAGGAATAAACTCCTGCGTACCGGTCTCTAGCATCTTCCCTCAACGCAACATCCATTTCCCTCAAAACTCTCGTACTTATGTCAATAATCAAATCATTCAACGCGGAGAATTCTCCGGCTACTAGAATGGTAATTCCGATATTGAATTCGGGGATTATCAAGATTTCAGAAAGATAGCCGTGTAGGGAACCTCCTTTTCCGTAAATGTCGATGGCACGGTTGTCTGAGGTGATTTTTGTTGTTCGAAAGATCTCCCAGGGCATGCCGTAAGCGGAATTTAGATCCGCGGTCCAGGAATGTGGTTTTAGCCATTCGTTTATTTGGGAACTCGTTAGGAGTTCGGAGTTTAGGATTGAGCGGATGTAGATCGAAAGGTCGGTTGGTGAGGAGTAGATTCCTGCTGTTCTGTTTTGGTAGAGAGATTTGTTAGTTACGTTCTCTTCTTTGTGGGATTTGTTTTTGAAGTTGGTCTTTGAGCATGTGATTTGAAGCGGTTTGAGTAGGCTATGAAGGATTGTAAAATAGATGTTGAACTTACGGGTTTTCGGCCATAATATCTGTTCCCCAATTATTCTTTATGTCGGGAATGATACCTTGAGAATCCTTAGGCTTGCGGAGTCCTGTATTTGTCATGCCCAAAGGAGCGGTGATTGCATCTTTTACGCTATCCTCGTAGCTCTTCCCTGTAATCCGCTCGATGACTTGGCCCAAGATTGAGAAGGCTGCATTAGAGTAAGTGGAGCGGAAATTAGGTGCGAAAATGGGGTTGCGCATTTTGGCTACGGAGAGGATATCTATATTGAAGTTTAGACTTCGTTGTTTCTTTGGGAAGTGAGAAGTTACCTTGGCCATTGCAGGGTCGGTCATCATCTCCGATAAGGTTTGTCATGCAGGGACTCAGGTTTTCCTCTGCGACAGGGGGAAAACCCATGCCGATGGGATCTTTGATAAGGCCTAGGTAGCCAGCACCAGCAGCCATGTCATCCCAACCAGCTATATTTTAAATTAAATTAGTAAATGTACAGAATAAAACGAATAAAACCGAAAATCTCACGTTACACAAAGTAACAGCGAAGCGAATCATGACTTACTCTCTCTGCTTATCCCACTCAACTGACTCGCCAGACTACGAATACTGATATCCTTCCATTGCACCCCATCAATCTTTCCCCCTTCGGCTAATTCAGGAAGCCATTTCGTGACTGGATCGTCGAGATCTATGCCATTTTGCCGAAGCAACGTATATACCGTGAAGGTCTTGGAAATACTAGCTATCCTGAAAACAGTGTCACCTGTTACGTCCGTGGGGGCTGAATCCGTGTAGTTTCCTAGGAGTGGGGCGGTGTGATAGCCTTCCCAGATGGTCTCTTCACTGGATGTTACTTGGACCCCAAATGAAGTTTTATTGGTGAGCCATGGTGTCACCGTCTCAGCCGAGGTGACATTTGCAAAGTAGGCGTCTAATTTGGCAAGGAGAGGCGCAAGTCTCTTATCGTCCTTGGTGAGGTTTGGCGCAGGAAAGGCGGGCCCAGGCGAGAAACAGATTCCGTAGACGGTTGGGAGGAGGGAGGCTCCCAAGAGGAAAAAAGCATGTGGTACCATGGCCCGTAGCGAGAAAGAAGACCGCATCGTTGGATTCGAGGCTGCACCCACAAAGTAGGGTCGAGGAAGCTTTCGAGAAGCATGAAGGATGCCCTGAGATAAATAATTTGGGCTCCCACTCTCGGTTTTACCATGCAAAACATATCACATCGTCTCCACTAGCCTGCCGCAAGGATAGTCTTGCTGTTGGAGGGAACGGGCCGCGTGACAGCCTCTCGAGACCTCTCGCCTTATCTCGACAGCTGACCGGGATACGAAGAAGACCCTTCCGGCGTCCATCTGATGCGAAAGGTATCGTCGGTGACATGAGGTTTATCAACAGTGACATTCTGGCAGGCGGAGATTGGTGTGGATGTTTCTGGGTGTGTGTGTGGTGTCTCATGGGGGATGGGAAACCGGGGAATAAAAAAGAAAAGAGAAAGATAGAAAAGGTTGGAGACGTTGGCTGAGAAGCGAGATAAGCCGGGATAAGTGGAGTGGCATCCGACTGATAAGATGATCTGATTAGATAGCCTTCTTACGTCGAGCTGCAGCAGCAGCAAGGGTGCGACCTACAGTCCACTGCATGTACATGAACCGATCGGGAGCTTTCTCCGTTGACCAAATAATTGGATTGCTTGGACGGCGCTTGAAAAACTCAAACGACTGTATTAATGAAGAGTTACTGTAAGAAATAGAATAGAAACAGACATTTGTGCAAGGCATTGTTAGCTCGTCAAGGTTTCCATCCTCTAGTGAATCCATTGATTAGTCTATTTTTCCTTTTATAATAACAATGATAATACATTACACATCTTGATTCCTACCCAAGATATGTATCAATAATCGACAGTTTCCTATCCTGTAGTGAATCCCTTGAGTCGCCCGCCTGAGAACCACTACTCTCGCTCCCATTGGCACCTCCCTTCCTCCTTCGCCTTCCGGCACTTCGCGCAGCTGGCTCTGGAGCTGTTGGCATCAGTGATGAGATAGAGGTGTTTCTATTTAGCGATGGATACGTATTTGATATAGCGGCTGGTGGAGCAGCTGGCTTTAGCGGGGCTGGCACAAGCGATGGCCTAAGAACTGAGACTGAAGTGTTTCTATTTAGTGCAGGGTAAGAGTTCGGCGTAGGTTCCGGAGGAGCTGGCGATGTCTTTGGTGTTGGAGGTGTTACTTTAGGGGCGGTGGTTGATTTGGGCTTGGGTTTGGGATTCGATGGCAAGGTTTTCCGTTGTGAGGATTCAGGTGGAGGTGCTTGAGGCGTGGAAATGGGAGCCGCTGCTGTATTGAGCTTAGGTATTGGAGAGAGTGAAGTTATCCGTTTGCTTGGGGAGACAGGAGAGCGTGATGTTCTGGGTGTTGCCGTTGTCGGATCAATTGATGAGGTAATTGGAGGCAATTTAGTCATGGATGTTATTCTTTTGGTAGGTGGGGAGGAAACTGAATCATTGAGTTTTGATCTTGGGGTTGCTCTCGGCCTGTCTTCTGGGATCCTATCAGGTGCAGGTCCTGGGGAGGAAGACATGCGTTTCTGTCCACTGCTCCGTACAGTCTCTGCTCGGGGATTCTGTTTCTTTCGCTGACTAGGTGAACCGTGTGGAAAGCCGCTTCACAAATGGTGGTTAGCCGACTTTCTTCTTCGGCATTCAATGTTAGCACATACCCATTTCGAACTGCCATAGCCCGCTGACTCGGCTGTCTATCTGGCACAGGCTGCTGCGGTACGTATGTAGGCGGCACTCCATTCGTCCCCCACCCATTAGGCTGATACTTTTCGCGAATGCCTTCAGTGGTAGCCATCATGCTACCATACACAACGCCAACCAGTCCACCGACGAGTCCACCCATGGGCACCATGGTGATTGTCCCCAAACCTCCAGCTAGGCCGGATTGTAGAGCACCTTTCCCAACGGTACGCGTGAGATTATCTGTGACAGCTGCCGAGTCGGCATCTTGCGGTGGAGGTGTTGCGGGCGGTGTTGGAGGAGCATTGTTTGCCATAGGTCGCGACATGATCGGTGGCCTTGGAAAAGCGAAGAGAAAACTTGGAAAAATGGAAAGAAAACCAAGAAATCGGAATGCGATAATACAATCGATGGAAAAGTCGATAGATAAAGTAACTTACAGATAGTTGTCAACATTTGGTCAACTTTTTGGTGGACCATTGCTGTCTCAGCCTCGTTTCGAGATCATCTGATGTCTGAGAACAATGGGACCATAGTGATATGGTCCGACAAAAGAGACCTTGCCATGTTGGTGATCTTGTTATTATTATGGTATGGATACTCGTACAGATGCTTCATCCCTCAATACGCACTGGCGCGGAGTATACACTGGTTGGTTGAGGTTGAAGTTGATACTGTATTATTGCGAGAGTTGATGGGTGTTGATACTCGTTCGGAGATGTTTTGAAACAAAGGCTGTTTGTGTGTTTAGAGCAGCCCTTCAGTGCCTTCTTCCTTATCTCCTACGCGGCTTCGGCTGGTTTCGGCATCTATCCATCCATCCACCAAAACCCATAGCGATAGCCGGAAGCCACTTGACCACTCGCTTAATTATCGTGGGGTTGATGACATTTTTTCTGGGGTACCAAGCCAATCGAAGTGGCCAAGCAAGGGAGCTTTCTCTAGCTGCTCTACCTAGCTCGCTACACTCGCGTGCTCTCTTTCCCATCTTCCCTTTCCTTTCTTCAACATCCCCAACAACTCTCTCGACACAACCACGAGACCACTGCTTGTAAAAAAGAGGAAACTGGTGGCGATCTATACAATCTTGCTATAACCATCTTCTACACAACATAGTCTCTCTCGGAAGAAGTTGTCAAAATGCCGGCAACAAGAACTGTTTTCTCGTACGTCACGAACCCTCTCTCCTATACAATGTTCTCTGGCGTGTGCGGGAGTAAGAGACATTGAGTGCTGATGATGCTCCATCCCAGGCGTCAACGAAACCCTCTCCTTCTCGCAACCTTCCTCGGCGGCAGCGGACTTTTTATCGGATTGAAGTGGCGAGCGGTGATGCAACGAAGTGAAGCAGCCAAGAAAGCTGGCACACCAGACCCAGCGAACTATTCTGTAGCTCCCAACCGAAGTGGTCAGTACACCGTAGTTCTGTAAAGCTTCCTCTGAGTGATTGGGCTTTCCTGATGTCGTATGTTATAGGTGGCGGTGTTTGAACGAGCACGATTGTGAAGGCCGAAGGTCACCCGAGGACTACTGCTATTATGAGGACAATTGCGGAGGCAGAACATATTCACGATCATAGAATTATACATAGACAGGTGGCACAAGATCGGTGGTGATACCTGGAGATGTGATGTCTTACGATAATGGCGTTGGGCTCTCCCAGGAGTTTGAACTTTTGGATTTTAGTAGAATGATTATACAGTTGACGGTCGTACCTATTGTTGGTTAAAATGTCAAATTCGCTGGAGTGTGAGTTGCGGTGAGAGAGAGATTCATAATTATCACCTTGAACTGCGGAGTAATAATTACTGATGGGCTGATGGGCTGATGACCATACAGCAGCAGAAATGCTTCTTTGCGTTGGCAAAGGCAACCGAAACATTAATAGATGACGGGACTTACTTTTATTGCACTTCATTCACTAGTAAACACCACTGAAAATTATTTGAAGGAGTTCAACTAGGTAATGATCATTTAATTATCTAGCTACCTCGAAATTTTGACAAGCTGCTGCTGTGTGTGCAAGAGTGCATTTCGAAGTGCGGAGTACATCTATCAATTCCCCCCCCAAGTTCCCTAGAGCCAGTCGCCTAGCAGCGCGTCTTCCAGCTGCCTTGCGCCTTCCCTACGACATCTGCCCTACTTCCATACCTTCTAGGTTCACATAATCTCGAGATGGCTTACTTCGATTTCTCGAAGAACCAATTCTCGAAGAACCAATTTCAGGCCTTACATCCTTCGTAGTTCTGATCACAGACCACTACATTCGCCAGAATGGCCGATAGCAACGATGTCGCAATGGGATCCAAGAATCCAAAATGCTGGACCGTCCTTGGTAAGAATGTTATTTTCTAACCTACAGCGTTCCCTGAGTACTGCAGTTCAGGTTCAGTCCGCTGCAACCAGTTGGGCGCAGCTATGCATTCTCTACGATTAGACGCGTCTTTCGGTAGCTAATGGTGCAAACCTAGAAAACGACCCGGAAGCCCTGAACACACTCGCCCACAGCTTGGGTCTATCACGAACTCTCTCCTTCTACGAAGTCCCTTCCCTCGATGAACCTGATATATTGGGCATAATCCCACGTCCAGTGCATGCCCTCTGCTTCATCATCCCCATGACACCTTTCTGGGACGAATGCCGCAAGGCGGAAGACGAGCATCTTCCCGAATATCAAGGCAGCGGACCACAAGAGCCTGTGATCTGGTTTAAGCAAACCATTGGACATGCATGCGGCTCAATCGCTATGCTACATTGCTGCCTGAATGGCTACGGTGCCTCTCAACTCGAGAAGGGTAGTACACTGGAACGCATCGGTATTGACGCCGAACCACTGAAGATGAAGGAGCGCGCTCAAGTACTTTATGATAGCAAAGAGTTAGAGGATGCACATAAGCAGGCTGCCTCAATGGGCGATACTGTTGCACCGGATAACCAGAGTGCAGACAAGTTAGGCCAGCATTTTGTTGCTTTTGTCAAGGGCAAAGATCTCCATTTGTACGAGTTGGAAGGGAGTCGCAAGGGCCCGCTCGACAGAGGCCTTCTTGGTCCAGAAGAAGACCTGTTGAGCAAGACTGCAATTGATTTTGTACGGGCAAGCCTGGGAAAAACAGGCGAGGGCGATTTGAGGTTCAGCTGTACTGCTCTTGCGGCGCAGACCGAGGGCATGGAGTGAGAAGATGTCCCCTCAGAAGTCGGTGGCCCCATTGACGACTGTCATCGACCATACGCAATGAATAACTATGCCTTTTATAGCGGCCTTTGCCATTTATGTATCTTTTCGTATTGATGCCTCTCCCTGTCTCGCTTATGGCTCGTGTAGGCTGGTTAGGGGTAGTTCTTCAGAGCCTTGTATGCTGTGCGGGAAATGTGCTCTAAATTGACGAGGTTACAGCTGAAAGTATGCATCTAATCTGTCCGCGGGGCAGATTCAATGCAGTGAGAACTGCTTCTGAACAATCGTCATTTGCCAGCCTAGCGGCCATATGATGAGATACCAAGCAAAGCTTTATGACCGCCGCCTGTTCTATCCTTGTTTGGGGCTTCGCAACCTCGCCATGTTAGTCACAATTCACGGGGAGAGATTATCACGAATCGCTGAGGCAATTCTGAATTTGACAGCCGTTGGCCTCTGTGGAAGTGACTTTAGCCAACGACCTCTTCTCAACACTCCTGCTTCGTTCTTTTAAGTCCTCAGCCTTCTACTTATTTATTCACTTTGACACTTTTGCATTCCAAAGCACTCTCAGATATCATCTACTGCAATTGCTATCATCTTAAGAAGATGGACCCACTTTCACTTGCTGCGAGCATTGTCGCCTGAGCAAGCATAGCCGATACAGTATTATCGCGAGATTACTCAGGCAAGGCAAGCAAGAGAAGGATGAGACTAATTGTAGAAGGTCATGACAGTAGGAAAATGCTTTCGCATCTGACTAAAATTAATCTACGGAAGCAACAAGGTATGGCTATCAAGCTGAGCATGCCGGGACTAGGATTTGATATACAAGAAGCGGCAGGTTCCAAACCTAGCTTACCGGGGAAAGGGGTGGATTATGGCCATTTGCAATCCGTATGTTGTTGATGAAATAAGTCGTAGAATTGGTGTCTCCCTGACTAATGTTTATATCGGTAGCTGGTGCTGGAAAGAACTGTCTTACCCTACGAGATGATTCCACCAGATCGAGAAACCTGTTTCTATCGTAGAAATCTAGGCAGCTGACTTGGAGCGTGTAGTTCGTTCGTTCTTGATGAAGACCGAAGGATTGTGGATGAGGAAAATGGTACGTTAGTGTTGCCTTTATCTTTCAGTTTCTTTTCCAAAAAGGAAAGTTAAGGCAAGTAACGTTTTGCTTTTTTTAAAAAAAAAACTACAAAATAGGACCTATTCTGTTAATTCGACTAACACGTACATAACGAATAATGTTTCTCTATCAATTAAGGAGTACAGATATATTTTATATATAAATACTAATCAAATTAGCGACGAATTGATCGTCAGCACAGCTCCCAATGATTACGAGGTAACTGGCGAGGCAATGCAGAAGGGAACCATAGCACGTGATGAGTTTTCGAGCTTAGAGGTTGCTTAAAACACAACGACGCAGCACCGCTCCAGAACTGGTAACCCCAACATCACAATACCTTTTGATTTTATAGTTTCTTTATGTTTGTCGCCATAACCCTTGAAGGGCTGCTTTACATTGTTTACTTCTTCTTTTACCATATTTATTGTTTTTAAGGTAAGCATCTTGTTTCTCTCTCTCTTCCTACGGCAGCTAAATAAGGCTATTGCGGTATCATGTTAAACCTCACCCCTTCTTTCTTGTCTTTAAGTAGATCTGTCCTAACTTACCTCAGTATGAAAACGTGCTAGAAGCTAATCAAGACGATCTCTGAAGCCCCAATAGTAATTGAAATCCCGTTGAGTGGAACCTCGATGACATCACCTGTTGGCTTGCCGCTGTCCGTCTCGAAGGACTGGCCAGCCCAGGTACTAAGTTGAAAGTAGTCAGTCTTGTCTCCTAATGGACATGCGTTATGAAAAGAGAAAGGCGGCACTCACATTCCTTCGGTGGCCGTGGTGTACGGGATGCTGAGGCGCTTCGCGGTGGCGTTACCTCCCGTGCACCCGCCGCTGAGGGTGACATTGAGTGCTGACCTTATCATGGAATTCTGGGCAAACAATTTCGAGTTGATCAGCACCATCCTGGACAGCTTGCCATTCTCCCACACTCCGTAGGTTGCCAGAGCGCTGTTTCCGTTCTCAATCTCTGCGATCATTGCGTGTCCACTCGAGCTGATCATTTCGTCCACGATGAGGAGGCCGTTATACATGGGCATAATATGCGGACGATCAATACCAGTGCCGTTGGTGAAGCCCCAGCCGGGCTGGAAGACAGCGAACATGCGGTTGGGGTACTGTGAAGGTAGACGCGGTCAACGCCCATTGAAGCTGCCTGGAGCATATAGTCGACTGTCCAAACGGCCGATTCGGCGGTGTTGGACAGGCTAAAAAAGGCTTCTCTATTCGCAAGTAGTTAATTTCCCCAGCCAGCACCAATGGTTAGAACATGCGACGGAAAGAGGGGACAAACGAGGCTGTATCGACGACTATGGAGACACACGTCAGCCAATGTGCCACTGAATCACGGGACGGGGTATGCGCAGCACATCGGCTCACCCAAGCACGTCGACCAGATACATAGCCGGGATGACAGAGAGGAGACTAAGACAGCTGTTTGATAATAGGGTAGGTGAAGGCCTGGGCCGCATATCCGTTTGTTTTGTAGAACGTCGTCTGGTAGGTGGAGACGAAGGCTTGGCCAGTAGTCTACAACATCGTAGGTCAGGCCATTGAATCATCTCATTCGAGTTAACCGGACTCACCTGCTGAAAAAAGTAGTATACGATGACAATCATAGTTCGACGAAGGTTATTTCCGCGCACGAGAGATCGAGCCATAGGGCCTTGTGCAAATGTTCCTGGAGAGACTCTTTGATGGTTCGTATTTCGGCTTCGCAGTTGCCTTGAGCAGCGTCGGCTTTAGTCCTGAGGCGGCGGAGAGCGACAACTGCGTCGTCCTCACGATCTTTAGACAAGAGCCAACGGGGAGAACTGGGGATAAACCACGTGAAGAGGGTGATCACTAACACAGATTTGCACGTTAGACATGTTGGATTAGGAGACAGATTTGCCGCGCTTTTTGGTTACTCACGGACGGGAAAGAGGAACTGGATTCCCGTAACAGTTCTCCAGCCCAGGTTATCGGTTCTAGTAGAAAAGGCCTTGTTGACACCACTAGAAATGACGGTCCCAGCGTTGAGGAAGAGCTGCAGGGAGACAACAACGAGGCCGCGAAAAGAGGCGGGGACAATCTCGGACTGATATGTTCTAAGGGTTGCATATAAGCTCCACTCAAATTAACGCGTTGAACGAGGTCACTCACGTCACATCAACCTCGACAAGGCCGACCGAGATGTAGACAATAATACGGCCCACGATGAACTGCGCAAATCGCCCACTTCCAGCGCCAGTACCAACCGCAGTGATCTCGACTAGAAGGTATCCAAGTGAGCTGAGCGAATTAGCAGCGTAAAAAAAACAAACTCACTGATAATACCAATACACGAGACGATTGAGAGACCAAAGAACACCGCGCGATGGCCGAATCTCTCAATAGCTGGCCCAGCAGTCAAGCACCCAATGAACTTGCCGATGAATGAGAGAGAGGATAGAAGCGAGGTGTGAAGGGAATCAAAGGCGTAGGTCTCACTCTGGGCATGATACGTGCCGAATTGCCTTATGAAGCCCTGGGCGCGATGTCAGTGCTACCCTATTAGTGCACCATGAGGACGTCGAAGGGCACTCACGGGGTTGGCGAGAATACCACCAAAGCTTCCCGTGTCGTACCCAAAGAGCACGTCGCCTGTCAGGAGACAGAAACAGGAAAAGAGCAGCATGGGGGTCACCAAAGACGAAGCGGAACGTTGGTTCGCCATCATATTGAGGTTAATTCAGCTGAATTGTGTGGAGTCCAAACAGATGTGGGCTAGTTTAACGGCGGCTCCGTACAAATATGGGATGCCAGAATCGATGTGTTTGACGTACTGGAGCAGGTCCATCTGACTTCTCTGGCTGGTCTTTATATATATTTATGTATGTGTGTGTGGTTGCCCCGACATTCGACAATATGGGGTAACTCTCGTCTGGGGCACTCGAATGGGGGGGGGGGCTCCAAGCGACGGTAAAGTTGGGGGGTGGTGAAGTCTGGCTAGCGCAGAGGATCTCTGAGCGAGGTACCTCTTTGTGCGTTGATCTGAGAAATAGATGATCTTGTGCTGCCCGTCTACCATTTTATTAATTGTCTTTTGTTTGTGGTTCTTTCTCCTCTTCTTTTTCCAATTCTCAATTCTCAATTCTCAATTCTCAATCGCCTTTTTTCTCCATAAACAGAATTTGATTGTCCTTCGAGATTTGTCTTCGCGCATATTATAAAAGGGCTTTGCACTTGAGATTCCAAAACAGCTTGGTCGTGCTCAACAGCTTCTCTCGCCCAGCTCCACTCAGTCAATTCTGTCCAGATTTTCCCTAAGGCGTCCATCTTCCCCCCTCCAGGATAATTTCAGTATGGATAGAGCTGGAAAAGCACTATGCAAGCCTCCCAACTTTCTCTTCATTCTCGCCGATGACCTTGCAAGTTCTCTCCTCTCATCTACTCTCCTCTCCTCATACGCAGGTGCCCAGCTGACTTATCACGCCGCCAGGGTTTCTCCGACATAAGCAGCTATGGCGCTGAGATCGAAACACCGAACATTGACAGCCTAGCTGCTGAAGGTATCCGCATGCTCAATCATCATGCTGCTGCGGCCTGTTCGCCCACACGTGCAATGCTTCTGAGCGGGACCGACGCACACCTCGGTGGACTAGGCGTGTTGATAGAGTATAAGAATAGCGAGGAGGGGGCCAAACGGTGGTCTGGAAAGGCAGGTTATGAGGGCTATCTGAACAATGATGTGGCGACTTTACCTGAGATCCTAGCGGATCATGGGTACTTTACGGTCATGTCTGGCAAGGTTACTCCCCTGATTTCGTGATTATTCCCCATCTGGAGGCTAACCAACCCAAAGTGGCATCTAGGGTTACGAGCCTGCCAGGGACCATAGGAACGTGGTTTTCAAAAGGCATTCGCCATGCTTCCCGGCTGCTGTAATCATTACGGTTGGGAACCAGTGCAAGAGCGCTTCCCTGTAGGTGGACGGCCAGTTCACGCTGAAGAGGGAGCCAAAGTTGATATGTGAGTTCGACGATATCGCAGATTAGATTGTTATTCTTGCTTGACAATAATGAGCATGTGAGCTGAGTGTGCTGATGGCGACTTTCCTCCTCAGACCACCCAACAAAACAGAAGACCCCGACGGTTTCTACTCGACCGACTACTACACTGAACGATTGATTCAATTCTTCGAGGCTCGGTGTGAGGACGATAAGTCAAAGCCATTTTTCGCTTTTTTGCCGTATACCGCACCGCATTGGCCCTTGCAGTGCTCTAAGGCATAACGTGATAAGTGAGTTTAGATTCTTAACTAGACCTTTTGCTCCCATCTTCATGATTAGCTGTTTCCGGCCTGGTCAAAACTAAAGACTATCGTCTAGGTACAAGGGGAAGTACGACGATGGTCCATACGCGCTGCGTGAACGCCGGCTGAAAAAGCTCGCCGAGATGGGCATCATCAACCAAACCGTCGTCCCACACAAGGTTGAGACAACCACACAGGGCGCATGTGAGTGGGAGGACCTCACGCCAGAGGAAAAGAAGTTGTCCAGCCGGGCTATGGAAGCGTACGCGGGCATGGTGGACTCGATCGACGTTAATGTCGGCAAGGTGTTGGACTACTTGAAAAAGACTGGCGAGTACGACAACACATTTATCGTGTTTATGAGTGATAATGGGGCAGAGGGTGCCGCGTGAGTACTGCCTTGTCTTATATTGAGCTTGGACTAATCTAGATTTTTGGCATGTAGAATGGAAGCTGTCCGTATGTATCAGGTGATCTTCTAATTGTTGAAATATACTCAAGCTGATTGTTGTGTCGCAGCGGTCATGGGAGACAACATTAAGCGCGCCATACATCAGTTCTATGATAATTCCTTCGACAACATTGGCGCCTGGAACTCGTTCACTTGGTATGTTGTGAATTTATTTCCAAGCGCGAGGATGAACTGACATGGCTATTCCAGGCTTGGTCCCCTTTGGGCTCAGGCGTCGACCGCTCCATCAAGGTTATTCAAATGCTTCCCTTCCCAAGGCGGTATTCTCGTACCCTGCATCGTCAAACCCCCTGCCAACACTTTTCTTCCCTCTTTCCCTCCAGGTTCATTCAGCCGCTCCTTTACGACTGTCATGGACTTTGTGCCAACCTTTCTCGAACTGGCAGGCGTGTCCCTCCCGCCGTCTTCAGAGAGAGGAAACGCTACGCCCATAGGAAAGGAGATACCCGCGCGCAAGATGACCACCTTCCGTGGAAGAGACGTGCACGCTATCCGTGGCAAGTCGTGGGTGCCACTATTTGTTCAGGGAAATAAAGTAGAGGACGACGAGATGTGGGCCATCCACCAATGCTCTGAGCCTATTGGTTGGGAACTCTTCGCTCGGGGAGCTCTGCGTAAGGGCGACTGGAAGATTATCCACTTCTCCAAAGCTCATGGAGGTGCAGGGGAGGGTGATAATGGGTGGGAGCTGTTTAACGTCGTCGAAGATCCTGGTGAAACGAAGGACCTGGCCCAAACAGAGCCACAGAAGCTGCAAGAGTTGCTAGCACACTGGGACGATTATGTGGTCGAATGTGGAATCGTATGGGGAGAAGCCGCTTTGGCACCAGGGCTGGGCATGGATGAAGCGCCGGAGCTCTGGGAGGATGAGATAGAGTTGCAGAAGTCGTGGATGGGAGCTAGGGGTGGAGAACTCCCAGTATCCTGTCAATGAGCGGATGATGTTTTCTTTGGGATTGGAGAGGACAGATATGCGTCTAGTACTGTATCTACAAGTCCCAACACCTTCATTAGTAGCCCAGGTTTATAGCCACCGAGTACACCAACACTGATCAACTGCAACAGTTAATTTATAATATGCATTCTCCAGACTGTAAACTAATGTTGACTCCTAATACAAGCTCGGAATGCAAAGATACTAGAGTGTTTTCCCCAAGAACCAGACCGCTATTCAGAGTATTATAGCTGGCAATACAACTATATATGCAATCAAAAACTTATGCTGGAGACCGAATGTTTTGGAATTCCTTGCAAGGTCTCTTGGAAATGAGGTGGCCCGTTTTTGGATAAAAATTTGAAATGGCAACTAGACTGAAATCCTGTTTCTCATACTGCCGGTGCAAATTTAGATCTCACTTTGACGGGGGATATATACCAAGGGCGTCAAGACACCTACAACATTTTACTGCCGTGATTGGTACTGGAGATTGATGCAAGACTCTATCAAAATATTTAGGCTTGATTTTTAAAGCATTCAGACACAAGAACGTACACTATCTCTACTTTTCTCAAAGAAAATTGATTTGATTGGATCCATTTCGTTGATCTAGCAAATTGAGCTATGCTAGCTTACATGCTTGTCTTTTGACAATATTGTTAGACTATCTGATGCGTGCGAGGGGTTTTTGAGATATGATAATCGTGCTTGCTGCTCTCTTGGGGATGAACAGAAAAGCTGGGCACATCATATGCATAAGAGACCTATTCTGCAAGTTTGGCATGTTCTAATGAACTAATCCAGCTATTGACCTTCCCACGCAACAAAATGAAAGGAAAAGGAAAAGTTGAAAAAAATTAGGATCCAAATTGCGGCATATCTCTTATCGGATTTCTTCCAGTTATATTTATCTTCAGACAACAAACCCACCCAGCCTAGAACCAGTCCGCATTAGACATAAAAAAAATAAAGAAAAAGACAATGACGGGATATCAAGTTGCGATGTATCCATGCCGATACATACTAACTTGTCTAAGTGCCATAGCATCATCCTATTGAACACGAGAGAATGATCTCTCCAGTTTTGGAGAACAAAAGAAAGGGGATATGAGGCGAATACCTCAACAAAAGGTTGAAACACAATCAGTTTCTGGGAACCCACTAGTACTCTCTATTGTTGCACTTGGCTGTCCTCGAGAGCAGCGCTCAACTTCAATGCTTGGTCCAAATCCTCAGCTTCTTTTCGCAATCTCATAAGAACCTTATGATGCTTTCGAGCGAGAAACTCATGGCGAAGGATTGCAGGAACCAATTGTTTCTTAAGCTCGTTATAAGCAAAGATATCAACCATTCCCTTCACACCACTCGAACCAGATCGAATCCGTCTTCCACGAGCCTCGAAACTACGGTTCTTGATTAGAAACTTGACTTCTGTTAGCTTAGCATCGGGATCGATAACTTCGAGCCTACGAGTCTCCGTATCACGAGTGAGGTTGTGCGTCAAATACACCATCTTCTTCTCGCCACTTTCCTCCATGATGATCTCCTTCCGATAAACCCAAGCCGAAACCTCAAGACAGAGAACACCTGGGAGTCTCTCTAGCAAAGCTTGAAGTCTCTTAGGGCTGAAGCAGGACATAACCGTTTTGTTTAACCGAGAGTACGTAGGGTACAATACAGACCTAATATCACAACGATAACGATCATCATCCCCAGCATGTCTCAAATCAAGTTTGACTCTTCGAATCAGCGAGAGTGAATCACGACCATACGATTTCCCACGTCGGACTCGTTGTTCGAATCGGTTGTTGATGAAGGACCTCAGTGAGAAGATACTGTCGAATGAAAAAGTGTTGCTGTTTCCCCACGCTATTGCCTTGGCTTCGGCTGCGAATTGTCGGTTTACGATCATGGGACTGAATGTGTTTAGTTTGTCTTTGTGTTGTTGGATATAGAGGCGATGGAGAGAATCTCGTCGGGAGAGGTTTGTCTTTACCCGGATTTGACCTTCGGAGGTGGTGGTGGTGGTGCCGGAACTGGTGAATGCGTAGGTGTAGATTTTGTTGCGGATTTCGAGGGGGAGGGCGAAGAATTCGAACTTTTTGGTCTTGTTAGATCTCTGACTATCTCTCTCTCTCTCTCTCTCTCTCTCTCTCTCTCTCTCTCTCTCTCTCTCTTTTCCTTCTTCTTTCTTTCTTTCTCTCCTTCGTCTAATCTTATTCATTCGTAGATCGAAGAGAAGGGAGGAGAGAAGTGAAACTTACGTGCTTTTGTCGAAGTCGATGAGATTTTAGTCCGATCTTGGGGTTTTGAGTCGTCCATTCGTTGAGCCATGATTTGACATCGTTTTGGGACTTGTGATCTTTGTGTTGATGTAAACGGGAGTGAGAGCGGTAACGAGCTGAAGATGACCAGGCTTTTAACTTGGTGAGGATTTGGGGTTTGATACGGGGCATTTCTGGAGTTGAGTTTGTTAGTTAATTAGTTAATTAGTTATTGTAGTGAGTATGATGTGGTTTTTAGGGGGTGAGGTGTGGAAGTTACTGACTTTGAGAGGTGTGGTGGTGATGAGGTTTGCGTTTGTGGTTTTGGGCGTTTGGGCGTTTTGAGGGGTGGTGATAGATCGAAAGAGAACTCGTGGGACGAAGTTCTTTCTGGCTTGGATATTTGGCTTGGAACTTGAGAATCGTTGGTTATTGGAGTCAAGGCGATGATTGAGAAGGAGTTAAGTCTGAGACACAGAAGTACTTACTGGTTGATAGAGCGAGATTGGAGCAACTTGACTTGAGTCTGTGGTTGAGTGTTTGTGGAGATTCGATCTGTGGGAATTGGTGTGGGATGTTGTTGTTAAGATGGATGATGAAAGAGCGAGAGGAGAGGAGAGGAATAGATGTTAGATCTATGGGGTTGAGGAGGAGTTGAGGTGAGGAGGTGAGGTGAGCGAGGTAAGCGAGGGCGTTAGGAGAGGGGGTTGTGAAGGCAGTCAGTTGTTGCATTTTTTGAAGCTAAAGGTAAGCTAGTTCTACAATTAATAGTCCTTAGGTGAGAGGGGGACTTTCTTTGGGGGCTTGGATTGTGTGGTTGTGTTGAGGGTAATTTTATTTAAGCGACGACTAGAAGGGTGAGGTGTGTGTTGGTTTATGCGATTACTGAGTGATAGTGATTTTGAGGAGAGCTACGGTCAAAGATAAAGTATGCTCTCTATAGGTTTTATTAGTATTTCGGATGGACTAAGGTAAATATAGTTGTTAGAGAAGTACATATGTTTTTATGTTATATTGTAGAGACTAAATGTAGACTAGTAAATTAGTAGATTGGTAAGGAGAAGGCTAATAGTTAGAGGGTAAATGTAATATTTTAAAATATGTAAAATGTATTTAATTAATTAGCAGCTATATGTAAAGGGCTTATAAGGCCTTTAAATAGTTCCGAGTTTATATAAGAGATTTTGAGAGAGTTCCGGGCTTGTAACCTGTAGGCGGCCAAATTGCGGGTAACAGCCACTGAAGTAAATGTTCCATTCAACAAGTAATTAATGCACTTGGGAAATAATTGGTATCTTATTTTTCAGGTATCAACCCCTTTACATCTAGAATATATACAACAAGAACGTATAAAAGGAGTGTACCCTGCAAATACTTCTTCCATGAAGTAAACTTCAAGCTTAGTTATATATGACTATAGCATACTCGATCTAATCACCGCTTTCAAAAGATATTCATCATAGCTCATCTAAGATGTGGTAATATCGCTGTCTGTGTAAATACAGGCATCAGATGGCCCAGAACCATTTTCGACTGGCTCTTCACTGTTGTCCGTTGTGCCAGTAAATGTAACACAGATGTCTGTAACGGATTTAGCGACGATGTTGGTCAGAGTAGCAGTATCCCCGAAATTATTGTTGATGCCTATAATCATCAGTTAGGACCGAATCAACATAATGCTTAATAACCAGTGGACATACCTGCAAGCTGTTCTCCGTTACTAGCGGTAATGCTGTCCATGATAACATGTCTCTCATACATAGTCTTGCAGTTTCCACAACTACGATATAGCTTTCCGAAGTTATCAACAACGAAATTGCTAATGCTCACTGTCCCGGCACCGTTATGCTGAATCACTTTATCCGAAGCCCCGAAAGCACCACCACCGCTGACTGTGGTTGTATCGCCAGCATCTTGGAGTTTGATAGAGAAAGCATCCTCGCACACAGCACTCCACCATACATTAGTTAATGTGCAAGCACCTTGGCAGTGTACTCCTTCAATCTGATTTGGCCCAATAATAACGTTAGAAAGAGAACCACCTGCTTCGATGTTGAAAACAGCGTCTGAGTCTCCTCCTCCTTCAGTCTGTCCAGTACAAGAAACGCCGCGATCGAACATGACCATTTTGCCGTCGAAGGAGCCACCTGCTGCAATGGTTTGGGCTGCATCGAGGACTGAAGTACCGGATGATGCTGGGAGTGTGGAGTTACTTGCTCGGGAAGCGAGGAATTTGGGAGCTGGTGTGGTTCGTGGGTATGGTGCTTGTGCTGGCGATGGAATTGCGGTAACGCTGATGATGAAAGAGGCAATTGCCATGGAGAGTGCGGTGTATTGCATTTTGAAAGATAGTGGTTTTTGGGGTAGAAAGATTGAGGTGTTCGTGAAGATGTGAATGCCTGATTCAGACCTGAATTGAAGTGAAGTGAAGCGAGTCGCTCTACCAGAGGCTATTCAGAAAGGGAGAAGAACTGAGGATATCAGAAGATGATGGTAAGTGAAAGTGGTTAAGAACAATATCTAAGGAAATATCATTCAGATAAATACTCAACTGAATTTGGTGAGAGTATAGAGTAGATGAATACCAAGAATTTGAGAACCTGCTCCGGCTGTAAGCCCATGAAAATTATTGTTGATCATGACTATCTGTAGCAGCGATTGAACCCACTTGCCGTTCATCTCGTCGTGAGTTGAGATGGAACATTGGGTCTATGACAGTCCAATTCCCATAATCGAAACAGCCAACCAGTAGAAGGATTATACTCCCCGACTGGGCGGAACCACTTATGCTTATAACCTTACTCATTTTTTACCATGCTCGCTACTTTAGACGACGGGGAAGTATCCTATCGGTAGAATCCAAACTCCATTTAACCGTGATTTTGGGGCCGAATTAAGGGATCAGGAGATCTTTGGAAGGTGATTTAGTTGACTGTACAGTCTTTCGTACTTGTTCTCCTGCTCTGCCAAGATGGCCAAGGACGGGTTTTATGTAGTCGGATCTTGTGAATCGATCGCCACTTCGCCAAGGTGATGCCAAGGTGTTTGATCTTTCGTTCCCGCTGTTTTTGTCTGGTGTATATGAACTATTCGTAAGGTCTTCTTTTAACATCAGACCTCGTAACTTCACTGTTACTATGTCTGCAAGTCTAGAATGAATTGGATAGAGAGAATCAAGGGCTTGGCGAGTGCCACCACGTGGTCCCGCTGTATCAAACTTAAAGTCAAGTCTTTCTGCACAACATCTCTCGTGCTTTGCTTGCGTGTTACATAGCCACGTTACTGAAATAGTGATATCCAATAGATGACTACTCAAGTTTGGACAAGATATTGATGAAAATTCCGTTATGTTACGGCCTTGATTCGATCTTTGTTCGATGCCGGGTTGTAGTCGAACCAGCATTTGCCAACTTGCAAGGCGAGTGGGCAACTTGGCTCTGTACAATGGGACTTTATTTGTTTGAGACAGTAGTTGGTTCTGAATCCCCTAAAGATTGACAATCCATGCCTTCTATTATGCTTTCAAGGGCTAAGCCCTGCTTTTCGCTTACTCGTTAAGCGCCGTAGCGAATTAATAGGCGTTGCCATCAAAGAGAAAGTTACAATAAACTTAAGCTGACTAATGTGATTTGGAAATCGTATAGAAGTAGTTTCTATTTGGCACAACAACTAACTCGGCTGTTGCTTTATGGTAGACTAAACCTATTTGTAGTTTGAATGAGTTTAGAGTACATCAAGCAGCTTCCAGAGCGGAGAAGGATATCCGGGTCATTGCTGTCAAGGAATTTGCATATGCCATTTGGTCAGCTCAAATACTTTGAATGGTATAGAAATCAAGTATTCGTAGGTAGAATGGAAAGAAGCTAGTGAAATAGCTATAGTTTCACATTACTCATTACTTCCACGTATATTCCTTCTCCAACTTTGTATCGCCAAACACGACTGACAAATCTTATCGGTTGCCGGTTTATTTTGTTTTCCTTTTCTTACTTTAGCTGACAGGTTTCTTAACTTTAGTTGGATACTTATTCTGAGATTCATGGTATTCTTAAGGAAAGCTGTTAATTGTAACTCTGCACTGTGTATAGCCAGGTTAGAGGTTATAGCCTGTTTGACAAAAGAAAGATTTCTTTCACTTTGAGCTAGTCTACAGATGAGAGGTAAGAGAATGATTAAATGCGTAGCGAGAAAACTCTCTTTTCCCTTTTTCTACCATCACTTGTTCGCTTAGAGGATTCTCTCCTCACTTTGTAGCTCCTAGCTCCACTTATCGGCACAAAGCAACGGCAATCGATATCGGCCATAAGTTGAAAAACACAGATAAAGTACGAAAAGGTACGAAATACGAAACTGCTATATATAGGTAAGATACAGTACTTCTAGGCCAATAATACGATACTTTACAAGAGTTCCCAAAGCAAATCCCTAAGGTCAACCCCGAAGGCAAGCAAGAGAGTATAATTTGCAGTGTAATACTTGACATATCCCGAACGAAAAGACCTTTTATTGTGCTCCGAAGGCCGTCTAAGTGGATATTGTCGAATCCGATCATTTGCCGTCTGAAGAATCCCACAATAAGTGGAGACAAAACTACTCTACTCGTACGGCAAGTCATTTTCACACATCCCTCTTGTAAAAAAAAGTACAAATACAAAGGTATAGCCATACCTCCCCTATCTAATCTTGAAAGTCGGGTCTAACCAGCAACCGTTATTCTAGATTTGGCCACTTAAAGTTAACCTTTCTAATACAGTATACGTGATCTCTTTGAGATCAAAAAAATATGTCTTCAACAGCAGCAAAACCAACAACAATTATTATCATCCACGGAGCATGGCAACAAGGGATAGGCTACTCAGCTTTCGCTGAACAAATACAAAACCAAGGTTATCCAACCGAAATCGCCTATTTGCCATCAGTTGGAGGAAATTCAACACCACTCCCGGGACTCGCCGAGGATGTAATTGAAGTTCGAAAGATCATAACCAAACATGCAGATGCCGGAAAAGATATAATTCTTTTATGTCACTCTTATGGAGGTGTAGTTGGTAGTTGTGCAGTTGAAGGATATGATTTTTGGGAAAGGAAGAAAGTGGGGAAGGTGGGGGGTGTGGTTATGGTTTGCTATATGGCGGCTTTTATGATTCCTAGGGGGAAGAGTCTTTTGGATATGTTGGGTGGAGCTACTTTACCTTGGATGAAAATCGAGGTATACAATCCACCTTTATACCTACAACTTTATAATAGCACAACTAACCGAAATCTCTTCTTCAATGAAACAGGATGATAAATGCTTCGCAGTAGCAGAAATGCTCCCAGAAGTAGCCTTCAATGATCTCCCAGCCGAAAAAGCAGCACTCTACTACTGTACACAAGTAACGCACACGACAGCATCTGTCTTTGCAACTCCGTCAACTTTTGAACCTTGGAATAATCAGATCCCTTGCTCTTATATCTTTTGTTCTGAAGATATGGCTCTTCCTTATCCTGTTCAACAGCAGATGGCTGCTCAGCTGAGTGGTGGTTCAGCTACTTTTACGGTTAAGGCTGGTCATTGTCCTTTTTTGAGTGTGATTGAGAGGACTGTTGAGGTCGTTTGCGAAATTGCTGAGGTTGGGATGGCGAAGAAGGCTACTTCTTCTTGATCGATTAGGCTTTTGGGAGAGGTATTTTGCTAGAATGTTCTTTGTCACAGTATTGAAATAGATATAAACATAGACGTTCAAAATCCTCGAGAATACAAGCAGCCAGAACGATTCTCAAGAATCCACTAAGATGATAGACTCGAAAAAGATACACTCTGTAGTATCACTGCTCTTGATACTAGCATCTTTTTCTTTGTCTATACTGTTTTCAGTTCTTGAAATGATATATACGTTCGCATCTGAAGGGCAACACAATCAACCGTAGACCACCAAACAATCTTTCATATCTATCATTTAACCAGAGTGGCTTAAGATAGTCAAGGACTAAAGCAAAATTTACAAGACCAATAACTGCGTCTCTATTATCACCCATAATCTAATTTGAGTTGTAAGACTAAATTCAATTAGTTGCCTTAAATCATGTCCTTATATCATCCTGTTTCATCCCTGCAATCAGATTTCACCTCACGTTACTTATGTATAGGCAATATCTTCTATTTTTACATCTTTCTAGTATGTAACGTTGAAGCTGTCACGCCTAGAGCAGCTTGATACCCATTGGGCAACATCGAGTTACCCCTAATCTATACCGGAAATAATGCTCTAACTTGGTCGTTTACTCTTAAAAAGCCCTTATAGTAGGGCTCGAAGGACTCTATACCAAGAGACTTAGGGAGGGTAAGTAGAAAAAGAAAAATCTTTAACACAAAATGGGATAATAAAAAGAAGTGGCTGATGTGCTAGGCTCAGCACAGCCTCACATTTCATACGTAAGTAGGTCGAATACATTAGTTACTAGGCGAGTGTTGTGCATTTAGGCACCAGGAGGTAATTATCGTCCTACCTACTATAAATACAAGCATCAAGCCCAAGAACACAACCCAACTCGCCTTAAAAGCAATCAACCTATTGCCTAACACACCATTATCTAAACCGTAACCGACGACGCCAACGACTTCAACAACTTCAAGATGGCAGCGATAATTCAACAGCTCAACAAGTCCAACGACATGGGCCAAATCACACCTCAACTAGGACTACTTACCTTACCAAAAGAAATTCGCGAGCAGATCCTGACCCTACTGATTCTCACACCATCAATCCAACCACCCCTGCCACCAACAAACGAAAACCGCACAAAAGGAACAACAGTCCACATTTGGGAAGATAACAATTATTACCCCTCCGAACCACCCCAAAAAACAACAACAACACTCCATCTCATCAATAGACAAATCCACCTTGAAGTCTCCGATCTTATATCCCTCCTGAAAAGCAATCGAAAAAGGAACCCCCGAGGAATTCGCTATGAATTAGATTGCGTGATCTACCAAGAGCAAAATCTTTACCCGACTTGGACCCTTCTTGCTACATTTTGGGGAACTTATGTTGAGGTTGTTAAGGTAAATCTTAGAATTGATGGAATTAGAGAGGGGGGTTCTTCGGGTTGGATGGCTTGTGGAGGACCTGGTGTTTTAATTTCAAGTTTCCTTGCGCTTCTACAGAGAGATTCATCTTGCGGGGACCGTTCTTCTTGGGGCCGGAGAGGGAAGAGGGAAATGAGAGGAGGAGTATTGGTACCCTGGTATGTGGAACTTCTTTTTTAAACTTTCCCTTTTTGCGTCTTGAGTTCTTTTGGTAATATCATAGTCGAAGTATGAGTTCATAGAGCTGATATTACCTCCAATTTCTAGGTTCTCAACATTCAAACACCATCATCTCTACAGGATGCGAAATTGTCATTATCGCCAGAAGATTCGGACTCTAGTATCCCTGTTGTAGATCAAGGTACCCATTTTCTAGAAGGGCAATTAACACCACCTGATGATGTTGCGAATGATTTGCGTCGGTGGATTAGCGCTCTGTTGGGTTATCGTGAAACTTATGGAAAGGAGTTGGTTGAGTGTGTTAAGAATGTTGTGTACTTTGTATTGATGAAGTAGATGCAGAAAGTTGGGTAATATGTGGAACGATGTAATGGATCAATGGGATTTATCAATCGGATATGGTATTGAGGTTCCTAATTTTTGTTACAAGGTTGTCACAGATGAAGTTCATGTTCGAAAACTGCTTTTCAGAAGTTAAAGGGCACTTAAAGTCGATGGAGGAGAAAGAGAGGGGAGGAGAGGAGAAAAGATTAAGGGATTATATATCGGCTGAGGGGCAAATCTTTTCTACAACAGATATTTAGTAAGATTATTTTTGTGCTGATGACTGTTTGTTTTATTATGTGGGTAGTGGCTTTGTTCCAAAATTGAGTACAAAGTAGGAACCAGGAAACATCTTTCTCATCCATTCATGCGCAGACCAGAGTAAGACTAGAGTCGTCCATTCTGTCTTCAAGCGGTTTGCTGGAGTTCAGATACGTAGTTCTTGCTTTGATCAACGGTAGGCACTGTAATTAGAGATATGTAATAAATTTTTAACATAGACAAACTATAGAGCTCTGTCGCATCTCGGCGAGCGGTAGTGTTGTTGTTGCTGCGTAAGTTGTTGTCATTTATTTCTGAGAGATTCTTTGCGCTCTTTCTCTTTGAGAAGGAAGTGTTCTTTAAGTTTAAGACGTTAACTCCTTTTTTGAAGGCAGGAAATATTTCTACTCTCTTGTTTAGTTGTGAGATACTCACTCCCTATGAAATTGACGAATGTAGAATCTATGGGTAAGAGCCAAATACTTAGAAATCCACTGAGTATCGAACGACGTATAACCGATTAATCTGCAGGTGAACATGAGAGTGTTGGCAGCAGAAGCACAGTACTAGCGACGATGATAGTTCTCTTTTATAATATGCTTTGCATGGCCTGTCCCAGCCGTATTGGAAGTATTCCACTTCAAAAGCGACCTGTTCACACCGAAGCTGGCAGCAGATCCTTTCATATCGATGATGTAATATATTGAGCAGCGCTATCTAAGTGATGCTACATAGTATCGAGATCATTCAAAGCTACGAACTCCGGAAGATCTATTTGCCTCGTCTATTCGTGTACTCGGTGGCCATTGTAAATAGTTCCTAGGTAGGCAACATTAACTACCTGGAAGCGAGTGAACTTTATGAGACCCATCGCTGTGTACTCGGAGCTCGTTTTTTCGGGGCAAAAAACTCTCCGTACTACGCATGGCAAGTCGATTTTAACGAGCTGGAAATCCCAACATGTGCAACCGAGAATTTGAAGCCACTTTATGACTGGGTTTTCTGGCATTGCCATACGCACTGCCACTTCAGAGCCGCAATATCTAAAAGCGTCATTGGAAGATCGGATCATGCCTAAGAGAGTAATGCAAGATCAATTGAGCCGACTGACGATATACTTTACGGCATGATTGGTGACTTTCTCTTCAAGTAGAACAGTATTGTTTGCTTCGCCTACCGTTGTAGAGATCGATGTGAGCTCAATGCCAGCATAATGCCAGCATATAACCGAGGTGAGATCAATCGCCGGAATAGATGTCGAATCACTCCAATAGACATCGAAGGTTAGATTTATGCTTTTTGTTCCTTCAAATCCAATCCTCCCGGTCGACCTGAGGCTGTGACGTGTTTTCGTCTCAAGTATTCTTGACCTCCACCGCTATCCTAAAAAGTCCTAGTGACAACG
Source organism: Pezicula neosporulosa (assembly GCA_009805495.1). Lineage (NCBI taxonomy): Eukaryota > Fungi > Ascomycota > Leotiomycetes > Helotiales > Dermateaceae > Pezicula > Pezicula neosporulosa. Next base: position 198,245 of record SELE01000036.1, read on the forward strand.
GACGGATAGATTTTCTACCTCGGAGTAATCAGTCGCCTCTACGGTATCTTCGGCTACACCTGGAGCCTTGTGTGCCTTGTTGACTTTCCCTTGCGTATGGTATGAGGGCATTTCTTATGCGCCACCAATGTTAAGACTGCAAGAACAGCACATATAGCCCAATAAACTCAACATGGGAAAATGACGAGATTTAGAGTCATGCGACTGGCCGATCTTCTACTCTTTGGAGATTCTACAATGGGCTACGTCAAGAGAATCTTCGCTTGAAAACGATGCCTTTCTAAAGAATACCAGTAGTGAGAATTAGGTATATAACTCTCCATCATCAACCTCCAACTTTCTTTTCTTCATCAGCCTCAACAACTTCGATATCTTCTTTATCAGTCACCACTCGAATCCAAAAGCCTAATAAAGCCTTTCTTCATCAATATATCATTTTACTGAACAACTGCAACAGCCTCCACTTACTATCTCGCTAGTACAACATAAACTCTATTCCAAAGCTATAACAACCACAAAATCAACCTTTACAATCCACCAAAAATCAATCAAAATGCAATTCTTAACCATCACCCTCCTCACAACCTGCTTCTTCGGCCTCACCATCGCAGCACCAACTACTCCAGTCATAAATCGTCAAGATGATTCTACGTCCTCTTCAGCTTGCACTGATGGAAACCCCGGTGGATCAGTAGCTTGCGTAGAGACTTTTAATGGTTGTATGCAAGCTGCTGGTAATGATCCAGGACAGATTGTTTCTTGGTAAGTTTGTTCCTATCTCCAAGATTTTGCTTTCGTTGAATTTTACTAATTTATTTCTTTTAGCGCACTTGCACTTTCGTCTTGTGAGGTTGGTGCTAATACAAAGACTTTGTAAACTTATTGGGAGGAGTTGATTAGAGGCTGGTGTATGATGGTTTTGGACGGGGAGGTGGGAGTTTGTATGATATGGAGAGATAGGGTTCAGTCTGTGATGAAATCTGGCTGGTATCCTTGACGATTCCAATGATAAACATGAATGATTATATCTTGTTTTCATGGCCTTACAAAATGTGATCTAATAGTGAAATTCTGTTTCTCAGTGACAACTTGAAAAAGGATTTTACGCTCTCTGACGTAATTTCTGTTTTCTAAGCTAAATATCCTATTATGTTTTCTTTATCTGTGGACCTAGTAACAATGTTGGTCCAATATTCCAGTCTTCCGTGTTCGTAACATCTTAAATTCTGTACTAAGGTACGATAAAATAGTGATCGCTCGCTAATACGATATTTAATCCTTAAGAAATGTACACATGCCGCTCACAACTCTGACTTACGGAGTACTTAAGATTAAGTCACCTATCCAAACTTTCCAGTGCATTCCTGAGATACTTCATTGTATAATTTCATGTATTATTTCATTCTAATTAATCTTTAGTCAAAGATACGAACACGAAAACGAAAGTGTACCAGCGCATGAAGATTATGCGGCATAACCCTCGGGAACAACCAGTTCAGGATGTTGATCAAGGAAACGATGAGTTCAGTTGACAGTGCCTCGGGACAACTCTAGGGCACATAGCTGAGGCTAAATCGAGTTCAAATATGTAAGTGAAGGCCATTCTCAGAGTTTGAATAATAACGTCTAATGACCAGCGAAAGCTTCCAAAGAAACACATTTGCAATGCTGTTATTCTCTAATCTCTAGTTCAAGGCTCTAAAGAGTTGCGACTTATGTTATGAGCTACTTTAAAATGCCCAATCTAGATAATGTCCTGACTATTGTCAAGAGATGCTTAGCAGTTAATTTTTCCCATTCTCTTAACTACGAACCCAAGCTAGCTATTCTTATAGAAGATAAAGTAAGTCGCCTCAAACCACTTTTACCTTACGACAGGCCCAAAGTCTACTGCGACGAGACTGACGGACGTCCTGCTGTCGCTTTGCTAGAGAAAGGGGTAAGACGCTATGTTATAGCTTAGCGCACCTCTGAGAGGAACCTGACGAACAGGCTTGAAACTCCATTAAATTCTACCACTAAAGAAGTTGACTAAGTCGGTTTGATGTGGAGAGTTGCAAAACGAGTGATATTGAAATTATGGTCGTTCAATACTAGCAGGGATTATCACCTAAAACGTGATATAGCTTCCATTCAAACATCCCCGCGCGTGTAGAAGAAAGTGGCATGTCAATTTTATTAAGGCCTTCAAATCCAATCACCAAGGAAAGGTAAATTTTGTATTAGTGCTACTTATTTTGAGATTTCCACGGTTTTGAGGCAGTAGAATTCCATAATTCGTTCGTACCGCCCTACTGGCCTTATCTAAAATGCTGTAAGCGCCCCGAGCTGACTCAACTCAAACAAGAATCATTCATCCTTACCACCCTGCTGGCTTCATCAAACCTTAGACCTGCTTCACTGAAGCCCACCCAGTGCTTTGTTTTTCTTCTCGTCGTCAACTTTGCGACAAGCTGCCATGGAATCTGAAGCAAAGAGAATCCAGGTGGTCACTGCAGGTTGTACTTTTACGTCCAGTATCAGATTTAATTGACTCAAGCCTCAGTCCAGAGGAAGCTGATAGCCCAAAATCCCCGAATTGTTTTGCTGCCCGCTGAGCAGCTTCTACGGGAATTTTTGCTCGAATGCGCACAGCATTTTCCCGGTCTCGAGATCTGGATCACGGGTGGCTGGGTTCGTGACCGTCTGCTGGACATCCCTTCATCGGACCTGGATTTTGGGCTGAGCACGGTGACGGGGAGAGATTTTGGCAAGTTCATAGAGAGCTACTCCGCAAAGCCAGAGATCGATGCCAAGTATAGCCAGAAAGTAGCAGACTTAGGTATCACTGGTTCCAGGTTCACCAGGTTTCACATAATAGAAAGAAACGCCGACAAGTCCAAGAAGCTCGAGACTCGAGACAGCCGGCGGCACATTATTTGGCTTGGATATTGATTTGGTAAATCTGCGAAAAGAGGTCTACGATGGCCAAAGCCGGACCCCCGAGATGGATTTCGGCACCCCTGAGGAAGATGCTTTCCGTCGCGACGCTACCGTGAACGCTTTATTCTTCCATCTGGAGAAGCAGGAGGTTTGTGATCTTACAGGCAGAGGCCTCAAAGATCTAGATGCGAGAATCATGACGACTCCTCTAGATCCGCGCCAGACTTTCATGGATGATCCATTACGGGTGCTGCGGCTTATTCGAATTGGAAGTAAGCTTAGTTTTGCTATCGACTCGAAGGTGATATGTTGTATAAAAGACACAGAGATACGGCGAGCCCTGGACACAATGATTGTTCGAGACAGAATCAACATTGAATTGGTCAAAATGATGACGGATCCCAACCCCGTCGTCGCTTTTCAGCATCTTTTCGAGTGCAACCTCTATATCCCAGTTTTCATCCGTTTTGATTCGTTCCTCTTCCAGACCTTACAACATGACTTTCCTATCCTAGGACAGCCCAAATCATCGGCCTGGCCAACCACGTGGCCGCAGGCTTACCGCCTTCTCGACCTTCTCTTGAAGAACGACAGCAATCTAAGCATGATGATTAAATCTGAGAAAGATGTGGTTTGTCTCTGGACTATGGTTGCATATGCACCGATTGCTGAGCTCCGAAATACTATGCTTGGACAGACGGTCCAAGAGATGATAAGTGCCATCAAAGCCCCAACTAAAATATCCAAACTCCTTGAGAACGCGCTCAAGAATTTCGATTCTATTCAAGCTATTGTGGACGCTATCACGGTTCAACCAGAAAAGCCTCCGCCACGGAGCCTCGTTGGCATGGCTATCCACTCTTGGGGCACAACCTGGAGCACGCAAGTGACATTCGTTCTGTTGGCCGAGGCCGTTTACGCACCACAAACAACATCTGCATCAGACTTCTCTGTTTCAATAGACAAGTCGCTAGAAACGCTAATACTCGAGAAATATTCAGCGTTTGCCGATTTTGTATGGAACAGGAACTTACAAGATGCCCACGTCCAGCGCCCATTGTTAGACGGCAATCAAATCCAAAGTCTTTTTGGTCTACAGAAGGGTGGAAAGTTCCTCAAGAGCACACTTGATGCGCTTTTGGCGTGGCAGTTTGACCATATTAATAGCAGGATTGTCGAGGCCAAAGCGTGGCTTCTTGACCAGCGAGAGAGGTTGGGAATCCCTTTAAGTTGACCCTGAAGATATCACTAGTAGATGTAGTTAGATAAGCAGCTAATAGACATCCAACTATCTGTTAACTAGTCTGCTGTTGGTATACTTTAATACAATATATCGGACGTATTTATATGCGTTCAGTACGATGTGTAGTTAAATTCTTGAGGTTCTAATCTAGGTTCTGGAACTGCATATATGCCTTGAAGTTGGTGAATGCTTTGGCTTTGGATTTTTTGTATTCCTAGCTATGGTAGTTCAGGCTCTAGTGTCAAATTTTGGTGTGCTCTATGTTTAGGTCGAAGTAATCTGAACTGCAGTATTGTGATTTAAATTCTTCTATGCGGAATCTGTATACTTTAAACCAAAGTAGTCTGAATTGTAGCACTACAATTCGATCTGCTTCGATTTTAAGCATAAATAAAGGATATGCATTAGCTTGTATTACACTATCAAGGATCCAAAATCCAAATCTAAACTGGTTCCTGCCTTGAATAGTGACACGGCAAAGCCGGTTTACTACTTAGAAGCGGAGCAGAGGTGATTGAGAACAAAATAACTTTTTTCTCTGACTTTTGGCTTGCGGGAGCTAGAACAGGATCTCTACACTCGTAAGCTTGGGGTTCGTCTAGCACCTTTAATGAATGTTCAAGTCGAAGTTGCACAAACATAATGAATATTTGAGTATTGAACAATAAACAGTAAACAGCATGCTATAAACGGTGCAAAGAAGATTCTTACCAACTCGAACCTCATAGAATATAAAGACTAAAACATCCTATTCTAATAGGAAAATGAAAATCTTTCCTAGTAAGATTTCATTTTCTGGAAAGTTTTTTTTTTTTTTTTAAAAAAAAACGACAACAAGCTCTAATCTAACAACATTTACAATTAATTTTGAGAACGCAACACAAGTATTTTGCTTCTCTAAAGTACTAGTTTAACATTAGATTAGATTCTCATAGTGTTTGCTATTGGATATATAGAACTTATTGTGTGTCACCACATGCGCGCACAATGCTCTTGAGTCTTTCTGTGTAGTCCTGATGTCTTACAACTCTTAAGCTTCTATAGCTAAATTCCTGCTCTTAAGTATTCGTGGTTTACTTTTATGTCTACAAGGTAGCGTAGCTAGAGGTAGGAGTTATAACCAACCTTTCCCGATCCCCAAACTCTGCCTATAACTGATCGCACTTAAATAAATGTAGGGAACTTGTTTTCTAACGTAATTGGTTAAGTGACAAGTAAGATAATCAATAATAGGTATTTCTTTTTAGAACATTGAATAATGAATGTCCTTGCGGAAACGAGTAACAGATTACTTCTCCGACCCATGTTGAAAGTGAGGTTAAAAGGGGTAGTGAACCAACAAAGTACGAGCTCTTGAAAAAAGCACTGGAAACTTTTATTTTGCCTTCAATTTGCTTTTTTTCCCCGAAATCGAACGCTTTTTCGAACAAGAATATGTAAGGTTTAAGACTTTTTGTACTTGTACATGTGATTCCAGTACTACCATGATGACAATCCCCAGAAAGCATTCATCTCCCAGAGATACTGAACGAGAGACTCGATAGATATAGTAAAGTGTTTTCATCAACCAAATCCAAATCCCAGCCAGCATAGGAATCCCTTAGAAAAAGACTTCATCCTAGTATCAACCAGAAATCCATTGAAGAACAACCTTGCAAGATACGACCTAATTTTACAACTTAGTCTTGCCCAAGGTTCCTTGAGTCTTAGCCGTATAAGAAGACAAAGCATCCATAAGTGGCGGGCTCAGGACATCATAAGTCTTAAGACCAAGTCCCTGCAACTTCTCTCTAACACGATCAATATCCTCAGGATCATAGCCCTGCTCAATAATACTAGAGACAAAAGCAGCAAATTGAGGTTCTTGCCAACCCTTCTCATCACTCAATTCCACATGTACGAAATCCAATCCCTTGAAAGCATGATCCTTTTCAATACGACCAAATAGGTGAACTCCGCAGTCTTTGCATGCGTGACGCTGGATTGCTGCGGATGGGTCGACGATCTTGAGTTTGTCGCCGTTGGCGGTTATCTTTAGGTTGCTGACTGGTACGACTGCTACGACGGAGAAGAGGGCGCCTTGGGGTTTCCAGCATTTGGAGCAGCCGCAGGCGTGGTTGTGAAGAACATTTCCGGTTATGGTTACTTCGACTTTGTTGGAGGGGCAGTGGCAGTGTAGTTTTCCTCCGGAGAAGTTGGGAGAACCTTTGGTGAGGCCGTTGTCGATGAGGGGGTGGAGGGAGGGTGCCATTGTGAGTAAGTGAGAGGTTTAGTTCTTTGGATGATGAAGATTGGTGGAATTGAGTTTGCTTGGCTTGGTATTTCCAGGGGTTATTTAAGTATGTGAGAGATGTTTTGAAGGACAGGTTATAATATCTGAGAAGCAAGGGACTCTCTTTCTACTTATACATCAGAAGAATTACGAAAGTTCAAGCCGTAAGGTAACCTGGTGTCACGGGTTTCGAAATGCGGGGAATATATACAAACCTTCGAAGCTCGGGATGTTGATATCGCTCGATGGCTCGGCGTTGCTGAGGGGTAATCGTTCCAAAGGGAGTAAAGTACTCCCCAATAGACGCTGGGTAAACAGTGGGGAGGAGGCTCGAGAGGATTGTAGACCTCTTAATTGTGCCTTCCTCCCCGATGTATCCTGCGATGTTCTATGTTGGAAGCCGAGAGTACTCCGTATTGTGTAAGGAGAAGTTCGGCATGTGGGGATACAAAGGTTAGAAAAGAGTGTTTGAACCATCCTTTAAGCAAGAACTCTGAGACGCATATAACTTGGAAGTCACGTCATCTTGTGCAAGAACTCCGCCTATCTCCATCAATTCGACAGATGTGGAATAAATATTCCCAATGTATATTCAGAGCGGGCTTCGGGCTTCCTTTAGAATCCGATATGTCGCACGTCTTTCAGCCATCTTGTGTCGTCAACACTCTGTTACCGTGGTACAATTAGCACTAGAAACTCATCCCTATTCAATGTGTTCTTTTTGATTCTCTGCAACGTTAAGTCCCCAGTGGTGACGCTTGGCTAGACATAGTTGAATCATTGACGTTCGCTTAAAGCTTGGAGCTTGGAGGTTAGAGACGCTCTAAAACAACACACTTCCGCTACTAAAAACCTACTAAGTGGTTACCCTTAATATGAGTATCTAAACTCCCGATTCTCCTTATCTGTCATATCCAAGAATTCTGAATCTACGATATGCTCACGCCCGCCCATTGCCGCTTCTTCTAGATCCCTCTTGCGATTCTCCCTCCATAACAACCATACCAACACCAAAATCGCAGCCACAGCCAGTGCTCCCGTAGCCATGATGGCAATTTCGGCTGGAATATATTGAGGAGGATCCTTCCCATCCGGCTGAAAAGTCAAGGGGCCAATAATGTTACCGATACAGAAACTCATCAGGACGATAGCGTTTATGGTTACTTTCTTGGTGTGGCCTGCATAGTTGGCTGCTGCGAAGGAGTAGATAAGTGGAAGCGCTGCCCCTCCTGTATTCACCATATAATTACCAACAAGCTTGCCTGCACCGGCGTCGGAGGGAAGAAAGGCCATTAAGGCACCACCGATGATTGAGGGGATGAGGAGAGCACACGCATTGAAACCACGGCTATTGGTGCGGCCGGCTACGAAGGTTGCGGAAAGGATGGAAACGATAGAGACTGCCCCACTCGGGAGAGAGAGAGAGCAGTGCAGTTTGCTTTGAGGTGTATCCGAGTCTATAAGGTCAATGGATGAGTAAAAGGCTTGGGAGCTGCTTGAACTTACCCTTTGATGATTGTTGCTTGGTAACTGGACACAGCACCGTTGGCTACATTTGAAGAAGCCGTGAGCAGACTAATAAGCCAGGTATATGGGCTTGTGAGACATTCTACAGCCTGGTATGCTTTGAATTTTTTGTTCTCGATGCCAGTTTTGTTGCTCCGCAGGCGTTCAATGGCGAAGATCTTCTCCTCGTGAGACAATCTGCTCTTCATTGGGTTATCCGGAAGGAACAGCATCACGCAAATCCCAGCAGTGATCGTGATCACGCCACAAACGAGAAACATTATCTGCCATGACTTGAACGTCTTCCCAGTGTAATGCTGAAAGCCGTACGAGAAGAGTGCACCGACGATTGTTCCACAACCAGTGCCAAGATACCAGAATCCAATGCGAAGGGGCTGTTTCGTGCTTCTTATACCACATTGCAGTAATAAGCATCAAACTTGGTGCGACTGCTGATTCGAAGCAGCCTAGGAGAACTCTCAGGGCGACAAGTGATGCAAAGTTCTTGCAAGCGCAATTCATTGTGACGCATACTCTGTGTTAAGAGATATTTAGCTTCAATGCAGCCTAGGACCTTTTATCAGACTTGTATCTTACCCCCAAAGTATGACTTGTAGTCCCAAATACTTTGCAGTAGGAAACCTCTGCATCAAATAGCCTTGGGGAATTTCGCAGACGCAATACGAGACATAGAAAGCAAGTGCTAGATAGGAGAATTGCGTAGCGGTAGTGCCCGTATCCTCTTTCAGGCCCATCACGTTGGCATAGTTTATGAGAGTCTTATCTAGGTACTGCAATATGTAACAAGTGAACATCAACTGAATTCGACTTGGAGTCAGCACCTTTTTGATGGATCTGGGGAATAATTACTGACTGGCACAACCATCCAATCGATCTTGCGCACAAGGGCTTTCTCATCCAAATCTGTCAATGCGCCATGCTCATCCTCAGCACGAAGAAATTTCAATGCTTCATCGGCTTCGGCAGTTGAGACCACTTGCTTCTCTGCATTCCCGACTTCTGGGATGCTTGTTTTTTCAATATCTGCCATCTTCACAAATCTTGCCACAATTCCGATGCCGTTTGGAGTCTGACAAGTGAAAGGATAAGATACAAATGAGATATAAATATAAGAAAGATGGCATTCTGGATTACCAAATGATCCAGGTGCCAAGTGATAGCTCATGTCTGGCCGTCGCGCAACTTGCTGCAAGAGCTAGGGAGTGAGAGGCTCGCCTCACCATCTTTGGTCTGGTTCCTGGCGATCAGAAGAGAGACTTCACTATCTAACAATTCTCTACAGATCCTGAACCGGTAATGCAGGCATATTGAACGAAAAAGAGCGGACGGTATGCTTTTGGAGCCAATCACAATCGATATATCGTTGATGGGTACGGAACTCCGATAATGGGAGATATTGGATATCTCAAGATTGCCGTTGCATCAACAGAGTATCGTATACATCATAATAATAATGACAATTCAATGATAAGGAGGTAAAAGTCGTAAGGTCGCGGGTTAGAGTGGGATGCAAGATGGAAGAGGTTAAGCGGCGGCAAAAACTTTATGGCCGAGCATGTTGATTGCATAGGCTGAGTAAGCATTTTAGTTTTCCACGTGACACTTAGTCCTACTGCCCTGTAGCATTGGTATACATGTCCCTAACTGTTGTTACAAGTAAACTCATTGTTCAGTTACACATGTTCTCTGAATAGCCTCAAAATATCCACAATACCCAGCAGTTCCTACGTCACATGATACATACATCACCTCTGTCTCACCTCGGCAAGGTCTCTTTAGCATGTGCCGTGAGAGGGCAGAAGCGAGAAGGGCAACTTCAGAAACAATGGTTGTAGGAGAAAGGCATCACCACTTTCAATTGGGAAGGATCGTTGGAAGATATCATGACATTATTGGCTCAACGTCTCGGCGACCATGACGTGCATGCAAGCTTCCTTCATCCGAGTCAGGGCAACGTCGTACTGCTCAACCATACACAAAATACTCTGTACGAAGCAGCCATTAGTCGGCTCTTTATATCCCACAAACCCAATCCATTGTCTACCTGAACAATCATTTCCGGCATATCCAGCATCAAGAGCTTCAGTTGAAATTGTTAACGGCCCTCAACAATGGTAGATACAACTCCGGCTCCAAAGACCGATGGTCTTGGTGAAGCATGCCCAACGGATCTCATAAGCGCACAATTTGGTGAACCTGCTCCTCCAGAACCGACAAGCTCTATTGAAGCATTGAAAGGTCGCATCAGACACCACTACGAGCAAGCGTCCGATTATTATTACCGACTCTGGTGAGTTGCGAATCCTACAATTCCTCAGATATCTCGGTCCTTCTTCCCAAATGTTGATCACGAGCTTATCATTAGGGGCGAGCATATTCACCATGGCTACTTCCTAACACCACAAGACACAAAAGAGAAAGCTCAGATTCAATTGATTGAGCTACTATTGAAGGAATCGGCTTTGCCCAAGGGAAGTACCGTTCTTGATGTTGGATGTGGAATCGGAGGAACGAGCAGATATCTAGCGAAAGAGCATGGCTGTACTATCGTTGGTGTCACCATCAGTGGACGTCAAGTCGAAATGGCAACCAAGATCTCGCTCGAAGTATCCGGTTCACCAGCATCACCTGACGGATCCATCAAAATTGGAGAAGCCGGTGGCAGCGTTCGCTTCATCGAGCTAGATGCTGAGAAGATGGGTGATTACTTTACAACTGGGCCAGAGAAGAGAGACCAACTTTTCGACGGTGTCTGGATTTCCGAAGCTATGAGCCATCTACCCGACAAGGCGCTGTTCTTTCGCAATGCAGAAATGCTTTTGAAGTCCGGAGGAAAGCTCGTCGTAGCAGACTGGTTTAAGAATGAGGGACTAAGTGAAAAGGAGATGGAGGCTGATATTAAGCCTATTGAAGGTGCGGCTGTACAGACACGACTAACTTACTATGCATGGCTGACGAAATCTTAATGAAGACGGGATGTTACTTCCTCCACTATGTACTCAACCCGAGTACGTTCAGTATGCTGAAAAAGCAGGACTCAAGGTCTTTGCAAAACCATTTGATATCAGCAAGCAGGTTGCCAAAACATGGTGAGTTCTACCTCAGCTCGTAATTGAAAGGTTCTGATATAGCGATAGGGATATTTCTTGGGCTCTGATTCAAAACCCTGCCTTGTGGACTTTTGCAATCAGCCAGGGACGAGACGGCCTGGCATTTCTACAGTCGTTCAGGGCTATGAGAAGAGGGTTTGCGAATGGAAACTTCCGCTATGCTGTTATTGCTTTTGAGAAGTAGACTATAATTCCAGTGCCGTGACTTATGTCTTGAAATGGATAGGTTAACAAAAGTTCACTTGTGCTGTGCTGGAATTGAGTGACAGATTTTTGAGGTCTATTGAGATATTTTAACACTGTCATATAGCAAAATTCAGAGTTAGCGCGCTACGTATCTGAACAAATTGCTATATTTTAGGTGCTCTCCTGGCAGCCAAATGCAAATGGAATAGTTGCGAGCATTGCGGTCCCTTTAAACGGCTACGTATTGCCAGCACCTAATGGCGTTTGATCCTTTTGAGTTTCAGCATGACAGCTTTCAACTCGTATTGCCATAAACACATAGTCAGCAATGAAGGCTGGAGAGATTGGATGGATTGGATCACTTCATCCTCACTAGAACAAGGACACTATCGTCGATTGGCTACAGCTTTCCAAAGCCTATTGCAGAGGTGTCACGTCTGTCATCTCAGCTACCCTTTGCAAAGCTTATACTTGATATTAACTAACCTCCTTCCTATTAACAACGAAAAAAATACTTGACAATAAATTAGGAGTCAAATACTATCTGCAGTAAGTAGAACAAGAAGGAATTGCTACTATGAGTGATAGATGAATAAATAAGTAAGAAAGTTTAGTAAATATATTTATATATTAATAATAATAAAATAAAGTTGTATTAATAGAGAAGGCTTCTAATAGCTATATAGGAAAAGTAGTTTACTTAGGGGTTTTATAAGTTTATACTAGTTATATTTATTTTAAAGGGGATCCTTTGTTACTACTGTAAGTATGTGTAAGAAGAATAAGACTTGATGTTTTGAGGGGGGGGGGGGGAGAGATGGGGGGTTAATTCGTGATATACTGTGTATACTACTTTTGTTGAATTGAATAGATTACAGGGATCATACCTGGTTGAGAATATGTATATTGTAGATGGTAGCAAAGGATGATCTAAATGGAATATATGTAGAGAGGGTTTGATAATATTTAGATGTAGGTTTATTTTTGTCAAAGAATGTTCAGTTTGAGTCGGAAGACTAGTTTTGTTGTGTAGATCACAGGATTTACATGTCATGTACTGTAATGTACCTTTCAATGCTGTTTCTAAGGAACAGTGACCAGAAGGAAGGAAGAAAGAAAGTTTACAGGTACGTTTATTTGTTTATTTTGAGTGTTTGTTTTGCCCAAGAATCTCCAGGTTGAAAAGAGAGGGGGCAAATCGTATTGTCGACCAAAAAATAAACGAGGCATGGGGGTGGGGGCAAAAAGAGATAGATAATCTATCTAGTTAGTGGTGGTGGTGGTGGTGGTGGTGTACAGAGAACACCACTCACTCACCTGCATAAGCGGCCCGGGCATGCATGCCCACTTCGCATGATCTGATCTATCTACTTAATGTACCGACCGTACTGTACAGTAGCATTCGATAGCCTCGCAAGGTGCAGCTCAGACAATTTAAATCGAAAAAAAAGAAAAAAAAAGATCCACAAAATCATCCATGCATACATATATACTACTACTACTGCAGGAACACACGATCACGACGACAACCACCACCAGAATTTAGATGAAATCCATGTTTTCACACATGACTTCCATATGGTTTTCTGGCTTTTTGGCTTTTTTTACACTTTTTGTAGGTGTGAGTATGTGGGTGTGTATGTGGGTGTGTGGTACATAGATTAGGGAACTACGCCATGGTCTTTTATTGATATATATATCGATTACCATGGTAAAGACAAGTTTCAATGTTACAATGAGGTGTAAATGTGAAACATGGGGGTGTTCTTGAGGCTGATGGAATGGTTCTGCACTAGGGAGTTGGTTTGTGATGGTGGCTTGTTAGGCGAGCTAAGTGCTTCTATTTGTGTATTGGATACGGGATATTTCAACCTTATTTTTTTTCTAGCTGTTTCGCTATGACCCAAATATCCCGTTATTCTGGATTGTGCAATGCAAGCTGAATATCTCTTCTCGATGCAGTATCATGCTACTGTTGGATTGTTTGCTGAAGGAAATGCTGTTCAATCATTCAATGAAGTTCTCGGCTCACTCGAGCTGGCAAAACGTAGCGAAGCTTCATAGCTATATGCATACTTTACTTATGAAAGAATCAAAAATAAATAAAGATAGATAATAGGTAACCAAGCTTCACTACCTTGCTCAAAGATGCAATGGGCCAATACGAAGAACTTGAAATGCCGAGAGTAACTAGCTGCTTAGCAATGATGTCTAAGCAGAGCTGACGACATCTCCAATACCAAGGCATCTCAAACTTGCTCCAAGTCCCTCCAAGTTGCTCGCTGCTTTCCAAAAATACGAGTGTACTTTCATCTTGAATGCACCTTGCCAGCCGGTTTCAGATACACATGTACAATAAAATCTAGGATATAAAAGATCTGTTTCGGCATCCAGCCCAGAAGTCAAAACACGACAGTTTCTTCTTTCTCATCTTCATTCAAGCAATGCCGTCGCATAAACAAGAATCACTTGACCGATTTTGTAATATTTCAAATCTTTCTTCTTTTACTCGACAAACCGGTTTTCTCGAAAATTTCCCGAGGTTTGTTCTCTCGAACTCCAGATACATCTACCATAATAGTAGTTCGAGGGAGCGAACTTTCATGTTAGAGTCCGATTTCGAGATTTGAACACAAGCGAGAAGCTCAGGTCACTTAATCAGTTGAAGCGCATATCGAGACAGCAAGGAATGCAGATCCTCTTCCTTCTTTGGGGTCACTGAGATTTCAAGACAGTTGAATTTATGCTATCACCTAAGCGTTTTACAGAAAGATTCGCCTAGATTGATAAGGACATAACGTCCAGTTACACGACGAAGTTTGTCTAAGATTCAACTTGACGAGAATCGATCAACCAAGACTCATTGGTGAATTGAAGATATGGCTTCAAATCATTTTCAAGAAGGAATAGATGACCTTGACAATTGCACTATATTTGGTTGTTCCGACGGAGCGGATCTTCACTAGTAACAGAAGAACCGGCGTAACCTCACGGGGCTAAGACAAATTCGTTCACGTGGACAGCGACAGCGAAAGCGACAGCATGCATTGCATTAGCAGACTAAGTATTACTTGCAGATATCGACATTAGAGGCAACATGATCGAGTATTTCCAAGAATATTCAACTCCGGATTTTCCAGCCTCCGGGCTCATCTGAGAATCCTCCAACGAACGGTTCGGCCGAAAACTACAGAGGTAAGTCACCATTGCTACTTACTACATACGAAACAAAAAAGTAAGACATGCCCCATCTATATGGGACAAAAAGGCCCGACAAATACTTCTTCAATCTAATTTCGCTATTCGGGACACCGAGGATTAGGGGCGTGGGGGAGCACGATGCGACCGACTTAAAGAACGTGGCAGGAAATTGGTGCAGCATTTGCAAGTACTGGGCGGAAAGCCGAAGAATCTAGGCAAGTTGCCGTTGAAAGGAAACCTGATGATATTTGAATTCGAATTAATTACAGCCAATCGAAATCGAGACAATAACTGAGAGAGAGCGAAACTTGCTGAATGCTTAAAACACGTGCCATATGCAGGTTTCCTTTCTTTTGATATGGTGACGTCTTCCAAAATCGAGATGTGATAGAAATTATGCATATATGTGTTACCTCAAAATGACAAACAGGTAACTATCTACATATCTTTGCATCGAAAATTACCAAAATGCCGCAATCACTTGAAGTACTTCAGAGGTAGCCGCGATGGTGGAAGAATAAGCGAGCGAAGTCCTCCAGCCCCTGAACTAAATACTTAACTCGTATTTGACTTTCAAGAGAGCTGAGGTCAGCAGAAAACTGGCGATTCCCAGCCTCCCAATTTCAGGAAAAGAAGTTGTAGCTCTAACCCCGCCTTATGGGTAGCTAGCTAGCTATTCGGAGGAGATGCTATGGTGGTGATTCAAGGGTAAATGGGTGGAGCAGCATCAGTGGCTGGAAGTTCGACAAAGTACAGACTAAAGAGATCTTCGGAAAACTGACTAGACGAGGAGGAGGAAGCGAGAAGTTGCCACCAAGACTAGTACTACGGACGTGCACAGGCTAAGCAAGCCCATCTGCACATTGTAGCTGTGGTATTTCGACTACATGTCACTTGCAGACTTCCATTAACTCCAGCATCACACCGTGCCTGCCAAGCGTGGTTTGTGTTGGAGTAGTCGTGGAAGACGTCGCTAACAAAGGTTAATCCCGAAGTGCCGGAACAATTTTCAAATTTCCAGATCTCGTGTCCAGACCCTAGATGCATTTCCATGGCTGCAGTAGTAGGGTACACAACAGCGGTCAGACATGTTTTTCTTTTGTGTTATGGCAGACCTCTAGTCGTTGGCAGCTTGTCCACTGTACGTAAAAGTGGACTTGGTAGCCATTACGACCAAACCTCGTGGTATTTCGCACATGCAATTCCGTGCCATTGGGCTGGTCCGTACTCAAAGATACCACCAAGCGAAGGAGAGTCTTGGAGGCTCTCGCCCATTTACTACCCACGAGCTAGAAGTGTAGGTCGTATCTGACATTCAGAGCGCCACGGCTATTTGCACCACAAAGGTCATGTCAAAACCTAAATGCGGTAAATGAGATACGGACGTGGGCTGACCGTGAATTGTTTGTGGCCAATTGTGATATCTGTATATAAAGTTCGAAGAGACCCAGGTGAAAAAAGGCCAACCGACCTCATCAGTTCATCCATCCATCAGCAACCAAGAAAGTCTCTTCCTTAGTTGCCGGGTATCAGAAGGCCTCGTTCCATATATTTGACAGTTTAATCAGTCGGATTCTCGAACCACTTCAAGATGTTGAAAAGCATAGTTCTCATGCTTGCTTCGGCAGCTCTGGTTCCCGCTAAAACCGTCACATACAATTGGAGTGTTGGCTGGGTCACTGCAGCTCCGGACGGATTTACTCGACCAGTAATTGGGATCAACGGCGCATGGCCTTGTCCTCCAATTCAGGCGACTGTTGGCGACCAAGTTGTTGTCAATGTTGTGAATAATCTTGGCAACGAGACGACGAGCATCCACTTTCACGGTATCAGCCAGAAAGGCAGTCAAGTCATGGATGGTCCATCAGGCGTCACTCAATGCCCAATCCCGCCCGGATCCAGCTTCACATACAATTTTACGGTATGTGTTTACAAATTCTCTTAGGATTGATGAAATGACTAACTAATGATTTACAGATTGATGCACCAGGAACCTACTGGTATCATTCACACAACATGGGACAATACCCAGATGGATTCCGCGGGCCTTTGATTGTTCAAGGTAATATAGCTGCTAAAATCGCAATGCCACAAATTTACTAACAATGACCTAGATCCAAATGACCCCTATGCAGGACAATATGACCAGGAGTTCGTCTTGACAACTTCTGACTGGTACCATGACCAGGCACCGGTTCTGATTCCGCAAATGCTCAATGCAAGCAACCCTCATGCGTTGCCACCATTCCCAGAAGCAATCTTGCTCAACGATGGCGCTGGTGCATCGTTCAACTTTGTTCCAGGAAAGACTTACAAGATCCGCATCATAAGCATGGCAGCATTTGCGGCGACGCTTCTTCAATTTGACTCGCACACGATGAGGGTTATCGAAATCGATGGGTCGTCGTACGTTCAAAAGCATGACGCGTACCAGATCCGTGTTGCGCCAGCACAGCGTTACACTATTCTCCTGAACGCTCAGGGATCTGCTCGAAGAAATTATGCTTTCCTCGCATCTTTGGATATGAACAGAGATTTCAAGAATGATCCATCACCAGTCTTTCCATTCAACGCCACTGGATATCTTATGTATGATACCAAAAAGGCTTTGCCAGCTCCATATGTCGTGCCATTATGGTCACCCCAAGACGACTCCACACTTGTGGCGCTCGACAATCAGGCATTACTTGGCAAACCAGCCCAGACCATCATTCTTGACTTCAACTTCGGTCTGGATAATTTGGGCATACCAAGGTAAGGCGGTTTTCCAAAGATCTTAAGACCAAAAACTAACAAGAATACAGAGCTTACTTCAACAACATTACCTACGTGGGACAGAAAGTGCCAACCTTGTACACTGCCATCACCACAGGAACAAGCAACACTGACCCAACAATTTACGGAACAATCAACCCCTTCGTTGTCGAGAAAGGACAAATCGTCGAAATTCAAATCAACAATCTCGACGCAGCAATCCACCCTTTCCATCTGCACGGCCATCAATTCCAAGTATGCGAGCGTCCAGCATCCGGAAAAGGAAAAGGAATCTATCACGGAACAGGCCGAAACTTCCCCTCAGTACCTCCCAAACGCGACGTCATCGCAGTGAACGCTAATAGCTACGCCGTTCTCCGTTTCGTCGCCGATAACCCAGGTATTCAATTGTTCCATTGCCATATCGAGTGGCACGTAGAGATGGGTCTTACAGCTACTATTATCGAAAGTCCTGAGGATCTTCGTGGTCTGACTATCCCGGCTGATCACCTGGCTGCTTGTAAGGCTCAGAATATTCCTACTGCTGGTAATGCAGCTGGGAATACGGCCAATGTTCATGATTTGACTGGTGCTAATACTACTCCTTTGAACCCTAACAATGGGTAAGCATTTCCTCTTTCCGAAAGAGCATGAAGACAAATTAGATAGATAGATACTGACTGACCATTCATATAGAGCCCTATACGTTGCATCGAAGTAATTCCGCAAGTTGTAAGATGAACGATTTGTGAACTTGCTGGGGATGGGATGGGATGGTAGAGGTAGATGAAGAGGTTCGTGTTCAATTCTGGTGTAAGAGTCTTGGAGTGATTGGGTTTTTTGGATGAAAGTGAGGAAATAAGTGGTGTCAGCATTGGTGGACCAGGTAGGCTAGAGGTGGCGGTTCAATGTAACTTTAAATGTTTGGGTGGGTACTAGGTTCTAGGATAGGACCATCAAGGATTAGTTAGTTACATAGGCAATAACGAAGAAACGCTAAACCATCAATTGCATTTCCAGATACTGTAAGTAGAGCTTTCAACTCAAAAGAAGCGAGGACCGAGAAGGATCTATTTTCGCGAATCGAATCAACATTTGAAGACAACAAACAATCTTGTCATTTTTTGACTGTATTCTGGAAGCCAGTTAGGAAATACATTCTCCATTATAAACTTCATCTCCAAGTATTTATTCTCCCGTAGCCATCCATGGTTAAAGATGTATCAAAGATTCATCTGAAAGTATCAATTCACCCCAATCACTTTTAACTTCTATTTTTTTCGAATTGGGTTGTTTATATTTTTTAAAATGACAAAAACAAAATGTGTAATTAGGTGTACTTGGTGTATAAAGTTGAAAATGTACTTATCTTCTATCTACTATAAGCATCAAAATAAATACAGCCTAGTAAATAACTTCAACTCCCCTGCATAGATAAGCTGTAAGATAATAGTGCTCAATTTTACCCCTAAGTTTATTTGGTACCTTAACTATTTACTTACTAATGTCATTTACTAGTTGCTTATAAATAATACCTAGCTCTTATTCTAATTCAAGCTTACATCTCACCCTCTTAAATGTTTCATTTGCTTCTTTAAGACTTCTTACATGTTAACTTGTTTCTAAGAGCTATAAAAGTTGAATTATCCTTTGCTAACTTGGGAGATTTAGTACTTGCTCTTGTTTTTTTGTTTTTTTTCTTTCTTCTTTCTTTCAAGAGCTTTCTTGATTTTAGTAGAGTAGTTAGTTACATCATTAGTCAAGTCTATATACTAGCATGTTATCATACCCTCCTAGAAGATTTAAATTTTTCAAGAAGTGTCCCTTTTACTCACTATCACTTCGCATCATCTATCTTCTCTAAAAGGAAATGATAATTTAACCCTCACTCAGCCTTACCTAAGGTACCTCCTACTCTACTTTCAGAACTGCCCAATACACCTCACATTATCACCATATAACCTCATTTAACACATTACTTTTCAACAAACAATCAAATAAACAGCAAATAAAATAAATCGGCGAACAGGTGCAAAGGTAGTGGTTAGGAAAAGGGGTTCGCTTATTTACACGTGATGGAAGCGAATTTGATTAGGTTGAGGATGTAACTTTACGTAGGTACTTTTGTAGAGGCAGAAAGGAATATAAGGTAGACGGGGGTTTTGAAAGATCTTATCTTGCTCCGGCTACTATCATGTAGTCCGGGGGGTTACAGGCTTTTACATGGTTTTCTTTTTTAAGCATGTTGTACTCTTAAGGGGTATCATCTTTTTTTGACTTGTTGGAAGTGATAGAGGCATGACGAGTAAACTTCTCAAGCGAATATGGTAAATTGATTGAAATCTCGGACGCAGTGGTTAGATTCTTGAATGACAATAGCTCAAAGATCTGTTAGCACTTTAGTTACTGGTAAAGGAAGGGCACATTTTATGCTCGCTAAGTCATAACAAGATCGATTGATAGCACAAAGTTTTTTCTTCGTCCTCTAAGTAAGCTAGCTATCTACTAATCCAGTTAGATATATCCAGACCCTCCCAAATCACCTCATCTGAATCATAGTCATTTCCCTCTTCTACCAGTGACTAAAATTCCAATCTAGGCGTCAACCAATCCCAAACAGCACTAACAAATGAAAACCCAAAAAACACGCTATGCTTCGTCCAAACCTAGTAACACCTAACACCCCTGAACAAAGGAAATTCAAGTATGCTGCTACTTCTCGACTCCAAAGCTTTTTTACACGGGAGGAGGTAGTTTCGCAGGAGGCGGTTGCGCACCAGGACTAGGACTCCTCCTAATATCCCACTCATTCCAAGATAATCGTTGTCAATAACCAGTATGTCTAGGATAACCCGGTTGCATAGCAATAGATTGACCTTCCTCTTCCAAACCACCATATCCCTTGCTCTGAGGATTTGTGATCTTGCTAGGATGATAGATATTAAAGAGAACCATTGCAATAAACATCAACGCAGCATCGAAGATATAGATATAGACTTCTGTTTTCATCAAAGGTCCATCGGAACCTGTAATGTATTCGAGAACTCGGAAGGCTGATCGGATCATGATAAAGACGCTGGCTCCGTAGAGGACTATGAGTTGTCTTTTCCAGGGTACAGTTATGGTTCGGGATTCAAGGGTTGGGTTCTTAGAGATTCGGAGGTGGAAGATGACTGTGACGACCATGAAGAAACCGAAGAAGATGATTTGGCAGATTAATCCACCAGTTATAATGTGTTCACCGAGATCGATATTATCTTGGGTTTTGGCTTGAGCGAGCATTCCACCACCTACATATCTAATTAACATTTTTGATGAATATAGTATTGACCATATTTAGATCGCATACCTGAACTCTGCATCAAGAAAGACAGAACATCGCCAAGTACGAAGATCTTAGTGAGCCAAGTAACTCGAATTGGTGATAGCTCTTGTCCACCAGTAATTCGTATCAGTCTGCCAAGAACCATATATATGCTAGCAGCGAGCAAAGAAGGGCCGAGAAGCAGGAGAAGACTCTGTATGACATAAGGCATTACGGTCCAGTTCGGACTCTGTTTACTCGAGATGATTCTTCCAATGTAACCAACGGTCTCAACTGAAGAACTTCATTAGACTATGATATACAACTGATGATCGAGGTAAAAACTTACAGCAGCATCCTCCAATAACAAATGGTATGAAGTACCATGTCTTGTTCCTGATTAATTGCCATAGATGGTATAGTGTTGTCTGAGCAAACATCGCCGCTGCTACTGTAGCTGCTAGGAACGAAGGGTCATAGTTATAGAGTTTGAAGGCGGAGTCGGTGGAGGTCATGACGACGGTGATTGATAGAGATTGTACTGTTAATGGAAGAACAGCTTTTTATGCTTTCTTTAAGATCTTGACTTGAGAGAAGAAAGGGATGTGTGTGAGTACGATGCTGATGGACAAGTATAGATGGAAAAGACGAAAGCCTTATATGACCACAATTTTATTCCTAGAATTCTGTTTACTTCCTGTTATGTCGTACTCGCTCGCAGGCGCCAATAGACCCTGGACAGGAGGAGCTGAAGCCATTAGATTGACGATGCGTTCTCCCGCTTTTCTTGATAAGCCATTCGATTGTTTGAGCCAACCATGATACCCGCCTACCTATTATTAGTCTCAAGACCCCCCTCCTTGAGCTTTACGTTCGTGATCGAAAGAACTCTGTACTAAGCTTTGGTTCATTGACGATCTGTGTGAGACCCAATTGAGTTTAATCAAGCCGATTAGTGCAAGGATAGCTCTTTCATGGTTGTCTAGAAGCTCCTGAGTCTAGATGGAAGCGCAGCCCTATCATACAGAACCTTGCACCAGTATTTCCGGTCACGACAACCCGAAGAAGAGAGTACGCAGTACGGTAAACGATCGGATTCATCTGAAATGACTAGAACTATCCACAGTTGTACACCAATAACTTATCAGATACAATGTTCGTATGCATGAGACAATAAGTTACACGACCATCATAAAACAGTAAATTGAGAAGAAACTGGACAGAGGGGTTGGTTTCAGTCCACTTTGGAGAAGCCTTAGTTTGCTGAGCCTCTGAAGCTTCACTACAGGAGAAGTTGAAAGAAAGACAGAGTGGAACGTGCTTCGGGTTCGGGTACCTGACAGGTGCAAGTGCTAAACTTGGGAAGAGTGCACGCTAATTCTGGCTTTCAGGGGAGATCGAGTAATTAAGTGGTGGACTAAGCTTCATGCGGATGTTCAACTTTGGGCTCGAACCGGGTACGAGAGCTTGTGTCGAAAAATTGACGAATCCGAGCTGCGGTGTGATGGGGCTTTTACTGTTGCTTTTCACCGAGTAGTAAAGTAGCCGTTGCCCAAGTGAATGTAGATTCCAAGAAAAGAACAGAAGAATCTTTTCAATTTCAAAGACTTTTTCCATACGAAGTATAATGGCGAAGACAAATCAAGATATTGCGTTGTATGAATTTCAACAAATAACATTTACCAGCCTAAGACCTCAATCACTCATGCAGCAGTCACCGATAGAAAGGTATTACCAGAAGTTGTGATCCCCTCAAAGAGAGTTAGAAGGCTAATGAGATAACAAGAGACTCCAGGGAGATAAATCTGCCTCTCCTGGGTATTTAGACCGGATAGGCTTCACCAATGATCTCGAATCTGCCCACAACCTCTTTTTACTCGCTAAGGCTTTGGAAACATCGATTGATACTCAGCCGGTGCTCGAACTAAGCTCCTGTTAAAATAGCAATGAGAACGCTTTTTTCAGAGTCCTCGGGTTCACAAGCAAAATTCAGTCTTGTACTGAAGCTGTGATAGTGTTTGACCTAAGCCTGTATTGATTTGAGGGGTTGGCGAGGGTGCTGTAAATGCGATTTATAAGACGTATATTCCGAAATGAGTACAGCACTGGTCTTTGCCATAAAACACTTGGATGTCCGTCGCGATTTGGGCCTCCGTCAAATCACTTCTACTTTCGAGTCAAATCCTGACAAACGGGTTTGGGTCAGAAATGCTGAGGAAATACATTCATCGTAACATGGCTATTGTGATGGTGCAAGCCGAAAGCAAATTCCATGAAGGTGATATCTTCATTGCCGGCTCATTTAGCTTTTCTTTGTCTTCGCGATTTTGATTTCTTGTTCTCAGTCCCGTTGCCTGATGCTTCTGTCGAATTCGCAGCTTCTGTCGCTTTACCTTTGCCACTCTTCTCCAATTCTTCCTTCTCCTTCTTTTCCAAGGCTCTACGGACAGCCTCCTCCCTTTCAACTCTCTCGATCAATTTATCACTTCCTTCCCAAAGCTTCTTTGCAAGCTCTTCATCTCGAATATCTGTTCGTGCAAAATTCATCTCCCTACATTCCTTAATGAACTTCCCACCAGGTCCTAATCCCAATGTCATTTCCATCGCGGCATATAAGAAGCTCTGTGCACCACCCTCTGGGCTCTTGAGAAAGAGCCAAGCGCTCTGCCAGAGCCCCAGATAGACGGCTAGGCCCCATAATGTTCCTCTCGTCAACCAACGCCTCATCCCTGGAGTGCGTGTATATCCTGGGTCGACAAAGATTACACGGGCATTGGTTGGTTCTCCGTCAGGCCGCTTGTACGCATCCAAATGTTTTTGGAAGGCATGACCGAACATAGTAAGCGCTAGCTTGCTGCGTGCGTAGGCTTTCGAGGGCGACCATTCTGCTACCTTCATAGCATCTGTTCCATCTCCAATGGGCGGAGATGCAATATAAGATGGACAGGTTGCAAATACAATCCGTACATCTCTGTCTAATGGTTGGGCACGGATAGCAGGACTAAGTATGCTGAGAAGATGGAAGTTTGCGAGGTAATTGACCATCCATGTTTCCTCTAAGCCCTCCTTTGTGAGCGTCCGAGGCTTTCCAGGCGGCGTCAAAGTCGCTGCACAAAGTATTATCATATCCAAACGTCGCGGCGGCGCATTGTCGATCCATCTAGTAGCAAACTTTCGAATGCTGATCAGAGATGACATGTCAACCTGCTCGGCATATATCAACTCGTTTCCCGTTCGCTCCCGTAGGTCTTCGATATAATCAACGAGGAAAAGGTCCGTCGGAGACTGGCGGGTGAGCAGGACAACTTGCGCTCCTCTGTTGGCTAATCCAAAGGCTATCGACGCTCCTATCCCCGATGTGCCTCCCGTTATCATTACGATCTTTCCATGCATCGTCCGCTCTGCAAAATTGATGGCTCCCTTGCAATACCATTTTACAGCCGCAATTATTACTACTAGAGCAACCACCTTCGACACGGTCCATAAATCTGGCAGCCAAGGAACTTCACCGAAGAATACATCGCTGAGGAAAGGAATAGGCATGGTTCAAAGATTGAAGAAATAACTGTCAAAAAGAGCGTGAAGATGATAGAAAATATGTTAACGTAGCATCATGTTTTAGTATTTTTGATGTGAAGGGAAAGGGGCGCTGATGCTGGTAGCAACTTCGAAAAGACAGCGAGGCTGAGCTAAATTTAGACTGCTAGCGTAAGGCTATCAAATTTACAAACCCAAGCCTTGTGTGCACCTATATTTCAACGCCAACGCCACTTCTCGCGACAACAAAAACAACCAATATCTTTCACATTCCGAGCTCTCCCATCTTGACTACTAAGATGTCTGATGACGATACATACGAGATACCTCTTGAGGACCAGAGAGTCTTTGGAGCTGGCATTAAACGCAAGAGAGTCAAGTTTGTTCCCTCAAGTTCGACAGCCTCATCGATTACACCAACTCCAAGTACAAACTCAGCAAAATCAATCAGCGACCTCTACCTCAAGCTGGTTCTGCCAAATGATGCTGTTGCTGCAGATGTGCCGGAAGCTACTGCTTTTGGAGGAGGCGATGCTAAGAATGAATCCCAGTTCTGCGAGATCTGCAACCTTCCAGTCTCCTCCGCTGACTCTACTACGATAATGATTGATTGAAAACGACTCTTCGCATCCAACAGACACTGAACCGCTGCCGAGTACAAAGATACGACCACACGAAGCATCGCTAGCGCATCAAGTCTGTCTCGCGCACTCTCACCCGCCTTCGCATCTGGATCGCCATCGTAAAGGCCTGACCTACCTATCATCTTACGGCTGGGATCCAGATGCTCGTCAGGGCCTAGGAGCATCAGGTCAAGGTATTCAGTTTCCAATCAAAACAAAGGCAAAAGATGACAAATTGGGGCTTGGGGTTGTCCTCCCAAAGGAGGCAGAGCGGAGAAAGAAAGAGAAACCAAAGACATTAGATGCTGGCAAGGTCAGGAAGTTGCAAGAGAAAGATAAGAAGAAACGAGAGAGGTTGCAAGAAATGTTCTATCGGAGTGAGGATTTAGATCGTTATCTTGGTACTGGATGACGGACTCGTTACTGGGACCATCCAGACTGGTCATAAACGCACGAACTACGACCGAAGAAAGGCGGCACAATGCCATGAGAATATCTCATGTCGGAGGAAATACCTGCTACAATACAGAAATGGCTCAGCTAGAGCTATGCTTCTCTGACAATGAAGACGTTGATAGTCTTCAAGAAGAGGGAGTCGGTTACAGACTTCCGGTTAGCAGTAAAACTCAGCGGGCTGCTGCTCAACATTGAGGACTCGGAAAGGGACCGATATGACAGATCCCAAGATAATCCTTGGAAGCTGAGGTGAGAGGTTCCTCGTCAATGGTCAACATACAGAGCCCTTAAACAAAAATTAAAATCACGGTCTATACAGAAGCACCAGTATGATGCTAGTTACGCTTACCGGCTATCGACTACAAATGTCACCCAACCATTTCGAGTGGTGAATAACGTCAATACCAGGGGTTGTATCCCTTGAATCGATTACAACCACAATCACAGCTATTCTAATCAAGGGACCGACTTCTTATCACTAATAAATTTGTTTGCCACTGCTGTGATCGCGAAGTTGATACAACAAGATCCATCATAAGACAAATTGTTTCTTAGCAGCTATTAGGTCACTTAGGAAGCTATGTTGCCTCACTCAACCTTAATGAAACTTCAACAATAAATCCTATTCATCATATATCCCCAAGTCCCTTACTCCAAACTCTCCTAATCAATAATTCTCCCTCCTATTCAGGTTTCATACCATAAACAGTAACAGTGTATCTAAAAACCACATCAGAGACCCTGATCAAATACTTCCCTCTATCGTAGAAAAAGCAACGTAAACTCACATATGATAATAAACATGAATCTTCCTAACATCCACCAAGAAAACCTCCACCTCTTATACACTCCAACCCAATGCTCTTATAAACAACGCCATAGCAATACCAGAGAGAGACCAATACAACGCTCAAAGAGTACCTCTAGGTATACAAAAAAAAAAGCAAAACTAGAAAGGTCTCCCTCACAAGATACTTATTGTTTAAAAAAACGAATGCGAAGTGTACTACAGTATATCTACCTATTTGTATGTACTTGTACCTTGCGATCCCTAGATTGGACTTCATCCACCGAATGCCAAAATCTAGCATCCTAGAAACTCGATCGAAACCTGGTGGTCCATGTCAAAAACAACGAACATCTGCAGCGGCAACACCGATCTTCAGATCTTCGAAACCGGGGTAATAGGGTGCAGCATCACGGAAGAGGAAGGCATACCCCAGTACATTGAGTGTTGCGGTCCGAGTTTCCCTGGGCTGTTTTCCGAATCAAATTGAACGCTTTAAACTTTCACAAGAGCCGAAAAAACACCTTGGAATAGGAACGTCAACCGGTCTTCGTGTGGAAGAAATAATGAAGAGTCGTGGCTTTATTAGCTCAATTATTTCGTAGGCAAAGAGGAGAAATGGATAAAGCTTTTCTGGGCGTATGTTGCTTGATTCTTATATTTCCTACATACAAAGGGGCTTAGAAACGTTTAACGCCTCTCAATGCCACGCAATGCCCTCCAACACCAAACAATGCCTAAAACACGCTCACAAAAATCATCTAGCCATCATCAAGGACCAGTCGTCATCCTCCTCAGTCTCTATGCTTGTCCTTCTTAGACCCAAAGAAGCCTCGCTTCTTTTTCTCGCCATCCTTGTCCTTGTGCTTTATCTTTCTTCTCTAGCTTGCCCTTCTTATCTAGCGCTGGTGCAGGCCATTCCTCCCCGCCTCCATTTTTCATCGACAAATTTGCCATACCAGCAGTTGGTGGTGTTGGTGCTGGTTGACTCTTTGCGATAGGTGGAGGCGCTCCAGGACTTACAGGACCTCCTCTCATCGGTAGGCCTGCACCAAGTTGCGCGTTGGGACCTCTTGGCATAGTCTGCATAGGCTTTGGAGCCTCTCTTTCAAAGAGATGAGCTGGTGCTTTTGGCTTGGGTCTCTCGATTGGCAAATCGAGTCTCCTTCTATCCGCACTCAAATCGGCTGTTTGTTTAATGAATAATGCAGGTGTGAGCATGTGACTTGTGGCGAGGAATACATCGCGACCGGCGTTTTTAGATACCTCATAGCAAGCTCTGGCCTCAGAATATGTTGCGCCGCCAGCCATGAATACTATGATTCTTTGTTGATTCTCATTAGCAGACATGCGGTTTCGAGCCCAGGTCGGTTTTGCACTGCGAAGGGAGGCTTGAGACTGTGCTGCTAATTCATCCGAGTTGTCTAGCGGCGGCTTTGTGTATGGGAACGCGCCCTGATCAAGCGTACCTTTGACGATTTCATCAAGCATTAGCTTGAGCGCTGGTTCGAACCTTGACAACGCATACTCTTCATCTGCAGCGGATGGAGCTGTTTTTCGAGGGAATAGCGGTTGAGGTGGTGGTTTTGTGTCTTTTAGAGCTTTCGTAGTGCGAGCACCCAAGAGTTCCAGGTTGGTGACGACCTCCATATCCTGAGGAGGTAGAGAAGAGTGTGCAAGAAGACGTTGTGTGTCTTCAGGTATTAGGCCATCCCTGTACATGATATAGAGCAAAATTAGTCGTAATCTGTCCGGTAATTCGATTGTCTCGTCGTCTAGTAGTCGTACTAATTGATCTGCCAAGTTTTTCGGCTTGCGGAAATCCTCATCGAGGCCAGTCCCAAGTGATTGTTCTACGGACGCAATATCCGGGAGCTTGTGGTGTTGGAAGATATTCATACATTCTTGGGCCATAGTCAGGTGCAAAGAGTACGCTTCCTTCATCTCCTGGAACTGTGGTAAACCCGCTAACATGTCCTTAATGGCGTTAAGACTGGCAGGATCACCCTCATTGGTGAAATGTGGATTATCTTCCATGAACTTTCGAAAGTCAGACATCAACTTTTCAATAGTGTCTTTCATATGTGTATGCCTGTTAGCAACCCATATTTTATCCTTCTCTCCAATCTCCATTTCCTTCTCTTCTTGAGCCCCATCTCCCTCTGTGACCACTGTCTTGTAAATCACCTTTTCCCCCTCCCTTATAGGCAACAAGTCATGGGCCATGGCCTGATAGGTAAATTCGTGGATCAAAGGGGCTACCAAATCCATTGATCTATCTGTAATGACAAGGACTCCTTGTGGTCGTCCAGCAGGCGGTGGGAAATTTTTGTTCCATTGCGCATATGCATCTAGTTCTTCCTGAACAAATCGAGCTAAATGGGAGGCGAGAACGCTTGCTTCGTGTATGGGACTTCGAGGTCTATAGTATCGTACTTTTGGATATTCTCCGAGGGAGACACAAATTCCTGTAATCTACACCACACCTTAGCCCCTGGATCAAAACACTGTCATTTGCCATACCTTTTGTGCCAGAAGCTGCATATGATCTCGGACGAAGCCATTGCAGGAGGGATGGTATAATATGGGAAAACTCCAAGGGTCCCTGAAGGTGATCAAGTGTGATTCTCGAGGGAAAAAGTCTATGGATAATGTTTCGAATCCTGCCAGTTGTTCTTGTGCCGACTTCGAAGAATCGATGCGCCGGCGCATTTGAGGATCAAGAAGAGCTGTCCATACTAAGAACGTCTTTCTGTATCTTCGGCGCTCAAAATCTGCCATGAGGCAATCAACGATATGCGGTTGTGGGGACAGAATATATATGGCATCCATGTCAGGGTTCATATCTCTCCTATCCTCGATCCTCTCAATATCTTGGGTTGGAATTAGCTACAGTCTCATTGCTCCGTCCGCATGTACCGGTACGTACTCGCAATATTCTCGTTGAGGATGTCATCTTCCTTGACTACATTATCTATGATCTTCTTGGCCGCCTCGTCGATGACCAGCACCTTCCACTATACAGGTGATTAGCACATGTCAAGGATTGGGAGCAATTAAGGCTAATAGACATACATCCCCTCGAGTTATCGCTTTGATCGTGTTCACGATAACTGTCCCCTCCAGTTAGCCCTTGCCCAAGGGAATACCAACTCCTACTCACTATCGCGCTGCTCCTTAATCGCTGAGACGCCCATGATGAGCGGGGGCGGGGTATGTTTGCGAGCTCAGGGCTCAGTTTAACGTTGCCAAAAAAATCCCGGGGGATACTTGGGTGGTGCTTTCAATTATGAGGGGCAGGACAATATGGCAGGAAAAGGAGGTGAAGGATTGAGCAAGTGTTGATTGAATATTCTCTGTCCTCATGCTTGGAGGTTGCGCAGCCTTGGCGAAACAATGCTGGAAGCGGCTCTACTCTAGCGAAACGTCGCAGCCTCGAACTGGTCCCCACTCGATACCTAAACATCAGCATTGTTTGCGTCTTTCATGCCACCAAGCATTTGTGAAGCTAACATCTACGACTACATCTAATCAACATCTCCACGTCCTCTTTATGAGGACGCTTCAGAGACTAGAATCTAACTGTGCTCCTCTACCAATTTCACCGTATAGCTGGCCACAGTTGGCGCACTGGCTCTCAGGTGGCCACAGCACACTCATGAATCAATATACAGGTCATGTTATGCATGTTTTCGAATTTTTGGATGATCTAGAAACTCCAGAGGAATGGAAGCCTCCAAGTAAAGTTTCCTCGTGAGACTCAGGAAAATTAGCAACTAAATAGACTGCTGATTGGTTCCTCACATTACTAGTGACACGTGACACTACTGATTTACCATTTCTACTTACCACTACTACTTACCACTACTAATGAGGGCCAACTTATATCTTCTTAATGCCAAATTTGGCAACGGGATTCTCCTTCTCTGTTTACATAGTCTTGTGAAGTAAGAAGCCATCAAGTAGGTAAATGTGATCCGGGCAGTGCTCAAAGACGCTAACCAGTCGATTGCAAACGTCAACAAAAGTCAATGATTAAAGTTAATGAAGTGTGAGCATTTTCGGCCTGATACTTATCCTAAGCTTTATTCTTGATTATCTAGTCTTAGAGCCATTATACATGATAAAAACATCCATCAACTCTTAGTACAGAGAAGTTTAGAGATCTCCCACCCATTCAAACTCGCAATATCATACCTGAAGTTCAACTACCTCAACCTTACACACCCGAAGCCATCTTAGAAGAAAACAACTGCCAATTTATATAAACTAGACGCCTCCATTTTTTCCAAGTCGGCCACTGACCGTTCTACTTCACACTCATATGACGAAGCTAAAGTACAGAAGCTGTTCAGTCGACGAGGCCTCTTGAGCGTAGTCGGCACTATATCACAGCTCAGCAACTACAGCCATTTTGTCCCCCAACACTCCCGACAAAGACCACTTCTTCGAAAAGTCAGTGCTATGTTTTTTCTCAAAGAATAAGGGTGAGAAGAGCCTTGAGATAACATCCCAGAGCCGTGAGATAACACTGCAAGGAAGCAATAACAAAGAAATATGTTGCTTACGAACAGCTGCGAAAGCAGCAGTAGCGGCAAAGATCTCAATCCTTCGTGCTTTAGAAAAAACCGCTAAACTATTTACGTTGGTAATTGTATTAGCCAAGGACCCATAACCGCTACAACTTAAGCGAGGGAAAAGCTAACATAGCGAATAGAGTAGAGATTGTTCACTTATGACTAAAGAAAGCCTCAGAAGACAGGAAATTGCTCTTCCATATTGCAAGAATAAACGACATACGTTACTGAGAAGATTGTAGTAAAGGCCATCACAAGTCCCAATCGGATCTTCAAATTTTCTATTCCAAAGAGCGCAAACATCGGTAGAGTTGCAAGTAGCGAAGATAGAAAGGTGCTAATTATATGAGCAGCAGATGCGATACGGTTGTCGTCATAGGTTGTGAATCCGCTTTCTTCGTCTCCGGCACAACGATATGGCTTTGGAATAGTCTGTTAGCATTGATAAGATCAATGGAAGAAGAGGATGTCGTACAATCCATTTTGACACAATTTTCTCATGCCACCATTTCAAAAATGTATCTCCAGTCCATCGAGAGAACAGATCACGTTCAGCGTGTGAGCCTGACAAAGAGACGAAGCTCTGTACACCTTTACCATTCCAGAGCGTGCTGTCCTCACCACGCAGCTGATAGTCGCAACCCTCGGGATCGGTGAGAAAGGACCGTAGCATAGAGAGGTTATGTTTCGTTGGATTTGGTCTAGAAGTGAGCTGTATTTGTTGAAGTAATGCTTCATCTTCGTGCATTGATTAGCTTTTATCTTAAAGTACTCATTATCATATCACGGCAACTGGAGAAAATGCTCACTTACTGTAGGTCTTCAACTTGTCTTGGATCTTTAACAAGATCTCCCATTGCTTGGAATCGGACATGCTTAGCTCATGAATATTGCAATCCAGAGGCATTCTTCTCTTCGGGTCATCTAATTCGTAATATATGGCATCCTTATCATCTGCAGCATCGTAGAAGTCTTCTCTCAAGTAGCAAAGCTCTGACTGTAAAGCTAAGAGGTTATAGGCGTTAAGATCGTCAAACCGTTCGAAGATGCCAACTTCGGGATGCTTTGACATAAAAGAAGCAAGAGCACAATTCCCATGCCTCATCTCCTTCGGCTCGGGGTCGTTAGCATTGAGCGTACTCCGATTACTAAACCAGGGTTTCCAAGAGCTGATTGTTTTGAGAGTGCTCTTGCGTCTGCCCTTTGCCGAAATATGGGATACTGTTTGCTCGGCTGGTTCTTGAGAAGTCAACTTCTCCTCACTGAATTTGGACTGCGGATCGCTTATGGTTGACATATTGAAGCAGAACACAGGGTAAGAACAAAAATGATTTTCTTTGCAAGTAAAAGAGCTACTTAGATGACAGAAGACTTGGAGCCTTTTTATATAAGAATCTTGATCAAACAAAATGCCTTACAGCTGTTTGGAATAGCCGCTGTCAACTGAGCCTCGCTCAAAAGCCACATACGACCGAAAATGGCCATCTGCATAAAGCCATGCCCACTCATAAACCCGGATTCACAATGCCATCATTAAGATCTGCCTGTTAGGCTCAACAAGGCAGCTCCGGTTAAATACCCATCTTGCCCATCAATCGACATCGCATGTGATGGAAAGAGTGGACCAGATAACGGGAATGATCAGGTGATGGAGGGCAGTTTTGAGCCTCTTCCCCCCCTCAAATGAGTCTGACAGGATGGTCCGCCCTTTGTACGAGGCAGAGTTTCATCAGCGATGAGTTGTGAAGTCACCCTGCCTGACTTCATTGCACCTCAACACTAGACAGAGCCTCAACATAACCAGACCATCATGTCTTCACTCAGTTTACCAGGTGGCAGTCTTCGCCGGAAGCTGAGCGGTCGTAAATCCAAAAGAGAATCTTTTAACACCCATTCAGCACTTTTGTCCATGTCGCAAGGAGCTGGAGCCGTTGCAGTACCAGTTCGGATTCCCCAAGAGACTCGCGAACAAATAGACAAGTCCAAACTTTTTCTAGCTGCACTCTTTGGCAAAGCAGAGGGGCGGAACCCCAAGGATATTGCAGTGAATCCTAATTTCAAAAATGCGACAGTGGCAGCCTTCCCTGAGGTAAGTACTTTCACAACTCATCAGCCGTCATCTGCCAAAGTTTCTGACAGTATCATACATACAGCGGCAGCCCTTCCATAGTGTGGATAACTCTGATCCGACCGTAGTCGATATCGCAATCCATTCCAAAGTGGGTAACAGGCAAAGGCGAGCGAAGGCCGACACTGGAGCTTGCGCAAACTTCATGTCATACACAACAGCTGAAGCTTTGGACCTGGATATTCGAGAGTTAGAACATCATGAGAAGGTGAACTATGTGACTGCGAATGATGGTACTTTTCAAGCAGAAGGATCTGTAAGCGTTGAATGGCATAGGTTAGGAAGCCTAAGGACAAGGAGTACAAAATTCCTTGTGATCCAGTCTGAGTACTTCGATGTCATCTTGGGCAAGGATTTCTTGTTGGAGACGAAGTTTTTCACCATCAACCCTGGGGCCCTTGTTATCCACAAGGACCAAAAGAGTAAGTCCACCTGCATACTTGCTTTTTCTTCATACAAGTTCTCATCAGAGATTAGAAGGCAAATCTCAGAACGACGCTGACCGCGTTGAGAAGGAGAAGAAGCAGAAGGAAGGAAGCGAATTCCGCCGCTCGTCAAAAGGAGAAGGAGAAGGCGAAAGCCAAGGAGGCAAAGGAAAAGGCCGAGCCATGAAAGGCGATTCGGAAGAGTAGTTCAAAGCTTATAGGGTACCAATAACTGGCGTTCTTAGAAGGGGTAGCACTTCAAACTCATTATTTCTGGTAGCAAGTCAGTATATCTTTCGTCTATGATGATAGCCAAAATACTAACTTCACCCGCAGAAACCCAGCAAGGGCGGAACTGACGAAAATCGAAAACAATGACCAACTAGGTCAGTACGAGAGATAACGGAGATGAAGCAACGAAGTCATGATAATAATAATGGGTGCTATTTTGGGAGTTTGGCGGAGCTGAAGGAGTTTTTGGGTTGTAACCCTTTGAGGGCGTTGAATATTGTCGAACTTCTCGACACATATGGGCCGTACAAGCTAATTCAAGGCACATAGCTTGTCAAATATAGTTGGTCTTTCTTCATTTGAAAGTTTTAATACTGAAATATTTGCGCTCTACTCTTCGCCTTCGCCTTAATATAGCACGTCGTCAAGAAGTGTTTTCTGCCCACATATCACACGACAATCAAGCGAGCCAAGCTACTGTCAACACATCGCTCTGAACCATGGACCCTCTTTCATTCACCAATAGACTGACCACCTTGGTTTATCATTTATGACATTCTCTTCATAGTAATCTATATGCAAAATGATCAAATCATGATTCTCAGATTTTCTGATTTCATGAACTGCTCTGGTCGATTCTACAGAATTCCCTTTCTGTTCGATTTTCGCAAACTGTTATACATTATGTTTTTAGTGGTACTAAGTGAAAAACAAAGGTATTGATTGGCCTACAATCATATTAATTATGAGCATCGATTGAAGTATAAAGATATGTTTTCAGGTGAGTATTTCTCAGAAGGCTGTAGAACGCCTGGCTCAAAAACCCCAGGTCACCATCTACAAACAGTATGGACAAGTCAACGAATACGAAACGGATGCCAGATTGAAGGCTCAGAGATAAAACTCGCTGTCCAAAAGTGATTTCGCGCATAGCTAGCAACGAATAGAGCCCCCTGTCTCTTACAGGGAAATGAACAGGCCAGAAACCATAACCTATCACATATTTGATTTTCTGAGGTGACAGTGGCTGTGAGACTGCAATGATAGTCTGCCCTAAGACCCCGCATATTTTTCAGCCCCGTTCTATTCCTACTTTATTTTATATATTGACTAGCTTGTAATCCTTCATTACAACTTGAACGAGAGCTCCTAATAGAATACCAATACAACGAAATACTTCAACTATACTGCTCTAGTTTAACTTTCTCGTTTGAACATTAGGAAACAGCAATATCAGGACAATGTCTGGGGTTGATTACGAGTATAATCGGCGTAGACTGCGCCGCCGAGGCAGAAACAGAGATGAAGAAATCGTGGCTGTAGGACACCTCACTGGGAAAATAGCATCAGGAGGAAGGATGAAAGTTATCGAAGAAACTTTCAAGAACATTGAGAAGCCGATCCCGTTCCTAACAGACCTCCTTTCGTGCGCAAGGCAACAAAGTGTCACTACGGACTTCAGGGATGCAACACCTTCAGCTCAGTTATCAGTCAGGACTTTACATTCCATGTTCAAGATCCATAACTAATAGGAAAGTTCAGTTCCCGTCGAGTCAAATGAGCCAAAACCTGGTGACACATAGCCCTTCGGGTGTTCAGGTCCGCCTACGAAATAGAAATGGAAGCACCAGAAGAGCCCCCTCGAGACCTATGAAAAAAGCACACCTGTTCCTGCGATAGTTTTATCTCGAGTGATACTGTAGCCGCTTTGGGTATTGAGATTACCGAACTCTCAGAAAGTGAGCGTCGTGTATACAGCCAAGCACTGGGTAAGGTACACATTGAATGGCACGTAGTTGGAGGTTTTCGGGTTAGAACTACTGAGTTCGTCGTCATTCACACCAAAGATTTCGATGTTGTATTTAGCGAGCTAGCTTTGGTACAGCGTGTCCAGACCAAGTATAACTACACTGCGTGGGGTCAATGCACAAAGAAACAAGAGAACATGGACGGTAATTTTGACTTCCTTAGTCAAAGCAAGTAATGGTATGAACTAAGCATTCTCCAGATTCATGGAACTCAAAATTGGAGGGTCAAGACTTACAACCTACACTTGAAAGAATCCCCGAGAACACATCACATGTGGTAGAAGAGTCCCCACCCCCAAGAAAACGACACTTTGGTCCAGGACGGTATCATACAACAAGACGAGGATGATGACCAACACTTCCAGTATACTATAAATAAGATAATAATTAGGCGCACTTCAGATACAGAGCAGACAATCAATACCGAAGAAGAGGAAGAGGCTACCTCCTCAGCTCAAGATTAAGTCGTCGAGGCACCTCATTCACATGTAGAAAGAAAACCACAGACCGACACTAAACAAAATTCAAGGTCAAAACTAGGAATAATCAGATATTCCTTGCAAATCATGGCGTTATTCATGCTTGGTATTGCCGTTTTGGTTGTCTACGCGATTACCAAACATGATATTGGAACGGGATCGGGGCTGTGTGCATTGGTCTGGTCAACTGGTGCCGGTGTTTATCAAATATGGAAGAAATACTGTGAGGGATCGTCAACCAAAAACCAAAATACAGATACTTCAAATCATGAGTCACATGAAATGTCTGGGGCAATCGTGTGAAGCGACAGAATTGGAATCGAGATGACGAAACGCTGAGTCGGACAATGCCTCGCTTAGACTATACACGATCAACTCTACACGATAGGATTCCTGGGGTTTCATAGCTCTTTTCTACCATATAGAAAGTCTAATTCTGTTGCAATTAGTGGTTCAATGGGCAGTGCTGGCGTTGGTGCACCCGCTCTAGATATCTCAGTGACTTCGAAATCACATGAAGCGAGGATTGTCAGGGAAGCGCTCTATAAGCGATGGATGAACTCGACAAGCGGATTCCTTCTGGATACTTGGCAGAACTGTGCCTTTGCTATTCTTGAAAATATCTCCCTGATATCAAATCGGGGAAGTTGCCAAAATCAACCTGATCAACGTGCTATTCTGAGTTGCGACAAAGAAGGTCCAGTTCTGCGATATGGAATCAGCAGATAACACACCCTGATACAAAAGTCAGGATGCTCGCCGAACCAAACGGGCAGAAAGAACCCCACTGTAGTATTACCTCTCTATGCGAGAAATGCTCTGAGGGGTTTGAAATGGGCACAAATTGGCGTTTTGTCATTATTAGAAGGCTTCCAAAACGACTCTGCTAGTTGACTGGGTCCCAGCAAATCCTGTTCTAAAATTAGCTGGGAAGCTTCTGCAGGATCCATCCGCATATCAAAAAGAGTTGGTTCTGGAGAGACAAGATGGTGACGAGTCTAATGAAGAGCTAGTGTGTAGTGTCATGGATTTCTACATTTAATCTAGTAAATATACCTAAAATTCAAGTTTTCCCGATCCGTCATATCACTAAAAGCAGTCCTATCCCTCTCCCTCTCTCTAAGTTCCTTCTCCTCGAGCGTCTCAAGCGGACTAATACCCTGCGCAACATCCCTCTTCTTATTCTCCCTCGCCAACAAGAACCTCAACGTAAGAATAACAACCACCTCAATAAGATGACTAACAATCATACTCCAGATTCCTAACTCATATCGAGGACTCTGATTGGTCTTATAGAAGAATGGTCCTGCGATATTTCCTGTATCATCACCACTTCATCAGCCACAGCTCAAGAAAATAGGAACAGAAGAGATGAGACGAACCTGTACAATATCCAAGAAACAAAACAGCATTCGTGACGACCTTTTTCGTATGCCCTGCCGTATTTGCTGTTTGTAAAGATAATATCATTACGAACGCCGCATTATATGGTCCAGTAAGGTAATAGCAAATTAATCTTCCAGCCTGGTTACTAGCATCCAAGAATGCCAGCCCAAAAGCTCCCGAGATATTCGGTAGCAAGAATAAAATGATGAAATAACATCTAGACTGCTTTCCATTCCTTGCCACGTAATCATTAAGGAATACGCAGACGAGGATACAAATAGCGATTAAGACGCCGTATGGTACTTGCATAAGCGTAGTAACCAGCGTCGAAAACCCAAATCCTTTGATGATTATAGTACCGAAGTTTGAAATACCACCATTGGGAATATTCCCTACAGTCCCCAGGATATAGAAGAGATATAATTTTGGGTCCTTAAATGCTTCGATGACTTGGTATCGCTTAAGGTGTTTATTTTCTACGCCAGTTTGGTTTTCCCGAAGGCGCTCAACAGCCCATCTTCGTTCTTTCGGCGTGAGTAGAGGCGCTGTGACAGGGGAGTCCGGGAGGAAAAAGAAGAGGACAATGCCCCAGATGGCACATAATGCTCCCACGATTAGGAACTCGTATTTCCAGCTGGGAAGACTGCCTTTGATATGTCCAATTCCATAACCGAGGAGGCCACCACCAGCGATACCAAGGCCATTGGCTGTGTACCAAATACCGATTCTAACTGGTTGTTGTCGACGGGTATACCACCTATTTGGAGAGTTAGTAATCTGGCAGTAATAAGGTTGATATAGATATATGGAAAAACTAGGTTTAACACTTACATGCTTGTTATAAGCATAAAACTAGGATCCGAGCAAGCTTCTGCCGCACCCGAGAAAGCTCTTAATACAGCAAGCTGAGCAAAGTTCTTTGCACAAGCCTGTAACATCAAGAAGAAGCCCCATGCAAAGATATTTATTCCTAAGTATTTACCAATAGGAAAGCGCTGCATCATAAAATTGGTGGGAAAAGCCCAAGCTAAAAATCCAAAATACTTTATAAGCAACGTAATTAGCATTCTCTTATAACTTTGACAAGCAAGGAAATCCACATACAAAAATAGAGCTCAACCAATTATACTCCGTGCCCTTCAACTTCAAATCATCTCTAATCCCAAAGATAGCCGCATAGCTAAGCGTCGTTTTATCAATATAGAAGAATGCATAGCAAACGGCTAGATAAGGTAATATCATAAAGTCAATCTTGCGCTGCAAGCGTGCTTCATCTGCAGGTGAGATAGCTTCATGTAGCTCATCTGGGTTAGAGAATAATGCAAGAGCTGTATCACCATCTGCTGCTCGAGACGAGAGATGCCATTTCGAATGAGGAGCACTTGTTGTTGAGGTTAGAGTGGGGTACAGAGTCTCGTTGTGGGCAGTGGAGGGTTTGGTTTCTGGAGTTGAGGATGATATTGGAACGGCTTCTAATTCTGAAGGTTTACCCATTTTTTCTAGTAACCAGTATCAAGATGTATGTAACAATTGCATGAACAGACAAGAGGATTAAACCTCAAGAGCAAGAAAGATACATACGAGAAGAGGATGACGATAGGAAGGAAGGCTTTATGATGCAGAGACGGCTGTGCAAGATAGGATATCCGAAAATGCTTGGCTACATACAGAGGGGTTCAACTCGTACCATCCCCATACTTTGTCAGATCATTACCTATTCTAGTATATTCAGTGTGTTTGACGAACCTCCCCGGGTTCTACAGAGTGCGGGGTTTGGCCGGGAGAAAGGTACTGTGTTGAGCGCGGGAATTAAAGTAACCGCCGAAATTCACTGTACACTAGACAAACAAAGACTTTGTGACGCAAATATTACCCAAGTTAAAGATCACATTGGATCACTCGCTGGGCTCTCTTAATTGGTATGCTGCTAACAATGTATTATTCTCCATATTGGGCACTGAGCACTTAGCACTCAGGAAATGTAGTAATACGACATCGAGCCCTATTGCTACTTCAGCGAAGCATATAGCATAGCCAACGCTTCCAGTGCTATTTCAATTACAGCGCACTGTCATACACCATTACACTGCATCTGCTCACGGTCTTCTGAACCCTTGAGGGGGAGGTCCTCTTGCATCATATCCAGCAAATGACATACCATCAGGTCCGGAAAAACCACTCATGCCAGGTGGCATAAATCCTGGAGGCGGGCCACCAGGGAAGAATCCAGGTGGTGCTCGCATATTGCCTGGAGGTCCACCTACCATGGCATCCGGAGGGAAATTTCCCATAGGAAAGCCTGGGGGAAACATCTGTTGTTGCATAGGCATACCTCGACCTGATAGTCCTGGAGGAGGCGCAACATGCCGCGGCGGTGGTTGAGCAGGCTGTTGATTCCACGAAGGTTCGGATAGCCCAGGGGGAGGTGGGCGTTGTAAAATTTGCATGGGCTGCTGTGGATGACCAGCACGCTCCTCATTATAGAATCCTGGTGGGCCACGACGTTGAGATGCGCTAGCATTTCTTTCACGTTGAGCTTCGCGTTGAGCCTCTCTGTGAAGTTCTTGCTGCTCCATCATCAACTGGTGTTGGTTGGGTTGTT
The DNA here is from genome assembly GCA_009805495.1 of Pezicula neosporulosa. NCBI lineage: Eukaryota > Fungi > Ascomycota > Leotiomycetes > Helotiales > Dermateaceae > Pezicula > Pezicula neosporulosa. The sequence continues at coordinate 237,803 of SELE01000036.1, forward strand.
GCCTCGGTGGTTGAGGAGGTCCAGGAGGCATTCTTAACAGCACTTGCTCCATTCTCTGTGGCTCTGGTGCGGCCCTCGCACTCTGCATTAGACCCATCAAGAATTCTGTATTGCTGTTGCGGCTTTGTGGCTGATCAGCTCTCATTGAAGACTGGCTGAGGGCACGGGCACTAATAAGCTTTTGCAAGTCCTGCTCGGTTCCCATGGATGGCTGGCTGCCAGTCATCTGTCGTTGACGAGATATTTCCTGGAATCTAGGATCATCATGACGCTCAGGTCGATACTGCTGGAAGGCCTCTTGAGATTGTATCGGTAAGCTTGATTGTCTGTCCTGAGACGGAGGTTTTGGTTGTTGTAAAGAGTTCACTGGTGGAGATCCTGATGATGCCGGTGCCTGCCCCAGCCCTAGCTGCTTTTGCACTCCGAGCTTTTGCAACAATGCCTGGAAAGCTTCCTTCTCCTCGGGAGAATCTTGGGCCTTAGGGGAGAGCATAGAATCAAGTCCACTTGGACGAGCTGTTACTATAGACGGTGGTGGTTCTGTTTGTCGACGTTCAGGCTCTTCTTGCGGAGTATAGAATTTTGCAAATCGAGATGTCTTTCCTGCTGTTGAGGCTTTTGGAATATCCACTTTTGCGGACTCAATGGCCGAATCAGTAGAAGCGATGTCGTTCATGCTAAACTTGCTGAAGAACTTGTCTGGGCCAGTATCCAAAGACAAAGGCGTTTCGACTTTTGGCTTTTCCACACCAAAAAAACCCGCCCTGGCCAAAAGCATCAGGAACAGGGCGAGATTCTTCTGCTGGAGTGGCTTTACTTGTATCCTTCTTAGATTGCTGTTCCTTCCACTTCTGAAAATCTTCTTGTGTATGAGCTTGGGTCTTCTCCTCGGCCGGCTCGTCCATCCACTCAGGATCTCGCTCTTGTCGTTGCTCCCGGTCCCGGTCCCTGTCCCATCTGCGATCACCCCTATCGTTGCCTCTCTCCCCCCGATCTCTGTCACCACCTCGTTCGTCTCGGTCTTTCTCTCTCCAGCCCCTACTCCGATCGACAAGTCTATCACCGTTACTGTTGCGATCTCTTGGTGTTGGAGGGCCATCTTCCTTGTTGGTGAACCACGAAGGTTCATTTCTTCCCCTCCCATTTCCGTTCCGACGACCTTCGAGTTCTTGGTTATCATGGTCACGGTCCCGATTATGATCTTTGTCGCGTGAAAAGTTCTCAAATCCTCGCGTTGGTCTCTCCTTCAGATCTCGCTCCTCTCTGTCCCTAAATCTCCTATCATCCCTCTTGTCATCGCGGTGCCTGTCTCCACCCATACGGCCCTGAAAGCGCTCCGCACCCTCAGTGCCAAAGCTTTTCCGTGGCTTCACAGTACTCCATCCCTCTCCGTCTGATTCCCCTTCAGCACGTTTTGGTCGCAAATTATTAGAGCGCCCATCTCGTGTTCTTTCATTTTCTCCGTCACCAAACTTATCACGGAAGCTATATCGGTCTCGAGACTCGAGAGATCGAAGTCCAGGACGATCTCCAGCATCGAAGGGTTTGACTGGGTTTCGAATAGAAGTAGCAGACATGAACGAGGTTTTTGGAGGACCTAAAACAATATCCTCAGGGTCTATTTAAGGTCAGCGTATTCAGACGGATCTTGTATCAAATATTGCCTACTTGTGCTATTGCGTGAAATGTGACCAGGTCGTCTACTAGTCTGGTCAAGTAGTATAGAAGCATCGGGGTTCTTGCTCCTATCTGTCGACTGTCTATTTGTTTGAGTTCGTCCACCTTCTGCTGCAGCACTGAACGCGCGTATCAGTATCTAAACATATACATTCCATCCGTCCCATGTAGCTTACCCCATCCATTGTTCTGCAGGCGGCAGAGTCGTTGGTTTCACCACCAACGGCGATTCTCTTAAATGCTTCAACTCGTCCGTGGTATATCGTATCGCCATAGCCGCTATGTTGAGGTCTCATGAATAGGTAGTCGATCGTATGTTAGGTCGGATCGATGTGTGCGGAGCTTCACCAGATATGTAAACCTTGCGATCGCTGTTGTAGATTGTGTCCTTAGATTGCCGCGGAATTAATCGTTCTGAATAACAGGATGAATACTTTGTTTAATTCGAAACGTGATGTCGAACATGCACAAAGGAGCTCTTCGTGCTGCGATGAGGGCAGGCTGAGCGCAAGGCGCAGGGAGCGCTGCTCTTCGTCCCAGAAGAAAGTAGGTAGGTGCTTGGCGTGGTCAATGGTGCAAATGTTGGAAACTTTGGTATATTATTGTAGGTCGTGGTCGCGATACTTCGATACTAGGTGAAATTGATGCTTGATGGTTTGTTGGATGTTGAAGCTCAAGTCGACGACGTTCTGTGGAGGCTCGTTCTCGATGTTCCTAGATTCTCAGGCTGAATTCCTGGCCAGTATCCAAATCAGGATAAATAAGCGAATATCAAACCTGGTTCAGACAATTGAGACGGAACGGAAGATGAGTGATACAACAATCAATTGGCATTGCTCTTAGATTCATTACAATCAGGGTATCTAAGTTTCTAACTACAGCGAATCTGCACCCTTCCAAGTTTTCACTCTTTGTTTGTCGCACGATTCTAAAATTCTCTCCTTGAGTGCGTTGAGAGGCGGGCCTCCACCTAAGGCAACTTGAGCCTCAAGCCAAGTAATACCGCTAAATCTAGTTATGAGGGTTGTGCTTCCTCCTTCAATAGTTGTAGCTCGAAATAGAATCTTGAGGATCTTCTCGCGAAGACCTGGTCCGAGATAAGCGTTGCTGTACAAAGAAAACAGTTTTTCAAAAACCTTCCTCTTCATAAAGATGAGCATGTCTGCGGGTGTCCGAAGCCCAGCAAGCATATACTTCAATAGCCAGTCAATCTCAGTATAATGAGCATCATCCAACGTAGGGGGCTCATCAAGGACCTTGTACATCAAAGGTATCTTATCGAGATCCCACGTCGGGCCTTTAGAGAGAAAATTATTGATCTTTGGGTACAAGCAATGTAGCGGGTCTCCAAGAATAGATATTGCGTGTGATGCGAATGATGTGATGACAGTGGCAAGGGGCTCTTGGTCGATGATTTTTTCTTGCAGTCTCTACGACCTCACGTAGGAGCAGCCACGTCTGTTCCTTCTCCTCATAAGTTGATTCTTTAATTTTAGCCGCTAGTTTCGAAAGATTTGTAGCGGCTTCCTTTCTTATGTGGAGATGAGCTGATGACAGGAGCATAATCAACGCTGCTGCATGGCCGCCATCAAGAACCTCTTCGGCTTCCTTATTCGTCCATCTCACCAGTGCGCTGTGGTCTTCTTTCTGTCCCGAGTCAGAGAGCATTGTGACGGTTATACTCTCTTGATCTTGTATTGACTTTTCGTCCGTAGTGCCAATGTCTTTAACTTTGATTGAGAGCATAGATCTTGGCTCAGGCAATACTACTGAATCCATAAGTTTTCGGGACCGCTCGATGATTTTCCGGGCAGGTGAATCTTCAGGTACATCGGTGGCTAATTCTTTTGTTACGATCTTGAGGACATTCTTATCCTCTCCTAGTTTTGTCGTACAGGCAAGATATTTTGCCAGAAATGAAGCGATCTCTTGAACGACTGTATCAGTGACAGATTTAACCACAAAAGGCCATTGCTCGAGGATAGCAAGTGTTAGGAGACTGACGGGCGAGACACTACTCAATCCTGCTTGTATCTGCTCAAGCTTGAAAACATATTTAATAGGGGCCGTTGCGCATCGTGAGACACAGTTATCCAGGAACTCATAGACGGCGCTTTCGTGAGTAGTTCCGTCTAGATCTTTCAGGCACAAAATCACAGTATCCATAGCAGATATTGAGGTCTGTGTCTGAAGTAGCTGGTTTTGATGATTCACTGAGTTCAAAACTGATCTCAACTTCGGCAATGGTACCTCAGGCCGTGCTCCAGCAGAGAGCTTTAACATTGCCACGAATGGCGATAACGACAGACCTCCGACACGAGTGAACCATCGCATCCCCGGAGAAAAATGTGCGAATTGAAAGAGGCTTTCCAGTTCCATTGACCGCATGGCGCGGTCCTCTGGAGATAACGTGGACTCTTCGACAGTCTGCAAAGTTTTTGTGAGGCTACCAGCCACATCAAACTTCGCATCTAATGAAATCCCCGGAACAACCTCATAGTACAAAACTAGCAGCTTGGTAATTGCTTCTCTCTGCATAATTTCCGAATCCTCCATTCCTCGAAATGTCTTAATGACGTCCTCGATTGATGGGCAACGTAGACAAAATTCGGCGGCTAGATTGTTCGCAGCTTGGCTCCATATCGAGGAAGATTGTTTGGCTGCTTCCTGGTACATTGAGAGCGCCTTCTGTAGCTTCGTGAATGCTATAACAAGTAACCGTATTGCGAAGAACGTAAATCAACTTGTGCTGTTGGTTTAAGCAACGTGTTAATGCTTTTTGAGAGAGAGGCTGTGGAAGAACACTTTCTAAAACTATTGATGTTGGTGGTGGTAGACGTGCAAACCCATCCTGGTGACCAAAGTACTGTGGAATTGGAAGCTGGATTACGGAGAATAGAAATGCAGAGTATCCAACCCAGGTTGTTGTAAGCTTAGGGTCGAATGCAAACGCTTTTTTGTTGAAAAAATAATCTGCGACCAGTTCTGGCGCAGATTTGAGGATGGCCAATAAAAGCTCACTTTGTTTCGTGCTCGACCAAGGTTTTAAGTTTTGGACGACGTCGGATAGAATGGTATTGCGGACAGGAACTTTCTCAGTGAACTTATCCATCCACTCTATGCTGTCAAGCCCCAAGTCAATGAAATTTTGAGCTGCATCAGCGTCGTGTCCATCATTTGGATCGACGCCTCGGGGATAGAAACCAGATTGTCGATTGAGAACGCCAAGACTTGGGGAGGTGCAAGCCAGAAGGAGAAATGCATGCGCCGTCTCTTCAACTGATTTCCTGCTAGTTTCAGCATCTTCGTTTATTTGGTCATATCGGTACAGAGTCGAAATTCGCCCCAGAGAGAGTGCGTTAACAATCTTCGTTTTCGCATCTCTTGGAAGTGCTTCGTCCTTCAGGACGTAGGACTTTAGAGTTTCCAGAACCTCCAGCACCATAAATGGAGGATCATCCTTCAGATCTCTAGTTAATGCAGATATAACGTCCCGCTGGTTGAGAAGGTCTCGCTTCGCATCGACTGGGAGAAATTTGATTAAAGCTAAGATAAAGCGAAGAGCATTTGTCCGTACCGATGGCTTCCTTCGATCTTCCACGGTATCTGCTGATAGGCGTATCAAGAGATTCCTGGCCAATGACTTGAGTGTCTGGTCTCTTGCTCGAAATACCTGCTTTGCAAAGACGCCGCCATCGAAAATTGTGATCTCTCTCAGCAAACGCAATGCAGGAGAGATGAGAAATTCTCTTGTTTTGTTCGCACTTAATCCTTTTGCAATCAATTCCAACTGCGGTTTTTGAAGTAAAGCTCGACTCAACCGGGAACCGTGCTGGGAAAATTCTAAGAAGTTGGATATCGTCTTGAGAAGCAGAGCCAGCACTGCGGTTACCGCTGATAATAGGGACTCGTTGTTCGACTGAGCTGCCAGACTCCATGTCTGTATAATATCCACTAGGTACGCATCGTTTTTCTCCTCTTCATCGGCAGGCTTTTGTAACTCGAGATAGTCCTTCAAGATTGAAAATCGTTTCGAATCTTCGCTGGCCGAGGTTGGGAAACCGTCTAAAAAATGTCTTGAAAGTTTGAATTGCTGCAACATGTCAGAATCAAGGTCCTCCAAAGAAAGAAGCGGTAAGAGCCACCTCTTTTAGAACGATGCGCATCTTGGTTAAAGGCCAAAATCTGCTGTAATTGCCTGCCTGAGCGAATCTCGTCGGCGGGGGCTGGTATTTGGTGCTGAAGTGGAATCATAGCTAGATATCTTTTGGCGTTTAAGATATGCCTGATTCCCATCCACCGCTTGAGCTGCTGGCCTCTTAGACATTGTTTTGAGAAAGGTCGTCGTGTCAATTAATCCTCATGGTTTTTGTAAAGGGCTTAAGCTTCGTACGGAATTGTACCATTGGGACTTTTCTTTTTCCTTATCGAATCCGATAGCTCGCTTGAAGCAGAAGGCGGTGGCAGAATCAGCTAGACTCCGCGTAGATAAAGCCATCGAACCCGCATTGCGATACCTCTCTTCTAGCTTTCCATCAACATGACATAGCTATTCGTGCGCAGCCCTTTGGCTTATGCCATTCAATGTCAGTAGCTCCAGGATCAAATATACTCCGCGGAGCCCCAAAGCCATCTCATCTGCGACAAGTTAGCAATGGCAGCTCCGAAACTCACCATACGGATTCAAGTACCGGCACCACTATTCAGCATGATCCCCAATCCTCAAAGCTTGCTGTCGAGAGGAGATGTGCACTGTGGGTTCACGAGGAGACTGTTTCTAGAGAAGCTGTACTCCTCAATCTGGATTTACTGTCCGATATCAAAGCCGGGGACCTTATGGCTATTGTAGCCTTAAAGACGGACTCTGGAGTTCGTGATTTTCAGGACGGAGCTCCAACACACAAGAATGAAGCCAATGGTATGGGAAGTGTCACAAGGCGTGAAGGAAGCAATACAAACCTCGCTTCCCTGCTCAAGAGCAATGGCACTGATCCAAAGCACGATGTTGACCCAGGAAAAAAGTACTTGTTTGTTGCCAGAGACATGGGAAAGGAGATGAATGAAAGCCAAGCATCCAACTCTGGACTTGTCTATTGCAAAGCACATTGCGGATGCGTTCTCCCTCAAACACAGATCCAATGTGCTACTTACTACTGTGAGACTTTTCAGAATTTCCACACAAATTAAGCTAACAGCGTACACAGGTAAATGGTGGTGTTATTTCAGCATCCCATGTGGAGTTAACTTTCAAGGACGAGTATTTAGCAAGATCTGACATGTGGAGATTGGTTGTTGGAGAACTCAGCAACAAAACTGTCTATAAAGGCCAGAAAGTACTTTTTATGGGCACTATCAAAGCTCAAGTGACTACAGTCTATGTTGATGGCCGCAAAGTTCACTCTGCGTTCTTCTCAACTAATACAAAACCGATTTTCCGCAGTGAGTCGGCCCGCTATCTTCTGTACATTCAAATGTCAAGAGAAATGTGGGATTTTGACTCGGAAGGTTCCGGTGAAATAATGTTTAATAAAGTCATCAATGGCTTTCTTCCTGCACTTTTCAAGAAATGGGCGGCCCTAAAAGCCAGGCATCTTGTCAGTATCATCCTCTTCACCAGGGTGGAATATGACACCGGCTTGACATCGGAGCTTGGATCAAAATCTCTTGACAGCGAGTACCATACTGGAGTCCAGACTGATGGGAACAAAAAACCGTATAAAGATTTTTATCGTGTGGTTGTCAGTGAAATGGCCAGCGCAGTGTGGACCACAATACTGTATCAATTGAAGCGCGAGTTCAAATTCTTTCGAAGAGATATATCCCTCCATCGACTCGATACAGTGGCTAGGCCTTCTTCGGATCAGCCATCCGTAGAAAATGTAATCGGAGGCGCTCCGGGAACACGTATAGAGGCCCAGCCATCTTTGGCTATGTATGGCAACGTCCTCGAGGCAATCAACATGGCATCATCTCAATTTTCTCACGATTACATTGACCGCGATCTCATGCGCACAGGTATATCAGTTATTGTGGTAACGCCTTGTGCCGGGCTGTTTGAAGTGGACTATGAAAGATTAAGGATGACAACAGAAAATTTAATAGGTAATGGAATGGGTATAGACCTCGTCTGCTTGCCAAAAATGCCTCTACATTCTGTACCACTATTTCGTTATCGGAACCCACAGTATGCTGCTTTCAACGAAGCTGTTCACCTAAAATCTCTTCGTAGTGAGGACAGTACGCCACGCCAAAACGCACCCATTTTTGGCAGTTTCTCATCGGTTAACGAGTCCTTTTCTCCTACCAAGGCCTCGCATCCTGAGCGAAGTCTAAGAAATGGATCCTTCACCACTAACGAACCCCCCACCGAGTGGTGCTATGCTATTCCTCACTGGCTTGATGTGTCATTCTGGACTGGAGCATCGCAAGATGTCCTCTCACGCACAGGAGTGGGCTCCCGCGTCGATCGTCAACTCAAGAGAACAATTCGTCATCATTTAGCGCCATTCGAGGTACGATGCAAGATGTATGAACTAGAAATGGGAAGCGCTGGAGAAAATGTGGCAGCCGAAATCTCCGTCGCACCGCTCCAGCATGATCTTCTATTTCCCAAAATGCTCATTGGGCCTAGAGAAGTACCTACAGAGAAGCAAGACGAGACCCCAGAACCACAGCAAATTCGACGTAAAAAACTATATGCAGCTTTGATGGAGTATGTTGGTGGCCCATCGAAACCGCTCATTGATCGGCATTCTCCCCAAGCAGAAGTTGAGCTTTACAAGACACTAGATGCTTTTGATCACACTAGATCTGAGCTTTTAGAAGTGCATACTGAGACCCGGCAGAGAATTGACCCAAAGAAGAGTTTTAAGACTGAAGATGGATCCCGAAAGCTCTCTATTGCAGACCCAAGGGTGCTTGGCACCTCATTTACAGACGACCATGGACAGCCCAAAGGTATAACTCTAGCCGAAACGGCAATATTAAGTAGAAGTAAGGCGGAAGCTAGAGTTCCAGATGATATCGTTAGACCACGGAAAGACAGCGTAAATAGCACGAAAGCTCCTTCGTCGAAACCATCACCTGTCCGGCCTCCAAAGTTTGGGCGACAGATCAGTCTTGGGAAGCATGGCTTTGGTATTGCCGCACCGAAAGCAGCAACTGCTGAGATCCAGATTGAGCATGTCAGTGCATCAAGACCAGCTAATGAGAGTTCATCTGAGAAAACGAAAAAGTCTTCTAATACCATGGTAAATCATCTATTGAGCAACCAGTCATCGCCCTTTCAGGAACGGCCGTCATCATCAAATAGTCGAGACAGTGAGAGGTCCAAGGCAAAATCTGATTCATCATCCACAGAACTTAAGAACACACTTGAACGCCAAAGTCTCCAGAAAACCCCGTCAGCAAGACCAATCCCCATTAAAAGTGCACTTCAAGCTCCCGATACCGCAATTCAGGTCAATGCAAGATCCGTGCTCGGGTCCTTGTATGAAGGATTGGATAGACATATCGACGGAGAACTTTCCCATACTTTGCAAATGGCCAAGCTTAATGACAATCAGAAGCTTTATAACTCGAAGCTGTTAGCCGGCGAGGTAAATGAACTGCCGAATACTTTATCTCCCAACCACTGCGCTCTCCCCGTGGTTAACTGTCCTAAATCCATCCAACCCAACGAGTATAGATGCGATGGGCCCGAGTCAGTACAAGCGGTGGCAGCACGTCTTTCCCCGCCCGACATCGAAAAAGGCAATGAAGTGGAAATCTCTATGCTCACCAGCATCTGTTCCCTTGACGACTGAGTACTTTCCAACCAAGACGCAACTTGATACCGAATATCAGCAAAAGCCATATAACATTTCCCAAAACGCAGAAGATGACGTGAACGAAAATCCAAAAACTAGGGAAGAGTTCCTTAGAGAATTGATTGGTCTACGTCTTTCCCAGGGCTTTCAAGTTGTTGTAGGCCCCGCAGTTGCAGAGGCATTTGGGCAAAAGTCCTTGAAGATTGCCAATGTCTTCGATGGAGATCGCATTGCCGAAGATGGCGCGAGTGTGTTCATGTCGATGGGAAACATAATACATCAGCTTTCGTGCTTCAACGAATCCGACATCGAAGTCAACATGTTCGTTCGCAAACCCACAGCATCAGCTCCAAGTAGCCCGGGCTCTGTAGGTGGAACATTATATAATCCAGCTATACGTACAACATTGGCCGAAGGCTTCGAATCACGACCGGTCTTGCTTGGAAAGACCGTTTCTGAGTACAATTGGAACTATGTCGACTCTTATATCGCGGGGCATGATGAGGAAATGTCAGAGAATCTGAGATTCTGGAGAGCACGTTTTGTGCTAATTCCTGTCGAGCGTCCCACGCACATGAATTCTCAGCGACGCCAAGGAGAAGATAACGAAGAGGAAATTCGGCTAGAAGGTATTAAGAAACTTACGCAGATGTGGCAACGCCATAGGTGGCTATCTCCATCGGAACGTCGCTTTGAAACTAAAACTCTCGCATCGAAAAAGTCCAAGGACCCTAATCCCCTCGACATTGTGTACAAAACTGATGATCCATCTATTGTCATTGCAGCAGAGCTTGAAACTCTACCTTTGATAGAAACTGGTAAGAATCCACCTCGGCGAGGGCAACTAGTGGGGTCAGAGCGATTTCGAAAATCTACAGTCAATATAGCTCAACTGGCGGAGGCTATCCAAGCACCGGTTGAAAAGGGTGGTGTCGGCATGGAACACCGCCGGTGGTGGGAGCGGAAACACAACTATTGTTTCATTGGGTCTGAAATGACTACTTGGCTGCTTGAGAATTTCGAAGATATTGAAAGCAGGGAAGATGCTGTAGCTTTTGGGAATATGCTCACAGTGCCAAATGAGGAGGATAAGAAGGTGAAGGAGATCAAAGAGAAAGAGGCATCTAAGGAGAATAGCAAGGATAAAGATAAGGATATGCGCCTGTTTTTGCATGTTGACAGACGCCACCCCTTTCGAGACGGTCAATACTTCTACACGATTACTGGAGAGTATGCAAAGGAGCGTCCAGAGAGTCGAAGTGGCTGGTTCGCTTCACGACGTCGTGACCAGTCAGTCCCATCCACACCGATGTCAGAAAGTATGTTGAGAGAATCCCCAAAACCTGAGCGCTCGAGCTCTGGCTCAGCTCATGACGGAGTCTCACTTGATTCCGGCGCCAATACACCAACACACCGTCTGGATGGAAGAGGCCAAAAGTGGCATTGAGCAAAGTAATTAGATATGATGTCGATCATCGCAAACGGTCGTACCGTCCAGAGCGTATCAACCTTCACTATGACCGCCTACACAATCCAGACAACTGCTACCATATCCGCATCGATTGGATGAGCGTCACAGCAAAGCTAATAGAAGATGCAATAGAGTCTTGGGCAACTACCGCAGAAAGATACGGCCTAAGGCTTGTCGAAGCACCTATTGGCGAGGCGTCTACTATTACCTCAATCCATCCATTCCGAAGTCCTTATACTGTTAAACTAGCAATCGAGCCACCCGAGCTCCAGCCCGAAACCTATTTCTTCAATGTGAACTCGTTTGCACCGCAGTCTCAACCGACTCGACATTATTACCAAAAGGCCATCATGAAGAAGTTCAATTTTGTCCTCGACATCGAGGCAGCTCGGAACTTCCCTTCCAACGTCGACGTCACATACTCATGGGGCAGACCAGACTTCAAGTACAGTCAGTATATACACAGGTCAGGGGTGGTATTAGCCCAGATCACGGACGATGGGAACTTTCTTCTCCTTGCAAATCGACTCTACAACAACAGAACCGTAGCAGCCAGAGAGGATAGATTTGTAAAGGCAGACCATCCTGATCGCGGTAACCGTATTAGTAGTTATAACCATGGCATCGCTTCGGACAAAGCAACACCCTACTCGTCCCCAGCGTTGCGACCCACTACCATTCCAGACTCTCCTCCGCTCAAAGCTGCTTCTGACGTGCTGGGACCTAGCTTGAGTGGCTCCAAACTCACTGAAGTCACCACGCCAGAAAGCGTGAAGAACGAATTAGAAGCATTCTGTCATAATCCTTCACTCCTCGAGTCTTTTTACAAGGAGATATATGAAAAGGCGGCAATGCCTTCGACCCCTAATCTAAGAAGCCCTTACGTCGGAAACCTGATGAATGATAGTATTCCCACACTAGGCTTACCACCTGAGTTGAGTAACATTCCTGGTATTGGAAGCGCAATGCAGAGGAGGGCATCATGGCAGTTGGGGATGAGTAGCGATATAAGCAATAAGCAGAGTAGTCCCCGAGGTAGTATTGTTGAGGGAGAAAAATAGGCGTTTTTACGGTAATGGGTGGGTAGAAATCGTCTCAGATTAGATATTTAATGGATGCGTAGTTGGCGCATATACCCGCAAGGGTTCACATTGTTGGTTGGGTAAGGTGGGTAATTTGCATGGTCCCGCGAATGGACATGTGGAGGAGGGAGGATAAGGCATGGAACCGTTAATCTTGGACCAATTCAAAATAATGGCCATGTGAGAACAGCATTCATTCTGCTGCCATGGCTAAAGTCCGATGCAATCAGGCAGTGCAGGTGAGATATCAACAGGTAAATGAGCGCGAAAGGGGAAGCTGAATGAGGAATTCCGCCGATATGATACGAGAGTACCTCCATAAAGTAGGTAATAAGCAGTATACAGTCGCATTTTACAACAGGCCACAGGCCACAGGCTACAGCCTCACACCTTCTACATCGGTAGTCGAAATATTGAAGCCTGTATCTCAGTATCGAATCACAGGTCCGGGCGGAGCCAAGTGCCGATCAGGACCCCGGCATCTATTAGTAGTGGTGGTGCATCATCATCACGAATCTCCTTAAGCTTACTTACTGTACGCACGTCCACAACGAACAACGCTGCGTAGGTTTAACGGTAATAACGAAGTACGACGGCCTTCTCAAAGAGGATCAGGATGTGCATCGCGGTGGAGCGAGAACACGAATTTTACGATGGTTGTATCTCTGCATTCTTCTTCTGCATTCTCCAGGATCGTGCATCGGGAGCTTCCCCTAAACCCAGCTACGATCGTGATAACGGAGATGAAATATACGAACCCACCATATTCGCAACCTTTTGTCTTGGCATCTTACGCCGTACAACTGGCATACATACAGTACAGTAAGGTACATTATAAGACAGCTTCGTCCTCTACCTCTTTCTCTCCCTTCTTGCTCTCCTCCCTCGCTCCTCTCTTTCTCTAGCTTTGCTCGTTCCTTGGGACTTTTCCAAGTTCTATTAATTCCTTTCTCGAGTATATATATTTCATACTCACCACTTTCGTTTAAAATGCATCTCTCGACCCTCTTCCTCTCGTGCGCTGGGTATCATGTGGTAATGGCAGCGCGGCCGTTTCTTAATGAGCCGGATACTGGAATTACCACCTTCTTGGGCGACGCCACTCCTGCAGAAGCATCAGGAACTCTCATTCCACTTGATGACATGATTGCTATTCCTGATTTTGAATTTGCTGCTCGCGCGTATATGCCCAGTGATAATTACTCTTATTATCGGACTGGGGCTGCGGGCGAATTCAGTATGTGTCTTACTATCCACCTTTTGGGAAGTGAGATAGTGCATAGTGCTGATTGCAGATTACAGCGTATCGTGCCAATCTAGAAACGTACAACAGAGTTAAATTAAGGCCAAGGGTCTTAAGAGATATTACAGGCGTGCCATATACATTGAAGTGAGCCAGATCTCACTTATAGCCTTGATACGCACTAGTTATTGACTTTCTATAGTACCCACAATTCTTGGCTACAACTTCAGCGCACCTTTCTTCATTTCTCCAGCAGCGAAAGCAGGCAAAGCTAATCCTATTGCCGAGGTTGGCCTGGTAGAAGGAGCCGCAACTGGTGGCATTCTGTACATTGTTAGTGGTCTTCCTCGCAGTCCTTTCAATCACATCATAAATTAACGGCCACTGACTGAGCATTTAAAAGCCGTCACTATTTGCCACCCTCTCCATCGAAGAGATTGCTGCAGCCAAAGCCGATGGCCAAATCACTTTCCAGCAGGTACGTCTGATCTTCCATCAGTTTTTCATATGAAAACGCGGTTACTTACAAAATTCTTAGCTTTATGTTCGAAGCAGTTTGACAAGTGTCAAGAAGGATCTCGCTCTAGCTGAACAAGTTGGAAGTAAAGCAATTGTTTGGTCAGTTGATAATGCTTGGGGACCGACGCGATCCCGAAGTTCACGTTGGACACATAGCGAGAAGTAAGCCGTTTACTCCCATATTTATGAACCCCAGATGCTTACATATGTGTATCAGTGACTACGACTATCTTCCTTCGACTGTAAGCATACCTGAGTATCGAGGTCTTTTCTCAGAACCCACACTAATACTTACACCCCAGTGGGAGCTGTACGAACAACTCAAAAATCTAACAACCCTCCCCATCATTCCCAAAGGTATCCAAACAGTTGAAGACGCCCTTCTAGCAGTCGAACATGGAGCCCCAGCAATCTTCATCTCCAACCACGGTGGCCGTCAACTGGACACATCTCAAAGCACCTTCGAAATAATCCTAGAGATCTACAACAACGCACCCCAAATCTTCAACCAAACTGAAGTCCTAGCCGATTGCGGAGTTCGGTACGGGACTGATGTGTTGAAACTCTTGGCCATGGGTGTTAAAGCTGTTGGAATGGGAAGACCTTTCATGTACTCGAATATTTATGGTGCTGATGGTGTGTGGCGAGGTTGATTGATATGATGAAAGATGAGATTATTGCTGATGCGGGGAATTTGGGGATTGCTAACGTTAGTGAGATTACGCCTGCTGCTGTAAGTTTACATTCCCCTCTCCTCTATTGAGTCTGGTAGATGATGCTGATGCTGATGTTTTGATTGACAGTTGAACTATAATTCTCTAGAGCCATTGATTTATAAGATGGCTTAAAGTTTCCTCTAATGTTTATTCTTTCTCGCTAGAAGGATTATGATTAGATGACATGACAAGGTAAATAATAATCAGGATAGGAGGTACTGTACAAAGGGAAATAGTCGGAACTTGGAATAGAACAGAAAACCTTAGTACAATAATGCTACAAATAATGTTTTTTTCTCTCGTGCCTCCTTGCCAAGTCTTATAATCTTGAAATCTAAAGAAAGGTAAGTCTTACAAAGAAAAATCTCTTTATCAAACAAACTTAGTGCCGACTGTTTGTTAAGTCCTGTTAGGTACGACCAGAATATGAATTACCCAATGTATTAACTACCATTATACATTTCAAGCCAAGTCCAAAACGCAATTCTCGGCTTCTCACAACTTCAATATCTGCTTAATTACAACTAACAGGATTACTACACTAGCCATCATCAGCCTCCCTTTCTAATCCATCCCTCTCAATGTTTAACCAAAGACCTCTCTCTCTATAGAGTAGGACTACCAATGGTTCCTCATTCAAGATTCACCCCAAATCACGCCAGAGAAACAATCATTATTCAATACCCAGCTAGGTATAACAAGAGAATTTTATAATATAATTTATCGCAAATTTCCTCTATATCAAGATACATAACCTGAAATTTCCTTACTTTTCTTCTACCTACATTGACAACACACTTATACGTAACAAGCACCGACATGGTTCGCCGCTAAGAACATATTCGCAATGATCTCTTAAAGTTCTTAGTCTGGGTTTTGTGAGATTGTTTGCGCATTGTTCTTTATGGTGGGAGACTTTTGAGATTGGTGATGTCTATCTGTGATGTCTGTCTGTCTTCTTTTTCTTGGCACTTCTGGTAGACTTCTTTCCTTCTTGATTGATTGATTGATTGATTGATAGGATTTGAGATTTATCTAAGATGTTCTATAGAGATAGATGATCTATAGTATAACAACTTCTGGTAATTGGTAGGACAGAGAAGAAGTGGTTGGAGTTATTTTTGAGGGTGTAATCTAAGTTGTGATATAATGATTCACTAAAACAGTAAAAAGATTTATTCAATCTATATTAGATTACAGAACCTCAGCCTTAACTTATTTCCTCTGTGTAATCGTGACTTTCAACGGCCCTTTCTGCCACAGAATAAACATCTCTTGATCTGCCCAGTTTGCAGCTTCCGGTACTAGGTGTAAATCGAAGTTCCAGAGGACCCGAGCTAAGATCAACCGCATTTCTGCGTATGCCAAGCTTGTGAGATCAATTAAATTAGCTTTCGAAAAGAAAATTATAGATTACAGTAACATGTTTATGATTCGGTTAAAAACTATGTTAACGCAAATAGAAATAGGTAGGTAGCCAGGTCTCTTACTTTTTACCAATGCAATTTCTAGGCCCTAGAGAGAAAGGTTGAAATGAATCCCTGCTATCAGATTCGAAGCGTGGATCACCGAGGAATCGCTCTGGGATGAATGAATCTGGCTCGCTAAAGTTCTTCGATGTCCGGTATGTCGCGTATTGATTTACGCTTACCAATGTCTTCTCGCAATTAGCAAGTGTAAATTTTTTTCAAAAGACTACTAACAAATATGTAGACCTTACTTTTGGTGGAACGAACTTCCCATCGATCATAGCACCTTCGGCTGGTATAGTACGTGGCAGGCCGACGGGAACTGGTGGATACATTCTCAGGCCTTCGTCTAGGACAGCGAGCATGTATTTGAGGTTGGCGACGCTGATTAAAGTGATTTCGTCTTCCTTGTCAAAAGAACCTCGAATTTCAGAGACTAGTTTTTCCATGACTAGCGGGTTCTCTAGAAGATAATAGGTGACACCTGCTAGAAGTGTTGCTGTGAATTTTGGTGAGTAATCTGGATTTAAATGATGGTGTAATTAAACTTGGCCTCGATCGAAATACATACCTGTCGTCTCAGCTCCAGCGATGATGATTGAATTTGCGGTACTTCTGATTTCTGGAACGGACATTCCTCGTTCATCACTGTGACGCAAGATGTAAGTCATGAAATCAGCTCTGTCAGTAACGCGCTCGAGTCTTCTTTGAGTCTTCTTGACCGTCATATCCATATGATAATCTCTTGTTTCCAACAGCTCCTTGGGTGCAAGTACCATCATCACAGTGGCTGCTCCGGGAAACATACTGAAAGTATTGAAGATTGTAGCAGCTTTGACACTATCGAAGAGGATACCGACCCACGGGTGATATTTTCGATCAGCAAGGCAATCAAATGGTTCTCCAAACATGAGATCACCTATCATATCGAAAGTAGTCCAGTTATACCATTCAACAATATCAATTTGACTCTTTCCATTGTCACAGTTCTCACGGAGACGTTGAATAAGTAAATTGATATAGACAGACATCAACGGCTCTTGTTCCCTTAATGCTTTCTCCGAGAAAGCATGTGCCACGAGACGACGCATACGAGCATGCTCTTTTGTACCAGCCGTGATAATACTGTGGACTCCACCAGGAGGTGGAGTATAGAAGTACTCATCCTTAGGAAGTTGTGCTAGTCCTTGACGATGGCCATAAATGTCTTTCCATGCTTGGGCTGTATTGTATGATAACTCATTTGGTCCTATACGGACTACATCGCCGTACTTTTCATGTAGTTTAAGTACGTGGTAGGAGAGTTGACCAGTTAGAAGAGCTCGTACACGTGGGAAGTGGGTTGCTGCTGATGATCTTGGTCCCGGGTAGATGGAGAGAGGATGGAAGTAAATATTGTATATCATGTATCCGATTATTAAGGTGGCAATCTTGATTTAGTTCTATCAACTACTGTTGACACGACCAGGACTTTGAGTTAACTTACAAGAAGCAAGAATGAAGAAAGATATCCCACTTCGGATAGAATAGACCCTGAAATCCTTTTCCCTTCCATATTACAAAAGGACCGACCAATCGTTTTGGAAACTCTCAGTTCACGCAACAAATGTACTGAGTTCAAACTTTCCTAAGATGCGACAAAAAGTTTAGTCTACTTCATTCCCAACTCCTTTCAATACAATAAATATCATTTATTTGCAGGAGTGCGAGGCTGAATTCATAGCTTTATAGATCGAAAAGGACTAATCAGACTGCTGTAAGCTGACTGACAAGACTATTCTGATTTTGGTTCCAATCTTGAGCGGGGAAAAGTATAGCGGGGGAAGGTATAGCGGGGCTTGCAGAGAACGTACATCACCGACCGGCTCTAGGATTAATTTATGTTTTGCGATCAACAACTATCTTACCAGTTTGTGGTGATAAGCCTCAGAGTACTCTATGCTAAAGGCCAGTGGGGGGAATTTTTACTTTGCGTAGTACGCGTTGAATAAAAAGAGGGAAGGAGGTATATATATATACTACTTCGATTTCTGGATGCATTTCTACAATAGTAGTATATCTGTCATAGTAATTTTAGATAGATACTCCGCTCAGAGTAACTCTATCCCAACATAGCACGCTCTTCTTTCAGCCTCTAAGAAATCTAACAATAATTGAAATCGTCTTCATTTTCGTCTTTTTATCCTCCGTCTAGGTAGGTAGCTAATATAGTAGAAACACTAGAATCCTACATAGTCAACAAGAGCTGTGCCGAGCTAGAAATTGTCCAGGGTTCTTTCTTTTCTCTCTAGACTTGATTCAAATTCTACTTATAGGAACATTGCTCGGTAATAATGTAACATTTAGTAAATGTACTAAATCAGGAATCTATTTAACTATGTATATTACATTAATCTCTACACATAGTAGCTGACGCAATGAATATATAAATATTACTATCTCTAGAACTTCTTTATATTGCTCACAAACCGCAATATTCTAAGAAAGCTACTAAAAGTACAAAGAAAAGGTAAATTAAAGCTATTACATCTAAAGACTTTCTATATTAAAAATAATAGAGAGAACTACTAAGTTTACAAAGAAGCACAAGAGAGTAATGTAGAATTACAGTTGCAGATAGATTAGTAGTAGCAAGCGATATTGTAAGTTATTAGGTCTAAGTGAATTATCAATAATAGAAACAATAAGATCAAAACAAATAAGAAAAAGGTTGGGAATTCTCAGCTGTCTAATTTTGACTTAGTAGGTAGTCTATAACCTTGCAGACCTAGCTAAGAAGTAAAATTAAGAAATACAGCATAGTTTTGTATATATAACTATTAAATTCTATTGCTTAAGTTGTTCCTGGAGTCCCCAAGTTCCCACTAACAAACACAACAAGCACCGCAGCATATCTAAAATAAGTCGTCAGTACTGTACAATCCAATCTGATTTTTTCATTGAGCAGAAATACCGTTACTTACGCAGCAGTCGAAGCAAATAATTCCGCTCGCCTTGCATTGGTGAGAACCCCAACACTAAGTGCAAAACCAGCAGTGTATATTCCTATCAACCCAAGTCGAATATTGTTATTCTGAACCAGATATAAATTGATGATCGCGCCAACTAGTAAGATAGCAGCGATTAGTACACCAAGTGTCGCTACAGCATATGCTACTCGACGCTCAGAGAAGTATGCAAGAGAGCCGTCTACTTCTCCTTCCTGTCTTTGTTGTTAGTTTTGGAATCTATCAGGGTAAGATGGTGGAAGCGGATGAAGGCTAAGTACCACGAAGAGAATCCGTAAGTAACGTCGGACGAATCTGACAAGCCAGTCTTGCTCAGTGGGAGCATGGAGTGCTACGAGATCATCGGTATCGTCGAGACGTTTGGAGTTTATGTCGCTAAGTACAGGAACGCCGCGTCCATCTGCCTCACCACTCATCCAAGCACTAAAAGCTTCTACCGTTCGATGATGTGGTTTCTTCATATTGAGGATCGCTTCTTGATAGATAAGTGCTTCTTCTTTGAAATATGATCCAAATTAACTGCTGCTGCTGAATAAGAGCATAGTCTCACTCACGGTACTCCTTCATCTTAACCCGTATCTTCTGAATGTGTTCTTTTCGCTCAATACATCGTGAATCACCACTTAAATTTAGTGTGGTCCATGAGCGTGCGTATTGTTTAGCAGTTAAATCTCCTTTCAGGTCTTCCTCGTCGAATGCGTCCTGCTTTTGTTCTAGTTCGAATAGCTCCGCTTCTAGATACAGAATGTTCCTCGCGGCCAGGCGGTGGTAACCTCGATACACAGATGTGGAATAATCTTTATCCCTAGCAATGAAAGCGGCTAGAAATGGATAACCATTTACATATCGTTTTCTTCGGTCCTGTAACTCCATGTCTGGATTTCTGAGCGCCATCTCGGTCGGCACTCATTAGGTTGTTGCAGTCGGTAGACTGACAAAGCGACATAGCCTTGGTTCCATGAAGTATGCCTCGAGTAGCCTCGCCGCGGACACGCCAGCCAATAACGATTAGTCGTGCGTAAGCAATACGGCGAACGAGGCAGATTTGATAGTTGCAGGAGAGAAAAAAAGGAGGCTGTCGGTGGCTTCTTTTTCATTGGTAGCCCGAGGCCTGCCATGATAATGATTAGGCCGCGATGCAGCTTCGCCCAAGAACTACTATAAGGTAGCCCACGACTCCACACTTCTTTGAACAGACTTCATGATAGAATTTCTACAAGAATGCCATATGCTTCATCGATTTGATCTTGCGCTTAATATTGACGGGATAATAAACGCAATCAACTTTTGCCGCTTCTAATATGGGTTCTCAGAATGAATACTTCGTACCCGGGGACGGAATTGATAGAGACGTCATCTGTGCTGATATTTGTAGATATCTAGGCAACGATGCTATAGTGAGACCTGGGACGTACACGGTAAGTTTATGTAGTTGTTGGCGTTGGACATTTTCTAATTGCTGAACCCAGGATCCTAGCACTGGGAGAACTCTCAACGGTTATTTTATCATGGCGTTTAGAAATCTTACTGCAGTAAGTACACGAGTAAAGATGGTAAGATAGCTCACTAACAAAATGAAATGGCTATGGTTGCGGACATTAAGAGTGATAGCGAGCGATGGAATGCTGAAAAAAGGAGGGTAGCAGAGATGGAGACGACGAGACTTCAAGACTGGCCGCATCTGCCCACATTAGAACATCTAGTCCCAACTAAGAAAGACTTACCGCTCTATCTCAACGGTCAACCATGTAGAGCATGTGCCGATTTTGGCGCAGCTGGAAACATGATCAGTGCGAATTTCGCGATACGTTCTCGAATACCATTTGAGCTAGATAAGACATGCCCAGCCTTCGAACTGCCAACCTTTGGACGGTTAGTCAAACCAATTGGCAGAGCCAGAATCGAATGCGTCTTCCCGGCGGAACCCACGTCTGTTGGAATATACAACTTCTTTGTCTTCGAAAACTTTGTGTATCCAGCGATTATGGGGAGAAAGTTCCTGCGTGATACAGAGACTCTTGACAAGCATAGGCATCGACTTTATGATAGGCCTCAACAGATCCACAAGATTCCTATTGTTGCTTTCATTGGCGCGGAAGAGGAGACTTTGAAGTTCTGGCTGAATGGCGAGGAGCTTGAATCGACACCGGACACTGGCTCAGAGATCAATGTCATGTCCCTGGATTTTGCTCTGAGGAGAGAGTTTCCTATCGTAAAGGACGAGTTTTCTCAAGTTCGATTCGCAGATGGATCCCTGCAGGATATAATTGGAAAAGTAACAATTCCTGTCTCATTTGGAAGTGGGTCGCCGCCATCGATTCTCCTCAAGCTCGTTGATTCGTCGTCGAAATCTCGACAGTCCATACCTTCGCAACCTTGCGGGCCTAACGGAGAAGTGAACTATGGGAAAACGGCATCCATTCTTGCGGATTTTCATATTCTCCAAGGTCTCAATGTCGATATCATACTCGGAGAAGATCTTCTAGCAACGGTGAATGCCTTTGCAAGGTATTCTGGCGAGTTTAGTCCACTCACAACGCGAAGTAGTCTGTATCCAGGACTTGGGACAATTGGCCTTGTCAAACGTCTTGAGAAGAAACTTTGCGAGGTGAGAGGCAAGAAAGCTCCACAAATGGACGACGATCTAATGGAACGCGATATCGCCGACTCGAAGGAGTTGGATCGTTATGAGAAGGAAGTTCAGCGAATCCAAAATTTAAACGGAGAAGAGAAGGTTTACGCCGAGAGGATGAATGAACGAATGCGACGAGAATACCAGAGATCTAGGGATGCTGCAACAAGTACTGTACATCTTCCAGCTAGCTACCCTACCTAGCCCAGGTTCCAGGTTGGACCTCTCCCAACCAGGACCTTCCGGCACCCCGCAAGCCAATTCCAATTCTCCTCCCAGATCTGCAAATAAACCACCAACCACCATTCCTATAGGGCCATTGCGTACATAAAAGTCTAATAATATACAAGTCCTCGGAACCTTTTCAGTCAGTCATCCAATACATCAGTCTTTTCCTCACTTGTCCCTTCCGATGCCTTTCGTCATCATCTCATTTCCCCAACATCTCGTGCATCACGGCTATGCAGTCGGTTAGGATCGAAGCCGGATGCACCGACTCTGCATCTCGTGCCAGTGCACATCACCACCACCACATGGCAAATCATGGTTCTTGGAAGGATTTATTATTGTGGGCTCAATAGCGGGGGTTGCGTCTGAGCAAACATCTTTCGCATGGACCATGATAGCCGTTGTAAGTAGCTGTTTTGAGTTAGTAGCCATTGGTTGGTCCGCGTTGTTGAAAATCAGGTACATATACCAGGGCAGCTACCTACACACTCCTCTTCTTTTGGCACCGCTCTTGGTCTGCTTCATTCCCCTTCCTCGTTTCCCTCCGTCATTCTCTGGGACGAGTTGTCAATATTCAATCTCGAAATGAGAAATCTCCAGTTTCTTGTAGCAGGGGTATTCACGACATTGGGCGGAACAAATGCTACTCCAACGACTACGAGTACAGATGCAGCGCTGCCGACTGTTGACTTGGGATATGCAATTCACCAGGCCACCATAAATGTAGGGTTTTCAATCTATTTCATGATCCAGAGATCGATTTTGAAAAAAGGAGCGCAAAATCGAAGTAGAGACGATACATGTTTGACAATGCACGTATAAGCGGCACAAAGTTACGCAGCACTGGAATGGAGGCCCTAGTTTCTTACCAATTGCACCCCAGTTAAGCTCAAATGCTTTATTTTGCATACTGGAAGAGACTTCCAAATTATGACAATTTGTTTTCTCCCAATACTAATGCTATTTAGGAAACCGGAGCGTATTACAACTTCTCCAATATCCGCTACGCAGAACCTCCACTGGGGAATCTAAGATTTGCAGCTTCTATTCCACCGCAAGGCGTCAATCGTACTATCAATGATGGACAGCAAGGCGCCATCTGTTTCCAGGCGAGCCCAGCGTGGGGAGTGGTTGAGACGGAATATCTCGCAGGGGCGAATCTCTCATCGTTGGAAGCAGCAGCGGCAGCAAGCACTTTAGTTCCTAGCTTGTCCGACGTCCCCAAGCCTGGGCCTGATGAGACAGAGGATTGTTTACTGTTAGATGTTGTGGTCCCAGAGGCAATATTCAAGCGAGCAAATGCAAAGAACAGTCTTTCTATGGGAGGTAAGTACTACACCTTCAAATTATATACTGAAAATACTAATAAGCTCAGCACCTGTACTCGTCTGGATCTATGGAGGTGGTTACACCCTCGGCTCCAAAGTCTCAAATGGGAATCCTGCTGGGCTCATTGCTTCTAGTCAATCCACCGGTTCTGACGGAGTAATCTTCGTAGCCATGAACTACCGCCTGGGAATGTTTGGATGGCTTTCAGGACCGACGTTTCAGCAAAATGGCACTGCTAATGCTGGGCTTTATGACCAACGCTTAGCTCTAGAATGGGTGCAAACAAACATACATCTTTTTGGTGGCGACCCTAAGCAAGTTACCGTCATGGGAGAAAGTGCTGGAGGTGGAAGTCTTATGTATGTACCAAATTACTTCATTCGAGTTCATGACTCAATGCACCTGGCATATTTGAGTTCCGAGCTGTGAACTAACTCAAAGTCTTCAACCATAGGCACCAGATTACAGCTTATGGAGGACTAAAAGGACCGGTTCCATTCCAGCGTGCTATAGAACAAAGTGCAGCTTTTGACAACCAACCAAGCGCAGAGCAGCAAGAAACAGTGCATACCAATGTCCTAGACTATGCATCCTACGTTTCCAACACAACCATAGCTTCCACCAACGAACTCCGCTCCCTCTCAACATCTGAACTTCAAGCCATCAACGCTATCGCCGTTGGCGTAGCTCCCTGGGGTTCCTTCACCTTCAGTCCCGCAGTAGACGGGCTCTTCGTCCCCGCACTGCCCGGCCTACTTCTCCTTCACGGCGAATTCGATAAATCTCTCTCCCTAATGATAGGTCACAACCTATACGAAGGATTCTTCTTCACGTCTCCCTACATCACCAACGAAACGGCGTTCTCCGACTTCCTCACAACCAACTTCCCATCAGCCTCGACAGAAATATATTCCTACATAAAAGACACACTCTACCCACCCATCTTCAACGGATCATATTACTACATATCAGAATACACACGAGCACAACTCGTACTCTCCGAAAGCACATTCAGTTGTAATTCACGATACCTAGCAAAAGCCTACAACAACGAAACCTTCAGTTATTTCTTCACCATACCACCAGGTATCCACGGCGAAGACGTACCCTACACGTTCTTCAACGGCGATACGTCAACCTCCAATGATGGAATACCAGTCAATGAAACAGTAGCCAAGACCTTTCAAAAATACATAACCAATTTCGCGCAGACGGGAGATCCGAATGGCGAAGGGATCCCCTATTTCCCTAGGTATGGAAGTAATTCTACGACTTTGGATATCACATTGGCGGATAATGGGACGGTGCAGGTTGATAGTACGGCTAATTATAGATGTGATTGGTGGCAGAAGGCTTTGTATTATTGAAATGAATGAGAGTCAGAAAAGAAAGAGAGTGAGAAGAAAATGGGATGGAATGGAATGAAATGGTTGAGAAATTGATATGATGTGATATATGATATGAATTTGGATATGATATTGATTTGGATTTGGATTTAGACTTTGATTCGATTTACATAATTTAGGAGGGAAATGCATACATAGTTCTTCTGTACGAAGGACGAGACTCAGAACTGTAGATCATGTTGTTGTTGTTGTAATTTATATCTTTTCTAAGAGTACCTAGAAAATTCAACTACTGTAAAGAATTACAAACGCCCTCTACTATAATAAGTTGGCTGTTTATGCAGCCAAAGTAGCTAGATCCATAGCAATGGGAGATGCTATTTTAATGTATTAGTATAGGAAAAGAAGTATTTATCTTTAATCTAATTTAAAAATTTTAAGTCCTATACTAGGTAGGTAGTTACTTATATACATCTAGTTGTTTACTGTAAAAAACTCTGTATTTTATTAGTATACATATTAATCTAACTTGATAATACTCTTTCAATACTGTAAAAAAGTCTCTATTACAAAAGAGATTACTCAATTGGCTATTACAACAAGACAACAGACAGCAAGCAACAGGGCTACTCAAGAAAATTTAAGAATAAAATATCTACTGTAAACACTAAGTCAAGTACAGTACAGTACAGCACAGCGTAGTACAATACAATAAGAGATTGATTTTCATTTTCTCTATCACAAAGTAATTTACCTATCAAAGCAAACCTAGACCCAAACCCAAATTGCTATGCTACCTACCTTATGTAATGCAACGTAATTTAATGCGATCTGTACCATTCGATACAGTACGATTCCCACAAAAACGCCACACCCAAATGCAAGATTTCCCTTTCCCCAAATCCCCATTCCGGTACCGATACCCCAGTTCCATCTTTCCTGACGGTATGTACGGTATGCCCCATACCATAGAATGCCAAATGACCAGCCGAAGCCCCTGATTCCAAGTACGTCCGTCTTATTTAAAACAAAGTTTGCAGTGACTATACATCCGCTCTCTCAATCTTTGTCTACTCTCTTTACCTAGGTCTCATGAGAGGATGAGCCTCTGTATTGAGCACATACTCATCCAGATTAACAACGTCGGGTGTAGAATACAACAAATAAAAGTATTTCAAAGTCTCAGCCAACCAAAAGCTTTCCATTTCGTCAACCCTCCTTGGACTCGCACTCGTCACATCATCGATGGCTGAATGTGCTAAAGAAGTCGTGGTATGCGCCTGGATACTCTTGAACATATCCCAGCCTGCATCGGCCCAGTATTGGTCGCCTGTGATACGCCACATGTAGAAGACAGACTCGATGGCTTCAGGGCGTAAAAGGTAGCGTTTATCGTTTACGCGGACGAAGCCAGGGGAGAGGTTTTGATCTTTGATGCGCATGCGGATTGTTTCCTCGTCGGCGATGGGGTCAATTGCGTGGTGCCATTTCTTTTCATCCCAGGGGCAGGATGTCTTGTTGTCACAACGGACGGCAGTGAAGGTCTCAGGCATGATACCTGTGACGGTATTTCGATACGCCCAGACACAACCATCAGTCAATCGTCGTCCAGTCTCTACATCGTCTTCTCTATCGAAGATTTTCCCAGACATTGCTAGCATGCCACCAGTGAAACAAGTGAGATGCTGCAGCTCTGCATCGAGATTGGGAACAGCACCTTCTGCAGTATGCAGTGTTCCGGAGATAAGGATATCATGGTCACCAACCGTCATCGGCCTGAAGAAAAGTTTCTCCTTGGCTACTTCTATAAAGGATTCGTACATAGTTCGATACATCTTCGAAACTCCACCTAGGATCAAATATTGCTGCTCTTAATTAGCATAGTACTATATCTCATTAGGAAATGAACATACCTTTGGTAAGTATTCGTACGTGGAGTCAGCCAAAGCTCCCAAGGTGAAGATCTCAGCTGAACCGACCCAAGGCGAGCCAATAGCTATACTCTCATTGACCTTGGTAGAGTCAACCATTGCAGGCCACATTCCCGGAAGCGCAGTATTATTCTGCCACTTCTCAAGCTCGTCCATTACACGTTGAACTGCATCAAAGTACTTTTGGTTCTGAGTAAGCTGTGTCAACCTGGTAAATTCGAGCTGGAGAGACCCAAGCACAGCCAGGACGACATTAGCACTCGCCATATGATTTGAGACACTCGGATTCGTTCTATGATAGTTAGCAAACAAGTCTTTCGTCCCGAAAATAGAGAAGTACATACGCAGACCATACGTAATGGGGAGTTGGCATTCGATTAGGAGTATCGAAAGCAGTGTACAACATCTCACCCAACTCCACAGCTTTCTCCAGCAGTACCATCTCCGTTCCACCGCTGAGATCAAAGGCTGCTAGCAATCCACCCAGATGTCTAATCGTTGTCTCAAAGAGATTGATTTGACAGTTCTCGGTGTTTGTAAAGTCAATCTTCCCTACTTCAGCCAAAGCTAACTCGAACTCCTCGTCCAGATCCATAATGAGCAGAGTATCCAGACTATCCACCAGGGTTGCTGACCAACCGCAGAAAGGAGTCTTCCAACCACCATTGATGGGTCGTAATTCATCGTGTGTCCATGCCTGGCTCTTGTATCCATTCCAAGCATGCATAAACGTCTCCTTCACCTCTGCTAGTCGCGCCTCTCTTATCTGCTGGGCCTTTGGTGACTCCTTAGCGAATACATGTTGGATTCGAGGTATCTTTGCCGGCTTTCCTTTAGGCAGACGTATTGCTGGACCCTCAATAGGGAATTTCTCTTCAAAGATAGGTTTTGTGACGAAGAATTGGGGTATGGAGGGACTGATGAAGGTTTGTCGAAGGAAGAACAGGAAGCAGGTTGCTAGGACTGCGAGGACAAGTGTTCGTGCTGTCCTTCTAGGAGCCGATGACATGGAGAGTCGGCGTGGTGGTGGTAATGGGGAATCTTCTCTTAACTTGCCCATCTTGAAGATCTATGTTGCTCTCTCTTCCAAATTACAATTAAGAAGCACCGGAGCTTCCGTCTGTAGTTTACGACCTAGAAGCTTGAACCGGCAAACTGGAATGTACCCCTGAAGGCTAAATTGAATTTGAACCAAAGTGAAAAAAAAAAGGTTGCTCTCCTGGAGGTGTCGTATTGGAGTCAACGGTAACGCTGGATAAAAGAAACGATTCACTGGCTAGCAGAAGAATGAGAGAAAGAGAGATGAAGAGAAAAATGGGAAATCCAACAAGTAGAGGGAAAAGGAGATGGCGCATAGATCCCACGACCTACAAATTTGGCAATAGTGTGCACACAGATGTTGGATGCCGAGGCGCTCATCACTGGAGCTGAACCTAACCGCGACAAAGTGTGCCACCGCTTCCGTCTCAGGTTTACGGGGTCCCTGGCACTGGTCCAACAATTGTCTTGGCTGCTGAATCCCATCACTTGGGCGCTAATACGCATCCGGCATTGATCACTGATCCTTCAGTTACGGTGCGCAAGAAGAGGAGTGACGATGTGAAGATATACTGTCTGTAACATGTTGGTTGTCAAAATAGAGTATGGAGGAGTAAGTCTGATTTAAAGTGGTGTCGTAAGTACCTAGCTTCCAAACAATTTAAAGGATGGAGATCACCGACCTCATCAACGAATCCCGAGCCAAGCCGAATCTACTGCCAAGCAAGGATCATCTCCCCCCTTGCTCAAGTCGCGTCGTTCGTCGCGTCACCCAAACTATTGTGCAGAGCACTGTAAATAAATCTGCCATCGATATCGATAGCGTCTTGTCTTGATCCAAATCCCCATCTACGGCTATCCGTTGCCATTCAAAGAAAATGCCACCTCGCATTACAAGACCCGATCCCGCAACCCTCCTAACAACTCAAATCTCTCTCCTCCAAACCTTCAGCTCCTTCCTCACCGTCGCCCTCCACACAATCCTCTATACCCGATCCCTCTACCCCGCCGACACCTTCCTCCTCACGCGGGCCTACAACTTCCCAGTCCGCCAAAACCGACATCCGTTAGTCTGCAAATGGGTTCTCGATACGGTGAGCGAGGTGGAGAAATTAATGAAGAACGGTATCGTGGCAAGGGTTGTCGTAGTACTATTCTCACAGCATGGAGAAGTGATGGAGAGGTTTCTATTCGATGTTAGTCGGTTTCCGAAGGTTGGAGAGAAGCAAATTTATGTGCCTTTTGAGAAGAGGGATGATGGAGCACAGCAGGCTGGCAATGGTGATGAACGAGAGGATGAACGGACTGAGGAGGAAAAGTTATTGCGGCCACATAATTTAATTGATATTGAGGAACAGCTGCGCGCTACGATTCGACACCTTTCCTACTCAGCTGAGAAGCTCTCTCCCCTGCCCGAAAATTGTACATACACGGTTGCGGTTGAACTCAAGGATGAAGAGGACGCCCAGCCGCCGATTGAGCATCTTGGGATATGGGAGCCAACTGAACCGAGCTTGCAGACTGGTGACAAGGGGGACAGTGAGACTATTGGGCGTGATTTGGGCGGTGCGAAGAGTGTTGCTGTAAGAAATGTGGAGAGTGGCGAATTTGTGTTGGAGAGTTGGATTGAGGAGGGTGATGATAAGGTGAGGTGGGCAAAGGAGGAAGAGGAGAGGCTACGGAGAGAGGACGAGCGTGCCTATGATGGTGATTGAGAGGCTTTCTCTGACTGAGATTCAAGATTCTGAAAATAATCACTTGCTGGGTAATGGAGGGCCCGGAAACCCGTATAAAAACCCAGCTATGTTATGGGGGGAAAGTCCAAAGCCTAGATTTGCCCGACTTTGCCTCGACTCCCATGAATTGTCATCACTACCACCAGTTCAGCATACCAAAGATCCGAGGGATAAGATGCCAAACACAAGACTAGTCGCATGGGACGAAGAGAAAATTGAACGGCGAAAGTTATAAGCACATTGGGAACCAAGTCACCAAAGTACAGTACAATGCCTATGATTCCAATCACCTCCGCCAAGACATAGAACTTAAGGGGGAATCTTGGACTTTAAAGCTAAGAGACCTTAGCAAAAGCCATAGCTATTAGATCATTCCTCTACAGGAAGAATCAGGTACTTGTACAGTACATACCTAGACGTATAATCTCTAATCGAAGAAAATTCTAGACACCACCAACTAACTAATTACCTTGCTCATATTAAGTGTTTCCCTAGACAAGTAAAAAGAGAAACCAGACTACCAGAACTACATAGCTTCCTCTATTAAAGCCAATATTACAAACTAGCTTAAAAAAAACTCTCTTCTCAAACCTCACTATATATGTACACTTAAACCTATAAATACTTCTCTCTCTCTCTCTCTCTCTCTCTCTCTCTCTCACACACACACACTCTCACACACACATACATTCTCCCTCTACCCACCGTAGTAAGGTATCTCCCACCTTTTACAATATCAAATCTAGAATAATCGCAGATTAAGTAACTCATTTGCCCTCTTAAATAGCTTACCTATAATCTTACAAATATAATTTTACGCAACTTTTCCTCAGACCCCCTCTCACCTTCCCTATGATCTGGGTCGAACTCTGTCAAGCCACCACACAGAACACACACAACGTAGAAGGAACACAGGTTCGATTAGTATAGTCTATTGCAAAGTCCTAATTATATTACTGACAATACTTAACAAACAGCTCGCTCTCGCTCGCTCGCTAGCTTTTGTCTCTCATCTATGAAACGCCAACCTTTCATCGCTAAATTTTGAAGGTACTTAAAGCAGTTCCGTTCCCCAGAAAATACAGCGAGTAGAGGAAGGCGAAAAGAAAGAGCTATAAAGTGAAGAAAAGGTGTAAGTCTAATGCGATCATAATTTCGTAACCTTCCCATGCCTGCCGGACAGGAAAATTGTAAAAGAAGAAGAAAGTAAAAAGCAAGAAGGGGTATCAATTGTTGCCGCTCCAATTCGTTTACTCTCCACCCTCAACGCCAAAAGCAAGTTTCGTTAAACTATGGTGGGAAAAAGAAAAGAGTTCTAGGTCCTCGGCCGGCCTTTGTCAGTCGCATCTTGCCTTTTCTTTGCAAAAGCTCTATTCACTCATCTTTCTGCCTTCATCCTTCCAATTCAAGTTCTGCAAAAAAGTCGAACCAGTCCTTGAATTACGGACCTGCACTTTAGAGCCATTCTTCAAAGCCTTCCAGATCTTCCTGCTGTCTCTGATTACGTCTAAGTATGGCATTCATCCGCATCTGATGAGCTTGTGCCATAGCAGCTTGGTTGGCTAAAAGCTGAGCAGGAATCTGTTGATTGATCCCTGGTTGTGCATTTTGGTTTGCAGCTACAGGTCGAGGAGGTGGTCGTCGTAGATGCGCTCGCATCGCTTGCGGTTGGCCGCCGCTCTCTCTTTCTCTTTCTGGTCTTTGTGGTAAATTTACTTCTTGTGCGTTACCTTGTCTTGGATTACCGAATAGTACCCACTCGTTCAGTGGTACTAGGCCTTGTTGATATTGGCGAAGTTGTTGTTGTGCATCAAGTTGTTGACGTAATGCAAGATCAGGGGAAGCAAGTTGTCGAGCAGGGCGTTGAGGTTCAGCTGGTTGAGGTCCAGGTTTACCAGGAGCTGGAATCGGGCCATTCACAGGAGCACCAGCAGGATTCCCAGGAGCATTTCTCAGCCATTCGATAAATCCCAAGCGGGGGCCACGGTTTTCAATTCCCTGGTTTTGAATCTTCTCAAGCGCTAGTTGAGCGGCTGCGAGACGTTCTCTAGCCATCCTGACATGGTCTTCACCATCAGCGGCATTTACAGGGAGCGGAAGGTTCTGCCCGCCAACATCGCGTTGATGAACTTCCCTGAGAAATGCTTGAACCTCTTGCGCATCGACCTCGTCATCCTCTTCATCGACAAGACCAAGAAACATACATATCATCAAATGCGGGCGGACCTACTTTTAGAGAAATGTTAGCGAAATTCGCATGGATGTCGTGCCAAGTAGCACACAATGTTGTTGAGTTAGTAAACTCAACAATCGCAACAAGAGTGTAAAGCAACAAGAGTTCAGCATTAGACTTTTTTGCTGTATATCGACGAAGACAAACACTTGTTATTTCCTTGTAAAACGAACTTACCTTTTCTGGGGCCGACGTGTAAAGGTATATGATTTCTTGGTCTATGCATAGGACGTACGTACGCCTGCTATACAAATCAATACAGGATATGCCACTTAAGAACACTCGCACAAGACCTATATCACGATGATATTTATACCATTAAAGGTCTACACAGTTGAATATGCTCTACATCCTCCAACAATTCCTGGATGTTTAGAAGATGACTACTGACCTGGATAATGTAACATCTGTTGCATCTGCTGCATATGCTGATTGGCGCGAAGTACTGGATCGTTCTCCTTCCGCCGCTGGTCATCTTTGGCCACGTTTTCTGACATCTTGACTTTTAAGTCCTCTTCGGTGTATTCAGGATGCTCAGCACGAACCCTCTCCATTGCTTCTTTTTCTGCCCTTTGCACTTCATTGTCATGACGTTGCGATACGTCCTCAAACAACGGGCAGTTACCAGCTTTGCCACCACGGCGAGTATCGTTGAAGTGATCATAATCGCAGGACTTTGAGCAAACATAGCATTGGACGTTGCGGCATCCATTCCTTGTGCAGGTCATTTTGTTGCACCCCTCTTCTTTCACAAATGGTGTTCCGCACTTGTTACACGTCCTAATAAGAGCAGCAGACATTGCCTCTTCAATCTGCCGTCGGATCGATAGACCGTTCTCCTTTGCGTTTTCTTCGCAGCTTTTGGGAATATGAGACTCAAGTCTGCACAAACGGCAGCTAGCCTTCTCGCAGTCGGGTGCTGCACACTGAAATACACGGTTGACTTCGACTGGGGGATACTCAGCCGCATACGGACAAAAGGGACAGCTTGCAAGGTTCTCGATGCCTGCCATACGCAACACGGCCTCTTGCTCATTACATTACGTCCAAGAGCGACAATAGCATTTTCATCAAGGAATAGTTTTCTGGCTGGAAGTCAGCGTTGCAATCCATAGGGTAGTAGTGTAATTACCTTTGATCGTTAGAAAAACCACCCTTACAGCCATCCATTGACATGCAGTGAAGTTCATATTTAGAATTACCGATCTCGTTCTCAGCAGTTTGTTTTGCACAACCTCTGCAGAACCAGTGTAGCACTTCTTCATTATCACAATGCACCTTGAAATTATCAGTTAGCAATCGTTCTTGGTAGAATACAGGCATTAGACATCACATCTGGTGTATGAGAAGCAACAGAAAATTCTAGAAGTGTCCCATGACAAGCTTAAAGTGGGAAATCGTTCAGCTTACCATTCTGTTAAGTGGGAAGTCCCCCCAACAACACCCACACTCAGACATAGTGCCTTCTGCTTGGGCTTTTGCTAAGTTTAGGTCTTCTTCCATTCCAGCTCAGCTTGACGCTCCCTCTGCCGTTTCTCATCTGCTTTCTGTCGAGACTTCCGTGCAGCCTTGAGCTCGGTCAAGACATCACGCTCAACTGGATCGCGATTGAATTCCGGGGGCTTTTGTTGAAGATATTGTTCTAGAATTGCCGGTTTATTTTTATCCAGATGTGGCCTTTGGTTGTCTCTTCGTTTCTTAAGTTTGTTGTATGGAGGCCTCGAAACATCCCAAGTCCTTTCCGCCTCTTCCAGTATACGGTAGCATGGAAACAAGTGGCTTTTATTTTGTTTCAAAACAGAATCTATGAAACTCATGGGCGTGAAATCGAATTCTGCTTGCAAGCAAGCCCGTCTAACTCAGGTCAGCGATTGCGGAATCGTGAAGATAAATTTTAAGGAACCAGACTTACACGTAGATCTGTGCCCCATACGGTGCGCCTCGATCTGCAGCAGTATACCTACGAATAGCTTCCTCATCCTCGTCAACATCCCTCTTTCGCTTTAGAATATTTTGCTTCTCTTTTGCCTTGGGCCATGGAGCGCCATTCTCATGCTTGTCCAATATGTGTGGAATTAATGTATCAGAGGACTTAGATATGGTGTTATAAAGCTCCGTGACATAATCCTGACAAATGCCAGGGAAAAACTGAGCAACTGCATTGATGCAATCCAATTGTGTCTCGACGCCTCGCGGTGTCTGCTCCGGCTGGGGAGTCGACTCCGTTTGTTCTTGAGCTAGACGACGTTGTGGAGCAGCCATTACCTCATTGTGAAGATATCTTTGTAAATCTAGGTCTTCATCTTCAATGTTCCACAAGACATTGCCAGCCGCAGGATCTTGCCATTCGGCTCTGTGCGGTAAGTCATAAATCTCGCCCTGGATGAAGGCCTCGTGGTCCTGTTGGATATTGGCTTGTGCAGCTTGTTGAGGCTGTGGGTGAGGGGGTTCATAAATTCCGTCTGGACGATCATGCGGATTTTCCATCCGGGGTGGGACTTGGGCTTCTTGCTCTTGATGCCTATTGTGTTCCTCGAGGGCATCCAGAGCTGCTGCAAAATGTCCATCATCAAAGTCGCGAGGCGCGTGTTCATCTGGCATGGCCTCGTCTTTAGGATCGCCTTCAGGATCACCTTCAAGATCGCTATCTGTGAGGTCGACAAACGCTTGGCCTTGACGGTTTGGATCAGGAGGTTGTGGGTGAGCACTCATATTCTGGGATTGGGGATGGTGATGTTGCCTTGAATGGAACATCTTTAACAACTTTCTTGGATGCCTGAGATTTAGTTTCGGTGATGGGGTAGAAGGTTCCGGCTTCTGTCCATCGGCAGCGCCTAAGACAATGCCAGATGAAGCCGAAGATGAGTGTGAAGTGGGCCGCGTCGAGGCAGTTGTGTTGCTCTGGCTGTCGTTATCCGCGGAACTGGCCTTGCTTTGTTCATTGCCCATCCTGGTGCATTGGAAAGGAAGGCATCGGAAAGAAGAAAAGAAAGGCAGTGCTAGTCAAAGAGGGCGTGCAAGAAGTACTCAGCGCAGAAGGAGGAGCAGGATTGAGGAGGAGGAGAGACCATAGAGGTCGGAATGAGGCAGTGGTCGATAACTTGATAAGGCTGACGAGGAATGAGCGCCGAAATAAATGAGCTGAGGGCTACGCTGAACGAGTGACAAAAGATCAACAGCACCCAAATAGCAAGTCAGACACGGTGTATACGGTGCGTACGGTCTGGATTCTGCCTTGGTGCAGGACAAAAGCCTTTTTTTGCAAGCTATCTTACCTAGGTAAGCTCTCCAGGAGCTTGAAGGAACGAACGAGGCTGCGATGATGGAGTCATGGAGCTATGGTAAGGCAGGCGATGGGGGCATCGCATCGTTCGACCGGCGCGTGGGTCGACGTTCCCCAGGCTTGGCGCCGAGTCACATGATACGACAGAAGAGACACCCCACCCTGAATGGAATTGATCCAAATGGATGATGGCCTGAATGGAGGTTTAATTGTAGTTGTAGGGTTGATAATGACACCGTTCATGATTAGGTTACTCTTGGATGCCATCTTTGGAGAAGATATTGTGACGGCATTAAAACTAGGTCGGACCTGAATGGTTGATTCACAGGGCCTATCGTGTTAACATCTCCTGTATCAAGATGCAAGATGCAAGGTGCAAGAGTAACAGTGCGGACAATACCTTACAGTACAGTTCAATTCTCTGTGACTTTTGATATTTAAATAGTAATGATAACTAGGTAGGCAACTAATACCGCCCCAAAAGTAAATAGTAACCGGGAACACTTGACATGCTCCTGTCAACCTGCCCATGAAATCAACCTGCCTGTGTAGATAGTACGGTACCATATACAAAGAACCCGATTGATATGTATATTCAATTTGGACTTGGAATGGAATGGAAGCTATAAAGCAATACAGTAAAGCAATAATCGCCCTATGCACGTGTCGCACATTCGAGACCTAGACCCACCAACTAGGTACTCGTCTCGTATCTCCCCTGCCCCTCCCCTTCCAACTCCCCACTGCCTGCGCCAGTCTCGATCGAGGCTCGGTGATCCGCCTATCATCGGAGGGCGTGGAGGGGCTTACTTTACTCGCTTCTCCAAAGTCTCTGTTTGCAGCGGCCCTCATCCTTTCCCTCAACCTCTAACGGCAGGTATTCCCAGTCCCAAACCTCTAACGGCAAGTATTCGCATTCCATAAGGTGAGAGCAAGGCAGGTCACAGCGGCGGTGCGGCTATTTATCTAATGGAAACCCTCTTCAACATCATCACCCGATGATGGCTCCTTCCTCATTGATACCGGCTGACCATTCTCATTCCTCTCGTAATTCGACTTCGGCGTTCCTTACTGTCTTTTCCTTGACCGATTGTTTGTCAAAGGCTTTGTTGACTCGTGCAGTTCCAACACCCCTTCTCGACCGTTTCGACCGTTTTCAACCATTACACTTAAGAAAGTCCATTTTCCTCCTCTCAAAAGACAACCTGTGAGCGCATAGACAAAATCCAGAAAAGACAAACCGAGACAGCATAAAATAGAACCTCGATAGGCATATTTGGGCCAGCAGGGACCATACTCTTGGCCTTGATTTGCAACTCAGGTTGAAAGACCAGCTCAAACATCAAGTTGGATTGGGTTTACCGAACACGATTTGCTGTTCAAACGACACCAAAGACGACAATGGGTTCAGTCCAGGACCTTCCTCACTACCAATCGCAATCGCCCTCTCTGAAGCTTGTCAACCCAACACCTGAAGAGAGAATCAATGTATGGACAGCCAATTCTCAGGCCTGGCGCGGCCCACTCTCGTTGCACGACTACCTCGAACGAGAGAAATACTTGACAACGGTGCCCTTAGCCTGCGAACAGGGAGTTAGCCACTGGATTCTTGTTGACTCAACTCTCCCTCCGAACGCACGCCCGATCCTTTCCTCCTGCGAATCCCTCCGAAAGCGAGCCTTCGTTGCTCAGAATGGCACAATTACGGAAGCCATCACGCATGGCATCGGAAGTGTCTTTACGAGCCCTGAATATAGAAAGCAGAAATATGCTACGCGGATGCTGGAAGAGTTAGGATCAATCTTAAATACTTGGCAGACAGATTCGAAGGAGTGTAAATTCTCTATACTCTATTCGGATATTGGCATGAAGTTCTATGCGGAATTGGGATGGGAGCCTTTTCCCAGCACACACATATCACTTCCTTCCACCACTTGAGAGATCTTCCAAAGATAAAATTGTATCTCCCTTGCACACATCAGACCTGGTTGAACTATGCGCTTTAGACGAACGGTACATCCGCGAAGAACTAGCTGAAGCCAGAGATGGCAAGACACACGTAGCTATCGTCCCAGAAGCGGATCAAATGCAATGGTTTCATCTACGAGAAGAATTTCTCTGCAGACATATCTTCGGCAAGGACAACACACTAGGATTGGAGATCAAAGGCGCCATATCCCAAGGCCCTGTGGGATCTCGGGTCTGGGCTGTCTGGACCCGATCATTTTATGGTCCTCTAGTTCCCGAATCTGGAAATGTCCTCCATATACTACGCTTGGTAGTGGAAGACGAGAAGGCAGCCACGAATGTAGAGGCCTTGCACGGAATTCTGGAGATGGCACAGACTCAGGCGAAAAGGTGGCAGCTTAACGAGGTCGAACTTTGGAATCCCACTCCACTTGTGAAGGAGATGGTGCAAAGTACTGGACTGGAACATAGTGAGGTGATTAGGGATAAGGAGAGCATTCCTAGTCTGAAGTGGTATGGCAACAAGGAGGGTGCTATTGAGTGGGTTGGTAATGAAAAGTTTGGCTGGTGTTAGCTGGTATACTGATTTTGGAATGCTGAATGGATCAAGTGAGACTACTCGCAAGAAGTTTTTTGACTTATATATGAGCATGAGATTGCATATGTTTCTAGAAGAGCTCGGCATTTTTGCCCAAGAGTTAGTCTCCAATAATTGATATCCTCTTCGACTTGATATTCGTAGGTTCCAGATCGAAAATCTCCACAGGAGCTGATTCGATGCGTAGCCACATCAGTATTTTCTCGTTGATGTGAGCCTTTCCCATGGAGTTCTTTTGCGCTTTGCCTCTCGAGGGATTTCGTTAAGGGCCTTTTTGGCCTTCTCGTATCTTACTTCTTCTGCCGAACGATAACCTTGTGACCTAGACACAGCTTGTGAGTAGGTAGGTACACAAAGGTCTTTAGCTTTGTGCCAAGGTACCGTTTCGTAACTATCCAGCACTTTCGAGCTCGTGGCCCTACAGTCAACAACGCCCCGATCCAGAATATGACTAAGTCCCGAAACCCCAACCCCTCACTCCTTCGCCTTCCCCGCATTCCGGCCTTTCGCAAACTTTTCATGCCATTTGTTGACCTTCTTGGGCGCCTTTTCCTCCTTTTCCTCCTCCTTTGCTACCTCCACCAACTCAAGCGTATCCTCAATGGAAGCCACGGCGCACATTGACGGGACGGGCACATGCGCGGCTTTATCCTCGCCTTCTGTCGGCCCAGTTGAAGATGGCTGGAGGACCATGATTGGATTCGAGGTATTCTTTTGTCGGATCTGGTAGGTTTTCGTGTCGCTGCAAAGGTGTGCGAAACCCGCGTCGCTGTCTGAGGACTTTATTGTTAAGGTGGGTGGGTTTGCGGATTCGAGGAGACTGAGGAGTTCGGGTGGGAGTTCGAGGAGTTTGAAAGGTTGTTGGTTGTGCGAGGATGAGAAAGGGATTCCGGTTTCTTGTGACATCTTTTTTACGCACAAGATTCTCGTCGCTGTTCTCTTTGAATTTTCCGTGGTTGGCGGGGACCTTTTAAAAAGTATGATGCTGTACCAGATATTAGATAGAAATCTGTACGGGACTAAATTTAATGACCTGCTGTAACTCTAACCCCCCGTAGGTGAAGCGAGGAAATGATGTGATGTCGTGCTCAGATCACTGTTTCGGTTAGAGTGCTGAATGTTGACAATGGTGGCCCTGAGCCAATCAAACGCGTCAATTCTCCTCCGTCCCACCAGCCAGCTCACCAGCCTCTCCAAAAAAGTCTCCGCGAACCAAGGCTGAAGTGTTCTATTTTTGACTGGGGCCAGAGCCAATTACGCTGCTGAGTTGTTGTTCAACGGAAAGAGAAGCTTGTGTTTCTTGCATTAGTTTTCCTGCAGCACATCGTTCGCCAGCCTCCTGTTGTTCCCTTCTGTTTGGTGCATTACCGCAACTCTAGACGCGTTGATTTGGTCATTGGAATCATCTGTTGTTTATACCCAACCGATGCGCACATTTGTTGCATTTTCTTTTTAATCTTCACTCCTACAACGCAGCTATTCAACCCAAGACAAGCCCCCCCCGAGGTCGACATGTGGGAGGCCCATTGCTAGACCGAAGCTAGACCTCAAACCTCGACCTCTCAAATTTTACCATCGGACGCCCACGGACGGAATTTGAGACGAGACGAGAATTCACAATGGTTCGAGTCACCGAAGTACTCGCGCTCGTTCAGGAGCAAGTCAATCTTTACTATACCACTGACCCCCTTCTTGCGAACCTCCCCGTCTTCATCTTCCATGGCCCATCGACTACGACCAATTCGACTCTCAACAGCTCCCGCGTTCAAATACACGTCCTCACAGCTGCTGGTTTCCAGAGCTACCCCCGTATCACCATCTCTCCCAACTCCCCGCTCTATACCTCTGTCGACCACCTCCCGCGCGAGAAACAAGGCGAGGAAATATGTCGCGGTCTAGCATTCGGATTGCTGAAGTACTTCAAGGAACTGACCGAGGTGGTTAAGAGCGGGTTGATCATACATGCCGCGGTTTATAAGAATAGGAGGCCTGGTAGCGCTCCACCGTTGTTTGGTGAGCAGCATGCAGCCGATCTGGCGAGCAATATGGTCAGGGTGGAAAACATTGGCGAGGTACTGGCCGATCTGGAAGCTGCACTGAAACCACAGAATATTGGATTTGTGGATGTGGATTTGGTTCTGCCACCCGGGTCGATCGCGCCTTACCAGGAGCCGGATGAGGATGAGGTGGACGAAGAGGAGTTTCTGGATCCTCCATTGAAGCAGTATGGGGCCTATGCGCCTTTAGTCAAGCTGTTCGGCGACAGCGCTTTTCTCCCGACTTCAAAGCTAAGAAGGGCCCCTTCTCGACCAACGAGTCTCGTCAGGAGTCGGTCATTTCTGAAAGACCAGAAGATGTCGCTAAGGAGAGAGATGGCCGAGTTGGTCGACACAGAGGATCGCTATGTTATGAAGATGCATGAGTTGGTGAACCACATAGCTGACGAGTTTCGACTCAAGGCCAAAAATCGGGCATTTGGAAGCTTCAGCCCTTCCGATGAGGATCTCCAGAAGCTATTTCCAAAAAGTTTGGACAGGATCTTGGTCATCAACTCGGCATTTCTGGCTGCTATTAAAAAGGTCATGGACGAGACGGAGGAGGATGCTATGCAAGACCTGGAAAATCCTCATGGGGGATCTTCAAGCTCTCGCCATGGTAGCACTGGACGTCTTAAGGACCCGACTGGAGCACTGGCCTTCGCGAAAATCCTCCTGGAATGGTTTCCACAATTTCAGGATTGCTATCAAGATTACATCCGTGCCAGTCAGGAATTTCCGCAGATTATCTCGGGATTTTTGAAGACGCAATCCAGTTTCTCACAACGGGTACAGCAGACGGGAGAGCAACGACTGCGCTCGGCTGTGATAGAGCCTGTTCAGAGACTACCGAGATACAGCCTTTTTATCGACAATATCGTCAATTACCTTCCCGTCCTCCATCCCGCTATGAAATATATGCTCGAAGCAAGAGATATCATCACATCTATCTGTTCACTCGACCCACCCGCAGCCGATAACTCTCAGGTTGTCAATCGTTTACGAAATTTAGTTGAATCATGGCCTTCTTCGCTTCAACCTCAGGGACGTCTTATTACAGCAGTCGATTTTATTGAGCTTTCTGCCCCATACCATATCCCTCAGTTTCCTTCTTCTGGAAGCTCGAGGCATGGAATATTTCTCCTTTTCGCGGACTGCATGGTTATTCTAAGGAAATCGAAGGAATCCAACTTGTCAGCTCGTGGATTCATGGCGGAAATTGACAAGCCGTCAGCTGCTTCAATGATGGCTTCTGTCACTGCTGCTGCTGGCGGGCAAAGACATATTTATGACTATTCATTCTATGGTTGGCATGGTCTGGCTGATACTCGCTTCACAATGTCGGAAGACGGGCGGAGTATCTGGACTACATTCTTACACGAGTTAAAAGATACTGGCGTAAGTCGAGAGCGTAATGCTGCATCTTCGACTGTGCGGTCATTCGTTCTCCAGGGGCAGTATGAAGGCAAGGCAGCAAGGTTCACAGAAGAAATCACCAAGGCCAAGATTGAAGGAAGATTTCCCGAAGCAGAACGTGAGACCGATAAGTGGTCACTTCGATCAGCGAGGATTGCTAGTGGAATCCATGTGTACACTGCTATTTTCGAGGAAGGAATTGACACCTTGAAAGAAGGACGAAAGGAGCCAGCTCCAATCCGGATTGTGGTTGATCATCAGAAGGGCACAAAAGGTGCTCCAGTCGGCCATTATGGTGTGGAAATTGTGGCCAATGTTACTGTGCTTGGTAATGGGGGTAAATACAGGTTAGAGGTTGATGGGCTGAATGAACGTGGATTTGTGGATGATACCGCTTCTGATACGTTCATGCCTATTCTGTCAAAGCGACGTTTGTGCTTTCCATTTTCTAGGTCTAACATTTACTGACATATTATAGTCTCCGACCTTCTCTCGCTTCACTACCAAGCCAGTAATCCTGTATTAACAACTCCTTTCATTCAGTTCTACACGAAAGTTCTTAAATCGATTCAATTAATATCCGAAAATGATAAGACAAAATCTTTCCGTTTCCGACCGGCATCACCTGTCAAAATGCTCTCAAGCTTCCTCAATGGCGGTTTTAGTAGCTCGACATCGTCCTTCAGCAACTCTGCATCCTCAAGGCACTCCCGAACACCGGTCATGGGCAGCATTCCACCAATGACCCCAACAACAATGTCACGTAAAAACAGCACTAAATCAATGCATGAATTCGATGGACAGGCGAAAAGTAGTGTCCGTGCTACAGTTGATGATAACCAACCCTCCAACCCACTGGTTCGACTTGAGGAAACATTTACAGGTTACATAGCCGCACTTCAGTCTCGAAAAGGAAATGTCGTTGGACGGTCACTCCGTAGTAGAGCTACTGCAGACGAGCTCGCGGTTAATGATATCTACAACAAGTTCATTGAATTCCCCTTTGATCTACGGATTGCTTCAGAGGCACCATTTGAAGTTCTTTTCGTCGCCTTCGAGAAATTCCTTAGAATGGCTTGGAAAGACCAGATGGGACAAGTGATGACTGTACAAACTCTCGACGCAATGCAAGAAAGGGCATTGGGGATGCACCCTGGGGAGTTTGCAGACTACGTCAAATTGGTCTTCGGAGAAATGGCGCCACAGAATAGAAGAGCGTTCATTGCCATTGTCAAACTTCTAGCTGATCTACTCGACGGTTGTGGCAATGATGGTGACAGAGGTGCTCTCACAGCTGCATTTGCAGAACTTTTAGTCGTCGAAGGAGAACCACACACGATTACATCAATCTGCTCGACCGAGTTGTGGAAGATTCAGAACGACTTTTTGAAGACATCGGTCCTGGAGCTAGCACCAATTTTGGTGGCTACAGTAACTCAACGTTCGGTTCGATGTCATCTGCGCATCGGTCAAATATTTCAGCGACAGGCTCTCTAACATCTAATGCATCTTCTCTGCGCCGAAGATTTGCTGATACACTACTCCTACTCCGCTCAAATAGTGGTAATAAG
Organism: Pezicula neosporulosa; assembly: GCA_009805495.1. NCBI lineage: Eukaryota > Fungi > Ascomycota > Leotiomycetes > Helotiales > Dermateaceae > Pezicula > Pezicula neosporulosa. The sequence goes on from SELE01000036.1 coordinate 280,141, forward strand.
GACAGGCCATCAATGTGGCGGACTCTCAGCAAAACCGACCGTAGTGTTGCAACTGGGGAGCCAATGCCAATGCAGGCATCAAGTCTATCAAAAGTAACGCGCTCGCGTTCTATTGAATCACCTAATCGCAGACCGGCCTCTCGCGACCGGCCGACAGTATTAGGTGCATTTGACGAACGCCCTTCGAGCTCCCACGCTCAACAACCACGGCTGTCTCCAATTGGGGCTTCTCCTCCCCCTGAGACCGGCACGAAATCTCTCAAAAAGAAGCGAAGGTCCTCCTTGTCGGACCTCAAAACTCTTATGGCTGCTGCGACTTTAGGCAGTTCACCACTCTCTGTATCACCGACTAATAAGTCAAAAGCACTTCAGAAAATTACCTCGCCACAAACGCCACATACGCCTGTCACCCCGTCCCCAACTAAGATTCCCGTGGCTGGAGGTAGCATTATGGACCGCAACCGTAATCTTTACCGCCTCGGTTCTCCAGATCCCAAACAGAAGGAAAAAACAACCCTTCACTTCTAGCTTCTCCCTTCTCACCTTCGTTCTCTCCTGCACGGAATCTCACTGAACGTTCCTCAAATATCCCTTCACCAGCTCAAGCTACAGGGAATGACACAGTAGTCTTCAAAGACCCGTGGACCAAAGGCCATACTAAAACTGTTTCGTTGTCATCCAATATACCTACTCTTCGTTCGCGAGGCACGTCCATCTCTACTGCGTCTATATCTCGACCGGCTACATCAGCAGGTGCTAAATCGCCAGGGAAACTACGACTTCAGTCCCCGCAGAAGCTACGAGAGAGACTAAAGAGTGAAGCGAGTGCTATCAGTGCCGCAGAAACAAGCCTACATTCAGAATTGTCAAAGATAGGGGAGGAGATGGCAAAACTAACTACTACATCCTCCTCATCCTCACCGTCTCTTTCCAAACTCTCTATGCAAGTCAAGAGTATAGAAAGCCGCATTCCAGTTCTTATCAAAGATATGACCTCCCGGAATGAGGCCCTTCAAGCAGATACGGAGAGAGTTATGGGTGGCCTAGAACAGAAGGCCAAAGACTTGGATCAAATGTGCAGAGAAGGCATTGCTGAGAACGAATTGCTCTACGAAAAGTTCAATGGAGAGCTAGGCAAGATTGTCAAGGCTCTTAAAGGAAAAGGGAAAGATGATAAAGAGGAGTTGGTGCTAAAAATGAGGGAGTATGGTGAGGATGCGGCGAAGCTAAAGAAGGAAAATTCAAGATTGAGAAGGGAGATCATTACGTTGAGGACTCTGTTGAAAAGCAATGAGTAATATGGAGTGGCGATGGATATCGGGTGGAACTTGGATTCGGTGGCTTGGTGTTGGAGAACCTTATGTGATTGTGTTCTTGTTTATTTTCTTCTCTTCTTTAGACGGCGTTTCAGGATGCGGTGCCCTGGATGTGGTATACACCAGGTGAAGGTGGTCGGCTGGCGTCTTGTTTTGCTTAGCGTGCGAACGGAAATGTGGACATGAGTGAGACATTGATGTTGAAATGGAATAGGATGGGATGGGGTGATAGTGAACCTTGAGGTGGAATTGTGGGAAATGAAATCAGCAATGAGAGAGATACATTGTATAGTAATGGTACATATGTTTGTGTGTTAATATAATATGTTGTATCATGCATATAAGATTGTATATCTGCGCTATAATCTAATAGCTAAACTAAGTCTCTCTCGCTTATAGTCCGTTTTATCGCTTATTTTTCAAACATAGAGCCTCTTTAATAGACAGTAGTCACTACTAGGTTAGGAAATAGGCTACTAATATAAGAGCGCATTATAAACTAAGAAGGTATTTGTTTATATAACGGAAATACTATAGCTAACGTCCCTAAAGGTGAACAACTTGTGGCTATATTCAATATCTAAAACATTTAAACAGAGGAAGGGGTACAACGGAGGATAGCACTTGGAGTTAATTTGAAGTTTCCTTGAAATTATTATTAGCTTCTGCTTCAGGTGCTTCTAGTAAGGATAATAAGATAAGTTGGTCGTTTGGGCGGGTTAGATATAGAATTGTTCGACTGAATTTATAGGGAGGGCGTTGATGTTGTGAGGGGATTTTAGGTATTAGAGTGATAAGAGTTGAGGGCTTGAACATCGAGGCTGTTTAACTTGTCCTTTGAAATAGCGAATAAATAGGTAGGTAGTGTTTAGGGGTTTGTGAAGTGGGTTTTTTGAAATTTCTCCTAGATACTTAATCTCTAGTCTACTCTATATTTGAGCTCCCTATAAATACTATAAGTGTTTGTTCTCAAATTAAGCTTTATGCTCGTCATCGAAGCTTTTGAATAGTACGTTGATGTACTATAGGTACTGTAATAATTACAGAACTGAATTGTAGTTGGTTCCTTAGTGAATTAAAGAGCTTACAAGCTTATAATCTGTTGAACGGAATAGTCTTTTACAGAGAAATGTATGTGTTTGTAAAGGTATATAAAGATGTGTTATATTCTGTAAAGAGTTAAGCGTTCCAAAACGGGCCTATTGCTAGTAGGATGGTGATCATAACGTGGTTTGTATTTAGTTACTTTTAATAACTTTATGGATTTGTAGGGCGACACAGAATAATTATAGCCTCATGTTGTGTAGCACAGCAAGGACTACGCTGTGGTGTGATTCGCTCCTGCGTACGTGGTCTCTGAAGCCTTCTGCATTGTGCGATAGTACTGTCCTGTCGATAGTCAACTAACTGTCTTAAGCTCTTGTCTAACACTATCCGTATCTCAACCTGCTGCATAGATTTCTTGTTTTGGAGATCATTCATTTTTAAATGTTATTCTACACGTCCGTCCAAGTCCGCAAGCAGTCCTTCCTTATCTTGGACCACATCTCGCACCTAATTAATTAATCAATCAATCATTACTCAATCACGCCCTTTCCATGATTCGAAATCAGCGACGCACACATCAAATCGTAGTCCGGGGTTCATCATGTGGCTCATACACACCGAAACCCTCGAGTTAACATATTTCAACGATACAAACATCCCTTACTATGTGATATTATCCCATACATGGGGAGTAGAAGAAGTTTCCTTCCAAGAATTCCGGGCACCCGATGCTCACCATCAGCTTCGTAGTCGTGCCGGCTACATCAAGATTAGAAATTGCTGCAGTCTGGCAGCATCGGCTGGTTTTCCATTCGTTTGGATTGACACATGTTGCATTGATAAGACGAATAGCGCCGAGCTATCGGAATCTATCAATTCTATGTTTCGATGGTACCGGGAAGCTGTGGAGTGTTATGCATATCTAGATGATATTAGCGGGAACGTCAGATTTGAGTGGAGTAGATGGTTTTCGAGAGGTTGGACTCTGCAGGAACTCCTCGCTCCATCCTCGGTCGTCTTTTTTGATCATGAATGGAAGGAAATTGGTTCAAAAGGTTTATTATGCAACAAGATCTCGAAGCAAACGAATATACCAACCTCGGTACTTCTAGGGATAGAGCAAGATGAGATTAGTGTGGCTCAAAAAATGTCCTGGGCTGCAACGAGGGAGACTACGAGGGTTGAAGATAGGGCCTACTCGCTTCTGGGCATTTTCGGCGTATCTATGCCGCTGATATACGGCGAAGGAGACAAGGCCTTTCGCCGGCTTCAACTGGAAATTATGAAGACTTCTACGGATCAGTCTATTTTTGCTTGGAGAGATGTACAGGGATGGGAGGGTATACTTGCGAAATCGCCACTCGACTTCACTAGAAGTACGGATATTTCCTGTTTACCGAGCTATGAAGTTGACGAGTACAATATGACAAACCGTGGGCTACGCATCACTCTACCCATCATGACTCTCAGTTCCGAGCGAGAAGGGCGTCGTTTTCAAAACATTATTGGTCTCTTGAACTGTGGGTCTGGTAGTAATCCCGCTCGTTTAGGCCTCTATCTGGAAGAAGTGAGTCAAGGTCAATACAAGCGAGTAAGATGTGAGAAGCTATATGAAGGATTACCTGGCGAAGGCGATGTAGAAAGCTTTCAGGCGATCTATATCGAAGATCCACATTCTAAGCCCTTTCAATTCTCAGAAAGCTTCGAATCCATTACATACTCGAATGTTTTTGAGCTAAATTACACGGCTGCACATACGGTTGGATTTCGCCATACCAGAAACGAGCCGATTATCAGCGAGCGTGTGGTGGAAAGTCCTAGATATGATATGATTCAGCTATTGGTTCTTCCACCTCCTATCGAAGAGGCTGCTTATTCTTTTGACACAGTCGCCTTCGAGCAGAAGAATGGAGTAGGCTTCACAGTCATCTTTTGTTTAGGATTTCGTAAGGCATTGACTGGTCTTATGAGTGGTATTTCCGATGCAGCCGTGACCACCCTGAGGACTAATGTTCATGAGGCACAAATCGGAAGACCTGGATCTGAACTTCAATATATTGGGAATGATGTGTGTCGGCTCCGCGATGGTACACAAGTTCGACTTAGTATTCGTAAGGGATTAGGCTTTTGTACAGGGTATCATGGTAAGCAGGTTTATCAGGTGAAGATTTTAATTGAGAAACCTAAAGAGCTGCAAAATAATCAGGACACCAATTCTGCTGGGGTTGTAGATTCAAAGAAGCATAGGCTTTTCCGAATCTAATGATGGCCCTCCGTTTTTGTAACTCGTCCTTCGCAATTCGATAGTCCTTATTTTAAAGCCGTAGTTATTGACGCAAGCATATATAAAATTAATGAAATCTCTTATACTATCTTACAATTCCAGTCATGTAATCGCTCGTCTGCATTGCCCCCTCGACAAAAAACAAAACAAAAAAACAAAAACTAACATATAATGAACCCGGATATAATTGCTAATCATCCAATGCTCTGTGCTGGGTTCCCACTTGTAGCCTTACTATAATTCCCATAAGTCAGTACAATCAATCCTCTCACAACTCATTTCTAGATCTCTCCTCTCATCAGAACCCGCCTCATCAAGCCCCCCAAATAACATCCCCTTCCATGTAAAACCCCAATATTAACAAATAGCTGAAAGCTCCATCAAACCTCACTTTAAAAGAAAAGAAACTCACCTAATCCTCTCCTTCCCCTCTCCCTCCATCCCCTCACAACCCGTCACCTGCCCCGCAACCTCCTCAACCTTCCCAACCGTCGTTCCAGCATCAGGTTCTCCCTTATTCTTGCCCGCCTCCTTCATCTCTTGAATAGCTTGTTCCGTATCCTTCTTTCCAGTTTCAACCCATTCTTTTGAACCTGTTACTTTGCCGATTGTTTCTTCTGCGTAGCCCTTTTGTTTCACTTGTTAGAGTTTGTGGTTAGGGGGATATTATAGGTGGAAGGAGTGATAGGGATGGTTAGGGGAGTGAGGGGAAGGGAGGTCTTGGTGAGGAGGGAGGGTGAAAAAATTAATTACTTTTGCGTATTGAACATGTCCGCTTATGATTGATGGGTTTGAATCTTTGGTATCTGTGGTTGTAGTTGTGGCTTTACTTGGGACTCCTGTTGCTGAAGCCATGGCTGTGTTAATACTAAGTTGAGTATGATTTCGTTCTTGTTCCAGTATATTTTTGAAGATAAATATCTTCAGATGCGAGGATTATGTATGTGTTTACTAGAAGGTAGATAGATAAAAGATATTAACTTATAGAAGAAGTGTAAGACTGTTATCACACATATGACGACGAGTTGGTGATGTCATGCAGAGTGGCGATCAATTGATATCTATCACATGATGGAGATATGACAGCTGACATCCGCACAAGCCAGATTTATTTCTTTACTTAAGGTCCTAACCCATGGGGAAAGGCTCAGGTGCTATTATCACTAGAAGTAGTAGTAGCTATACAAGTGATAAAATATAGGTTCTCAGGTTCAGACCTTGCCTAGACGTTTGTAAACAGCTATGAGAAATGGGCAATCACACTCCCATGTGATGAAAGTGGCATTGCAACAAATTGTCCTTTAACTCCAGACCAGGTCAAACCCGTGTTAGGGCGTCTAAATATTTGGAGCCGGGACTCCCTTGTTCTTTGCTGCAGTGTAGGATCGGCTTGAGCAAATTCTTCAAGCTCTTCCTGCTGCTCGCTTAACTTTATTTGTTCCCCTTTTCCTACTATTTGCAAAGCTTTAGTACATTTTTCGCAAACACAATCAAGTAGGCATACCATAGTCCTTTAGCTGTTTTGTGTCTTTCCTCTAATGCAGATTTCAATTCGCTAATCTTCAAAACAAAAAGGTCTGCGTCATTTAGCTAAGTGACAGTGACCTGATTCACCACGCAGCTCTTGCGATAATGAATTCTCAAGAGCCTTTTTTCAGGGAATCAATATAAAAAGTTTACGCCCGACATTTACAAAACTCATCGTATCTACTCTCACGTTCTTCAATCCCACAATCTCGCTATTCATCCCCTGAAATGAAACCCACGCTAATGCTTACCGAGTTTTACTGGCTCGGCTTTTGTGTCGCCAATTCATTGAGCTTCGCCTTTTCCTCTTCCGTCAATGCTCCATAGAGATTATTGAATCCGGCCACGTCCTCTCTGGCAGCTCGTACGAAAAATTCTGTCAGATAAGCCTGCGTCTCATCGTCCCTCTGACGCAGGAAGAAACTTCCTTGCCCATCCCCTGGCTGTCCCCAGGCCATCAACTCCGCCTTCGTACTTCCGAGACCTAGGTCCAAAACGGATGAAGGTACATCTTCCCATGAATCATCCGCGTCATCATCATCAGCAAAGTCGGCTGCTGCTGATGCTGCGGCAGCAGCAGCAGATTGGTGACCCGAAGCGGAGAGCAATTCTTCGATGAGGACTTTGATGATTTTCAAGGGGGCAGGAATGATGGTGTATTGGTCGGGATCTGGGCTTTTCTTAGCGAGTGGAACAGGAAAGGGTGGGAATGGTGTACTCTTTTTCGCTTGTGACCGTGTCATGATTCGATTGCTGACCGGGACAATAAGATCTCCCTTGACCATTGTTGCAGCAAGTCTCGGGTCATTTAAGCTGAACAGTTTCGACAATGCAATTACACTGCACACCGTCAGCAATTTAACCTGGATTAAAGGTTGAGGATGTATACTTTTGTCTGATCTCGTCGTATCCTGCAAAGTTAATGGAATTCTCTAGCCACTTGCTCAGAACAACTTGCAACCCATTCTGGCCATTGATCTCGACATGTGTCAAGAATTCTACAACGTCATGGGCTCCAACAAGGGAAAGGCGCGCAAAAACCAAAATCAAGGACTGAATGAAAGGCGCGGCCTCAGCAGTTGCAAGTCGAGAAGCGACAGCTTTTAGAAGTTGTTCCAGATATGGGCCAAGGCGTTCTTGTCCAGCTTTCTCAACAAGCTCAGCAGCAAGGCCACCAACTTCTGAAGCTGCATTGTCTTCCATTGTAGGTCCGAGTAAGCGATCAATAATGATAAGGCATACTTCGAGACCGGAACGGCCACTCTCATCGTGCCATGCAAAAACCTGCTGGTGGTCATGCATAAGCATGAACTTGATAGCTTCGACACCAGGTCGGAGCACTTCTCCTTCTGATGTAGCCATCAAAAGACGGTTTAGTTTTGGTAAAGCAGCTGCGACATATCCAGGTGGGAGAGGCTCAGATCCGTTCTCGGTCAGAACGGCAAGCAATTCCGTCGCGAGCTAGTTATGTGTTAGTAAGCGCAGTCCTAACAAAGAAAGAAACGATTAAAGCTTACCGTGACAAGAGGATCATCTCCAGTCATGTTAGCAACATCGAAAGCACCGGTCAGTGAAGGTAGCACTTTTCCACATAATGCGGCATACGCGTCGCCACCCGAGAGAGAAGCGACAATTTCCTCGAATGTTTCATTGACGAGCATGGTCAACTGGAAATTCGATGCGCCATGTTTGGCAATGACAAAAAGGAGGTCAAGAGCCCCGCCTTCAGCAACGCAAATCCGGGGATCTATTCCCATGGCTGCTCTGAGAGACTCCACCAAGGTGACTAGAAGATCATCTGACTCTTCCAAATCAGTCAGATCTTTTGCATATAGGAAATCTGAAATGGCAGCCACAATTGGTACTTGGCGATCAACTGGTACGGTGTGAGCTTTAATAAAACCTTGAATAGCTTTGATGCATGCTACTTTCACAACCTCAGATTCATCCTTGTTGGTAGCCGTGATACTCCGATCGAGGAGTCCCAGATGAACATTGACAGCATCTGGAATCGTTTGCACCAAAATGCCAGCAACCAAGTAGCCACGTGCGCGAAGAAGTGGTTCGTCTTCTCTGTTGATAGAATACTCGATAAGTTCAAAGTATTGAGCAATGAGCTCTGGTGTAATAGCCTTGTCAATATCTAGGAAATCGTTCATGAGCTGTGTAAGAAGGAACAATGATGCCTCACGTGTTCTCCACGTTGCAGCTTCAGATCCAAAGAGAGCCTTGGTGTATATTAACAACCCTTCCAGCGCCCCTTGGTGGAGCCATTCTCCCAATTTAATAAGCAAATCGCCACAAGCAGTACGAGCCGTATAATTTGCTGTGACTGAGGTTTCCTCCGCTAAGAAAAGGTTGACGTCGATATCCCACAAATCTTCCTCTTCTTTCGGAATCTGTGCATACCCTACAGCCAATTTCATAACATCCATGACCCACGGAGTGCCCTGGATACCACCATGTGCCTGTAATTGTGCTTCCAGCTCTTTCTGAACTGGGGGTGCTCTGAGACAAGATTGTAAAAAGTCGAGTTCCTCCAGGACAAGGAAATCCAGCGTATATGGTAGGCCGTCTGAGTCCTCAAGACGTCCTTGCTCGTCGTTATCAACGTACATGTCTTGGTAAGCTGACTGAAGTATAGATAATTCCGCCCAAGTAGCACTGAATAAAACTGGGCTCTGAGGAAGTAACAATTGTGGAAATACAGCTTTGATCTTCATCAGCGTCTTAACGACCTGTAGCTTCAGGGCAATTATTCCTCGCCATACTCCTGCTTGGTCCTCATCGCTCCCTGGAACTTTTGCAGGTAAAGGTTGCTTCATTACCTCAAGGAAAAAAGGGCTCCAGGCGTTAAGTGCTTCGTCGGCGAAACCCTTCACTTCCGGACCATGTTCATCCTTGACCATATCCATAATATCGAAGCAGCCTCGGAAAACGGAAACCGCCAGTGCGCGAAGAGAGGCCTTACGCTCAGCTTTTGTAGCTACATTGTAAACCACATTCACTATATCCCTTGCAACTGAGAAGAACTGGTCTTCGCTCAAGCAATCCTCGACTAAGTCAGACAAAACTTTAAGAGCGCCATGCAATTGAAGGTCTGCTGCGTTGGGAATGAGGTTCAGGAGAGCTGGGAGTAGGTTCGGCCATCGTTCTGGGAAATCGACTGTCGCTATCTTGCTAACCACGTAACTATTTGCACACCACTATTAGCCTCGCCCGGCACGCTTTAAACACAGAAATCGCACCAAGACTAACATACCTAGCAGCGCTCTTAACCTTACGGTTGTCATCATTGCTAGTAGCCAGTTCCAACAGTTGCACCCTCAGATGTTCCTTAGTCGCGTCGGGTATCAACACCGTTCCATTTCCATCCTCATCCTGTCCGCTCCAATTCTTCTCGACAAATGTCCGCAGCAATAGTAAAGCACTCTGCCTGATTTCGGGGGTAACACTTCCATGGGAAGCGATCGCAGCAAGAGAGGTAGGGTATGCAGGTTGGCTCTGTGCTTGTCGTAGATGCAGCTCTGCTTGCTTGCGTGGTCCCTCGGCGGATTGTTGAGTGTCTGCCAGCAGCTGCAAAAGCTGATCTTCCATGGTTCCCGCCATCTTGAAAGATCTGCCTAGTGATAAGACAATGGGTATAATTGCAAGATGGGGTACACTACAGGTTACAACACGCTTTTTTTGGTGGGGGAGCGGCGAGAGCGGGTGGAGGACGCGACACACCGGTCCAAAATTAATCCAAGGCACGTGACTGATCCCCTGAGCACCTCACTGAATTTGTATTTCTATGCCCCTCCTGAAACCCAGATTTCCTATTTGTAACTACATCGAGAGTGTAAGAGATAGGTCTTTTAGACAGAAATTCTCAAAAGTACCTAAATTATGTCATGTGATTCGTCTTAAAATCATTCCACTATTGACTCCGTTTTAATGTGTCGAATCGATACTTCCGTACCTAGGGCTAGGTACTATAGGCTAGTCAGTAGCAAGCAACTACATCGGGATCAGGAACTTACCTTTCTCTCCTATACCTTCATTTTTCCAAACTTATCTACTATAGCGTTCGTTAAGTTACAGACTTCTAGAATTAAAGCCTAAGTGAAAGGTAAGGAGGCTAATTAGAATATTGTATCTCGCTAAGTCTGATAGTTTCTTAATGCTGTTTTTTTGCTTGGCGTGCCCCGTAGAGCGAACCTATAGTAACTACCCTCTCTTCAATATAGAAAAGCCTTGACTTTCGTATATACCTTAACGTATTTATACATCTTTCTAAAATAAAAATTAAGTTTTACTGCCCACTTAGTTAGATGAGGAAGGAAACGGAAACGACTACGTCAAACAACAATCTTCGTTAATGCTTCAAGATAGAATAATTGCAAATATGAGAAGAGTGCTTGCTCACTGTCCAAAGTAGAGACAATCAAAAACGAGGTAGGCTAATGTACATTAAAGCTCGGCTCTCACCCTCCATAAATAAGATGTCAGGTACTCCCCATTATATATAAGTTACCAATGTATTATCCCTTCCTATGAATATTAGTCAGGGCTTGAGCCATAGGGACACACGATGAGGTATCGATTGACCAGAGCCTTTGTGGTTGCTTCAGAGACATGTGAGGCGATTATAGACGAGCAGAGGGTAAAATCCCCGCTAAAATGGGAGGCTGCAAACCACACCGATGGTGTTATTCCTGCTACCAACCTACAATGAGGGTGGTGGTGTCAACACTGGGAAGTGGGTCTGCTGTCCTAGTAGCCTCGATAGATCTGGCAGCACTACGGCAACGTCTACCACCACCGCCATTGTGGACTCGGCTGCTGCTAAGGAAAATATCAAGCTGTTCCAAATTTGCCACGAGAATCTGCGGAATAGAAAGGTTGGATTGTCTTGAGAGAACTGCTATGTACTACTCTGCTGTTCTCAAAAAAGTCCTTCTTAAGTTCGCTAGGTCTATAGGCGTCGATATGCTCGATCAGAATACCACACACACTCTTTGCCGTACATTTCCCTCTTAAGAACTTCGAACAAGTGAATAAATACATCAGTACTTAGTATTCTAGACTTGACTTTGTGACTTTTAATATTATACGATTTCCAAAAACTTCTCTTATGGTTATACTAAAGTATATTGCTGTCAATTTCAGGCAGGCGGGCCTAGACATACCACATTCTTAAAACACCTACCCTAGAGCAAGCCTACTACTTCTATTTATTCTCATTCGCCCATAATATCTTAAAGCTCAAACAAAAACGTTGTATCAACTATTATATCTGGAAAAATGAAAACCAACTCTAGTTGCTTCATATCAAGAAGTAAATATTAGGCCTCGTAACTATTCACATTGCATTCGAAGTCTTTCTTGAGCAACACAGATACAACCATTTTTCAACAACTTCCACTACATTTTCTTTCACTTATAAGAGTGCTTAGTGAATACATTCGTCCTCGGTGATTTGGAATATTCTTTGTTCTCACTCTTGCTTACCTCCCTTTCCCTTTCCCTTTCCCTTTCCCTTTGTCTCGTTGTGCTGTTTACGCTTGCAAACTTCTACATTCTCGACGTCGAAAGCATGATGAAAGACATCAGATTCTCTTTTGAGTGCCAGATCAGAGCAGAGTAAATAGATTGATTTTGTTACAGCTCAAATGTCTTTATCTGAATTTCGTGAAAATCCAACTCACTTTACGGCCTCGTAAGACCTGGGGTACATTTATCTCAAATACATTCCTTTTGACGGCCATTGGGTGTCTAGTCTCTACAATTCATGTCCTTGACCAGAAAGCAGAAATCCAATGCATCCACCATGCTCTTTGTATACCCACAGCCTAGACTAAGAATCCCCATCACCGAATCCCTCACATCCTTTGTTCAACCAACAAACCACCCCTCCCTCGAAAGTAACAAAATGATTGCATCCGGCACGAAAATCAAATCTCTTTTTCACGAAACAAAGACCTTTCACCACCCACTCATCTCCATAAGAAAGGGATCGCGCGCGCGCGCAATCTCTCATTCTCGCGACATCGAGTGCCTTCTTTCTTTCAAATCTCTCAACATCGAACATCGCGACTCACTCTTGCGCACCTATCAGATCAAACCGCTTCACCTACTGAGTACCAGTAAAGTAACTACTCACTAAAGTAAGAACCTATACCACAGAAACAACAAGACAGAACTAAACGAAGGGGGCGTCGCTAATAAGCGAGATTCCCAATATACCGACAACTACAATGTCTCAACCAAACAGACAAAACAACGACAATAAGAACAGGAGAGGTGGAAACAGAAGAACCAATGTATCACCAAGAACGCGAATGGGTCGACAAGTAACGAACGACCTATGGAACCTAATGTACCTTCCCCAATTCGCGCCTACATTGCAAGAATCAAGCCTACCAGAGCAAGAAGACAACGAATCAGATATAGCATACGCCTCACGCCTCCACCGCAACGTAGTAGAAGAAATGGAAAACGATCCAAGTGTAGACCGAGACCAGATACAAACACTACGAACAGGGATGCAAGCCGTAGAAAACCAATTAAGAACTCGAGAAAATATAAATGAACCAGTCCCAGCACCAGGACCATTTCATCACCAAGAACAAAATTTATTCTATGGAGTTAATCAGGATATCCCGCAGACATTATTACCGCAGCACACAATAATACCCGAAGCCACAGGATTTGAATCGCAGAATAATCTTTTTAATTATTTTCCAGGTGGTGGTAATAATGGACCTCCTCCTTTTTTGAGCGGTGTTGATATGGTAGATGATGCTAATGCTTTAGCTGCTCAACAATACTTCTTTCAAAATCATGTACAGCAAAATGTGCCACAGGGAGGAGGACGACAACAATCATTTTTCCCGGTTACAGATGCACCTTTTCTTCCTAATAACACATTCGATAATGGCGTGAACTATGGACAAGGACCACCACAACCACAAAGTTTTAGCGCAGGAGCTTTTATTCCATCATCTGATTTACAGCCTCAACCTGCATATCAAGAACCTCCGAATGTATTTAATGATCTTCCAGGTCCAGCCTATGGATATACTGCCATCCCAGATCTTCCATCACCTGGATTTAGTCACGGATTTATCGATGATGGAGGCATCAATTTAGATGATCAAGATACCATTAACAACGATGATCTAAACCAGTTTTTCGAAAGCCCAGCACCAGAACCAGCACCAGCTCAATTCCCACCTCTCGCTCCAGCTCCAGCAGCTGCTCGAATTCTAGCTCCGGCTCCGGTTCCTACTCCTGCTCCTGCTCCAGGTCTAATCCCAGGTCAGGCTCCAGTTACATTTCAGACACTAGCTAACAACAACAACAACAACAACAACAACAACAACAACAACAACAACAACAACAACAACAACAACAACAACAACAACAACAACAACAACAACAACAACAACAACAACAACAACAACAACAACAATACATTGGTTCCCAATACCAACAATCCAAACTACGACTGGTTATCCACATCTCCAAATGTAGCAGTATGGCCGGGCTGTACCTATAGTCAAAACGAAATCCAACGAGCACGAAACCTCGGAACATTTCCCTTCATCTACCCTCCCAGCCTAGATCTAGACAATCCAAACACGTGGCCTAACAACATAATCCGTTGCGGAGAATGTCATAAAGCACATAAACCATGTAGTATTAGAACAACAGGTCGACCTTGTGAACGATGTGATAGATTTGATTTGGCCTGTGATATTTCGAGGTATCTTCATGTAAATTACACGACTAATAGGACGAGGGTGAGGAAGAGAAAGGATGATGATGATGATGACGGCAACGGTAATGATGGAGCTGGTCCTGCTACTAAAAGGCGGAGAACGCAAGGTGGGAATACGAAATCTAGTGGTGGTAATGGTGCTGCTGCTGGAGGTACGAGTTCAGGTGGCCAGACTATAACAGGGGGACAAAAGTTTAGCACACAAGCACCGAGATTGAATATTAGGAGCGAGGATATAACCCCTCCCACACAAACATACACAATTATCCAGAAGCCACTAGCCCGAGCTCCAAATAAGCAAGAAGCAGCTAATCCCCAGCCCAACGTCCGACATGCAGGTCTTGGCTTCTACGTCGATGATGGTCCAGCACATCCAAATGAAACAGCAGCCGAAGCACGCGAGCGTCAACAACTAGCTCGTGAAAACATGAACATTGAGCTCAAGACAGTTCGTACCCATGGTATGAGCAATACGACTTATGCTCGCGCCGAGGCAGATAGAAGAAAGCGAAATTCTCAACGAAGAGAAGCTGCTCGTCGTTTCGTCAATGAGTTCTGTGATCAAAATGGCTATGATCGTCCTGTTGAGAACCCCTATGGATATGATAGCGAGAACGATGAGGACGAAGATGTGGATATGGATGCACCATTGTCTTTACGTGGAGGCTATCTTGAAAATTTGGATGAGTATGAGAACGAGGAGGACGACGACCAGAGTTATGGATATGAGGAAGACGAGCAAGAGGACGAAGAAGAAGATGATGGCCAAGATGAGAATGAGGTAAGTCTCAAGTTCTAGAAACAAATGTGCCTCTTTTTGGTTCAATTCCTCTGTATCATTTTGAGTAACTGTCTTGATTCGAGCAACTGGCTCGAATTATGTTCGAGTTACTCTTGGTATGATCTAGAACGAGCAAACTAACTCCAAGTTTCTGATTATAGGTACGTCTTCGTGGTGGCGGTACCATGGTCATTGATGGTAGTGGTGCCCTTGGTGATAGAGGTGGTGGTAGTGGTGGCACTGGTGGTAGCAGCGGTGGTGGTAGGAAAGCCAACAACTCAGACGAAAAGCCCCAACCATGTATAAGATGTGCTCGAGCGCCTTTCAAAGCACCAGGTCGTTGTAGTCTCGTCCTGAATCCAGGATCACAACCACCATGCGTCAAGTGCACAGTCGATGGAGTAGCAAATCAATGTGTACGTCGAGAAGCTCCTGCAGGACCTCGAGGAGTTAAGCGTAAGACGCCAGAGACACAAGAGGCACCACGGAAGAAACCTGCCATACCACCAGTACCAACGTTCAGCTCCCTACCCGCGGAAACTCGGAGCACATATGGAGACAAAACTCCTGCTCCTGCCCCAAGGCCGACAGCTCCCAGGCCGACAGCAGCAGATAGGAATAGGAGAACACGCCCAGCACCTATTGGAAATATTCCCTGTTCATATCGCTGTGGACGAACCTTTGCTCCAGATGACGATGATTCTCGACTTGACCATGAAATGCAGTGTGACAGAGCTCCTCGTACTCAAGAATCTGAAGACACAGATATGCTAGATTACGATGGAAGTGCTGCAGGTGGAAGAGGTGCTTCACGAGGGTCATGGAACTACGTTGCAATTGGAAGCGCACCCCAGACAGCGGAAGACCGATTCAACGCGCTGTCACAGCAAGCGGCCATAGCTCCTCGAAATGCACCAGCAGAATCTCGAACTAGAGCAGGGGCAAAAAAGGCAGCTAAAGAAGCAGCGAAGACGGCTCCTAAAAAGCCTAAATTGGGAGCTGAACCACCATTGGCCTTGCCTCCAGCGGCAGGGAATGATAGATGTTGGGAATGCCAGAGATTGAACAGAGTATGCGGTGGACGTTTTACTGGCTCAACTACTTGGCCGATTTGTAGATCGTGCTTTGATGCAGGACGAGCAGACTTCTGCATGTGGGGTGAACAGCTAGAGGGTGCTGTTGATCCCTTCACAAGAGCCCAGTATGTAAGGGCAGATATCGTCGATCCCGCCAATGAGACACTGGTTTCATTCAATTATCGTCAGAAGTATGCAAAAATGTATGCGGTTCGTTCAGCAGACCTACCGGACCTAAGACAAAACGAGTTCATAACGCTTGATATGCCGCCATACTCAGCACCGATACCAGACACTCGTCTTCTGGTAGGAGTAAACCTTGTAGACACGAATGATAACCCTATCATAAGGCCGTCACCGGATAACCCTCCAGCAATTGGTCCACTTTCTGGTATAGCTTTGCCTGTACAAGCCGCACAAATCAATAATGGTGCGGATTTCTTCAATCTTTGCAAAGAGTTGACAATGGGACGTCCCATGGATCCAGATAGGATACATACAGAGCACGAGTACGTCTACCACTCATGCCGCCCACAAGGGATGAATCGTTGCGGTGCAAATCCTGCCAAAACCTGTGACACCATTCCACATAGACGATTTTCCCCGGATTTCCACAGCTGCGGCGGTTGCAACACCGAGCAACATAGTTACCAACTTGAACCACAGCGCGACGTTGTGAAAAAGACAAAACACTTTTTGTGTTCTACTACCCATGCCAAGGAAGCCCTTGACCAACTTATAAGTCCAGGTGACTTAGGCGATCAAGCTCGTGGGGTTGTCAAGTGGAACCACTGTACCTGCTCGCAACAGACACTCTTTTCGTGGCTTTGCAATATGGATCGAGATGCAGCAATGAATGAAGTCAGGAGCCGAACCTTGCTCTTCAATGAGTATCTCATCAAGAAGGGATGGAATACTGGCATTTGTGGAGCAGGCATAAACCGTTTAGGTACTCCACAAAACGATCCCAGTTGCCTTCAATTGGGGGCTCCCTTCCACGATTGTAATCTATCGATGTGGTACTGTAGATCATGTCGCGACCTCGTAGTTGATGCAGACAGTTTCCGGGCCTGGTTATATGTAAACGACGATGGATACCTCGTGGACTTATGGAAGGCTGCTGGACGCTCGCAGGAAGAAGCAGATAACTGTTCGGCGGCTGCCTTCTATCGAGAATTGGAGCCGCATATAGACCAAAACCCTTTAGCTGATAGGTCCCAAAACTAGATCATCTAGCGTGCAGGATAAGAAAGTTGTACCTTGCGAAATAAGCACAACTGAGAGAAAAAGACCGAGAAGTTAGGGAGGTTCGAGTGTAGTGTTTGTTTTAATGTTTAAAGTGTTGGCGTTGTAAAGGTTTTTGTAGGTCTTATAACTTAGAATTTTAAATAAATGTTGTCTATGTTAGCCTTCTCATCTACTTGCTACTTATAAAAGTGATTTATCTTACCAATAAAGAACTTGTAATTAAAGAGTATCCTAAGCGATAGAGGAATAAACCATACTCTACGTAATAAGTATAGGCAGGTAGGGTAGGATAAAATCTTGGAGTCGAAATAGTCGAAATGTTTTTTTGTTTTCTCTTTAAAATACTCTTATGTAGAATTTTTCTACTATACAATAGGCAGTTAGCTCCTTATGTAAGTGAAATTGGAACACAACCTATATTAGTTTTGGTCTCATCTAATTTGTAATGCGTAGGTCTTACAGAGGTACTACCTAGCAAACAATTCCTAATTGAAATAGCGGTAAACAGCTAAAAAACACCAATAAGCCGGGTATATTGGTATCTAAGCGCATTCTGCTAAGAATTAACCAAAGCCTTTAAGGTTGTTGGGTTAGCTAAAGAGTTATACTTGTAATTAAGGTCAAGATCGCCTTAAGCTACGACTTTGCGTTCCTTAACTGGGCGTCGAAAAGCTGTCTCAGACCGCATCTCTTGCGCTGGGCATATTCTCTGCAACTTCGCTCTGCAATGTGTTTATCTTGTGGTGTATGTTCGTTTTCACTGTTTCGATGACAGTCACACCCCGCATTCACACAGTACAATGCCACTATTGTACAGCACAGCAAAGCCTGCGCCCAAAAAAAGAAAGCACAAAATTATGAGTGAGAGATGGTAGAAACAAGAGAAAAGACTCCATCCATTCAAAGTACCTAATTAACCCAACGATTCTAAGAGCTAACCCACACCGCAGAGGACCAAGAGGACGTACCAAATGCAACCTATATCCAGCAATATCAAACCTATTTGATTCAATTCAAAGTCCGTCCATTTGTCCATCAGTCCATCAGTCCATCCAGCAGAAATCATCGTCCATCCCTGCGAACCAAAAACATACAAAGGAGACACAGGACCACAAGTCAAAGAACAAGCTAGAAGTAGGAAGCACGACACCCGCCCGAATCCATCCATTGCAGGCACCATAGGTTGGCTTTGCCACAAAAAACACTTTTCCTTGAGGAGTACAGGTCCGTTTTTCTCTTTGCTTTTTTTCACACCACACAACACACAGCACACACACACTGATGCAGGAAAAAGACAATAAAGAGAGAAGAAAAAGGAAAATTTTGAATTACAACTAACAAGTATAAAAGGCTTGATGAGGAACCGGATAGAAAAAGAAAAAAATTGTCGTTGTGGTCGGATCCCCAGCTGCTGCATGCATGCCTGTGACACCACCGGAAAAAGGTTGGTGAGTTTATTTTTTGGTGTGGTCGTACGTTTTGGTGTGTGTTCGTGTGAGATGGGTTGCTCGACATGGTAGACGTATCGCTTTTCTCTTTCGGTGTCTGCCGTGATGTCGAGATAGTAGTCGAAATGGGAATTGTATCCATCCAGCGCCTCCGTGTTCCTCATGCACACATTGCTCCCTGTCCTTCATACACAGGCTGACTCCTACTCAGAAACCTAGCAAGTCCTTCGTCATTCTACATAATGACACAGCATCCACAACCTCCTCTCTTGCCCTCTCCATCACCATCTACCATCTACCTCCATCTTCCATCTTGCCCATCTGACCATTTGATCCCTGACCTCCTGGGGCTCCGCCTGCTGTGTAACCTGCCATCTCCTTATTATATCTTCGGATCTCGCGCACGATGTCGTAAAATGCATTGTCGACATTTATGCGAGACTTTGCCGAAGTCTCGATAAACTTGCAGCCGAATGTTTTTGCTAGTGCCTCTCCTTCTGTTTATCGCAAAGCCCATCAGGAGTCAGTCAAATGCTTCACGGCCATCGTTAAACGGTGAGTAGAACTGGGGGAACGCACCTTGCTTGGAAACCTGTCTCTCTCCTTCCAAATCACACTTGTTTCCAACTACAATGATTGGGAAGTAGTCTTTGTCTTTTACGCGGAGAATCTGTTGCTGAAAGGTCATAATTTCCTCAAAGGATTGGCGACTGGTTATAGAGTAGACAAGTAAGAAACCTTCTCCTGTGCGCATGTACTGTTCGCGCATGGCAGAGTATTCTTCTTGGCCTGCTGTATCGAGAACATCGAGCAGCGCAACCTCCTCGTCGATCACACATTGCTTGCGGTAGGAATCTGGATGGCGGAAGTTTATCAACACTAAGCTCGATCTTGAGGGGGTCGCGAGAGGGTGAGGGGGGATGGGATTGTTACCTTCAATTGTAGGATCATATTCATCGACGAAGTGGCTCTGTATCAATTGAATCGTCAAACAACTCTTTCCTACACCACCTCCACCTACAACCACCAGCTTGTACTCTCTCAAAAAACTACCCTCAGGAACCAGTATTAGCCATCATTCATCGTCTGGTCTTGGCCCGTCTCCATCATCGTCACTCAATTGACAAAGAACCCCCGTCCCTATGCATCAAGGTTTACAAGCTTACCTTGCTCGCCATCGTATCTTGTGAACGTCTTCCTGGAACCTTGAAACTCGGGTTTTTTTTGTATTTGTTTCTTACTGTCTCGAGATCATGGGTTGGGCTTCGAACTGCGAAGCTTGCGGGCTTGCTTGTTGGCTGGCTTTCGAAGTGCGATCGTCAGGTTCGGAGGGAGGGAAGGTAGCGCTAGACAGTTTACGTTCTTGAAACGAAACTGGCAATCCTCTTTCCAGAAAGGTGGTTATCTCCGCAATCTAAGCTTGGGGGTGGACGCAGAGGGGCGGTGGCAGGCAGTCGCACTCGAGGGCGTATCGCAGAGCGTCAATGGAGATGTCTCGAAAGCTGCGTTTTCGAGCAGTGCAGAAACTTCAGAGCGATGATGGATTGGAAAGGTCGGCAAGATTGATGTTGAAAGAAGGTTGAGAGGATAATCAGGTTGTGCTTTGGTTCTGCACAGACGCAAGAGGGGTCGAGAGCGTCGTTGATTAAAGTCACTAAGATGGTTGCTTGGCGAGCGTGCAGGGTGCAGGGTGAGAGAACCGTTAACCTCGCTCTGCGTGTGTGTGTCTCTCTCTCTCTCTCTCTCTCTCTCTCTCTCTCTCTCTCTCTCTTACCGCCTAGAAAGTAGGTAAGGTAAGGAACTGTGAGTGGGCAAAATTGGCCGTTGCAATTTGTGACATTTAATTAGACGAATCAGAGGCAGGAATTAGGAGAGCAGAGGGCCAGTCCGAAAGTTCTATGCATGTTCTACGGGGCTGATGGGGGGGTGGGGCAGACTGGGAGGCTGGGAGGCTGGGAGGCTGGGAAGCTGGGAGTTTCGTTTGCGATGCAGCAGCAAGCAAGTGCAAGCAAGCAAAGCAAGCAAGCAAGCGGCCCAAAAGGCAGCCAGAGGCGCTGGGAAGGGGGGAGAGACACAGGAAAATGGAATTTGCCAGTCAGATCATCGGACGACGAGATTGGGAGATGCAGATGCTGCCCCACGAACGCGCGATTGCGAAGGCGGCTTGAGAAAGTGACAATTTGACAATACTACTACTACTGCTACTACTACTACTGCTACTACTACTATTCTTCGGTATAATAAATATGGCTATGACTACTACTACTTCTACTGCTGTGCAAGACACAATACACATCCGTCGGTCACTGACATTGACACTGACAGGTGCCGCGGGATAGGGTTTCCTTTCCCGTCGCTCTCTGCTGGTGGTAGGTACGAAGTACGGTGAGGAGGATAAAAGGGTGAAAGGTTTCCCAAGATCGCCCGCCATTATTTCTCCTACTGTAATTACCAATTCGTACTTATTACGCTGTCGATTATTCGAGATCTACTCGTACGATTCCTTTGGGCTACCTATTACATCTATCTTGTTCGCAACAGCATTCCACACTATTCAGCATCGGTGCATCGGGTGTTACAGTACATCTGCATTCTGTTAAGATTGTTGTCTCAATAATACATTCGCAGCACGGAACCGCGAGGCTTGAAGAGGGACCTCGGCGCCGGGCAACAACAGCTCTTTTCGACGACTTGCGCCAGTGCTTACGCATTATTTTGTGCTGGCTGCAACAGAGCCTGTGACTGTCGCCAGGATCACACTACACTGCACTAAGATACACTACACTACTGTACTCTACCATTATACCATGCGAATCAGATGCGCCGTGGGCGACGAGAGGGAGGATCACAGGTAGGGAACGTGGGCACATCACCACCACTCTACTTTCGTGAAGGAGATGACTGCCGGAAATGTTTCCTCTGCAGTGGAGTTATCGTGGCTGATAAGGGGAAGCGGATCCAATTCCCGCGTACCCTCTCTCATCCCGCGTACCCTCTCTCATCTGAATGCGGTTGTCTGCAAGCAGTAAATGATGCTTCTGTTCCGCCAATACTGATTAACTATGCTGGCTAAGTCAGTACAGTATTTGGCGCTTCCCGATTGCAGGTTGCAGAGGAAGTGTCTTGACTCTTATTTCCACACGCTTCACTCCAATGCGTCAGTTGCCGCTGCGTGCGACCATTGAAAGTTGTCATAATGCAGATCTAGGCCCGGCCCACGCGCCCCTCTCAATAATTGGCCCAGCCTAGGACCTAAGCTAAATAAATGGTAGGTACCTTACGTAGGGAACTAGGTATTGATAATGCTCACGGGGTTTTGATCTTTGGTTTTTGCAAGAAATGCCAACCAGTCTCCTCTTGGTATAACAGCATAACAACAACTTAAACCAAACTAATGGCGGATACTATGCACAATATCAAGACATTTCTGTTCTAGCGAGGCGGCTCGGATGAATGTATTACTCAGTCGTCTTCGCCCTCTACTTGTACTCGCCTGCCATCTACATTCTTCTCTACTTCCGCTACCAGACTCTCAAGGAATTCCTGGTCCCTGTAGCGAGTTAGTAAGGCCACAAGAAACCCAATCCCCGTGTTTCTTTTGAGCCCGCAACTGAGACGATTTCGAACAACATAGAAAACATATGAGACTAACCTTCCAACTAACGTCACGGTATTGTGACCCTTTCCCCATCTAGGATAACTTCCAACCTTTACGCCCTTTGCCTCCACACGTTCAGCCAACTCCGTCAAATAGGGCGCGACGGCACTCTCAGCCATAGGCGTACTTATTAGCACTCTGTAAATTCCTTTGCCTTCTGGATCGCTCAGTCTCGGCAACAAGACAGGTTTCAGCCCATCCAACAGTTTCTCAAACAATCTCGGCACACCAGGTAATATATGTACATTTCCATTTACAACCGATATAGGTACCCATAGATCTGGAGCTGGGAAGATAACTTGTTTCTCTGGCGCCCGCGACTCGTCCCATGGTAGTTCGACCATACGGAGTTTGGCTTTCCGGGCTGGCGTATCTAGTCAAAAGCATAGGGTTAGTTTACTTGTTCGTAACATCTCAGAAGGAACTCAAATATGACTGAGGAGTAATAAATAATAAACTCTTAGGAGTTAATTCTGCCCAGAGAAATCAAGTACGTACCTTCATCCCAGGAAAAGTTGGGTTGTGAGGGGTGGGGTTTAGATAGCTTCTTCATCTTGTCGTAGCTTTCTTGGTGGAGGACGAGCTTGAGAGCGAAAGCTTTGGCTATTGATTGATATGTGATATCGTCGTGTCTGGAAACCTATTAGCAGGTTGCTTTCTTTCAAGACCTTGCTCGGTACTTTGACATACGTTGGACCTATTCCTCCACTTGTGACTATAAAATCATAGTTGTCGCTCATCCTCCGTACGGCCTCGATGATTTCGGACTCGTCGTCTGCAATGACCTCTATGCGTTTGAGAGCCTGTTTCTCATTAGTGTCGGATCTATGCCTCACCCGCAAGCAACATACCACTCCCAAGCTGAAGCAGAACTTAGCCATATACGCCGAGTTGGTCTACGACACCTCTTAATCAGCATAGTCTCTCTCCCTCTCCGACTTCTACGGAAGCACCAACATCGACTGTCTTGCCGCCGAGCACCTCATCACCAATAATCAAGCAAGCTGCCGTGTGTATGGTTCTCGAATTCCTCTCATCTGGGGTCGCTGTAGCCGATGATGTCATGATGTTGCTACCTATGAATCTTGACGATGGTGCCGCTGCCGAAGTGTGAGCGTAATTAGGGAGAGGCCGAGAGAGAGAGATGTCGTGCCACTTGCGAAAACCGTGAAAACATGTAGATGGTAGAAGGCGAAAGGACTGGGCTGCTGTATCATGGTGCGAATTGAGTGGTTGAAGGAGTGGGCTGTCTCCGTACCAGGCTGTGGGGTTGTTTGCGTGCCGATCGGCTTTTGAGGCGTGCGGTTGCTACCTAAAAGTCGATTGACTTTTTCGACCCCAAAGCCGAACATCAACATGGGGATCGCTTCACTTGGCAACTAAGTAAGGTAGGGTAGCTATAGTTACCAGCTTCCTAATGAAGAAGTCTGTCTGTATTACCCAGCAAACGCTCAAAGCACTTGCAATCTCCTCTAAGACTCGCATCGCCTCACCGATCCGATATCGAGGTCATGCTCCCTACCTACGGAGTAGTACCTACTTAGTAATCGACTTCCATCCACAAAGTCAACTCTAATAGTGGCTACACAACAACTTAAATAAATGAGCCTTCGCAATTCTACCTACGAGGCTTGTAACCCATTAGCCCTCACTATGTATGTCGATATCTCATGTGCTTCTTAGGTTTCATGTTCCTGGGAATTTGGGCATCATTTCACTCAATGGAAAAGCATGCAGTCAACTTGCCAAAGAACTCACAGCATTCGCCAAAACGGGTAATTCGAACCATTTCCAAAAGGATTATACCCAACCCCAGAATGTATAGACCTGTACCAAAAAGCAGGTACAATCTTCTTGTGGGCACTAATCTAAATACAGCCCTTGAACCTTTTCCTTTACCTAGGTTTCTGTCCATCCATCGTCGGACGCTGAACGCTTACGCTTCCTCGAAAATATTGTCCATAAGAGACTCTGATCTCGAGGCCGACACAAAACTTGGATCTGTGTTTGTATTATGGGCCATTATATATCTCTCTCTGGGCGCATCTCACGCTCCGAGAGCTCACGTCGTGCTGGAGGGAGGGTAGTCCTCAAACTTAGCGTTAAGTCAGTCATCTATATCATCGTCCTCTAGGTTAGATTCAACATCTCAACTTTCGCTCATACATTCTCTACGCACATATTGTTTGACAGCCTCGTGGGACGTGACAACAGCGACAGAGTGACGCCCTGTATAATCCATGATGGAATGAGGAACCTCCCTTCCCCAAATGAATTGAATGCAACCTGGTTTAGCTTTGATCTGGAGCCCAAACTCGCGAAGTACCATGTCACCCCCAACACAATCACCCAGAGGGACAATTTCTGCGAGGCTGTGCATCCAGTCTCTCAAGTCCTTATGTTCGTTCGTCATGAAGTTGATGAGCAAGGCGACTAGAGTTGCAAAATTTACCTTACGGCGAGTTTCGAATTTAGTTTCATTTGAAAGATTTCCAAATACACACTCATACTCCCTACCTAAGAAGCCCCGGGTCTAGGAACTTAAAGAATAAAACGATCAACTCTGTACAGGCTCCAAGTCCGCCAAATTTCAGCCTTCTAAGTTGTGCCCAGCAACAGATGTGTTCCATCCATCTCTCCATCGAATCCTGAGGTGACATGATACCTTTCTTCACATTTGCATCCCCGATCTGGCATTCGGCCCAAGGGGATAAACCCCCGATTTTGTCATCTGTGGATCATTTGTCTAAAGGTGGAAGTCAAACTCGGGATGCTTGACAAGCCAGTGCACATAATATAGACCATGTTGGGTCATGTTGGGTCTGGATGGTGGAAATACAGTTGAATATATCTCGATAGATTCTGCGACCTCCTCTTGGCTCAGCTTAAGAAGTAAAGCTTCAAAGGCTTTTGAGAGCTAGAAGAATATGGAATTCCTTCTCTTATCAAGCACTAGCACGATATCCGTGTCCTTAATTTTCCATAGGGCTTCATTTCCTTCCATCGATAACCATTCATTCCGTTTGTGGCGATGAAATTGATTTGCTGTTCATTGACTCAGAGCTTCTTTGACAATATTAGACATTCGTTTGAAGTATTCGTCCATGTCTTTCTCGTAGCTGATGGTATCTTTGACTCTTACCTTGAGTGTTTCGTCGAAGAAGAGGTATTATTGAGCGACACTACGAGCTTTCCGGAATCAATCATTCGTAGTACCTCCAACATGACCGTCTAGAACCAACAACATCTCAGTTGTCATCAATTGCTCAATATTGAGCATGGGGTTCTTTCCTACGGCCTTTTACGCTTGTAACTCCACGTATTTTGCAGCCTTTCACTTGGAGTATATTTCCTTCTTATCGCTGACAAGGACGTCCATGATCTCGACGGTCGTGACCGTCCAACCATGTATACTGAAAGTCTTGAAAACACGGTTGTGAGATTCATGACTGGCTATGGTATGGGTGTCGTCGGTAATATCTTCTGCTGCGCAATTCGCGATTGCAACAATGTCTTTCTTCAGCTCTTCGATAGTGGGAGTGGGCTGGATATTTTTTTGTTTCTCGATATTCGGTATCACCTGCTGGCTGTTAGCTGTTTGCCCTGAACTCGGTACAAGTTATACTCACGACTCACGAGGTTTTCGTCCTCGGGGAAGCCAGTACCATCTACCCCAGGCTATTTCGTATGTCAATGTTAGCTCTTACTCTTCTGAAATGTTTGAGGAGCCTCGTTAAAAAAAACGACGCAAATCTCAAATGCAAAGACATGGTACAAACCCCCCCCCCCCCCCCCCAAAAATTCGAGAGGAAGAAAATGAAATGGTAATACATACGTTCTTGCTCACCTCCATCTTTCCGGATCTTTGCCCAGATCCCAGGATAGGCTGTAGGTCCCGGTACCTCTTGCACATCGATTAAGTCTTCCCCCGTTATCTCCTCGACAATATCATCTGCAGTTTCGCTTAGGCAGGCTATTCTTCTTGACATTTATACTCAGCTCAAAAATAGACTTGGGAATGTGTCTCCACAGGGTTTTGTTTGCGCTCTTTCTTTACCTTTCTCTGTTGTTGTTTTCAAAAGTACCGCAAAAGTATATTTTTGGCACGTTGTATATATAGCCACTTCTGAGCCTGTGCTACGGGGTCTATCTAGTTTCGGCTTTATCGAAGAATCTAGTAGGTATTTTGTTGGAGGAAAGGACTCTAGTGTCTCTGCGAAGACCTCAGTTGACTCTTGCTTGGTTGCTTTGTTGAAATGGTGTTGTAATTCGTTTCTGAGAGTTAGAATGTGGTAGAAATAAGGCAGTAAGGAGACTGTGTTGAGAGTGGTTGTTAAATAAACGGTATTTGGGGGAGCTGGGAAGAGATACGGTAGGAAAGTGTAGGGGGAAAACAAAGAAAGCAGACACTGTACGAGAAAATATGAAGTAGATAGAGGCTTTTTCAGAGATGTTGTCTGCGTAAGACTGCTGTGGTAGGGACTCCTTTTCAACAAGACTGTAGGAGCGGTGGTCCCTTCTTGACCAATCATTCCGTTTGTATGTTCATTGTGAAAGCTTTCGTGTTTGTGGTACTCTGTTTTCTATATGCGAGGAGGTACCGTGATAGGAAGATAGACTAGTCGTTGTGATTTCCCACTTCTGCCATTACTCTCGCTATCGCTCTATTCCTAATTCTACCTATCTGCTCTTGTTATAACCCATTATTCTTGTCTAAATCAAGTTATGGTCATTCTCCAGTTCCAACGTTAGTCGTGGTTTATTTGTTACTTGGTAGATATGTTTTCAGGAACATGGATTTTGTATTTCTTTCAATTGCGTGGGATTTTAAAGCGTAGGTGGGGTTTGGATTTTGGTATACTTTGGTGTGTGTGAATATGACTTGGAGGTTTTTGTTTTGCGTTGTTGTGATTTTGTGATTTTGTAATTAGTGGGTTTGATGTGAGGTCAAATTAGGTAGGATACTTAGATGAGTGAGTTTGTGAAGCAAAATCGGTCTTCTAAATTTAAGTATGGAAAAGAATAGTTCGTTACATGTTGAACTGTAAAATACATTTAGGAATAGTCTTTACTTCGTCCTTTTACATTGGATATCTCTTTGTAATGGAGGTCTGTAAGTAAGATCTCTATAGAGCTCTTAGGTCAACATACAATACAGAGTTAATAGAATTGCTCCCTCAAATGTGGCTCTTCATTTTTCATTCTAGTAATCTCCTTGACTTGAGAACCATAATTGGTCTATGAATTGAGCTGTCAGTTGAGATGATAGATTGACAACGTAGATTTATATACTTGATTTTGAAAGGCACCCACCTGCCCTCCACCTAACCCTCTCCCCTTTTCTTTTTGGCAGATACTGTTAGTCTCTAGAGCAATACTTCGGGAATTTTTTACTCTTACTCTGCCTACAGTATTATCGATTTAAACAATATGATACCGTACAAATTGGTTTAAAAGATAATATTTTAATTAGGGTAATTAAGTAGGTTACTAAGATTAAGTAAGTTACTTAGATCTATTCCTTACATATAATAATAAATAAATATTTAAAATATTATCTTATAAACTAATTTGTACGGTATTCCATGGTCGATCGAGAATTGAATGCTCAAGAATTAGACTTTGGCCACCATCTACCTAGTACTTTATGCTCCATTTTTCAAGCTGTTTGGCACGTTTGGCTAAACTGGAGCTATGTTTCTAGTTGTGATTTCCATTCATTCCCCTTAATAGAGCAAATAACAATGCCATTTTGACCCACAAGGTCTCTTGCAAACAGAGAGGTAAAACTCACAAGCTTCAAACACAGGCAAGGAAGTGCTGTTATGCAGTCAAGAGTTGCTAGGAAGCGATAAGGAGAGCAGGCGAAGCAAGGTAGGCGATGGATAGGGGCTTTAGCGAGAGCGAGTCAAGAACTCCGTGACTAATCAGCTGGTGAGGTGGACATGCTTCGAAGGTCAAGTGACTTTTGTTGCACGTCTGTATTTCATCACTACACATCGTCAACATCACAAATCAGATTTCGGGAAGCTCGGAAGCTCCCCTCATGAGAAAGGTCACCAGCACAACGGCAGTCACCAAGCCAGCTAAACTAAAATCCTTTATGATCTTTTCATAATTCGACGATGTGAAAACTTTCTTTGTCTTCGGACTTCTCAGCGCTGTAGAGCCCGAGAGTAAGAAGATAGCATTGTTTCTGTTCTTGGATGAGTGAGTAGCAGTTGTTGTAGCTGGAGTCTCATTGCTGATGATACCTCGTCGTACCGGTCGGTATGCATTCATTCTCCTCGCAGGTTACTCAATGTAGCTATACTAATGAAATACTTGCATGAGGCTGTGCCTGCTTTCCACCTACCAGAAGAAAGAAAACGCGTGTATGAAATGTCACTCCATGATTCTAATATTCCTTCGTATTGTTGGAAACCAAGATATATAATGAGAGGCCCTTCCCCTCGATGTGGATGTGAGCTTTGACGAACGAAGCCTGAGTCGGGCACCACCATGATGCTTAACGAGCCTTCTAGAGCAGGACGGTGTAAAGCTTTCCAAACGGTCGGCGATCACAATCATGAATTGACCATGATAGGTACTTACTTGCAACCCTAAACCAACGTCCTTCGAATCCCGTCCTTCGGCCGAATACTGAGGAAGAATTCCGTCCAAGTGTTACTTCAATACCAAGATACTTGTTGTACTCTTGTACTCGGTTCGTCTGAAGTCCGTCGCGCGGTCAGCTGGCTGGCTACTCGGCGCACATGGCTGTTCGCCCTTTTCACAAGCAACCCTGTGCGCATCGCTGACCTTGCATCTTTTCTATCTCGGGAGCGTGATAGTGCCGCAATCCGAAGCCCGATGGCATTCCAATGCACACCATGCACCTCTATTCACCACATTCTGCATCAATTGGTGAATTCATCACCCGGCGCCCTCGTTCCTCGCGTTTATCTTTTCTGCGGTTCCTCCTGTTTTTTTTTCTTCTGTTTTTTCTGCTTAGCCAGCGATCTCTGCGTCATCTTTTCTCGTCAGCACTTGAAATTCATAAGTCGCGCGGTGAACAGAGTCAGTCAGCCGCAAGCAAGAGCCTAGAAATTTCTCTCCATTTTTTTTTAATGCGCATTAATGGTTTTATGGCTTGAGAGATTAGTAAGATCTCACTTTGTCTTCCCAGCTCTTCCGCCTTAAAAGCGCCCTGCTTTTCACTGCGCGTCCAGTTGATGACGGTACGGACAGTGACGTCCGTAATCCGTGGCGCCGTATTTCGTAAATAAGTTCGACATTTCTGAATCAACACACCGTCTTGCTCTCCCTTTCCTCCCTCTTCCTCCGTCGCGCCAAATCATATGAATATCTAGGGACGGCATCATTCGAGGTAATTCAAGGAGGAAGTATAGTCTGTCGCAATCATGTCAACAGCAGGGCCCGCACACCGAGTACAGTCCGCCGTCGTTGAGTACGGATATCCGCAGGGGCATCTGGGCCACCTCACATCGGAAGAAGAGGCAGCTTTCAACAACTTCAAGGTGTTGTGCGCAGAGAAGGGTTACTACAAGCCCGCGTCAGAAGGGCAGATAGAATCCCACGATGATGCCACATTACTGTGAGAATTTCCTTCACGAAACGTCCTCCCAAAAAGCAAACATGCGCCAAGCTAACGTTGTTATATCCGCAGCCGCTTTCTCCGAGCTAGAAGATTTATAGTCCTCGACGCATTCAAGCAATTCCAAGATACCGAAGAGTGGCGTAAAGCGAATGAGATCGACAAACTCTACGAAACAATTGATCTTGAACACTACGAAGAGACTAGGCGTTTATATCCACAATGGACTGGACGACGCGATCGCCGCGGAATACCCGTCTACGTCTTCGAAGTCAAGCATCTCAACTCCAAGACGATGGCAGCATACGAGAAATCTGCAGTCAACACAAAGACCCAAGCAAAGACGGATGGCAAGACAAGCCCTAAGTTACTTAGACTTTTTGCGCTCTACGAGAACTTGATACGTTTTGTGATGCCATTATGTACGGCATTAACGGATCGAGAATACGCTAAAACACCAATTACACAAAGTAATAACATCGTAGATATTTCTGGGGTCGGCCTTAAGCAGTTTTGGAATCTGAGATCACATATGCAAGATGCCTCTACACTAGCAACAGCACATTACCCGGAAACACTAGATCGAATCTTCGTGAGTGTTTCTCAATCTCCACAATGTTAATCTGCCCCGCGTGTCTAGCAAATTTCTAACTCGCCTGCAACAGGTCATCGGTGCCCCAGCATTCTTCCCCACAGTCTGGGGCTGGATAAAGAAATGGTTCGACCCAATAACAACATCTAAAATCTTCATCCTCTCATCGCACGACATGCAAAAGACTCTCGAATCCTTTATCGACCCAGCTAACATTCCCAAGAAGTACGGTGGCCAACTTGATTTCTCCTTTGGAGACATGCCTGTTCTGGACACCTCAGTATTCACTAGCGAGAATATGAACTGGGAGGCAAATACTAAGGATTTCCCACATGGACCTATGTATTGGGTCAATAAAAAGGGAGAGAAGATTGAGGGAATGGAGGTTGAAGATTCGGAGACTATTCAGGCAGTTGCTGTTGGATCAAGAAATGGGACACCGAGGAAAGAGGAAGTCTGCATATTGAAGAGGAAATTACCGTCTGATTTTTCAAAGGTTCCTACCGCGACTACACCACAACAACCCCTTACGAATGGACACGCCGTACAACCTGAGAAGGCCCCAGTGTCACTTGCTGTACCTGGCGCAGAGGTCACCCCGGCAGCAGTAACAGCAGCTGTAACAGCAGCATCAATACCACCTGAGGCCCTTGAACCAAGTCCAAACTCTAATGTCACTGTTACCCCACCAGTCACAGAATCAGCCCCAGTTACAGATGAGAAGTTGGCAGTAGTAGACAACAACCTCGTCCCCGCAAACCCTAACCGTCCTGAACTCGAGTCTTTCGTGACAGCCCCTGAGGGTGACTTAAGTACTCTCTCGCTAAAAGACAAAGAAGCCTCAATAGCGAGTATTCCAAACGGGGTATCTATTAATGGGAAGGCTGCTTAAGGAGGAAATTGAGAACGCAGGGAGCTATTCGAGAAGGCCAAGGAGAAAGTTGAGAAAGCCTAGAGGATATTGAGGGTGTACTGAATTAATTTCAGTACGCCCTCGTTTAGATTTAAGCTTTCGATTTCTTCAAGGGTATGTGCACAACTTGGGGATTTATTTCATGGTGTTGAATTGACGAGAAATACGAAAGCATGGCAGGAGTATTTGAATTTTGTCGAGTTATCATAGTTGGAGCAGCGGGAAAGAAGGGAACGGGAAGGGAACCGCATAATCTCAGCTCCTGGATCGTTCTTGGTTTAGCATTGAATGCTTGCATACATTCTGCATTGGATTGCATCGG
Organism: Pezicula neosporulosa; assembly: GCA_009805495.1. Taxonomy (NCBI): domain Eukaryota; kingdom Fungi; phylum Ascomycota; class Leotiomycetes; order Helotiales; family Dermateaceae; genus Pezicula; species Pezicula neosporulosa. Next base: position 311,715 of record SELE01000036.1, read on the forward strand.
ATTGGATTGGACTGGACCGGGTCTGGATTGGATTGGATTGTATTGGGATTGGATCGGATTGGATCAGATCGGACCATTGGGATGAATTTGGAAATCTCCGGTGTCCCTTTCCTCTCATCATCATCTCTTGCCAATTCTGCCCCTTTTTCTTCTTCTCTCTCTCTCTCTCTCTATATCTTTGGGGTTGTTGCTTTGATACCCATGCAGCTAGCTAGCTTTGTTGTAGGTATATTACATTACATTATATTCCATTAAATTACATTCAGATAAATTCAGATAAGTTCGAAATAAATCGGGTCGGCTATTCGTTGATTTATAGTGGAGGTTCTTTCATTTATTGTGATGTGTGTTAGTCTTGTAAGGTATTTCTGTGATGTCTTCTTGGTGGGAAGATATGGATTATGGGTTTAGGGTTTTAGTCGATATAGGTACTTTATGTAACTGAGGTGAGTTGGTTAGACTAGGTAAGTAAGTGAGTTACTTAAACTACCAGCCTACCTTACCTGAACAGGGATTGTATTGTACCGAACATTTCTCACGCAATTTAACTATAAGCAGAGAGAAGAGAGGTAAAAGGTGAGGGTCAGAGTGTGGAGAGTGTAATGTAGAGCATTAGGAAAGCCATGGACTTCATAATTTCATTTCTCATTTCTCATCACGTTGTCTTCTTGTTCTTGTAAAATACAAATACATTTATGGTCATGCCTGATCCCCTGTAGCACCCGTCGTTCATTCCAATTATTTTTAAGATCTTACACTCGTAGATGAGGTACTATTAGCTATCCTGCCACTCATTATGGTTGCCTTCAGTCCCTCCATTGAACTTTTTACTTAGATGAAATCATTATTGCCAAATCCCCCAAATGGATTGGGTGGTCTGCCGCCTGCACCTCGAGGCGCTCCGCCTGGTCCTACTGGATCATATCGAGATCCTGGTGGTGCCTGGGGATCATACTGGCCCTGACTTCTTCCAGCTCTGCCAGCAAATAATGGATCGTCGAACGTTGGATGCATTCCTCCACTTCCTCCACCACCACCTACAAAGGAACCGCGGAGAGGGTCATGAGGGCCTAGGCCAGGTGGATTAAGATCGTCATGTCCAATTCCAAAGGGTGACGCACCGCCAGGAAATCCAGGTACCATGCCTCGCAGGGGTCGGTTCAGGTCATACTCATCGTCAAAACCTGGCGGCGGGAAGTCACCGGTTGGATAGGGCCGACGGGGTTCAACTGCTAAAGGGTCATCGAAAGGATAAGGGCGAGCTGGTTCTGGAAGTACAGGTGGTTGTGGTCGTGGTTGTTGATTACGATTGGCGTGTGTGCCTCTTCACGCATATCATGGGCGGCTTCTCTTGCATTCGTGGATTCCTCATATCCCTCTTTTTGGAGTGACGGTATGAGCTTTTGAATGATCTGAGTCTTGAAAAGGGTGGCCAGGTCTAGTTATGGTTATTAACATTCTCTTCTGTTTTAAATTATTAATAGATACGCACCTTGAATTCGTGAAGGAGAGATGAAAACTTCCTTTAGCTTCTGTTCTAAGTCGGACCTATTTTCCTCCCCATCTTCTCCGATGGTAATGCGCAATGGCAAAGCTGATGAAGAGACATAATCTTTCGCCACAATCTCCAGCCGAGTAATTCTCTCATCGCCCAAGCCTATTCCTCTGATCTCGGCCTTACCTCCTAGACGATCGACCTTGACCACATAGTTCATCGATGACTGCGAGTGTGCATATAGGAAAGAATGTTGATTGAAGCTTGCGTTCCACTTCTCGGATAGTCGTGGTGCCAGTTCGCGACACTCTGCCTCTGCTATGGAGTTAGCATCGAGTCAATGTAATGCTGCGACGATAAAAAAAAACCTTACCAATCTTTTGGCCCTCGCCGAAGCCTACAAGCCGGAAATCAACAGCGACCATGCATGCATGTGCGAAAAGACCTATTGCTTCATATGAAGAGCTTATGTCGGAGTTCGTATCGCCTTTCTTGTGGGTGGGCAGAGCTTCTGCTATATGCTTGAGAATCCTCTCGGTCGATAGCACATTTGTCGCCATTGTGAGGATGTACTGATGAAGGGTTGACAGTCTGCGGTGCTATGCGGAACGGAACGCTGGTTAGGGGAAAGCTACTTGATTGATGGTTGGATTATCTCTTGTCGATGGAAATCGTGTAGTTAATAGTTGTGTATTGGCCTTTTCTTTGTGAGAACACGATAGAATGTAGTTGGAGAGAAAATGGGTGAAGTAGGTATGAAGACGAAATATATTCTACTCAGTTGACTGCTGGGCTGTGCATAGTGTGGTGTGGCGGGGTAAAGAGGCAGCAGCTCTTCCAGTGTGGTGACGACGTAGCGGCCGCTGGTGGCTGAGATTACAGTGGTAGTGCACTATTACAGTAATCCGATACAGTACTATCATCAGGCCAGGAACCCTGGCTGTTTGCCCTGTTTGCCCTGTTTGCAGTGTTTGCAGAATGGCCTTAGCTCTCTAATCGATTATTATTATTATTATCTTCTCCTCAACCTTGTTTGGGCGCTTTCAAGCGTATCAACGACAACTCGTATTTCTCTGCCACCAGCCAACTTTTGAAGCTATACCTCCAGAAATCGGATGGGTATGCTATTTTCTGGCATTGATACAACCCGCATTGCTTGAAGACTGGCTTGGCTTTTCGACGATATCTCTTCCAACGATAGCAGCTCGTTGCTGCCAATATGACCCCGCTCAGCTCTCCAATTGAGGAGAGGAAAGGCCAATTGCCAGAGATTGGCCAGGATGACCACTTCGTAAAAGTCGTGAAGGCTCTTTCATTGTATGTCTACGTGGCGCTTTCTTTCATTTGGGTGCCGTTGACTGATACCCTGCACCAGTTATTTCGTCGACGAATTTACCATGCCCTTTACCTTCGAGCAACTTCGCACGACATCTGCAGGAAATAGTATCAGACGCTTGGTTGATCATCTTGTCTTGAACGTCACGAATCCAGTTCTAATCAATGCCCTACTGTTTGTATTCTCCGGGTTATCAACCACCTCCAAAACACACAACTGATAAAATCGCAGAACCTTGAAGTGGCACTTCTCTTCACTCCCCGCCGATGACCGTGGCGTCAACGAAGCTCGAGCCAACGCATGCGAAATAGTTGCTTGGAGGTTTCTCAGCCGGATATCAGAACGAGATGCTGTCGACTTTTGTCTTTACGAGCTTCCCCCAGCGACGACATCTCAGCCTACCACACCAGACCATGCCAATGGTAATAATGGGGAGAGCCACGAACGATCTTTACTTCTACCTCGGTACAGAACTAGTACGCCAAGTGATGTACGGCCAGGGAGTATGAAGCGCGTAGCACTGATGCGGTCTATATCTAATTTCGGGGAAATATTTGGACTCGAAGGGGATGAAGATGAGGAGGATCCAACTTCGTCTTTTACTGGTCTCAACGGCCTTGAAATCGCCGCAGTTGCAGATTGCAAGAAGTTTCTCAGTCAGAGAATTGTCCAGAAGATAGTGACTGGGATATGGAAGGGTGATATCACATTCTGGGAAAGTCTGTCACTGCGTACCACCAAGAAACCCCAGTTTTACAACAAGAGACATTCTGATCCATTTACGAGACTGCGAGTCCCGAGATATATCAAGGCCTTTGAAGTGCTCTTCTTTGCATCCTTCTTGTTTCTTTACTACGCTGTTCTAGTGGAGAGGAATCCTTACAAGATAACTGCATTGGAAGTCGTTTTGTATATTTGGTTTGCTGCTTTTACATATGATGAACTAAGTGAGTTTATTGATGCTGGATCAATCTTCTACGCTGTGGATATTTGGAACAGTTGTGATTTGGCTATTATACTCATTGGTGCTGCCTTTTTGATAACTCGTAAGTACCCCTAAGATACTGACGGAAAGCAAGTTAACCACCTATCAGGTATTGTCGGCTTATTCAAGGATAGCGACAAAATCATCGATATAGCGTTTGATATTTTGTCATTGGAAGCCTTGTTCATGGTCCCTAGGTATGTAGCTCCCTGCGACTAATACTTAATTACCTTGCACGTACTAATCTTAACTGTAGAATCTGCTCACTCCTTTCACTTCACCCATACTTTGGCACACTTATTCCCTGTCTCAAAGAGATGACAAAGGACTTCGTCAAGTTCATGGTCGTAGTAGCTAGCTATCTTGTATTGCGGTTTTCTCACAACTTTCACATTGTTAGCCCGAGATCACTTTAATCTATCCCAGATGAGTTGGATTCTAATCAAAGTTTTCTTTGGTTCATCTTACCTTGGATTTGATATAATGAATGATGTTTGTTAAAAATCCACCCCAAGATTTGATCATGGTGTGTGTAGAGTAGGAGCTAACTGAATATTCTTAGATATCACCGCAACTTGGACCACCACTTATGCTACTTTTCGTTTGCATGACCAACATCCTTCTGATCACATCCCTTATTTCTATCCTCTCGGATAGCTTTTCAAAGGTCATCTCTCATGCTCGCGAAGAGTACATTTTCGTGTACTCCGTGTATGTCCTCGAAGCCTCAACAAGCAATCGGCTAACGCACTTCTATCCTCCTCTAGTAAGGTTTATGTCCCAAACGTATACTTCTATATCTAACGCAAGCATAGAACCTCATCCCATTAATGTTCATCAGGCCTTTGAGAATTTTCTTTGGTTCAGAGAAGCTGAGAGCCACACGAATCTTGCTTCTGAAAGTAACGCATGCTCCAATCGTAGGAGCCATCTATCTTTTTGAGAGAGCTCAAGACCATGTTGGTTCTGGGGCGAGTTCTTTCTCTTCCATTGGACCAGATACAGCAGGTTTATCCATTGGCACCGATGAAGATGGCAATAGAATCGCAAAGAAGCAACGACCTTTTCTCTCAAGTCGCGCAAACACGGGACATAATAAGAGTTCCTCTTCCCATCACTTGCCAACAACCGCAGATAGTGACTCAAGTCCAATCCATCCTAAGGAGGCATTCATTTCGAAGGGCAAGAAAGACGAGAATGGACACCTGGTAGCTGTGGTGGATAACTCAGCAATGGAAGAGAAGGTTCGGGATTTGAGCAAGGAAGTCAAGGATCTGAATCAAACTATCAAGGAGTTAACGGCTTTGATTATGGCTCAGCAGGGCACGTCTAATGACGATTCCTTCAATTGAGTATTTGACGAGACCTTTGTATTTGCATGTTAGAGCGTACATATGGGTGGTCGGGAAAGCGATGGCCTAGAAAAATTTGTACATATGTAAATTATTGTACGTATCTAGCGTTATGCACTGTCTTAATATTCGGCTCAAGATATAGTTGTACGAATTGATGAGTTGTAAAGACCCTCTACCATCTGACAGATGTAGCGGCGAGTGGGAGTTCTCAGTACATTCTCTTCCTACCGACAATTATCTCCGAATGCGCGTCAGGTCCCCACACTTTGCTGCGCAGTCACTAGAACTGGACACCAGCAGCTATTATCGCTGTTATTGAGCTAAAAGGAATGAGATTGCAAGAATCAAAGCAATCGCAATAACAAGTACATACTTCAGCCATCGGTCAGTTACTCGGGAGGCACAGTACCCATTGCTTCAAAGCGATGGCGAAATATTCGGCGAGATAACCTAGAAAAGCGGTAGATAGAAAGCTGCAGCCTGCAGCATGACCGTACGTACGTTTGAAGCTCACGATGGTTCATTGAGTTAGCACAGTAATAATATGCGAGCTCCCCTCACGCTCACGCTACTGTAGGTCCCTCCAGATATTTATGACCTGAGCGAGGCGAGCTTTGGGGGAGCGGGGTAGTGTGGCATGGGTACTGTAGGTAGCACGGTTACAGTGAGCAGTTACAGGGGGAAATACAGGGGAAAATACAGGCACACCAGTTCATGGAAGGAGTCTCCGCCAATTACTGACCTGCCTCGCCTTCCCAATAATCGGGCCGTCGTCGTGCAGCATTGACCCCTGAGAGTGATAGTAAATGTAATAGCAATTTTGAGTTGCCCAGCCCTGGTGACCGAGATGAGATGTCCCGTATTTTGGTATTTTGGTTTTTGGACAATACGGTATGTATTTAAGAACATCATCATGGGAGCTTTTTGGGATGTTTTTTTCTTCTTCGTAGTACTGTATTAGCATTCTGTTGCTACTTGTCCTTCCTTCCTTCCTTCATCATGTATTATTCTTTGGCATCATCCTTAGTAGTAGGAGCTACTACTACTGTCGCTTTTCTTAGCACCTGCGTTATTGCTGCACCACCGCCAAATTCAAGATCTGGACTTTTTGCAAAAAGGGACCTTGGTTCTTGGATTGCTTCGGAGAGGACTATTTCTTTACAAGGTGCTTTGAATAATATTGGTCCGAACGGTTCTCAAGTTCCTGGTGCTGGTGCTGGATTTGTTGTTGCGAGTCCTTCGAAGGCAGATCCTGATTGTAAGTCTTATTACTTACCACTATTATCTCTACCTCATATAAATGGGAAATTACTCGATGACGCCTGGAGTTTTCAAACCAGAGAATCATTCTCAAGAGTGATGTTGAAGCTTACTTTCATTTTTAGATTTCTATACGTGGACTCGAGATTCGGCTTTGACGTTAAAGATGATTATCGATGAATATATTTTTGGCGATACGGCGTTACTTCAGTATATTGAGGATTATATCCATGCTCAGGCCGTCCTGCAAACTGTTACTAATCCCTCAGGAACCTTTCTCCCTTCTGGTCTTGGTCTTGGCGAGCCAAAATATCAAGTTGATGGATCGAGATTCAATAGTGCTTGGGGTCGACCACAGAGAGATGGGCCGGCTCTTCGAGCTACGGCTTTGATGACCTATAGCAATTATTTGATCAAGAATGGGCAATCGGAATATGCCAAGACTGTCATCTGGCCTATTATTTCTAATGACTTGTCTTATGTTGGTCAGTATTGGAATCAGACTGGGTTTGACCTGTGGGAAGAAATCAACGGGTAAGAGATGGCCAGCTTTTATTGTAGCTGGATGCGATTGCTAATTCATTGATTTGATAGATCTTCTTTCTTCACTTTGCAAAATCAACACAGAGCCCTAGTCGAAGGAACACAACTAGCGAAGACTCTAGACGTCACCTGCACAGGCTGTGACCAAGCACCCTCAATCCTCTGTTTCCTACAGAGTTTCTGGAACGGCGAATACCTCGTTGCTAACATCAATGCCGAAGATGGACGAACAGGAATTGACGGAAACACAATTCTTGGCTCGATTCAAATCTTTGATATTGATGCATATTGCGACAGTCCTACCTTTCAACCTTGTCATAGCAAGAGTTTAGCTAACTTTAAGGTTTTGATCGATACTATGAGGGAGACTTATGCGATTAATGATGGAATCGCTAAGAATCAGGGTGTTGCGGTTGGAAGGTATGCGGAAGATGTTTATATGGGAGGAAATCCTTGGTAAATCCACCTTTTACCTTTTCCCAATTCCCTCCAGAGAAAGGAAGACTTGGAAACTAACATCTTTAAAAAAACAGGTATCTCATAACTCTTGCAGCAGCCGAGTTCCTCTACGACGCCGTAGCCCAATGGAAAGCCCAAGACAACCTAAACATAGACAACACATCCCTCCCCTTCTTCCAAGACCTCTACCCCAACATCACAATCCAAACTTACAACCCCGAAAACAACAGTTCCACATTCTCAGAGATAATGGATGTAGTGACCGCCTATGCCGATTCCTTCGTCACAGTAGCACAAAATTATACACCCTCATCCGGAGCACTAGCCGAGCAATTCTCAAGACAAAATGGAACAGCTCTCTCAGCTAGGGATCTAACGTGGAGTTATGCTAGTTTTGTAACCATGGCTCAACGTCGCTCTGGTCTTTATCCTGAGAGTTGGGATAGTAAGAACATCGATAATTCCACAGCAACGACGAGTTGTGAAGCGTCTTCGACTACGGGAATTTATGTACCTGCTGTTGCGGCTGGTGCTCCTAATATTAGCGAGAGTTGTACGGTTATGGTTACGTTCTTGGTTAATGCTAGTACGTATTATGGGGAGAATGTTTATTTGGTTGGTAATACTACTGATCTTGGGGCTTGGGATTTGGGGAATTCTCAACCTATGAATGCGGGGAATTATAGTATGTGTTCCTTCTCTCTTTTTTTCATCTTTTCCTTCTCCTCTATCTTATGTTTTTTCTGTTCTGGTGTTCGGGTTTGGTTGTATTTTTGCTAATGAGGGGGGAAAATAGCTGCTACGAGACCTTTATGGTATGCCAGTCTTCAGATGACTGCTGGGGAAACTGTTGATTATAAGTATGTTCGTGAGGAAGATTGCGATCAAGCTCCGATTTATGAGTCTGTTAATCGGACTCTTACTGTTCCTGCTTGTGGTTCTACGGGGACAACTACGGATGATGCGTGGACTGGGGATGTGGGTACTAGTGGTGGTTGTTAAGTCTATTTATTACTTAGGTTGTAGTGATAATTCTTTTGTAAATACACTTACTTATTATGATGAAATGAATCGCGTACGTGAATATTCTCTGGACTCTTGTTAATAGTGAGTAAAGTCTAAGCGACGGATCACAAATCTTGATAAGCATGGCATGATAAGACCCGTTATATGAGAGCGATATTGACTGAAATAGATATATTAAACTGAAGTGATAAGACGCCTTTAACTTCGCTCCCATCCCGTGTTCTTATTCGCCTCGAAAAACGAGTGATCCTAGCTGAAGTCCTTTTCCTGCCTGCTTTCTTGAGTTCTTGATGGGAGTGTTCCTCATATCTAATCAAATCACGCGGCCTCGGCAAAAGTCTCTCGAAGAGCAAAGGTATTTCGCAGAGCAGAGATGGATGGCGAGAAGAAATATTCGCCGCCGCGTGGAACAACCCAGTCCTGCGGGAGAGAGAGCTCCGTTGATGCTACTTTAGGGTTTGTACCTACCAACTCACGATCTTTACCAACACCAATTATGGGATCAAATCCAGGCTTAGGTACATCTTGTTTAGGTGGGAAAGTAGGTTGGTTCGCCCAGCCTTTAATATCCTTAGCATACATAGCATAGCAACATAATATTACTACTATCTTCAAGGAAAAGAAGAACAATGAACCGACTGACTTACTATGTTGAAGAAATTGGAAACCATTAACGATATTACTTTGATAACAAACAAACAATAGACCTCGTTCCAATCGAGCATGCGTTGAACTCTTGTGGGACGCTGCTTCGCTATCGGTTACTTCTGGACCAAATTGTATACCTCGACGAATGATGCGTCGGACTTCGGTACCCCCGAAACTATCGAGATCTGATCTTGGATTCATCTTTCGCGTGTGTGCGGCGAAGGGACAGCGTTCTTGGCTGGTTGGGTCGTATCGGAAGGCGTCGCTTTGACTGAGTGATGGGTCGTCTCTGATCGGTGTGATATCGACAGGTGCTCCTATGATACCAAATTTTAACCTCATGATTTACAAAGAGTGTAGGAATTCGGAATCATAAATAGAGAATAGAGAAGATTTTTCGATTGAACTTACCACTCTTCCAACGACCAACAAGACGAGCACCTAGCAGTTCACTTCCCGACGGATCCTCCGGTGCTCTGGGTTCCGGAACAGGAAGTGCATTATCTTCTAAGAACTTGTTGAATTCAGGGACAAGTTGTTGTAGGTAGCGGAAACAGAGAAAACTCCCATCTTGTGCCCATGTTGGACGTTTCACTCCTGCTGGAGACTTTCCTGCTTCTACGACTCCATTGTCGCCTTCGCGGCCAATGAAGATGACGCCTTGGTTGACTGTTTCTTGACCTCTGTGGGCGGTTGATTTAAGTCCGTCGATGGCGGGTTGTGAGATCCCGTCGTTGAAACCGAAGCTATGGGTATGTATTGTTTAGCATAATCTTCTAACGCTTCATCACTAGAGGTGAGTGAGTGGAAGGTAGGTCCTTAAGGACTCGACTTACTGCTCATGACCATCGAATTTTCCAGGTCGAGAATGACCATCAAGCTGAAGCACCTCTCTAATCGTAGCACCACCATGATGATGACCGATTGAGAATATAGTTTTGACCCTAGTGAGAGTTTCTTGGATTTTGTGAGGAGTACTACCTGTGATTAAGATAACGCCGTGGATCTCCTGTTTGAATTTCTCATCCCATTTGGTAAGATCATCTCCGAGATCTTGGGCATCGGCTTGCATGCCTGCTTTGAAAGCAGTATCGCCTATATCATCGTTGATACTCATCTATACAAGAAAGAAGTCTAAATCAGTTTCTAAATTTGTTTTCCTTTCGATATTTATGGAAATGGAAGTCTGAAGAGAAGTTTTGGTTGGGGGAGGTTGGATATTCGGGGGAGGGCGAGGGCGAGGGTTCGGAAGGAGAAATAATAGTACTTACTTGATTTAATCCTTTCTGAGAGAAAGCAATGTTCACAGCACTTATTTCTAATAGAGCTGGTGTGGTATGGTTTCTCTCTGCCTTTCTCTTCTCCTCCGTGATCTTGTGTCGGTCATCTTGACATTGGGCGCTTGTTGTGATTAAGGGGATAAGCTCGGTGAGCTGGGTTCGGAATTGTTGGATTCGGGATTCGTTGATGTGGAAGAAGAAAAAGGTTTCGGCTTTCTTGGGAAGTCCGTCTCTGTTGTTTTTCAATTTTTTTTGTTAGATTGTGATTATGTTATTGTGGTTTTTTGTTTGAATTTGAACTTACAGGATGTCTCCTTGAATGTCATTGAGGTCTAGTGGAGCTGGAGTTTTAACGACGTGAGGCATTTTGATGGTTTGTTTTTGAGTAAAGCTGTTTGTTACTTGAAAGAGAAGGTATGGGGTGTTGGTCTGGATTGTGTTCGAGAGGGAGTTTTAATACTTCGTTTGTCAATCTAGAAAGCCTTCATGGTGTGTAGTACAAGGCCAACTAAAGTGACGTGAGAAGTGAGGTATTCTGAGTTTTCCCTAATCAACTTTACTCCAAGAATTCAATCACGAGATGATATGTGATATGATGATAATATTCAGCTTCAAACATTCGCCCTGGTTCTTCGATTTCGTGCTGCTCAGCCCAAGCCACTGATATATTGCTTACTGTTCTCATAAGCAGAGGCTGCAGAGCTGAGAAGTGATAATACGAGAGTGAAATTTTTTTGATTAGATGGAAATCGTGTTTTCCTTATCCTGTGTAACCCTTGGCAAGCCAGCCAAGGATTATGGCATTTTTACTGGTTTTAGGAAACAGTTATTTGGGAACTATGCAGGAGGATGCCTAGATTCTTCCCGATCGATCTCATGTTCTCTACTTCGTATGTGCCGACAGCGTCGTGATTTGTAAATCGCTTGATTTCATGGGTCACTTGCGTCGCAGTATAGTGCCCAACTATCGGTTTTAAATTAGTCAGTCACTTAGTCCAAGTTATGGTCAATTACTACACTAATCTTCTTCGTTAAAGTCTTGGGTATTAATATCTCTTGCCTTCTTCCTCGCTTACCATCCACGATCTTCCCCCCTTTAATAGGTGACCCACAAATTAGCAAACAGGGATGCACACAAGCGAAACTTCTTCTTCTGGGGGTCCTTCTTCATCGGCCGCGGCGGAACAAGAACAACAACTTTAAACGGTCCAGGTAAGAGAGAGCGGGGTGGGATGTTTATCCAATGCCTTGCATATTGTCATCCGTTCTCCTTCCCCGCCTCAAAAACATAAGCAAACTTCACAAAAATGACAAAACTAATTGTAGTAATCGGTGTAACAGGTAACCAAGGAGGCTCCGTCGCCCATCGCTTCCTCCAAGACCCAAACTATCGCGTCCGCGGCCTTACCCGCAATGCTTCCTCACCAGCAGCGCTCAAGCTCGCAGCCCAAGGAATCGAAATTGTCTCAGCGAATCTAGACTCAGTCGAAAGCCTAAAGACGGCCTTCCTAGGTGCAAATATAATCTTCAGCGTAACAAATTACTGGGAGCCATTTTTCCGACCAGACAGTCGTCAAAAAGCTTCAGAACAAGGAATATCACCGAGAAGATACGCTTATGATGTAGAATATGCACAGGGCAAAAATATCTCTGATGCAGCTGCTACTCCGGAGATCTTTGAGGGGTTGGACGCGAATGGGTTTATTGTTAGCACTTTGAGTCATGCTGGGAAGTGTAGTCAGGGTCGCTTTAAGGAGTTGTATCATTTTGATGCTAAGGCTGATGTTTTCCCGGGGTATGTTGATCGGGAATATGCTGCGACTTTGAAGACGAAGATGAGTTGTGTGCAGACGGGGTATTTTACAAGTAGCTATAAGTTGGCGCCTGGGGCTTATTTTGGGAAGGTTGGTTAAGATTTTTCTAATTTTTGTTTCGGTTGTGGTATCTATTGAGCCTTTGAATTTGATGGCTGATAAGCTTGGTTATCCTAAAGTTACCAGATGAAAAAGGCTTCCAGATGAGCTTCCCAACGGCTCCGGATAAGGCAGTGCCTCATCTAGCTGTTAATGCCGATATGGGAAATTTCGTCTACGCCGCCGTCTCGAAAATGCCTCCTGGCCATAGCTATATGGCGGAGGGTTCGACATGTAGCTGGAATGAGTATCAGCGTTTATGGACTGAGCATACAAAAGTACCTACAATATATAAGCAGGTTACGGTCGAACAGTTCATTGAAGTGAACTCTGACCATGAGTTCGGCATTGAGGCAGGAGCAATGTTTGATTATTCTTCTGATCCTGGGTATGATGGCGGTGATGAGACATTGCTTACAGCAGATGATATTAGAAAGGTATAGCCCATAAGTCCATATATTGTGGTGCTTTGCTAATTCGTGGTCTTGTTAAGGCTGGTATAGAATGTCCGATGACTTCTCTTGAGGAGTGGATAAAGAAGGAGGACTGGTCTTCGGTTCTTGCTGAATGAAAGAGATTCGGGATTAGGCATGTTTCAAACTTCTAGGTTTTGTACTTAGAGAATACTTCCAGGGCGTATAACTCTTAGCTGATATCTCGCTATATTTCTACGTAGTCTGACCTCCTTCTATTATGATAGCAGTATTGGTCTTGTAAACGTAGACTCTTGTCAATATATCAATTTCTATTCCTTTCCGGACTCACGTACAATAAATGTATTCGATTATGCTTCGACTGTTGCTTTAGCCGAGGATTGTGAGCCCGTGGATGTACCTGTAGAATCAGTTATCATCTTCTGTGGGAGACTTCTTAGAAAAACTAAGCTCAAATAAGTGATGCGTATTGAGGCTTCTAGCAATTTGACAGCCTACCCTTTTTGGGGTTTGGCTAAGCGAGAGTCCCTTCCTCTTTGAAGAACTTCCTTTCTATATTCAATACCTCCCCGCTCCTGAATAAAACTTGATATAATGCACATGTTTTTCTTGGCACCTGCATGATGTGTCCGATACGTAATACGTTAATTTCGCGATGAAATATTACTAGCTTGATTTAGTCTCGATTTGCTATTAACTGTAAAAGCCCACCTTGTACGTCGTTAGTACGAATTTCGGACAGCAGTATTGTAGAGTGTTCAATAGATATAATATTGATTATCGAACTCGTGGATTTTAGATAGACCCGTTATCTAAGACAACGATAATATCGTACGGAGTATTTATAGAAGAATTAAAACGAAATATGGTATCGTGAGTATAAGTGCGTATGTGCAATAAGGGGAAATAGAGAGGTGAGTGGAATGCAATAATATTAACTAGATCCCTACTCTCGAGTGACAAAACGACCATTGTTATCTCTTATAGGTGGTGATAATCTACGTTTACGAGTTGGGTCGTGGATTGATACAGATCCATTGTTTCAAGAGCAGGTAAGGGGCCAACAAACAATTCATCATTTTCCTCAAGAGACCTACCGTAGCAGCCGCAAACCGCTGACTTCCGTTATTTTGTAGGGCATTTAAACACAAAATCATCATTAGGCGATAAATCGACTTTTGTTTCCGGCCACGCCAGGTTTTTATCTGGTATTTGATTCACAATGCTGTACAGGAGTGAGGGTAAATATAATTGGGCTCCTGGTCATCGTCTAGTTGTGGCGATTTCTAGCTGTTGCACATGGCTCTCAAGACTTATGGTTTGCCCTGCGTTGTGACGATGGGGATGTGCTGGACGGTGGCTGGGATGAAAAATGGAAACTATAATACATATTAAGAGGGGAGCTAGGTGAGCCTTTAGCACGCTCGAGGAATGTTGCAGCTTACCAAATCCACAAATATCTTTTCCCTTTCCAAATGTCTTTCTAGGCTTCCCTGGAGTTGAAGCCAAGTGTTATAAGCATCACAAGATATATTTTATTTATTTATCATTATTCACAGAGAACCCCGATATCACTCACTCGCGTCTGGTGTACTTTCGTAAGCTAGGCGTGCAGTCGCTGTCTTCGCCCTCAGATCTAGGGTAGAATCTGGATCTCCCTCGCTACCTCATCTTGCGTTTGTGGCGTTTGATCCTTGCAAGCTTGAGATCAAAGTCTCATGCCTCCTCTCCTGACTCTTTCTTGTCTGCCTTTTGGTCCTTTTGATTTTCCTCTTGTCAATCCTCCATCTACCTGTTTCCAACACTACTTCTTTGCTGACTACTATCACCGGTCATTATCGTTGTCATTTGGTTTGGGTCGAAGGATCGTTCTTGGCTGCCTACTTCATAACTTCGTAGCTTCGTAGCTTCGTAGCTTCGTAGCTTCGTAACTTCCCGCCGCTCTGTGCGACCTTCGCCGTATCCACGTTCCGCTTAGGCATGACTTAGTCCTTGACCCCAAACTTAAATGTCAGACTTAGGCACTGCAACCTCCTCGACGACAACAATTATAATTCCTCGAGTGCATGGAGGATGACAGCAGCTTCTTTTAAGTTGAGGCTGGAGGGATATCAAATGCTGGAATCACATCCGATACTATTACACGAGTATGCCGATGGATTGGGAGTCCCTTGCTGAACGCCATTTATCTGAGGGCAGGGCCAAAGGTGCTCGGAAGAGCTTCGACTGGATATCGGAGCCTCGACCTCCTAGTGTAACACCTTTCCAGCAGTTTCTGTTGCCAAATATAACGTAGCTGCCACTATTCAAAATCGGAAATATAGCTATAATAATAAGCTATAGTACAGACACTCTTTCGGTATTACCTACTTATTTATTTTCTACTATCTTCCTATATATTCTAGATGTTTCTATAATATTCTTTTACCTCTAATATATAATTTTATTCTCTACTTAATTCTATATATATATACTTTTATTTTTTACTCTAAAAATTAAGTAATTCTTTATTTAAGCTTCTAACCTATATATTTAAGAATTATATAATTTATCTTTTATTACTAAAACTACTAATAATAGTTATAAGCCTAGGTAGCTATTAACTCTTATATAAATTAAATTAATTTAGATATTACTTAGATATTAATTTAAATTTTACTTAAACTATATTATTAAAGGTTACTAAGCTTATTTA
Organism: Pezicula neosporulosa; assembly: GCA_009805495.1. NCBI lineage: Eukaryota > Fungi > Ascomycota > Leotiomycetes > Helotiales > Dermateaceae > Pezicula > Pezicula neosporulosa. Next base: position 327,144 of record SELE01000036.1, read on the forward strand.
GTAACTAGCTAATAATTTAATAAAATAACTACTAAAACTACTATTATCCTAAGTAGCTCCTTAGATTAGTTAAATTAGCTATTAGAAGTATAGAAAGCTATCTAAAGTAATAGAAATCTAGTATAAAAGTATATTAATTTATTATTACTAAAGGAATTAATACTTTTTATTTACTTAGTTTAATTTACTTAGATTACTAATATACTAATAACTATATAAAACTAAATTAATACTATAAGAAAAGCTAGAGAAGTCTTTAAATTAAAATAAAATATATAGAAAGAAAAGGTAAAACTAATTAAAGAAGAACTTAACGCCCTAGTATTTATTTAAAAGTATATATTTAAGACTATTAATACTAAGTACCTTTCTCTAATTTAAAATACTAAATTAATATAAAGTACCCTTACTACTCTAAAGTTTTAATTTACCTTATTAGATAGAGCTTATAAATTAGAACTAGTATATAAGTTTATAAAATTAAAGATATATAATAAAAACTAAGGTATTAAAGAATAGCTAAATTAATAGAAAACTATATATATTAATACTAAAGACCTTTAACTAGTAGAGGTTACTAAAACTTTAATTTTATTTAATTTTACTTATATAATTTAAAATATTAACTTTAGATATAAGTTAGTTATTAAGCTAAAACTAATATTAAAAAAAGATAAAGATAAGAAACTTCTTAAGTTATACTAGTTTATTAACTAATTCTAAACCTATTAGAGGTCTTCTTTATAAGCTTAGAGATTTAATTAAGGCTATAGTATATTTACTATATTTAAAGGTAATACTAACTAATTCCTCTAGGCTAAACTTAAATACCTATATATATATAGAAAAAACTATTAAATAAATATATACTATTATTTAGTAGAAGAGATTTAACTAATTAGATAAGTATCTAAGAAGAAAGTTATTAAAGCTATTTAGAAGAAAATTAATAGTAATTTAAAGCTTAAGATATTAGTTAATAAAGCTATTTAAAGAGTAAGGGAATTTCTTATTAAACTTAAACCTACTTTTACTAAAATTAAACCTAATAATAATAAAACTAAGCTAGTAATAACTTTATCTTCTATAAATGTTTTTTTAAAACTAAGAACCTTTATAATAGCTTTTAAAGCTTTCTCTTTTAATTTTTAATTTAAATATAAATTAGTTAATACTACTATTATTAACTCTAGCTTTAATATCTATATATATAATAATCCCTCTAAGTTTAAATTAACCTATATTATATACTTATATAAATCTATTAATACTAGAAAAGAAAACTACTAAATTAAGGCTTATAGAATAATAACCCTAGTTATTAATTTCCTATAAAGTAAAGTAACTTTAAAACTTTAAGATATAATATATATACTAGATTTTTTAGTTAATATTATATCCCTCTAAGAATTTAAATATAAGGGGATTTAGTAGAATATTTATAATAATTTCTTATATACTAAAAATTAATAATTATATAATATTAGTAACTTAGATAACTTTTAGTATATAGAAATAAATATAAAATTATACTCTAAAGGTACTTTTATAGTAAAAAGAAGTATAAAGCTATTCTCTAAGGCTATAGTAAAGCTCTAATATAGTTAACTTAGATATCTTAGCTTATAAGCTATAAACTTATTAAAAAATACTATAGTTAATATTAAAGTTAATAATTTAAAACTATACCTTTTAATTATTAAATATACTATATATAGGTAAGCTAAAGTTTATAAACTAATCTTTTAATCTTTATATATAGAAGAAGACTTTAAAGAACCCTAGTTTTAAATAATAGTAGATTTAATTAATTTCTTATATACCTAAGCCTATAATAATAATAGTTAAGTTCTCTATCTCTAATATATTAAAACTAAAACTAAATTTAATTTTATATACTTAATTTTATATAAAATAACTCTAGCTAAGCCTTTATTAATACTATTAAATTAATTAAAAAACTATTAAAGAAAGTATATTAAATTTATTTAATATAATAGTAAGATATTATATAGCTTAGAATTTAATAAATTCTATAAAAGAAGAGCTATTACCTATAAGCTAAGTATACTAGCTACTTAAGCTTAAAATAGAGGTTTAAAGAAGATAAGGTATATACTTATAGTTAAGGGTTGTTATATAATAATATAAGTAAAATTACTTTATAAATTATAGCCTAAAGCCTATTAAATAATAGGTTACCTAGCTAATAAAACTTTAATTAAAAGCCTAGGTTAGAAGACTCTATATAAAGCCCTAAAAGGTATAAAAAACTATTATTAGCTTATATTTAAACCTATAGATATTATATATATATTTTAAATAAGAATATACTTAAATTATATAAGCTATTACTATATATTTATATTAGTTATTTTATTAGATATACTAGTATTAATATCTTCTATATCTAGGTACTAAGCTTAAATAAAGTAATTTAAAGCTATAATATTTATTTTAATAAGGATTTATTTTATTCTCTTAAAGACCTTAATATTAGCTATATAAATAAAGCTATAATTAAAATAATAAGCTTACTAAAAAATGTTGTAATAGAGGAAGAGTAAGAAGATAATAATATTCTTAAGTTTATTATAGTAGTAGTACTATATATATTAGAAAATAAAGTAGCTACTAGCTAATTAAAAGGTAAGAAAATAGCTTTTAGTATAGATTAAGAAATTATTAATTAGTAACTTCTAACTCTAGAAGTATTACTAGAACTATAACTACTATAAATCGATAATTTAAGCTTAAATAAAGTTAAAATAAAGCTAGAAAGTACCCTAAAGCTAAAGAAGAAGTATTAATATAATATTAATATAAGAAGCACTAATATAGTACTAGTAGAAACAAGAGTTATAGCTTAAATTAACCCTTTAAATATCTTTCTATTAAGCTAATAAACTACTTATAATATAATCCTTAATATACTAAATAATAATTCTAGATTTTACTAAGTCTTTACTACTACCTTTATTTAAGCTAAAACCTTACTAAAACTCTATAGAGACTAGCTACTACTAGAGCTAAAGATATAGAACTAAATACTTAAGTATAAGCTAATAATAAAGTTTATATAAGCTACTTTAAATAAGTTTCTTATACTAGTATTAAAGGATATATTTAAAGAAGTAAAAAAGAAGAAATTAAATAAAGAAACTTAACTTCTTTCTTTTATATAAGTCTTTAAATATAAGTTTAACGCTAAAGGATACTTAGTTAAACTAAAAGTATATTTTTATATCTAAAGAGATCTTTAAATATAACTAGATAATACCTATATAACTACTTTAGTTATATAGATATTTTAAACTTTTATAACTATTACTACTATATTTAACTTAGAAATTAAGTAATATAATATTATAAATATATATATAAATAGTAACTTAGATATCCTAATTATAATCTACTAGCTAAAAGGAATTAAGCTCTTAAAGGTAATATACTAAGAGCTAAATTCCCTATTATCTATACTAAAATTTATTAATACTAGCTCCTTTAATATAGTACTATTACTTATAAAAGCCTTATATAGTTTAAAGTAATTCCTATTACTTTAGTAGTAAACACTAATATCTATACTTAAATCTCTTAAACTATTCTTAGTACCTAGAGTTAATTATCTATTTATAAATAATTAGTTTACTTTAATAGTTTTTATAGATAATATTATTATAATTTATTCTTATTACTATAAATAGTAATATATATAATTTAAAGTATAGCTTTTTTAATATTTTAAAATCTAAGCCCTAGGTAATATTAATTACTTTCTTAGAATTAAAGTTATTTAAAATTAATCTAAAAGGAAGATCTAGCTTCTTTAAAATAACTTTATTAAAAAGATAGTAAAGAAATTTAATATTAAATTAACTAAGTTTCCTTCTACTTTATTATTATATAATAAATTAAAGTTAAATTAAGAGATTATAATTTCCTCTTAAATCTATACTTTTTAGTAATATATTAGATATATTATATATAATATAACTATTATTACCTAGGTAGATATTACTTATATAACTTTTAAACTTACTAAATTTAATAAGAACCCTTTTAAAGCTTATATTATAGTAGTAGACTATTATATTAAATATCTACTTAGATTAAAATATTATATAATTTAATATAGTAGAAAAATAAATCTATAAAGCTTATTTTAAACCTTTAGTAATATAGTATTTATAGATAATAAAGATACCTAATTTAGCTCTTTTAGAGTTATTTATATATTATATAGTAGACTTATTTATTAGATAGTAATAAAATAATAAACTATTACTACTTTTAGTATTAAAGCTAAATTACTAGTAGTTTCTTTTACTATAAAACTTTTTTTATAAGTAATCTAGTTATTTAAGGCTATTAACTTTAACCTTATTTAAAAGCCTACTATATACTTAGATAATATATAGATAATAGGCCTACTTTATAAAAATACTTTATAACTTTAAATTAAGCTTAAATATATTAATATCTACTAGTACTAGTTATACTAAAAGGTTTAAAATAAAAGAATTAATATTAAATAGGTAGCTAGTATTAATATAGTAGTAGATAAATTAACTAAAGAACTATTATATTATTAAAAGTATAAAATATTTATTTAACTACTAGGGCTTATAAATATAAGAAATTAAATTAAGCTTAGTTAAATTAAGCTTAGTATTACCTTTAAAATAATTATTTAAGGCTATTCTTCTTCTTTTCTTTCTTCTTCTTTTTTTTTTTTTTCTTTCTTTAAACTAATAAGTTTTAATTAAATAATAATAAGAGACTAAACTAGAAGATATATAAACTATATACTACTATTACTACCTTATTTATTTAAAAATATTAATTTAATATCTTTCTAGCTTAATAAATTAATTTCTATTTACTAAATCTATTTAAATTTAATCTTATTTTTTAATTAAATCTAGAGGGGTATATTACTAAATATAATGTAGTTACTACTATTTAGAATTAGAAATATAGCTATAATAAACTATAGTATAGATACTCTTTTAGTATTACTTACTTATTTATTTTCTACTATCTTTCTATATATTCTAAATGTTTCTATAATATTCTTTTACCTCTAATATATAATTTTATTCTTTACTTAATTCTATATATATATACTCTTATTTTCTACTCTAGAAATCAAGTAATTCTTTATTTAAGCTTCTAACCTATATATTCGAGAATTATATGATTTATCTCCTATCGCCGAAACTACCAACAGTTTCTCATTGACATCGACTGGGCTAGTTCACCCCTGGGACCCATGAAAGATTGGCCAGCCCAACTTCGACACATGGTCTTATTAATTGTGGCTGACCCGACTCCGGCTATCATATACTGGGGAGAGGAACCAACAGTTATCTACAATGAAGCTTACGTTGGCCTCATTCAGGATAAGCACCCAGCACTTCAAGGCCAAAATCCAAGCACACAGTTTCCTGAAATATGGGGTTACTTCGCAAATCTCTTGGAGACCCAGCGAGAGACGGGAAAAACCGTCGTTGAGGAGGATGCGATGCTCATGCTTCAGAGGCGCGAGGGACTTCTCGAGGAGACTTATTTTAGCTGGAAGTTCGTCCCGGTTATTGGTGACGAAGGCCATGTTGTCGCTTCACATGCCACCGTGGTCGAGATGACTCGAGAGGTCATCGCTGAGAGGAGATCAGAAACGATTCGTAGACTGAGCCAAGAAGTTTCCCAAGCGAAGACTGTCAAAGACATATGGAATTTCATGATGCGAGGACTTGAGCATGCTGAGAAGGACGTTCCCGCTGCACTGCTATATTCCATTGTGGATTACCAACATTCGAAACCGGTGTCACATTGCGTCCTAGAACAGTCTATACGGGCTCCACATGGCAATCACTTTGCGCCTACTAATATTAACCTCTCTCGAGACGAACATTGGCTAGCATCACTTTTTGAGGAAGCTCAAAAAGTGGCAAAGCCTTTCTTTGCCCCAATTCCAGAGGAGCTACAGGGTGATTCTCAATGGCTAGAACCGTCTGGACATCATATGTCAGCTTCATCTGTGGTAATATGTCCAGTCTGGCTTGCAAAATCTTCTAGAACTCTCGCTTTTCTAGTCATCGCACTTAGCCCCGTTCAGCCATATAATGAAGATTACCAACGGTTTATACATCTTTTGATAGAACAGGTCACAACGCCACATGTGGCAGCTGTTCTCCTTGAGCAAGAGGTAGAACGACGATTGTACGAGGCTGAACAAGAAGCTTCTGACAGGGCGAGGTTGTCAAGGGAATTATCTGACATTGAATCTAAGTTCATGAAGTTTTCTGCTCGCGCTCCAATTGGGCTTGCTATTTTAACGGAAACAGGTATTGCATTATCAGCGAATGATCTTTGGCAATATTTAACAATGCTGCCTGTTGACAGTGGTGTAACAGCGTGGAGAGACGTGCTTATCGATGGAGAATTTGATCATGTCATGGAAGTTTGGAGCCAAATGATGACCACCCGAGAATCCGCCACTTATCAGACTGCAACCCGAAGACCGTGGAAGTGTCCGGAGTCGGATGAACATGGGAATGTGCAGGTACGTATTCAGGTTATGGCCTTCTAACCCTCTGATCCTATCTGTGTTTACCCGTCCACCGTTTCTCTATTCCCTACAGTCCTGGAATACTTAATGCCATTGAATTTGATACCAGCATCAAGCTATTGTAATACATGCTGACGTCCTAGTATTGAAGTGGACCGACTCACATTTGCTTGTCGCCATGTTTCCCGACTTCGATGACAGCGGAAATATCAAATCTGTAATGTCATGCATTACTGATATCAGTGAACTCAAGTGGACCGAAGCTCAACTGCGAAATCGAATGAATGATGCTATCAAGATGCATAAGCAACAGGAGAAATTCATTGATGTATCATTACCCTCTCATGATGCATGCACAGTTAGCTGAATCCTCTGCAGATGACTTCACACGAAATGAGGAATCCGCTGTCTGCATTGATAGGCTGTGCAGACGAGATAATCACATGTTTGACTGATTATCGTTCCCTTATGGCTAAGGAGGGATGGTGCTCCGTTAATGGTAGCAAAAAACTTGCTGAGAAAGACCATTTAGCCATGATGGCCCCGACGTTGGTAGATGATGCTATTGAAGCAGCAGATACTATAATCTATTGCGCAATGCATCAGAAAAGAATTATCGATGACATATTAACCCTTTCACGGCTGGATTCGGATTTACTTGAAATCTGTCCTGAAGCCTCGCAGCCTATAAATCTCATCAAAAGCGCCTTGAAAATGTTTGAGGCTGAAGTGAAGCGAGCGGATACACGATTGGATTTCAATGAACTCGAATCCCTCCACTCGCTCAACATAGAATGGACACTACTAGATCCAAGCCGGGTCCTTCAAGTTTTTCTAAATTTAATGACAAATGCTATTAAATTTACGAGGACTGAAGCACGCAGATATATTGCAATTTCCATGGGAGCGTCACTTACGCCGCCTTCTGAAAGAACCGACACAAATTCCGAAGTCGAGTACGTACCAAAGAGTAAGGCAAATAAAGACCAAACTTCGGGTGCCGATTGGGGTGATGGCCAGGTATTATATCTTATCATTACTGTTCAGGACAGCGGCCGTGGTCTCAGTCCTCAGGAGCAGGAGAACCTGTTTCAATTATTTCAACAAGCAAGCATCACCGAAAACTCATGTCCAGTACGGCGGCTCAGGATTAGGCCTTTTCATCTCCAGACAACTTACAGAGATGCAAGGCGGCCAGATCGGTGTCGCTTCTGAGGCTGGAAAAGGTAGCATCTTTGAATTCTATATCAAGACACGCCGAACAGCTCCCTTAGTTGATAGATCTCTGCAAACCGATGACATACAACTGCTTGTTCGGGAAGATGCCATCAGGGAAGCCTGTGGTGTTGAATTTACAACTATACAAAGTGGCATCAAAAGGACATTTTCGGGGTCCAAGCTCCCTGCTCTAACAAAGATCTCCAAGGATGCTATGGTACTGAACACAGGAAATGATTTTCATATTCTAGTTGTGGAGGATAATCTAGTGAATCAGAAAGTTGTCACAAAACAGTTGCGGAACGCAGGAAACACTGTTATCGTGGCAAATCATGGCGGGGAGGCACTTGACTTCTTACGGAAATCGGAATACTGGAGTGGAAATTCGAATGGTGAGAAATTATCTGTTGTTTTGATGGGTAAGTTCCTGTATCCTCTTTCCCTTTCGATATTACTGCTTGTTGACATGTAAGGCTTAGATCTAGAGATGCCTGTCATGGACGGAATTGCCTGTGTCAAGAAAATACGACAACTCCAGATTTCTGGTGAAATTGTTGGCCATGTACCTATAATTGCTGTTACGGCAAACGCGAGGAAAGATCAAATATTGGCTGCGTTGAGTGCCGGAATGGTATGATCCTCTCTTTCTCCTCCTCGTTAAGCTTTGCAATATTATGTTAGCGACAAGTCTTATTATCAGTGGTAACAGACTAACAAGAGCATTTTCCCCTAGGACAATGTAACAACGAAGCCATATCGTATACAAGATATGCTAAAGCAGATAGAGGCTCTTGCAGCTAAGCACAAATAAGCCCTAGGATGAAAAAAGAAAGAAAGAAAAGGAAAAGTTGCACTATAAAGTGAGTTTGGACACGCTGATTGACTGCGCAAATTTCAGTAAATAATTAGCTAGGATGAATATTCGAGAGCTACAAGCATGTACTTAGTAGCATCTCTGAGTGACTTTGTGGGAGAATGGTGGGTTTTCTACGTTTACAAGGGGTGGGGAAAAGTAAGGTACTCTGGAGACAGGAGTACTGGTTTATATGCCCTTTTTTTTTTGATGCTCGCTTACCTGAGTAGCATGCTCTAAGATAACTGACTACCTACCTCTATACGAAATATAGGCCGCCTAAACCTTTTTCCTTGTGAACATTTATATATTTTATCTATTTGAGCTTTGAAATCTTCTATACACAAGAAATTTGGATTATCAGGTTACCTTGTAGTTTTAGAATAAGGCAAATTAAATGAGAAGGCAGAATTTTTTTAAATTCTACACTCAAAGTCTTTTGAGAAGACAAGATTCTATTTACTCCAGCACAACACTGGACTCTTAAATATATACACAAAAGAAATAGAAATTTCTGTAGACTTGTTTTCAAATAGACATGCTTCCTCCGAAAGCTACCGGACTAAGTACATACTGACTTGCAAGCTCTTAGTAAACAGGCAACTTGAACGCATCAAAGTCGTAAATCCAAGTATCGATAGAAGCCTGATCGTATTGGCATTCCATGACAGTTCCATTGTTCGTCCAGTAAGGTCGAAGAGGCCAAGCACAAATCTGCTGCTTCTCTCCCTCGAATTCACCCTGCAGGACAGTGGCATTGAGGGTCACGGGAGTGACGCCGTTCTCGACCCAATCGATAAGAACAGCGAGGTTAGTCTGTGGGAAGGGTCCGTTAGGTTGCAGATCGTTGGTGGAGCAGTGAGCAGCACCAGGAATCAGGAACAGACGGTACCAGTCTCCAAGGGCAGCGGTGCTGTCGTTGTAGGTCATATTAGGATACATGATCTGACGGACAGATTCATGGTATCGAACTGAAGAGGCAGTTGGGATACTGTTGTCAGACTCTCCGTGGAAATGGAGGACTTTGCCACCTGCTTCTTGGAAGGGAGTGAGATCTGGCCAGGTTGTGTGGAGGGTGTCCTCGTACTTTTGCCAACCCCAAACCATCCATTCCTTGAGTTGATCGTAAGTGAGGTTGGCGGATTCGGCTGCAGTGAGAGATGAGCTATCGAGTAGCTCGAGGAAGCGTTCGGGGAACTCAGCACCGAGTCCACTGACTGAGAGTTCCCATTCACCGGTCTCGCTGTTGTAAGCAGTGGTGGCGTCTTCGAATGATGCTGCGGGTTGGTAGGAAAGATATGCACGACGTCCCTGGGAATCATGGAGACCATCTATAATTTTGGCAGCAACTGCAGCAGCCTGGGCTGTAACAGTTCCGTTCTGCTCTGGAGTTGCCGCGGAAGCCATTTGTCTCTTGCCAAAGCCACTGGTTGCGGCTTCTGCAGCGCAATAGTAAGGAAGGCCGATAGTTGAGTTGACATTGAAGTTCAACTTGCACAGATCGGTTCGGGAAACTACTCCATCCGTTTTACCATCCAAGGCGTCGCATGCAGCGATAGTCTCATTGACGATCTTGGACAACTCACATGGAGGAGGGTAGTAGTCTAGGTCTTGTTCGACAGCATTAGAATAGAGATGTTGAACTTGCTGGAAGGAGAATCGCATAGCAGGTGCTCCAGTAATAGCTCCATCCCACTCATCAGCATATCGCTGCACTTGACTCCATCCTTCACGACCCCCCTCAGAGCAACCTTGGTAGTACGAGTACAGCTTAGTATCCGACATGTTGAAGAATTGCTTAGTAAAAGCTTTTCCAATCAAACTAAGCTCGTGGTGAGCTTCGTACCCAAACATGAAGACTGATTCCCAGTTAATTGTCCCGTTAGCTAGGAGGAATACAGCGTCGAATTCAGTATCGAAGCTACCGAATCCTCCGTCTGTTTTGCCTGCTACTGCTCCATAGATAATACCGCCTGGAAGTGACCCATCGCCGGAGTTAATGGCAAGACCACCACCGCCAGTGGATAGGTAGCGATTCTGGAAGTTGTCTGGCGTGGGAAGCCAGTAATTGACAAGTACTGAGTCGTCTCGTCCGTTGTGTGAGTAAGCGAACGTTACATTGCAGTAGTCGAACGTGGCATCAGGGAAGAAAACCTCATCAGTTACTGTGGTGTTGGTGATGGGCTAGTATGAGAGAATCTCACTTAGTTAAACTTTTTTTTAGAGGCATTGTGGCAATAAACTTACAGCGGCTGTGACAGAGGTGGAATCAATGGTGATGCCCTGAATGGAACCGGTTGCAGGTAGGGAAGCCTGGACAAGGGCTGTAGTGCAGACATCGTCCAGAGTCGCAGCGTTGACTGCAAGTGCAACAGAGGCCACCGAAGTCAGGGTAGAAGAAGCACGCATGTTGACTTTTGACGATTTCCCTAAAGAGTGATGGGTAATTCAGTCAGAAGTGTTGCCAGAGGATAGCGATGTCCGGATGAGGTGAAGAAGAGAAGACAAAAGCAAAAAGGAAGCACAAACCATCCTGACTATATAGATTTTTATCCCCTTCGACGTCACCCTAGACAGGAACAGCTTTCGACGATCTCGGCCCGCAGCATCGTTGACCTTGTCCACCTTGTTCTTCTTCTCCACATGCAAAGCTTGGCTCCGCATTTCATGCGCTTGGAGTGCAAGTGCATGGAAATTCTCCGTCCACAACCTTGGAGTGACATGTTGAGGCTGTCCGACATACGGAGATGAGGCTGCGTGGAGCTTCTTGGTGAGGTGAGGGGCGTGATGTTTCCAAACATTTTATTTTTCTACTGTATGAGTGGAGTGGAGTGCAGGAGGATGCCTGGTTTGTTTGTTTGTTTCTCTTCCCCACAATTGCTAGGCTTGAAATGGCCTGCGATCATCGGAAGTGACATACAACTTTATGCTAAGAAATATACAAGTACCTGTCTGTGTGCTTAGTATGGTATATTTTAAGACCGAGTTTAGAGGTGGACGAAGCCTTTATGAATGTACGGTTTGATCTGATAACTTGGTTGTGATAGGTTCTCAATCCATCATCCAACTGATCTCAGATCTAGGGCACCGTCTTGACTCGGTCTTAAGTAAATGTGCTAGAGGTAGAAAGGATTAAACCGTTGTGAAGTTTAATTTCTCATGCAGCTTCAACCCTGTTCCCCAGAGTATTCCCATTTAGCATTGTTTCCTTTGAAAGAGTTAAAGATATTGTTGGAGTACTACACGAGTAAGTGTTGTGTGTAAAACCCATTATCGACCTTAGAGAATTTCCTTTAGAATTCTCCAAGACAAAAAAAGAAACTAAATATCAAGGCGAGTCAAGAGGACATTTGGGATATTAATTGAGATATACCTGCAACAGTTTAACCATCTAACAAACCTTTCATCGGCCTAAATCAACCTCGCTACTGTACAAACTTAGAGCATTGAGGAGGACTTAGTACTACCTACCTATCTACCTACCTAACTCTCTTCTGGCTGTCGGCCCCACCGGAAAATAACCTTAAGAAAACAAAACCCAGGAATATATTGAGCTAGAATAGTTAGGTACCATCAAGTAGAAGTAACCCCGCAGATTGCGTACGCAACCCGATTCGTAAGTCTCGTATTTCCATGAATTTCTTCTTTTTTCCCACTCAATCAGAGTGAGGTGTGGTAAACCGTTCGTGCCGTCCACTTGACAGCTACGGGCACCACGGTAGTCGGTGAGTTAGACCCCGGATACCGATGTTTATATATCCGGCAATTTGTCTCCTAACGTGCCGACCTGTAACAGACCAAATTTTATTCTTAAGCATAAGGAGGAAGCTGTCGTGTCTGCTGGAGTTCGGGCGTCGAATTCCGAAAATAGATAGTAAGAAGCCTTTGGAAATCCATTGATGAATTTCTTAGACTAATGTTGTGTATGGAATTGAAAGAGTAACGGTGTTGAGAAACAAGCTGTTTGAGTTTCCATGATCGGCGGTAAACTTCAAATAAAGTCCGACTGTTTGCTTCACCGTGTTTATTTCGCCTCGAGGGATTTTCTAAGATTAAGCGAGCCATCTCGCTTCTTGGAATAGGGGAGAAATACGCAAAGAGAGATAGGAGGTCCCCTTACCTAAGCGAGGACTCACATTAGGAAGCTCGTTCTCCTCGTTCTCCGGTCTTACGGAAGGTTCCATTTTGCTTCAACCACGTGCTGATTCGGTGTGTATTTGAACCCGTCTGACAGCTTTGAGGCTCTAAACGACGAGTCTTAACAGCGTGGATCGAACCGCATATAAGAGACTTCCCTCCCTTTCAAGTGAGGCTCCTGTTACGACTCGCTTCCTTTTCATAAAAATCGAACATGCAGCCAAGAAGTTCTCTTGAGTCGTCGCGATGCCCAGACACTTGAGTGAAGTAGGCCAAGGAGGAGTAGTTCTTATCTTGCTTGCTTATCAGAGACCAGGGGAAAACGAAAACCGCAATTACCTCACTACTTCGGAGTACCGCTGTACAGTACATTCATATCTGGTGGAACATTACATTACATTCAATCGGTGGTGAGCTGCGGGATCTTTTCAAATGGAAGACGGGATATAAAGCCGTTTTTTCTTGTATACTCTGTGCGTTCATTGGAAGTCCAATGTGTGTGTGTGTGTGTGTGTGTCTATAGTATCTATTGCGTGTTAATCGCATGCTTTCGTCGCGAGCTCATTGCGCCTTATCTGTCGTTATCTTGTATGCACATCACGTACCGTACTTTCGTACAAGTACATCCCTTATTCTGGAAGGTGTTAAGAACAGACGTGCTGTTGGAAATCCCTGTCTTGCAAGGGAGTGCTGTAAATCTTCCTTTTTAAATAAGTTGTTTTTTGACATTTCGTATAATCATCAAGCCTTGGATGTAAGTGAGGCATTTATGCCTCTTCCTGAGATCGTGCAATTCAGATTTTGCATTGTAACGCAGGGTTTGGACTGGATTTTCCATTCACCAGTTCGCCAGATTAACCCTACCTACTTTGCAGGAGTGGCTTGCAAGTTGATTTCCAGAACTGAGTAGATTGCTTTACAAATAATTAGGCGCCTCGTGGATTTTAGAATGACGCGTTTTGTAGAATATTGAGGGTATCGCGAAATAGTGCTACCTCGTATCTACTATACGGCACAGTATTACATGCCAGGTACCTAGATGAATTGAAAGAAGCACCACCGGCGATAAGATCAGTCGTCTTATCACTTCATGGGGAAGGGAAGCCCTGTATTATTATCAGACGGGACGATCTGAAAGCTTCTCCGGATCAACATTTTTTGTTCTTCTCCCTGTCACAAGAGTTTAGACATAGTGCCATCGAATAACGACTTCCAGGGCCTTAGCGATCCTACACTCCTTGTGCATCTGTGCATATACAGTGGCTCGGACAAGGTAGTACGAAAGTAAGCAACCCCATGATCAAAAACGCAGCAATATTAATTTGGCCACTGCCAAAAGTGGGTGCCATGTGTTGATTTGGGAATCGTTGCGAACTTCGATGTTCTACCCCCCGGCACTATTCACTTGTTGAATACACACGCGATCTAGAGTTGTAGGTCATCAATTTAAGTATTACAGTGCACATATTCTAGCAAGTATATTAGAATCTACCAAGTGAGAATTGCTTGCACGTTTCCACCAATCTTTAAAAACGCATAGCTTCGGGTGGTAATTCCACAAATAAAGAAACTCATCTTCAATCAAGCACTTAGATTCGATAGATAAGCTCGGATCGTCGATTCGGACTCAACTATCGATCAATCAAGAGAGATAAGGTTGAGGCCTTATATGTCTATACCAGAAAAGCTTATCACAATTCTCGGATTCTCCACTATATTCACAGTACCTATCAAACACCCAGACATCAAACTTTGCCTCCGGCGTGCATTTTACCTTTGCCACCTGAGTGTGGTGTGTTTGTGATGCCAGTGGCCAGAAGCTGTATGTTCTCTCAAAAGCTCAAAGTATCATTGGACGTCTAAACCAACCTCATAATTGTCCTTCGTCGTTACCTTCTTCTCTGAGACTAGGAGTAAGTGTTTATCGTTCATGATTGACGTTTCGCCGTAGTCTAGTCTATGTCTGGTTAAGGCGGATACTTTATGTTCTCAAAAAGTATCCGATTAGATTTGGGTCCTTTGAACCCTTCGAAGCTATCATGAGGGTTGGCAGGACAGCCACCTTCTAATCCTGGAAAAAGAATAGATTATTCACGTGTAGAACCAGTTATTTACTATACCAAGTAAAATTCTCTTAAGCGAACCGAAGAGGGTTGCCAGACCTTGTCCTGCAGGCACTCTAATCTGCATTTGCTAGGTTGCCATGCTATCCTGCGAGATATCACCACTGCGGTATAACAATGAGCTGGGTACCCAACTGGTCTATTCGTTTCCTGTAAAAAACCAAGAACACTTTTTCTCTCTCTAAATCGGATTCTGACCTAGACACAACACCCATGTCTCAGGCGGGACAAATTAATCCCACCGTGGGCATGCCTGATGCCGCACGAGTGCTGAACGAAGAAATTGCAAGTGAAGCTGTAGTTATGCCTGGGCTTCATGATGAGAAGAAACATGGCGTCTTCGAGAATACAACGGCAGCGTCGAACGAAAAGACTTCGGATCTTGATAGATCTGATTCTGAAGAAGGGCATGCACCTTATGTTTATGAGGTGGCGAATATGGCGCACGATGAGAAGGGTAATCTAATAGTTGAAACCAGTGAATTAGCTGTGACAGTACTACACGTCGATGATGTACGTACCCAATTTCTCAAAGCAGAGTTACACTTTGGAGTTGATTGCTAGTTACTCCTAAAGCCTATTCAAATTATTACCCAGGTTTTCAGAATTGTGCGTACTGACTTCGAGTTTTGAGTAGGATCCCACACTATCTCCCTGGACTTTTAGGACCTTCTTCATTGGCAAGTTCTAGCTGATTTTGTGGATTTAGTATGATCGAGACTAATTTCTCTCTAGGTGCCGGACTGGCCTGTTTCGGTTCTGTCTTAGCGACGATATACATGTTCAAACCCCAGAGTGTTTCCGTCTCAACGATTTTCTTAGCGCTTATAAGTTATATCCTTGGAGAGGGCATGGCTGTTTTGATTCCTCGGGGAGGAATATTCAAGTGGATCAACCCTTTCCCGTTCAACCAAAAGGAACATGTCGCAATCTTGATTATGGCATCGTCTGCTGCTGGCGCTGCGCTA
This sequence comes from Pezicula neosporulosa, assembly GCA_009805495.1. Taxonomy (NCBI): domain Eukaryota; kingdom Fungi; phylum Ascomycota; class Leotiomycetes; order Helotiales; family Dermateaceae; genus Pezicula; species Pezicula neosporulosa. The sequence goes on from SELE01000036.1 coordinate 343,017, forward strand.
TGCACAGAAGTTATTTCGGCTCAGAAACTTTACTATCCAAGTCAACCTAATAAAGCTGTATCAATCTTCATGATCTTCTCTTCCCAACTTCTTGGGTATGGATTTGCAGGTCTACTCAGAAAGACACTGGTATACCCGAAGCGAATGCTCTGGCCGGGTCAACTTCCTCTCGCAACATTGTTCCAGACTCTTCATAGGGATAAAAAGGAAACATGGCTTCGATTGAGATTCTTCTACATGGTTGCGGCAGGAATTTTTGTTTGGGAGTGGATTCCTGAATACATCATGCCGATCTTAGTCGGTGTGAATATATTCTGCCTCGCCTCGCCAAGCGCGACAGTCTAGTCTTCACCAATTTATTCGGTGGTGCTGGTGGAAACGAAGGTCTAGGGGTGCTCAGCTGGTGTTTTGACTGGCAATATATAGGTTCTGGTTGTCTTTATTATCCGCCAGCAACTCTACGAACTGGCTTCACAGGCTATATTCTCTGTATCTGTCTCTTTATGGGACTATATTACAGCAATGTCTGGCACGCGCAAAATTTCCCCTTCCTTTCCCAACTACTCTTTACATCGCAGTCGAACTCTACGTACTTTGATCAGTACAATCAGACCCTTATTCTCGACTCTAAATCCCAACTTGATCAAGCCTCTCTGGATAGTTATGGACTGCCATGGTTCACTGCTACATACGCCTCGTCACTTTTGACTAACAATCTTGCTACCACAGGTAAAGCAGTCCTTCTATCCCACTGCTTATCATCATCGCTTACATATATTCTCAAGCAACAATAACGTATATGGTTCTCAACCAGTACGAAGATCTCAATATCCTCTTTAGAGAGTTCGGTAGAGACTTCGTGCAGACATTACTCAAACCCTCAACTTGGCACTGGAAATTCTGGGATGGCAAGCAGGAGAAACCAAATAAGGATGATCCAGATCTCGATCCCCACTACAAGTTAATGCTCGAATACGACGAGGTGCCTAGCTGGTGGTACGTTTGTGTGCTTGTCTTCTCCTTCGTAGTAGGTATGATCTGCATCTACGAAGCCCATACCACGCTTCCATGGTACGCATACATCGTCAGCGTGCTACTCTCTTTTGTTTTCACCCTTTTCATGGGAATCCAACTGGCCTGTTTTGGTATGTATGTCGGACAACAGAATCTCATCCAAATGATTGGTGCATTTATCAACCCTGGGAGGCCACTTGCCAATATGTATTTCACCTTGTTCGGTTCCAACTCCGTCACTCAAGCGTTGGCTCTACTAAACGATTTGAAACTGGGTCAGTATATGAAATTATCTCCAAAAGCGACCTTTACCATGCAAGTTGTTGGGACTCTGATTGGAGCTGTTCTTAATTTTGCCCTGATGGAATCAATTACGGATTCACGACGAGAAATCCTCTTATCTATCGAGGGAACAAATATATGGTCTGGCCAAGTAATCCAGTCCTACAACTCACAGGTAAGTCAAAGTTTATCCTCGTATATCTAGATAGGTTGACTCACAAGTCCCAAACAGGCGATCGCTTGGGGCGCTCTCGCGAAAGATCTTTTCGTAGCAGGCGGTCGATATCAATGGGTAACCATGGCCTTCCTAGTCGGCTTCCTAGTTCCACTTCCCCAATACATAGCCGGCAAGATCTGGCCAAAAGTAAACTGGAACTACGTCAACGCACCTATCCTTTGTTGGTATCTCGGATATCTCTGCGTCGGAATTAACTCTTCGGTTCTTCCATACTTCTCCATTGCTCTCTTTACACAATATTACGTTCGTACTTATCATGCGGATTGGTACATGAAGTATAATTATGTTTTGTCTGCTGCGTTGGATGGTGGAACTCAGATTTGTGTCTTCATCTTGAGTTTTGCTGTTTTTGGATCCGCTGGTGTGGAACACCCTTTTCCATCTTATTGGGGGAATAACTTTGGTGGTTCTCATGTTGATTATTGTATGGTTAATCCTGCTTGATGATAGTTGGGCTGGGAGGAAGTAGGTCTTTGGCTTTAGGCAGATGTGGAGGGTGTTGGGTCACGTGTGTAGACAGTAGTGGGCGCTATCATTTCTAGCTCTTGCCTTTCATCATCATCATCTTCTTCTTCTTCTTCTCTAGAGACGACAGAACCATTAGATAGATAGATAGCATAATCTAGATATTCAATTGCACCATCTTCTTCTGTTTGGTTCATTATAAGGGGCATAATGTGATGCGGTTGTTGCTCTATGATGGTTCAATAAATACTAAATTACGAAGATATAATTTCTTTTGTTCTGTTCTGATATGCCTTAACTACCTGACACATCTTTGCTATATTTATATTGGTAGCTGGGCTAAATAGATTACAACAATCATTCTTGATACTATTCCAATAGAACAAAAATACATATTTCGTTAGAGGGTTATGCAGAAAAGAAAAAGGAATAGTACAGTGTAGTGTAGTTACAGAAATAAAAGAAGCAAGATCAAAGTAAGGATAAAAGTGAGAGGTGAGAGTCCTAGCGAAGAGAATGTCATTAAACCCAGGAAGCTCGATATTACAACTGAGATTACAAACAAGAAGTACCGTATGAATAAATGTATAAGATATCATTCTGATTTAAGCAACTAAGTTGGTTAGAGTGGTACGTCTAGTTCTTCTTATTGTTTTGACCCAAATGGGCCCAGTCACCTTCCATAGGAATCTCAGCCCATTTTGAATCAAGTCATTTCTAAGTTTTGGCGTCTAAGAGCGAACGAAGAAAAGCAAACCACCATGAAGTAAATTTCGATTAATAGACAACACTTACAAGAACATTTCAAAAATAGCATCTGGAGGACACGGCTATACTAACATCGCTCGCTGTAGAAGGCATAAAAGAGCATCTTTCTTTATTTGCAAAGTTTATGAGTAATGCTACCCTTGATTGACAATTCGGTTGTACATACTTACTTTCAATCTGTCATATCGTGGCTTGTGACATCGTGTAGCGCACTACATTAGTTCTACCCAGGGCGTTTTTAAGCGAGCTGAACATATAAGCAGCCCAGATTGTATGTTAGTCGTCGCCACCATACTTTCTTATTCTCTCTAGTCGCAGAACTTTCTATGGTACACTTCAGCCCCACGAAAATGCTACATGTTTAGGAGGTCCGTAGTAGTAGTATTTTATGGGAAAACCAAATAGATCGGATCACGAGATTACCCCTATCGAGCAGACAAAGTTTCGTTACAAGCGATGGAAGTCTCGAATTTAGTTACTAGTGTATTTAGTTCCAAGAACGCCTCTCAGCACCGCTGTCACAGTATACTTGTAAATATAAAACTTCTTTTGGCGTACTTGGCAGGGGTTACATTATTCAACATGTGAACAGCATATAAGCGACCATGGATTCAAATCTCTTGAGAGCATCCCAAGTAGCATTCTACTCTTCGTCCTTCCATCTTGAAACATTCTCTCCATCATGAAGCCTTCTTTCCTCCTCCTTGCCATTGCAAAAGTTGCCGCGTCAGTAACTACTGCATGTAACGCCAACAACTGCGCTCGAGCTGTTACTGGCACTCGTCTACCTCAAGATTACACCTCTCATAAAAATGATTGTAGCAGCTTTATGCGTATCACCGTGACACCAGCAACTTCAACTTCAACGGTCTTTACTACTGGTACCATTACTCAAAGCCGAACGACCACCACACAAACGCAAGTTGTCTCAACAACTCTTACTCTCGCCAATGCCAACAAGCGTAACGTAGAAATGAGAGGTAACCTCAATGATATACTTCCTCGTCAAGTAACAATAAGTCCAAGCAAAATTCCAACGTATGCCAGCGCTTGTTCTAGTGCTGCCGCTTACAGCTCAGCATGTTCTTGCTTCGGTATCACACCTACCACCATCACACTTTCAAGTCCAGTCACCACTATCACCATCACAAATACCGCTACGAGGACTACTTTTGGCACAGGTTCAACAACCACTACCACCACAGTAACTGCCTGCTCTCCAAGTGCAACAATGTGCAGTTCCGGAATCTGCGCAAATCTCCAAACCGACTCTAAAAACTGCGGAGTCTGTGGAAAAACATGTGGTAGCGGGTTTTCCTGCATTGGTGGCACCTGTACAAGCAACATTCAAGCTTCGTCATGTCCCCAGGGTAGTGGTTGCAACTCAATTGGATGTCCTGGAACAGGTACCTGCCTATGTCTTACTACTGATCTTGGATTCCTCTGTGCAGATATAGGCAATGAGAATTGCGGGTCTCCACGCTGTACTACATCTGCAGAATGTGGTGCTGGAAATGTTTGCGATATTAGTAATTGTTGTGGTTATGGAATCTGTACTGCGATCAACAGTTGTGGTAATCCTTCTTCTCCGAGTAGATTATTTAGAGTGAAGAGTAAGAAGAGTGTTAATGGTTCGGAGGGTCAACCGGCTCATATTTGATGGGTTTAATTGTTCCTGCTTTTAAGTCTTAGACTTGGGGGGAACTTGACTGTCTTCACGCTTGATAAAACTACTTTCTGGAATTTATGTGTAACTACTTACATGTTAATTTGCTTACTATTTATACTTTTCTGGTTCTACTATTTAGGTTCTGCTATATGCCGCTTATGGATTCTGCTGGATTATGTACGTAATGCATGCAGAGAGCTTGCAAGAACAAACGGCTCAAAGAGATCAAGACCATTACACCGGGAGAAAAAAGTCTAGCTCTCATTTCAGGCTCTTGATTTTCTAACTCGTTGAAATAAAATCAAGTTACTCGAACTAATTTGATAATTCACTGAATACTAATATATATTGAGAATCTTGCCAGCTAGCCGACGCTTCTACGGATTCTTCCATGATCTAAATCCGATAAATCATAAAAGAATTGACCACAAGCCGAGTGATATCAACGTTTCCTGTTGGAAGGCGGGGTAATACAATAACAAGACGGGACGAATCATCGAATGAAATTTGCCAGAGGTGCAGAAAGTGGAGAGCTGGGCCCTGGCGATGCGACACAGATGTAGGGGACACGGGAGAGTATGCATCCAAGCACAAATCGGAAGCGTTCTAATTCGACAATTCATCTGCAACAAGGCAAGAAGCTATTGTGGCTTCATATAGCTCATTTAGTAACATGATCATAGAAGGAGATAGTAGATAAGGTGCGGTCCGTTCCACGACAAATCGAAGGAAGAGTCAAGTCGAGTCGAGTCCAATCGCTTTCATAGTGTTGATATTTGTAAATATGGCTCTTATCACCTTCGATACATTTGCTGTGAGTGCTATAGTATCACTCACAATTTATTATTTTAGCCTTGTCATCTACCGCGTGTATTTCCACCCTCTTGCGAAATTTCCGGGTCCGAAGCTTGCGGCGTTGACTTTTTGGTATGAATTCTACTATGATATTATCAAACGCGGAAAGTTCATGTGGAATATTCAAGAGATGCATGCGCAGTATGGTAAGCGTCAGTTGATGTTGATTGCAATTGGACTATAGTAACTCCAAAATCTTCAAGGGCCAATAATCAGAATTAATCCAAACGAGATACACATTGACGATCCTGAGTATTACGATGAGATTTATGGTTCAACGATCAGGAAACGAGATAAATATGCTCCTTGGGTTGTACTTGCTTCCGTTCCCGAGTCAGGTTTTTCGACAGTAGGACATGATCATCATAGATTGCGTCGCGCCGCTCTGAATCCTTTCTTCTCGAAGAAATCCGTCACTGAACTTGAACCTGTTATCAGACAGAAGGTCAACATACTGATGTCACGATTTAAGAAAGCTGTTGAGACCGGGGAAGTCATTAGATCTGATGCTGCTTACACCGCCTTGACTATGGATATCATATGTCAGTATTCATTTGCATCAGATGATAACATGCTCATGGAAGATGACTTCAATCTTACTTGGAAACAAACGTTGACTGGTACCTTTGAAGGAAGCTCATTAATACGACAATGCCCATGGCTTCTTCCACTTATGAAATCCTTGCCAGACAGCTGGGTCGGGAAAATACGTCCGAATATGAAGTTGATGTTGGGATGGCAAGCAAAAACACGGCAGAGAGTTAAACCAGTGCTCGAAGGATCAGAAACAGCTTTGGATATCGAGAAGGCTTCACATAAATCCATTTTCCACGAGTTGAGAGACAGCAGTCTACCAGCTAGCGAGAAAACCCTTAGTCGACTTTGTGATGAAGCCCTGATTATTACAGGCGCAGGAAGTGAGACTACTGCCCAGGCTTTATCAACTGGAACTTTCTACCTACTGGATAGCAAAGAGATTCAGAGGAAACTTAAGGCAGAGCTATTGACTGTGATGCCAAATCCAGAGGAGTGGGTACCTTGTTCAAAGCTCGAGCAGCTTCCTTACCTATCGGGTGTTGTAGCAGAGGCCCTTCGTCTATCGCACGGTACAACAAGTCGGCTTCCGCGAATAGCGACCGAGGAAATTCTTAAATATAAAGACTGGCAGATTCCTTTCGGAGTGAGTTCAGCACGTGTAAAATCGCAGTCTTGTGTACTCCTTACTGATCACGAACAGACGCCTGTCAGTTCAACGGCTTACTTTGTCCTGATGAATGACAGGATATTTCCCGAGCCAGAAAAATTTCTGCCGGAGAGGTGGCTTCTTAATAACAGTACTGAGTATAATCATGCATTGCACAAAAAATATTTGGTGAATTTTGGACGGGGGAGTAGACAATGTCTGGGAATGAAGTGGGTTTTTCTTCTACTCAGCCAGAGTCGTTTTGTAATGCTAACCTTATATCACGCAGTCTAGCATTCGCTGAACTTTACCTTACGCTGGCTACAATTTGTCGGCGGTTTGACCTTGAATTGTACGAAACGACTATTGACGATGTCAAGATGGTTCATGATTTCTTTACGGCAGTACCAAGATTGGATTCGAAGGGAGTGAGGGTAACTGTCAAGGGCGAGTGTATTTGACACAGTCGACCAAGAAATAGATACATATATCACGTACACTTTGTTCGGGGCTTTTTAAAATCGTATAAGTAGGCCAAACTAATCAAACCCATCTCTGAGTAACATCGTTTCATGGAATTCAGTCCTAGGTGAGCAGGAAATTGGCCAAGACTTCCAGTATTTTGCGTGCGAAATGGTGCATCTAGAACTCTGGACAAATATATCAAGGTAAATCAAATATGGAGTATCTTGCAGGTCAACCAACTTGGAGCTACCTCCGTAATCTGTCGGCAGTGGGAAAGGAGGTTCGCTAAGTAGCTCGGTTAACAAGACACATTATCCACCTTCCATAAATACCTACCTTACCTACAGTACCTGATGTCGCTGGTCCCCAGGAAACGCTAAATCCATTCAGGTTGTCTCCAAATCTTGCAATTGAACTTTTGGTTGAGCCCTTGGGAATCAATGAGAGTATCATGAAGCGCTTGAGGCACATGTGAAGTGAAATCTATCTCGGCCAGCATCGGACACACGGAGTTCACAGCCTGAAGAGGAAGGAGGAGCTGGCTCGGTTCTTGATTATGCAAGCCAAGCGCCACTTTTGCATTAAAATATACATTCCCTTGAAAGCAACTTCTGGTAGTGTGACCCCCCTCCAAGATAAGCAGCAAACCTTTCAGGTACAACTCCCGACTATAATATCAGAATGTATTCATGTATAAGAGAATTGGCAAGGGAATAGCTTCTGGAAGGTTTCGAAAAAGTGTTGCTGGCTGGATATGCAGAGTTATCACCCCCCCACGCTTTATCAAGTGCCGCCGTTAGATGCTTGTCACTACTCTTTTATACGGAGTACAGGAACTATCGTGGCTAGTACCGTGCAGCATGGATCGGCATGAGCCCAATGAGCCCTGGTATGAGAGAACTGTTGCATAATATCCCGCCATCCTGAAGGAATCCTCCTATCTACCTATCAGTTGTACCTCGCCCGCAACCTTATTATTCTACCACCTCTGCAGTATATCATCATCCCAATTCCCCCCCCCCAGCAACGCAAAAGCCAAGCAATATTTGGCACGAGCCGTCTGCATTTGCGAAAAGTAAATTCCTCCTCAAGGTCCTTAGTTTTTTAGTATTTGGTTCTGGATTTTCGTAACACAGATCCATCCATCCTGCGCACGTACTACTTACAACGCGTACATACTCGTACATCGATGTAACTCAACACTAATGCCACAAACCGATAATCGACGATGACTGACTGCATTACGGGTAATTGCACGATTATTGATGGAAGTACGACTAATGGGACCTATCATATCGCGGGTTACGATCCCAATGCGCCGGTATGTTATTGGCATCAGAATATGGAATTGGCTACCACATGCGTTTGTAATTCATTGTCCTGTAAGTTCTTTTTATATACTGAATTCACATTCATCTTTCTCGGGTTCAAAAATAGTGTTTGTGGTGCCCATACTGATTCCATGGACTTTAGTTATCGTCATTGCTGCGAGGATCTGGTATCGCTGGGCGAAGCTTAAACAATTGAAGGCCGATGATCGGTGCATCGCCGTCGCTGGTGTAAGTTTTGAATTTTCTGGCTTCCATCATGTGTTCTTAACTAATCGATTCTAGTTTTTCCTGATACCATATCTTGCAAGTCGAATTGGTACGAACGTATGGGGAGGCGGTCTTCATATGCTGAACGTCAAAATGGGCTGGCTTAAATGGCATTGGCATGTGAGTGCTGACTTTGTAAGTGGCTGCTGCTAGAGCTAATATGGAACTTTGCAGTACACTCCAGGATGGGCTGGATATTATGTCGTTACTTCTTTGATTAAAATATCCGTATGCTTGTGCTTTCTTGACATCCGTAAGTAATTTGAACTCATTACGATCCACTAAAGACAAAGCCTAAATTGACAGCAATTATTAGTACCGCAACATCTCAAGAAAATGCGTTATTGCGTATATGGTCTAATTGGACTTATTTCTTGTCTTGGAATTACCTTGACAATATCCTGGATCTTCGGATGCACGCCTTTCCTGAGCAACTTTCTCTGGAGTGTCGACTCGACGTCTTGCATTAATACTGAGTATCTACGATGGCGTGAGTAGCAAATATATGTCTTCATTGTGTTAACCCTACTGACATAATATAGTATGGATTGCTTTTAGTGTTCCAATTGACTTGGCTATTCTGTCAATCCCATGGAGGCTTCTCAAAAAAGTTCAACTACAACACCACGAACGACGGATCCTGAAATCAGTTTTTAGCGCAACGCTGCTCGGCACTATTACATGGTACGAATCCTTGCCAGTATATTCAATGGAAAGTTAATAATGACATTTTCGTATATAGTATAGTGGGGATATATGGTGTTTGGGACGACCGGACATCTGCACAGATCGATAGTTATTACCAAGAAACCGTCTTCCTAATGCTAAATGACATTGAGGTATTCATGTACACTCTCGGTGCATCATTTCCTGGTTAGAACCCCCCTTCCGGTCTCCCCTTGAGAGCACGTTCAGACATACTAAAATCAAATAGTACTCTCTCGCTACCTCGTAGCAAGATCAGCATCCCAACAACAAACCCTGGAATCACCCAACTCCAATTTCTCAACTTGGGCCCGTCGCGTTCCAGATTTCTTTTCCAAAACAGGGCAGACTCAGGGGCATCAATCACATAATCGTCACACACAGCATACTTCTCTACATACAGAGCAAGATGAATCTGGGTTTGTGAATCCTAGTGATGGATCTGATACTTCGGGATCTGTTATTCAGAAGTGTAGTGAGGCTCATGTTAGGGGTTCTACGAGATTCGATCATCATGATTATGGCATTGGCGATGAGGAATCAGGGAAGAGGATATGATATTATGATGATGATGATGATCGTCGTTAAATTTTTGGATTGAAATGTTATTGAGCCTTGTATATCAGCGGTTGCAGCGAAGCGAGTGAAACTTTAGATGTCTTTTCGTTTGAAACTTAAGGTCTAGCTGTACCTAGGTAATGAAGTTATGTTGATACAATAGCGAGACATGGCCCTAGAGACATAATTTTTGACGATGAAGAGTATCGTTTGTACATATATATCATGTTGTTGCTATTTCATACTCAAGTTTCTCTCATGGCTCTACTGGAAACGCTTTACCTCCAGCTTCCTCATCCACAGCCATACTGTCCCGAAGACCACAAACATTGAAAATGAATTGCGGAGTCAATTTGGGATCATGATCCATCCTGCCCGTCCTTTGCAATTTCTCCATCTGATCCTTGATAGCCTGATAAGCAGCATTCAGCGAAGCCAATGGATGTATAATAATTCTGAACCCGATATCCTCAGCCTCTTGAACAGAGATAGTCGGTGTGATACCACCCTCAACCATATTCAACAACAAAGGCCAAGGAGCCAAATCCCTCACAACATTCCTAAACATCTCAACAGAAGTCATACCCTCCAAAAACCCCACATCAGCCCCAAGATCCCTCACAGTCTTCAATCGTCGAATAGCCTCCTCGTAACCTAAACCCTGCAAAGCATCAGTTCGTGCAATAATCACAATATCGCTACCGATTCTCTTTCTCGCAGCTACCGCAGCCCTGATCCGACTGGCGAAGGTATCGAGATCAACTAGTTCTTTTCCTCCTAGGTGTCCACATCGTTTCGTCTGTACTTGATCTTCGATATGTAGACCTGCTACTCCGGAACGTGCGTATTGTTCGATGGTCCGAGCTACCATTATTGGTCCTCCGTATCCTGTATCTGCATCGGCTATTAATGGGACTCTTGGATCGATATTCGCGATCATTTCGGCGTTGGTTCGCATGTCTGATTGGGTTGCTATTCCTAGGTCTGCGTGACCTAGTCGTGATGCTGTGGTTCCTGCTCCGGTCTGTATGACAAAAGGTAAAAATACGTCGTCGTTAATGTAAATATTCATTTGTTTATTCATTCTTAAATTCTCAAATTTCTCAATTGAAATTGAAATTGATATTGATATTGATAGAAACTTACCATGTACAAAGCATCAAAACCAGCTGATAAGGATATCCGAGCTGAGAATCCATCATATACACCTGGACAAACCAATATCTTTTTCGAGTTCTGGAGAAAGTGCCGTAGTCTCGTTGCCGAGCTTACGAAACTATTATGATGATGAACTTTTTGTTTGTTCTCTGTTGAACTCATGATGAATGGTTGATCATCAATCAATCTTTTTTAATTCTGTATAATATAAGAAAATGATTTTTGAGAGAGGGGTATGAAATAGAAGGAGATAACAATGAGGAGCTTTGAGAAAAGATGTTGGGTTGGGAGAGTGTTTTCTTACATCATATCCTCCTCCTCCCCTTTCCCCCTCCCGATCTCGGGCGGGTAATAATCCTCTTTTGATAGCCTATCGGGTACTACTACCCCACATATTCCTTCCCCACATTTCATAGATGATTTGTGTCCGATCTTTTGCCTCAGCTTGCAATATCTACTCAAATAAGCTCAATCAGTCAAATCCAATCAAGGCACTTTGGCGGAGTGGTTAACGCGACGCCCTGCTATCATTACTGTAGTTTAGGCGTTCCTTTCTGAGGGCGTGTGTTCGAATCACACAGGTGTCGTAATATGAATATTTTTTTTTGAATATATATTGTTTTGATCTTGAGTATTTCTTGGTTTTTCATTTTCGGTTTTTGGTTTTGGATCGGGTACGGAGGACCTGACCTTCCTTAGTTTTGTGGGTTACGATACGCTTAATCGTTAGCGGCCGCTTTTTCGGTGCCTAAGGTAGGTAAGGTTCGTACCGTAGCTAGCGGGGCCACTTCGGCTAGATAATGTTTCTTAGTTTCTATGCCTCGTCTTGTAGGTAGATAAATAAATATAAATTATAAAATAAAGAAGCTAATAGGTAGTTGATTAATTTATTATTTTAATTTATTTTATTTTTTCGTGGCTTGGAGAAGGTGCAAGGGCTCCCTCTAGGTGGTGTGGAATAATAACTCAGCCTTCACACCTTCCAGCTCCTAGGTAGGTAGGTAGCTTCCTTCTTTTTCTTCTCTCCTCAGATACGGGATTCATGCTTTTAACATCTAATCAAAGTGCTTCCAATTCCTTATTCTCCTCATTCCTTTGTATAACAGCAAAACCCGCATGGTAATAAGACCTCTGGATCGAACTTCAAGCACGCTGTTAAGCCGCTATCGGACGAAATACCAGGTACGGAATCACTCTGCACGAACTATAGAAACCTACTACTCTTCAACAAAAGAAGAGATCGATCTTTGCCCGGCTAACTAGTATCTTCCCCTAGTAGTGGTTCCAAGGCAGTAAGCCATTCTACGTCCTCCCTCTGTGTATTGAGGTAAATTCGCAAAACGACTACACACCTTAGACACAGCGGATTGATTCTAGGGCTTCTATAAAGTAAACAGTGGAGGAAATCGCGGTTTTCAAGAAACCCCCTTCTATGTCATACATAGCTTGTAGGTTCTGAAATAATGATTCGTTAAGAACCAGCTCTCCCTCGATCACGGTGAATTTGATCTTTGTTACTATTGGCGTTCTCTACACTTGTCTGATTATATTGATCGCGGACCCGAAGCAGCTTCGTCCTACTGTCTTTTTAAACCGGCTAAACTAAAACAAAAACAGTATGTAGTTCCCTATATATTTTCCGTCATTTGCAAGTGCGTCCCATCACTTGGGTGGTGTACTATCACATATGTGGAGTCCTCATCTCTAGTTGGTAGTGCCCTTCTTCATTTATATACTGTCCTACCCTCTCGGGCATAATTGCTTTATCGTACCAATTTCATATAGTATTCCCTATTCAACTAAGTCTTTGGACTCTGCTAATATGAAACGTCTTGAAAGAAAACGACGCAAGGACAGAAGAAACACAATGAACGAAAGTTCTACTAACAACCTGCAGAGAATTCGACATCTACACGTGGACACTCCAATGGTCATGCCTACGAATAAATAAGCAACCCACTTTCTGAGCAATTCAATCGAATCCAATGTTCATGTTAAAATATGTCTTTTATTATAAAGATTACTCTGGTACAAAAGCCCCAATATCAGCCCAGAACTGACATCTCTCCCCTCGACCAGCTTCCCAAGTCCAAGCATCTACAACCTCAAAATCTGCAGTCAACCCAGGCCCAGCATACTGAGTCAAGTTGACCGTCTGTCCACCAGCACTTGTCCATGTGATTTCTACCCCATGACCACCCGTCATGTTCAAGTTCAGCATCTGGTAAGCAGGTATGCTATTCTTGCTTCCAGTTGACCAGGAAGGCCAAGTTCCATTCCCAGCTGCCGTGATTTCATCACCAGTAACAGTACCATTTGCAAGAGAAGAAATATTGCTGACGAGAGATACAGGTAAAGTAGGATCATCATACACGATAAATCTACCCCAAATCTCCTGCACAGCTTTCCGAAAGGTATCTGACATAGTCCCTTCTCCTAATGCCTCCCGATTAAAAGCATAATAAGCATCGAGATCAGCACCATGCTCTGAAGGCGGAACAGAAAACTGATATTTCCATGCTTTCGTATCGCTATGAAGTGAGTAAGCTGTTGCGAGCCAGTAACTTGGACAGACGAATGTTGTTTCGGCGTAAAGATTGTTGGCGCGCTGTTGTTGGCCGATACCGAAGTTGGACTGGTTTAGGGCTGAAGGAGTTGTGTTTCCGAGAGTGCTATAGAGGGGACCTGGGGTTGTTGGTGGGATGGAGTAGATTTTTTGTAGTTTGTTGAGGGTTTTGTTGTTCATTAGGGGGAATAGTGTTGTGATGTAGTTCGTGAAGTCGGTTGTAGTATTGATTGTTTGAGGGACGAAACCTGGACCTTCGTCTGCGTTATTCTAGGATCATTTAGCTATGTTTTCAATCAACATAATCCTCTGGAGTCCGTACCCCTGAAAGTATTCTCACTCCATTCACCTTGCCAGAAAGTAATTGCTTAGAAGGTCGCTCGCGTAAGAAATCCCCATCCGTGACAGGTAAGAAAGTCCATTGTCCGTATTCCCCATTTGCAGAGATATAAGCACTGGCATTCTGTAGTTTAATCGTATCCGCATTTTGTAAACATGAAAATACTGTTGAATTGATCGTGTCCGCGGCTTGGTCTAAGCATCCGACCGCTTGAGCAAATAGGTAATAGGACTTAGTGGGCTCAATACCGTCAAAGTCCCACTGCATAGGTAAATAAGGACTGGCGACAATAGCATTACTAAACAACTTCGTCCCCTGACTTCCACCATAAGCCATAGCTTGCAACATTACAGCCCCTCCACCTGCCGATTCTCCAGAAATAGTAACCCGTGAAGGATCACCGCCGAACTTAGTGATGTGTTCTTGGATCCATTGAAGTGAGAACTGCATATCGTGAAGACCTGCGTTGGTTATTCCGTGTTTTTGGATCTCGGATGAGGAGAGAAATCCAAAGGCTCCTAGTCTGTACTGGATTACTACTACTATGAAACCATGTGAGTTTGTCATTATCATCTCTGAGAGATCACCATTTCCCTGTCCTGTTCCATATCCACCGCCGTCTGTGACTTTGTTAGAATTTTGATCAAGTAAGTGCGTATTTTGGTAGTGAGCGACTGACGTATCCAGACCAGTACTGGGAGATCGGTTGCATTTTGAGGTTGGAATACACTTAGAAAAAGACAATCTTCATTTCCAAGACCAGATGATGTGAAGTTATAGGTTTTAGGCCTGTTTGCGTGAGAAATAATAATAATAATAATAAAAATCGGATTATTTTTTGAAAAGACGCTTGCTTACATGGGTGCGTTAGCACTTTGAGGACATCTTGGTGGATATGATGTTGCTGATATAGCTTGACTTCTATTCGAGGCTGGCGCTTGTGGTTTTTGCCATCTGAGGTTGCCAATTGGGGGTGCTGCATATCGGATGCTGTTATTGTTATTGTTTTTTCTTTTGTCAATTTTCGCTCTTGGAAGGAAGGGCGTTTATTGTTTACTCTTAAACTCACCCTTTGAATATGTTTAGTTGTGAGGTAGTATTGTAGTAACCTTCGTATACTGAATAGCCTAGGTCAACTACTACTGGTCCTGCTTCGGCAATGCTGCAAGTAAGAGATACTACGAGAAGGAGGAGACATTGGGTAATGGATTGCATGATTGTTAACTTAGGGTAGGACAACCACTGATGAATTATATTTAATTAGGTAAAATATACAGAACTACTTATTAGGCTTTTTGGACAGGTTTAAGTACATGTTTGTTTCGACTTGTATTCATTCATTCGTGCCTCGACAGGCTTTTCCATCATTTCGAAGAACTAACTGACTGACTGATCCACGGACGAAGTTTTTCCAAAATCGACACTGTACTTACAGATTCGGGTTTATGCAGACCGACAGGTATACTACCTGGATTGGGAACTTGTGAGTCTATCATCGTCCTTGTCTTTGCGGGGTAGTGGGGTAAAAATCCAATGGTGCCATTCAACCGAGGGGCATCTCATCACCATAACTTAGGCGCTTCGCTTGAGATTTGTCAAGGGGGACTTAGTTGCACTTTTCATAGGAGCTCACGTGGACACATAAAAAGAACACCAGAGTTAACCATATTTCCAAGTCAAACTTAGCAAAATTGTTATCTAATACTATATAGGCCTTTTCAGAGATATCTAATCTTATAATAGACCCCTAAGGCTGAGTACGAAAGTGCACTAAGTGCCCCTGGGTTTAGCGTGTCGGAGCAAAGGTTCCGCATTCCGCCGAACTGACCAACGTCGCGCTTTCCACCTTCCACTCTTGTTACAACGCGTCAACGCCACAGAAAACGACGAGACAACGACGACGAATACAATGAATTAGACAGGTATTTGGCTATTCTGTCCAAACATTCTAGCCGGAGGGCCTTACGATCCAATTCCAATCGACCAATCGACCAGCCTGTGGCAAGTGTCATGTCAATGCACCCCTGCGGGCGTGCTTTATTACCGCCTAAAGCATCCAACTACATGCAATGGCAGGGGATAAGATAGAGAGAAAGGGCGTAAGCAAGTGACATCACTGACTTTGAAATGCTACCAATCTACCCATCTATCAAGCCGTCTGACAATTTGCTGAAATCTTCTCTAAAGTTAGGGGGAGACTGGCAGTTTTTAAGTATGCTCCAGTCCATTATTTGTTATTTTCTCCACTTTCCATGTATATTTTCAAGAGAAGAGCGACAGTTGTCCACAACCATAAACGATGTCTCAAAATGAGGAAGTCGGCGACGTCGCGCGGTTGTTGGCATGGCCTGCAGAGTTGCGGGTGCCAATTCTCCCTCTGAGCTCTGGGAATTGCTGGCAACTTCGAGAGACGTTCAAAGTGAAATCACTCGTTTCAACATCAAGGCATTCTATCAACCGGATGGTGGCAGTCGAAAAGGAATGACAAATGTCAAGGATGCCTATATGCTAAGCGATGATGAGATTGATCGATTCGACTATTCCTTCTTCCATACTACTCCAGTTGAGGCTGTAGCAATTGATCCTCAACAACGTATGTTGCTAGAAGTTGTATTTGAAGCTCTAGAAAATGCGGGAGTTCCTTTGCAGCAGAATTTATTTATGGGAACTGATACAGCCGTTTATGCGGGTAGGCAACAGCAAGAGCCATAGTGTGAAATTAGTACTGACAACTTGCTAGGAATGGATAGTTGTGATTATCATGGAATCCTGACTCGGGATATTGAAGCCACTCCTCGCTACCTGGCGACTGGAACAGCAACTTGTATGGCCGCAAATCGTATCAGCTACGTTTTCAACCTTTCGGGAGCAAGCATGTCAGTGGATACAGCATGCTCATCCTCCATGGCTGCTTTTCACGAAGCTGTCCATACACTCAAGCGTGGTGATTCTTCAATGGCTATTGTGTGTGGTGCAAAGCTTATTCTTACCCCTGACATGTTTATCCCATCTTCTGAATTGGGCTTTTTAAGTCCTAGGGGTAGGTGTCATAGTTTTGATGCTGGAGGTGATGGGTATGGCCGTGGCGAGGGTGTCCTTGCTCTGTTGCTCAAACCATTGAAAGCTGCAATTCAAGACAATGACCCGATACGTGCCATAGTGAAAGGAGTATCACTGAATCAAGACGGGCGGACTCAGGGAATAACTTTGCCTTCGTCTAAAGCGCA
This sequence comes from Pezicula neosporulosa, assembly GCA_009805495.1. Taxonomy (NCBI): domain Eukaryota; kingdom Fungi; phylum Ascomycota; class Leotiomycetes; order Helotiales; family Dermateaceae; genus Pezicula; species Pezicula neosporulosa. The sequence goes on from SELE01000036.1 coordinate 360,108, forward strand.
AGAACAGAACATGAAGAAGTTGTACCAAAGTAACCACCTTGACCCTGGTAGCATTCAGTATGTTGAAGCTCACGGCACTGGAACTGTACGTTTTCATTCTATAGACCTTGAATCTACTAATCGAATTGTCTAGGCGGCTGGAGATCCACTGGAATTTACCGCTATCAACTCTGTATTTTCTGGGTCACACTTAGAAACCCCGTTGGTTGTTGGTTCAGTCAAAAGTAACATTGGGCATCTTGAAGCTGCAGCTGCGCTCGCCGGTATCATGAAAGCTATTGAATGTATGGAACGTGGTAAGATTCCACCACAGATGCACTTCAAAACTCCCAATCCCAAGATAGACTTTAGAAATGTCAAAATACCCACTAAAGTTATGGACTGGCCGAGCACAAAAAATGGCATCAGGCGAGCTGGGATAAACACTTTTGGTGCTGGAGGGACTAATGGTCATGCCGTCCTGGAAAGCTTTCCACATCGTAAATCAAGTCCTACTCCCGCAGGTCGACGATTTCTTTTCAAAGTCTCAGCAACTGGCGAAGAATCTTTGAAGAAGCTTTGTTTGAAATATGCCGATTATGTTGAATCAGCACGTCCTAACATCTCTGACTTCGCTCATACATTACTCAGTCGGCGGTCATTATTACGACATTCTTACTTCTTCACTGCTGGGTCGAGTTTCAGTGAAGTTGCAAAGAAGCTCAGAGAGGAGCAACTGAGGATCTTACCCGTCAGAAGCACTAGCCCTAATAACATCACTTTTGTGTTTACAGGACAAGGGGCTCAGTGTAAGTTGCTTCTGAGGAAAACATCATCCCAACACAACTGTCTGCAGGGAACTAACACTTGGTAGGGCCTCAAATGGGCAAAGTTCTCTTTGAGCAGTCACGAATATTTCGGAATATCCTGATACAATGTGACACGGCACTATCGAAACTTAGTGATGGCCCAACATGGTCTTTAGTTGAAGAGCTTCTAAAATCTAGCGTCGACTCAAACGTTTATCGTTCAGAGTTCTCGCAGCCATTATGCACAGCACTTCAATTAGGGCTAGTAGAGCTCTGGCGATCCTGGGGTTTGTCCCCTAGGATTGTGGTCGGGCACTCATCCGGAGAAATTGCAGCAGCTTACGTCGCTCAATTTATTTCACTTCGTGATGCGATTATCATAGCATACTATCGTGGTGCCTGCATTGCAAAACGTGATGACACAACCTCCGGTGTAAAGCTACAGGGTGCAATGTGTGCCATTGGGTCAAATGAGGATATTGCTTTAAAGATGCTCTCGCAATTTAACGGCAGAGTGGATCTCGCCGCCGTCAACTCGCCGGACAGCTGCACCTTATCGGGAGATGAAGATGCAGTCAGAGAGATCGTCAAAATGTGTTCAGAAGACGGCATATTCTGCCGGCAGCTAAAAATTGATATGGGTATGTGACTCCTCTACAAAGTCATTCTTACTAATTTTCCGCTTAGCATACCACTCCCACCATATGCTTTCTTTTGCAAATGAGTATGAGTTGACTCTCAAGAACGCCAATATCACTCCCCTTGAAGCTCAGCCAGTCTGCCGGATGATTTCATCTGTGACCGGCCATGAACTAACTGCTACAGAATGTTTACCCTCATATTGGAAAGACAACATGGTTTCTACAGTTCGCTTTTCTGCCGCTGTGACCAAGTCGTTGACGTCGATTTCTGACAGTATAGCAATTGTGGAACTTGGTCCACATCCATCACTTGAAGCGCCAACAAGAGAGATTATTCAAAGCTTGGATATTGATACAGTAGATCTCTTCCATTCTTGTCATCGAGGTAAAGATGACATGGAATCGATGCTTCAAAACGCCGGTTCTATGATGGCTGCTCGGATCTCACTCAGCAGCCAAAGAATTAACGCACAAGAGACTGGCGACGATAGTCTTGAATATGGACAGGTATTAACTGACCTTCCTTCGTACGCCTGGAATCATAACACTTCAATCTGGTCAGAGTCACGCATTAGTCGCAATATCCGATTTCGCAAATTTCCACATCATGAACTTCTTGGATCACGATACCTGGAAGATATACCCTCATCACCAAGCTGGCGAAGTCTTTTAGTTCTGAAAGAGTTGCCTTGGCTGTTGGAATACAAAGAGGTCTGTCACTCCAAAGCATGATCTTAGTAATTCAACGAGACACTACTAACGAAAGCTGTAGGTGCTGGGAAACTCGGTGATGCCTCTTTCTGCATTCATTCTTATGGCCATAGAAGCAGGCCGACAACTAGAGACGCACGCAAAGGATGAAACCTCCGGTATTGATTACATTCACTTAGCCGATATCCAATACCAGAATGAGCTACCACTCTCACTATTCAAAAACTCAGAGACCGCCATAGAGCTTCACTTCAACGCTCATTTGACGGGTGAAAATAAATACAACTTTTCGATATCCTCCACGCCAATTGACGAATCTAGCCCTGGGATTCGGCACTTGTCAGGAATTCTAAAAGGGATAACCGGGCAACCCAGGAGATTGAGCTTTGTATTAAACAGTGTAGATTCTAGCCCAATGACTCTTAATCACTCAAAGACACTCATTGAATATGCTAATTCTCAGCTTAGCGATCTTCGAGTTGGGACCGAAGGTTCTTCTGGCTGCTTTTCCGTCAGTAGTTCGTCTCCAGCTATTGTAGACCCCATAATACTCCAGGCTATCCTAGGTGTGCCATCGGAGTCTGTTCTGACTCAAAAACTTCCGATAGCGACCAAGATTGCGTCTATTAGTTCGATTGTAGCTCCTATCAATTTTCAGCCCATTGCTCGTGGCTGCTTTCTAGCACAAACAAATCCAAGTGAACCCTCTGGGCTCGAAAGTGACCTCGAGATCAGCCTTGACACAGCAACGATGTCTTTCTCTGGGCTGCGGCTGTCAAATACTGGACCGGTCCACGATCCACCCCTTCCTAATTCGCTGTTCTTTGCAAGCCGCGTGTTACCTGACATTACTACAATTTTACAAGCCGAACCAATGGATATCTCGCAGAGTTTAGAGTTGGTACTTCACAAGTGGCCAATGTGTGACATAGGACTTTCGGGATTGGAAATCGATGTTGCCAAGCAAATTTTCCATATCCTCCTCCGTCGCAATGAAAGAAAAAGGTTCCGGTCTGTCCAAGTAATATCTATTCCTGATGTTACACCGGAGGAGTTTGAGGATTTCCGGATAGGCACAGACTTCGATTCCGAAGTCCCCCTACATATTCTGTTCGCCAATGATTTTGATTCGCTGGAAAATGTAGCAGAAATGCTACGCCCGTGTGGTCTCCTTTGTACGCTGACCGACGATAATTCAACTATTCCGGAATCCTTTTCCAAAGTATGCACGGTCACTGGATTGCAGAATGGGCACTGGGTATTGTACCGCAAAGAAGATGATAGAATTGTGCAGTTTCTTCAGCTTCGCAGGCCGATAATATTTGGAGAACATGGCCCAGATAAGCTTTCATGTCTACAAAGCTGGAGCCCAGAATATGTCTCGCTTCATACGGATGAGATCGCCACGTTCTGTAAGCACATCCAGGAGCAGAGAGAACCATTCGATGCGATTATTTTTGATCCGATAGACAAACCAGTCCTCAGTAGTTGGGATGGAGAATCCCTACTTCCGTGGCTACAAATTCTCTTGGAAATGTCGAAAAAGATAATTTGGGTCACTAGACAGGATGATGAGAATCCTTTCTCTCAACTAGCAGGCACTCTTCTGCGCACTATTCAATCTGAACAGCCCTCTCTTAAAGTCACCTGGTTGATGTTTGATAAAGGAGAAAAACTATCAGTAATCAACGATACAATTTCATTGGCTTATAACGGAAATCTTATGGATGATAACGAGGTTCACTACGAGCTACTTAACTCACAGTTACATATAAAGCGCTATTTCCCAGATGACACGCTTTCCGCTATGACTGGAGTAACTTCACCTTGTATTACGAATTGTGTAGTTGGGCAGAGAGATCACGAGGTTGCTCTTACTTCTCCAGGACAGACCGAAATCCTAGTCTCCAATCCAACACCATTCTTGTCGGATGATGTCGACGATGTTTTAGTGGAGACACATGCCTCTGTAGTCGATGATGATGATATTAAAGCTTTCAATGGTAGTAGGAGTAATCTTTCAGGACGATTCTTTTCAGGAAGAGTGTTGTCGGATCCGGATCAGTGGTTTGCGGTAGGATCACAAGTCGTTGGTTGGCAATCTGGTGGAGAAAAGTCAAGCAAAATCTTAGTTCCACGAACACAACTTCATGAGTGCGAAGCAGATGATCCTCTTCCGGCTTCTGCAGCTCATTTTGCTGCGGCTTGTGCTGGGCTATCTGTTGTTGACGGACATGCAAGGGCGAGAGTTGGGGACACATTCCGGATTAATGTCTCTGGTATTCTAGGCGAAGCAATTGCGATTTATGCCACTGATTGTGGGGCAGTCGTCCTTGATCCTGATGTCGATGAGAAAGCGGATTTCAATGTGGCTCTTGATACAAGAGAAGGACTTATAGTCAACCAGTCGCGTGTTGAAATCGACAAGTACCTTGCTTCCGATCATGGGGCATATATCATCGGCAGGATCTGGGCTGAGGGCCCAGTTTTTCTGTCACCATTGAAGTTCTCAGAGTTATCCCATATTAACAAAGCCTTTCAAGAAGGAAGATCTGATGCAGCTTACTCAAACGTGATTATACACACAAATACGAATAATATCAAGAAAAGCCTCGCAGTCTACCAAAAACCTCGAAAGCTGTTTTCTGGGGGCTCCTACGTTATTGTTGGAGGCCTGGGTGGATTGGGAAGATGTGTTTGCTCCTGGATGGTTGAAAACGGAGCCGAGAAGCTCTACATAATTTCTAGAAATGGCATCAAATCGGCTGAAGCGCAAGAGATCTTTGATACAATTAATGCTTCTGGCGCATCAATGGAAGTCATAAAGGCCGATGCCTGTGACGAGCAGGCTATATCCGCTGCCTTCGCTCAGATTAGAGAACATTATCCTATCAAAGGAGTTCTCAATATGGCAGTCCTCCTTGGGGATGCTCCATTGGCATCTATGACTGGAGCGGAATGGAACACTGCTCTACAGCTTAAAATCAAGTCCAGTTGGATCTTACACCAAGAAACCTTGAATGACGATCTAGAGTTTTTCATTCTGTTCTCTTCGATTGCAAGCGTTCTTGGAAATCGCAACCAAGCTGGCTATAATGTTGGCAATAGCTTTTTAAATGCTCTTGCTAAGTACAGACGGTCCAAGGGGTTAGTTGGTGTTTCGATTGGACTAGGTGCTATGAGTAAGTTCAAATCCGCATCTTCTTCCAATGAATGAGCTAACATCGAAAATCGTCAAATAGTCGATTTCGGGATCCTCCGAGAACTTGGCAAAGGAGACATCCTTCGTACTTTAACACGTAGTGGCCTTACACATCTTGAAAAGAATCACCTCGCAAAAATAATGGAAGCAGCAATCTTTGAATCCCACGATCGGAGTTCCGAACGCTCGTTCATTCTCACAGGGCTAGAGATGTTCGACAGGGTAGATGGGAAGCTAGTTGGTTCTCATGATCAGACGATGCTCTATTGGACAGAATTACCTGAATTCGGCTACTTGCAATCTTACCAAAAGACTTGGGATAGTGATCACAATACAAGCCAAAAATTGAGCTTGAAAGAACAGATTCTCTCTCTTGATGATGCCCGAGCTTGTTCGAAGCTCCTAGATGCTTTTCTGGATTTCTTAGCTGGCTTACTAGGTTACGAAAGTACTGTCTTTGAGCCTATGAATCCGTTGGCCGCTTATGGATTGGATTCTCTAAGTGGAGTCTCTTGTCAGTATTGGTTTCATAGAGGTGCGTTACTCTCTTCCTTTGAACTTTCTTTCTGTACTGACAATTGGTGACTTCAGAGCTTGGAGTCAGCATCACTGTTCCGGAAGTGGTGGGTGCTGGTTCCTTCAATGAACTTGTTAAGAAAGTCTATGATCGTATTCAAGGGCAGTTGGATGGGTAAAAGAGAGAGAGAAGTATGGAAATGGTAAGAAACAAGTAATACAGAATTAATGTTTTAGTCTCACATCTTTCTCGATCTTGTTCTTCACACCCACGTGGATTTGCTGCTTAGTATTATCAAGGCCTTTCTTTGTATCACATTTTCTCAGAAACAGAGAGCAGGTCTCAACGTTTACTATCCCGATTGCACTAGATGTCCATGGTAATCTCGCGAGAACAAAGAAGTTAAGCGACGATAACTAGGCAGTAGGATTCTACTCGCGCATAAATACTAGGTTGGCTTCTCGTCCGTTCGTAACTTTCATACTCGAAGCCGATACTCAGAAACAGTCATGGCTGGTAAGAAATTATCATCGTGGGATAAGAGTGGAACTTCAGCACCAGATCAGACCGAAGCGCCAGATCAAACCCTGAACATGCAACAGTCGAAAGCTGCATCGCATTCTCCAGCAACGCAAGACGAGTCGACAAGTGCAGTAGGATCTGGCAAATACGAAGAATTGGGCGTGGAAGAGTTGCAACTGCTCCTTGTCCTCGTGTATGGTCATCGCTACCATGACTTTTCGGGCACAAAACAGGAAATTATCTCTCAACTAATGGAGAATGACGCCGCATATGCACATCATTTCATGACCTTAGCACAGCTATCAAAAGCTAACGATATCCAACCTCAAGAATCAGGAGCGAATACGTCTTCTTCATTTGCCCTGTTCCGAAAGCTTCCAGTCGAGCTCCGTGTTGAGATCTGGAACTTGGCTATTCCAGGCCCTCGAGTCCTTAAACTCGAGCTCTTCATGCGAGTATTAATTCCTGGTCAATTTCGGTTCGGGTTTCTCATACATCCTCCCACTTCCGGCTTATTGAGAGCTTGCAAGGAATCTCGCACGATCGCCCTCAAAAAGTTAACTGCTCGAGTCCCATCTTTTAGCAAGGATCGTGAGATTTGGTTTGACCCCAAGAACGACGCTATCTATGTGCCGAATTTTCACAGGCCCAAGTATTACCTCAACGAAAGACTTGAAATAGGAATAGTGTCGTTCAAGGGAGACAACGCTTGTTTTGAATCTTCTCTATACACAGACACTGATAAGTCAATTTTCAAGGATATTCAAACTCTTGTTTGTGCGGACGACGATTTTAATCTTTTTGAGATATTGCGCAGCTTCAACAGTTTCAATTGCCTTCAAGGGATCCAGACCATTATTGCCTTCTCTGGTAGCTATTACAGTGGTGGTTCTGATTACGAGCTGGAACGAGTCAAAGAATTCGCAGAAGTCTCTGCAGATATCAAAGACAGTGAAATGTTTCAAACATACAATCGCCCCACGCTGAAGTCTGTGAGATGCCTCAAGGAGCCGAAAGCAGTAAGACTTTGGTGCTGAGTTTGCGTTGTTGGTATTGTATTTGTGTGGGGCAAGAGAAGCAAAAGAGGAAATGGACTTCTCAAGTGGCCCTTGCACTTAGTGGTGAGATATACTCAATTTAAACCACAATCAAAGACATGAATGGATGTTTCAGAGCATAGTATGTGAAGTAAGATGTGAACTACTATTAGAGATTGCTATTGCTTTAGCTAAATGTTTACTTACTCTTAAAATAGCGATTCTTCTGCTCACAGGTAATCTAGGTAGCTTGTATTTGTGTTACTAACATTCTAAACCTGGTCAAATCTTTTATTACTTAGTAGATAATACAAACCTGTTATTATATAGGAGGGTAGATTTCTTTAACAGCTCACATACATTGTATTAGCAAGTTGGGGCGATATCTTCTGCTCTGTACAACATTCAGTGTTATAGAAGTCGTTGCTGCAATTATCATTCATTATAAACTACATTTATTCTCCCACAATTAAAAGTGTTATACAATTGTTGTGAGACTGCCACTTAGTATTCTTAATCCTAATTAGGTAAAGGTTAGAGAAGTATGTTCTCTCTTTACCTTCCCCGCTTAGTCCTAGTCTGTATTATGAGCATGGCGCAACCGACCTGTAAGAACTAAGCTCCAAATCCCACTCATGTACGTCAACAGTCAGATGCTTGTGATCATTTCCAAATCCCGTACATGACTATACAGCTCGCCAATTCTCTCTTATTGCTTCTCTATCCCGCCAAAACTCATATTTTGAAACTACCCGCTGATCAGTGCATAATTGTAATCTATACAACAAAACAAAAAAGCTCGAATCTGTACAGCGCTATGGCACCAACACTACCAGTACCAGACCCAATAGACCCATCCTTCGTCCCAAAGACATCCATAAAAACTGTCCCAGCAGCTAAAACATCTATCGAAGAAATTCTCGCAACACTCGATACGGATAGTGGTATCATTCTAACAGATTTCGTCAACACCACAGAACTCGAAGCAATTGCCGAGGAAACAGCACCTTATTATGAAAATAAAGGGCCACCTGGCCATGATATAGTGCTCATCCCTAAAGAAACAGTTCTCCTCGGTGGTCTCGTAGGGAAATCTAAAACCGCAGCAAAATTATGCGAACATCCTACGCTAAAAGAACTTCGAGACCGGATTCTAGTCGAGAGATATGATTACAAACAAGAAGGGCTTCCAGTTAGAAAGATCACTATTGCGCCTTTATTGAGTGTTAGTCTTACATTTAATGTTGGGTATGGAGCTCCAAGACAGAGACTCCATCGTGATGATAACATATGGGGTACTAAACATGCTGCACCGATTAAGTTGGAAGAGGAGACTCAGTTTGCGGTTTTGATTGCTGGTGTTGATGTTAAGAGGGAGAATGGTGCTACTATGTTCGTACCCGGCAGTCATCGTTGGGATGATGAGAGATTGCCTTCAGTTGATGAGATTTGTTTCGCTGGTATGTAGACCTTTAAACCCCTATACTCTTTCTATTGTCCAAAAATCAAAGTCTTTTTTAACGTAAATTCTAGAAATGAAACCGGGATCTGCACTTATATTCCTCTCATCTGCATATCACGGAGGTGGACATAATTCCGTACCTGGGTTCACGAGAACAGTACATGGATTGTTCTTCTGTCGAGGGAATCGACGTACGGAGGAGAATCAGTTCTTGGCTATTCCGCAGAGTACGGCTTTGGGGATGAGTGATGAGATGTTGAGTTTGCTCGGGTATAAGAAACCCGATACTACTCTGGGTTTGGTTGAGAGTCAAGATGCTTTGGCTTATGTGCGGTCTAATCTTGTTAAGACTGATGCCTAAATTAGTGGATATTTTATTGTGGTAGTATTGTGTTCTATAATATTATATATTTCTTGCTTAAGGTGAGAGGGGTATCATTTATATACACAACAATAACGCTGATCTTCGTGCTCGCTTGCTCTTAACCTCTAAGAACCGCTGTAATCCCATCTCTGAACAAATTCTTCGAATAGAACTTGTGGAAAGTAAATATGAAGGCTGGAACTACCGGTTTATTTACCGTTGGATTGCAAGTAATGCTTGAGTACCAAATTGTAGCTCCATGCTCCTTGTTTCCTTCGGCTGAATCGCGTATGAGCTCGAAGCGGTGCATGCCAGCGAAGCCACTTTGATTGTCTCCGTAGCCAACCTCAACAAAGCTAATTGGAGTATTGACTCCTGTGGAATTGGTCTCATTGGCCGTTTTGGAAGTTGACAAAATGTTTTTATTTAACAGCATGAAGTTTCCCCTGAATAGAACGGTATGGACTGGTGGTAACGTTTCAGAGGAAAGGTGGACTGGTTAACGTTTCAGAGGAAAGCTCTAGTCCAGAAATAATCTCTTGACCTTTCGTTTCGATTCCTAAATCAACAGTCTCTCAGTACTCTTTTTCACCTGTCTCATAACCAGAAAAGCTATAATAACATACCAGCAAACTTCACAGGGACAAATTTCCTTCCAAACAGTCCCAAGATTGCCAATATAGTCCGTTCAGGAGTAAATATCCAACCACCAAAATAGCCCTTCATAAACCTCGCAAGAATCTGTTCATCTGAGAGATTGGGAATTTCGGATTCTGAAAGATGGATGGAATAGCTATCTTTTATGGCTATGTGGTCTCGAGGATTTACGATTTTTAGTGAGGGTGAGGATGAACATAATGGAGATAGCGTTTCGGTTGATCTGATGGTTTTTGTCCTTGTATGTGGAAGTGGATGGTTAATGAGGTAAGTTTGAATGAGGAGTGCTGTTGCTGGGATAGCTAGTGACGAGATGAGGGCTGTTCGTAATGTGACGATGGGAGGCATTTCAGTTAATATAAAATCTTGTAAATAAAGTTTTCTTTTCTTTTAAAATCAGAAGATGGGGGATCTGTTGACATAAAATGCATGGATATACTCCGTCTTATATATGCAAAAACCCCTGTGAGTCAATAAGTGGAATTCCGCTTGTTGTCCGCTTTCTTCCGGGATCACATGATCTTATATAGTGACATGAAAAGGTATCTTCCTCTAGTGATGTTCAGAATGATTCAATTGTTAGTTATTCTCTTATATGAATTTTTATAAGTGAAGTGTATGTTCTGGAATTAGTCGTGTGTATGCCCTTCAACTTACTTCAAGTAGACTATTCCAGATTTTTAGGTACCTCTATTTGCTTGAGATTTTCGCATACTTTGCTTGGGCTAGGTTTTACAACTAATCCTTTTCTACTTCTTCTCTCTCTGGAGCTTAAACTAGGTACAGTAATCTCCTTTTGGAGCATGGCAAAATTTAGCAGTAAGGAGACTGGCATGTCTAGGTAGTTCGCTTAGTACAAAAGACATGGAAAGGGGGAGCGGAAGTTCTCGCTTAATTTACGCGTACAAGAAACACCACAAACATGATGGATAATGTCCTGCATATGCTCAGCACCTGCTGAGCACCTGCTAAGTAGTTGAAAAAATTATAATAGACAGATTTGGCATGTATGTACTGTGTCTGCTCCAGGTGGGATTCTAACTTATCACAATTGATTAGAAGCAAGAAATAGAATTTTAGATCGCTATTTACGATTTTCAAATAAGCTACTATTCACTTCTTTTCCTGCACTCTTGCACCATTTGATCTTATTACAATGTAACAATGCACAGACCATCTACTTGCCGTTTGACGCGCTAAAACCTCTTCTACACAACATAACACCTAACCAACGAGATCTTAATCTCTTGCCTGACTTCTAAACACCCAATACCACCACTTCAGTATGGAATCAGCTCATATATTAGCTAGCCTAAGCGTTATTGACGAGGAGGCAATTGCTGCTACTCTAAGACGATCACGAACGAGCACCACGCCATCGTCCCAAAGAGAGGGGCTCAATACGATCGAACATGACGAAGATGATCTCGAGTACGTACCGGGTTTCTTGTATGGTACATCAATCAAGCGCCCAAAGAAGAAACAAAAGAGGAGAATGGGTTCTAGAAGCATTTTTCTGGAGGACACTGATGTTGAGTGCGAGGATGAAGAAGATGACAAGTTCGAGATATATCCATCCATCAAGCCGGCATCGAGAAAGATGGCTTACAACTTGCCATTGGAGTCGACCTCACGTGCTGAAAGAAATATTTCAAACCAGAGAGATATAACAAATCATATGACGAAGACTGTGATAAAATCATGGCTTTCTTCATCGGAGACTTCTCTGGAGTTTCAACTTGCAACATTGCATAAAAGTGTTCGAGAAGTTACGTCAAACGTAGAAATGAATGAAGAGATTCAACAAATCTTCGAGGAACATAGTAATACTCTTGTTAGAATTGTAGTTAAGGCTTCCGCGTCACTCAAGTTTTCCAGAGCTACCATCCAATCAGAAAACCACGCTACGAATTCTGTAAGTAGTTCATGCTCTGACAGTGGATGACAAATGCAGAAGAAGCTATTAATTTATCAATTTTAGTCTGCGCCCTCCGCAACCATGCTCAATTCTACCATATCATTGCCTGCTGAGATAGAACTACCTACTCAGCTTCCACTCAAGGCTTCGGTTCGCTGCCATGACCTTTTCGACAGACCGCAAGTCCGTAGATTGAAAACCAACCAATTTTGGACGAGAAAGGGAAAAGAGGTCTCTTTAGAAGATAAAAATGGTGGCCATAGACTATATGCAGCGCTCATGTTTACACGTGGAGAAGAGAAACTGGGAAAGGAAAGATGCAATAACTGCCAGAAACGTAATGAGCCTTTTGCTGGCTGCATTATTATCGGAGATGCACTAAGCTGTGCCTGTTGTACTTACTTCAGAGGGAGGAATGCTCATAATAGCTGTAGCTTTGAGATGGAAGCGAAAAAGTAGTAGTGGAGATTTCATTTGCTTTTTGGAGGGAGGGAAGGCTTCAACGTTATGATATGGAACAATCTATGTTTCCATTACATAAACTGAAGCTTTGATTGAATTGCATAAATACGAAGTTGACAAATATCTACGTATTCTCTTTTGCAATGCTTTGCGTTACTAATATAGTAAAGCTTCCATAAGTACCTAAGGAGCTCGCTTCATCCTCAGCTATCAGTGCTCTGTAAAAATCTATAGGCTCCTTAGATCATAAGTTCTTTTTTAAGTACTTTGTCAATCTCTCAGAAATCATCTAGCAGCTATCTTCATTTTTATAACAGATATCATGGCATCAAGCATTCTAGATTTAGCGCACTTGCTAGGTCACGTGCGTGCTGCTGCTACTTTCGTGCTCTATATAAACAAACCTTAACCCTCTTAGTTTATTCTAGCTAAAATCCAGTAGATTTCCATCCAGTTTAAGAAAGCCGAGTTGGATGGGAAACCAGTTGAGGTGGAGGACATGAGGAAGATTGAGAATGATGGTATCGACAGCCTCGAGATGAGCGGTAGTAATGATGAGGAAAGAATAAGCACGGTTGAGTTTAGTGTAAGAAGAGAAAGGACGCCTGTAGAGCTGGCAACTGATTGAGGACCACCTGCACTACCCTTTTTAAAAGGTGGACCTGAAGCGAGCGTTGGCAAACTCAAGCAACTCCTGACTCCTTCTTAAATGGATACAAAGCCACAATTGCTCGTAAATAACCTCCTTAATGGAACGGCAACATGGTTATGACTAGAATAGAATTATTTACAGAGACAGGTTTAGAATTCCTAGCACTTCTCTATTCTAAGTAGAACTTACCAATGCTAGCTTAAATATTAAGAATCTCCGAGGCTTAGCAATTACAACGTTGTAGCGTAACTAGTTACAATAGCTTAATATAGTCAACTCTACATAATTTACCAGAAGTAAGAATCCACTTTATATTCTAGTGCCTTCTCTATAATACTAATACCCAATGAGAACCATCCTGCTGTGCATTCTCCATTTACCAATGATAAAGTAAGAAATGACGAACAACAAAAGCAACGCCCAACAAGCTTACACCACTCTTCACAACACCCAACAAACCATTTTAGATACTTCCAAGCGCTTTACTCTTATTAAAATGAACTGGAGCAGGTAAATAATCAATAAAGTTAGCCTTCGCAAGTATCTGCGTATATGCATCACCAATGGGAGTATTCTGCATCATCATAAAAGCCATGGCGATGTAAGCCTGGAGACTATCGAGTCCTTGGACACGTGTGAGTGCACGAGCATGGTATGCAACCTCCGAAAGGCGTGGTTTTTGAACTTCCTGGTAACGACCAAGCGCCTGACTGATAATCGCTGATGTAAGTTGAGACCCCTTTTCCTCTTCTTCCAAGACTAAGATTTTCTTCAAAGAACTAGCGAGTGTACCAGCCCCTTCGATGGCACTGTTGCCGCCTTGTCCTATATTCACAGTCATCTAGAGGCACCGAGTTAGCTAGCATATTGATAGACTTAAGTAAGATATAGAAAACAACAGGCAGAATATCAACAATTTTTACCTTATGTGCAGCATCTCCCACCACAACAAAACGTCCGAAATGCCAATTTTTGCAAACCCCTTCATCCATAGGCAGTAAAGCGGCCATCTTCCGATTCTTCCAGATATCTCCAAAAATAACAGTTTCCGTTATTTTCGCCTCCAGATTAGCATTCGCAAGTTCCTCGGCATCTTTAGCCGAGAATTTGGGAGAGTTCGGCCATGTGTAGATCTCGTTCATTTTTTGATAGAGAGAGAAATAGACTTCTCCATTCAATCCGATGAAGGTTAAAAACGACGAAGGCTTGCCATAGACTACATTCGATTCACCACCTGGTAATCCGCCTACAGGGTCCGAGATGCCAAATAGACATGAGTACTCTGATTTGAACGCTAGGCAGAGAAGATTAATTACCTACTCGAATAGTGGGAGTATAGAGAATATCTTTTCTTACTAGACTTATCTTCTTCCTCCGTCCGAGGTCCAGCAGCATGTTTATACCGCCACATTTCGCTTCGAACGGTACTGTGAATACCATCGCAACCTGCAACAATGTCGCCCTTGTAAGAAGAACCATCCTCAGTGAAGACTTCAACACCGTCATCTGACTGCTCAACTCGTATAACTCTACTTCCTTTCCCCGCATGAACCTTGTTCTTATCTGGCAGCTTATCATACAGAAGTTGGACTAGACGTTGTCTTGTTAAGAGACATGCCGCGTAACCGAACCTAAAGTCAGATACAGTAGTTAGATCAGATAAAGGCTTAGAATTTTTGGGTTAAGAAAGTACTTTTTAATATTTACCTCTGTTGTAGTAAAGCTCCATCGAGACCACTTTTGAAGGCAGCACCGCTTGAGAGACGCAAATTGACGTTCGACATAGGATCAACTAGCTGTCTGAGATCCTTGTAGATTCCCAACTGGTCAAGAACCATAGCACCATTTTGAAAAACAGCAATCGAAGCACCGATAGGAGGAGCAATTGGGTAGGCGTCAAAAACTTCAAAGTCGATGCTAGCGAGGGTAAGACTGTGTGCCAAGGTCAAACAAACCGACGATAGATCCGCCAACAATGATTACTTTCATATTGTAAGTTTTCGTAGAATTGGATCAAAGCAAAGGTGGCTGAACTTAATATCATTCGAATTTGAGAAGTTAAAGCTATATATAGTAATAGCAGAAACTTTACTCAGGTGAGTGTCCTCTTTGTGGTACTGTAGTCCTGCTGGTCAGGGACATCGTTCGATTCGAATAGACATCGGACTCTTTACACCCGTGCCGTGATTTTCGGGGACCAATATTCCATGCCAACTTTTATAATGAGCCTAAATTGTCCTAAAAGATCACGTTCTTTTGATGGGACTGGTACAGGATTTTGTGAAGCATCGGACTACGGCGACTTCTTACGAAGAAGCCCTCGCTTCCCGGAAACCGGATACCTCCTTTTCTCCGTAGGCGAAGTCTAGAAGTCTACCATGACGGGCCTGTTGTCTGAGTATCAAGATCCTACGAGGCCTTGCACTTTGTATAAGTAAAAGGCTTCTCTCGTAGATGTGCACTCATAGAAGTAAACACGCGAATGTCTACGAATCCTCAAGCCAACACTCTCATATCCAAATAACCATGGTTCACATTCTTATCCTCGGTGCTTCCGGACGAACAGGGAAATACGGCGTGCAATACGCTCTAGAAAATGGTTCGAGAATACTTTTCCTTTCCAATCTCATCACAGTAAGAAAATTAGGGGGGAAAAGACTACTTACTAACTTCTAGATTCTCGAAAAAACAAATAGGATACACAGTTACTGCCATTGTCAGAGATGCAACTTCTTTACCACCACATAAAAGATTAAATATCAGCATTGGTTCCGTATATCGGCAAGAAGATGTCGATCGTACAGTGGATGAATTTGCTCCCTTTGATGGTGTAGCTGTATTTCTAAATATGAAGCGAATCTCTGATAACCCTTGGTCTAAAATACTCGCTCCGCCCATGTTCATCACAACAGCAGTCAAGAACGTTTTGACGGCTCTCCAACGAACCGGTAAGACCGGTTCACGGATTGTAGTCATGAGTGCTCTTGGTGTGGGCGATAGTTGGGGTGTTACTTCATGGATACTACGGTTCTTGGTCTCTCATAGCAATATGAGGGTGGCGTATGAAGACCATAACGCTATTGATCGTGAACTCCCATCTTTATGTGTCGATAAGTTCGAATGGACATTAGTACGAGCTACTATGCTGAAGGAAGACGGAAGGAAGACAGTAAGGGTGTTTGGCGGCAATGAAGTTGGCGCTGGGTCTAGTATCATCACGAGGCAAAGTTGTGCGGAATGGATGGTTGACGTTGCAAGTGGTGTTGAGGGTTCTAAGTATAGTAATAAAGCATTTATTGTATCGAATTAGCTTTGGTATCATGCAACCTAGAATAAAAAAACATAAAAAAAACAGCTCTCTATTCCTCTTAATATTATGTAAGCTAGAAATCAGGTAATTTATATGTCAGCTGCCCCTAACATCATATATACATGCTCTGTTACACTTTATTTGTTCTATAATTAAGACCTATTTTTTTTAAAAAAAGTTTACATAACACCCAAACCTACAAAACACAAAAAAGGAGAAAGAAAAAAGAATAAAAATAACAAGTAAAGGCGTCCTAAGAATGTTAGGCAAATTTAGGCAAGGAATTATGGTAGTACGCTAACGATGATTCCATCAATTAAGCCAGGTGGAAGTAAATTTGTATAAAGCCCAATATTACAGTAAGTGAGATGGTTACAGATTTTAACATTCAAGAAGCAAGATAATACTCACCACAACATGCAATATACTTTAAAGTGATTAAAATTGTGTCTATTCATGGTATTTTGACTTCTATATACTATCTATGGAACCACTTCATGTCGTTATATAAGTAAGCACCTCAACTAACACGGGCAAATATAATATATACAGCTTGTAAAAGATAATACCACATCCATCAACCTAACTCGTCAACTCCGAATCCAAAACATATATACCAAACTCCTCGGGGAGGTTTGGAATAGAGTCTCGCTAAACCTCAACCTTCTCAACATAGACATCCTTAGCCTTATCACCATCGTAATGTGTCTCAACAACCCCACCACCCATAGCGCCGCCAGCATAAGAAGCCCCAACAATATCCTTAACACGCATGATATGACGACCATGACGCATCCAATGGAATGAGACATAACCAAGAACATAAATGAATCCAATCAATGGAACAATATATGAAATTCTAATACCAGCCGAATCAGCAATGGCGCCCTGAATCGGTGGGAAGACAGCTCCGCCTGATACTCCCATGACGAGGATACCGGCTCCGCGTCTAGTGTGACGACCTAGGTTTGCAGTTCCTAGTGTGAAGAGTGTTGGGTACATGGGAGCTTCGAAGAAGAAGATCACAATCAGGATTGCAACGGCTGGTGTACCGGAGCCGGCGCAGATGTAGGCATTGAGAACTAGGGCACAGATGGCGTAGACCATGAGTAGGAAATCAGCCTGGAAGATGGTAGCTAAAGCTGTGGCAATAAATCGGCCGACGGTGAAAGTTATGAGAGCATATGATAGCATGTTCGAAGCTTGAGCAGATGTGAACTTGGCGTTTTCGGTAGCGTAGTTGATGAAGAAAGAGGCGATTGTAACCTGAGCACCAACGTAGCAGAATTGTGCTACGAATCCGAAGAACATGTTGTACTGTTTCCAGATAGAACCACTACCAATCTCGTTTCCATTCTCGTCGACAGCGAGCATCTCTTCAGTTGTTGAAGAGTTGAGCATCTCTTCTGATACCTCAGGAAGCTTAGCGACGAGGAAGAGAACTGCGATAGCTACACCAGCACATGCAACTGCAAGATAAACAAATTGAACATTGACCAAGTTGTTTGCGTTCTTGCCCGAGAAGAAGAATTTGGATGCGATGAGAGGACCGATGAAACTGGCGACTCCGTTCCATGATTGACAGAATTGGAGACGAGCTGAGGCGCTTGCTGGGTCACCGATAACAACTGCGTAGGAGTTTGCAGCAGTCTCGAGTGTAGCGAGACCGCAAGCAATGACCAGGGTGCATGCACAGAAACCACCAAAGGATGCGAGGCGATGATCGTAGGTACTGAAGTGCGCAGTTGGCCAGAAGAATATAGCTCCGAGGGAGTAGAGAGAAAGACCCATGAGGATGGTGACTTTGTATCCCTTACGTTTCATAACCTCAGCAGCAATAGGCGAGAAGAGGAGATAGCCTCCACCAAAGTAGACAACCTGAAGACCAGTTGACTGAAGCTTTGTAATATCGAGAACAGTTTGGAAATGTTTATTCAGGACATCGAGAAGACCATAGGAGAACCCCCATAGGAAGAACAGGGAGATGACGAGGGAGAGAGGGAAGATCAGGGCCTTTCCACGCAGGAAACCTGATTCCAAAGGCGTCGTTGAGATGGGAATTCCACCAGCCATCTTGAAAGCTTTTGAAGACAAGGAGGAAGATAAGAATGATCTGGGGGATTTAGATGAGCCCTGGAGGACAGAGAAGGAAGCGATGAGAGGAGGATGATGCTGATGATGGTCAATTGCTGTTGTGGGAAATTCATACTTTATATGAATTCTTCCCCTCACATCTGTAACAGTCTCCAGACCCCAGCATGTACTTCCGTCTTCTCTCTCTCTCTCCACGTTCCATAGTGCATCATGGCCTAGCCAGCTTCTGGACTCTTGTCGTCGTGACGAGATACATGAGCAAGTGGATCTACGTTCATCCGGGAATCTACCAGCATCAGTCTGTGGCGTTTTGCAGAGGGCCGGCACTTGTGATCTGGTGCTCAGATCCAAGGCTGTCGTGCCATGGTACTCTCTCACCGGTCTCTGACGGGTCTTCTAGAGAGAAGCAATTGGACAAGCTCTTGAACCACCAGCCACAAGCTTGTATCTTGCCGCCGAGAGAGTGGCCGAAGTAGGCATTGAGTGAAGCAGATCTCATGCTGCCCAGGAAGTAAAGATGGTTAACAGAACGACTAAGTAAGGCTCCTACCGTCGTCGTCGGCTAAGATCCCTGCTTTTACAGCAACTGGTTCGCGAAGGGACTTGCAGTTGGAGTGATTGGCCTGCGCTCGGCCCTGGCTCGACGCCGCAAGAGGTTAGACCATTTCCCCAACCTTTCGGGGCTTGATTGTCTTCGGGGTCATTGTGGAACCGTGGAGTGCTGATGTACCCCAATCTTGTCCACATCGCCGCATTTCAGATCATCTGACTTCCACCCCGATGTGCAACCGCAAACGACCATTGCTCGAAAGAATGTTGCGCTTCAACAATTGGAGAAGGCGGCTCTGCAGTTCAGCTCATTCGGAGACGTAGAGACAGAGACGCAAGTGCTATCTATCGGCTGGCTTGGAATTGTTGGGCATGCACTCGACATTCGACACCCCGCAAACTCCACTTCTCACTTCTCTCATTCTGGGTAATCTCCGTCTCTTTCTTTTCAACAAGTTGCAACACCAGCAAGATCAACCCCTGTTTCCAAGAAGCCTGGGCTGCATATACTCAAGGACCACATACCTAATGGAGGCAGGATTTGATAAATGAATACAGTAACGACCTCTATGCATATAGGAAAACCCCCTCAGACGCTTGGCAACAGAGATTGATTGGAAGACTTCCCAGTTTGTGTGCTTCGATGGTATAATTGTCGTTCATAAACATAAACACCTATCACGCAAGACAATTCAAGGCATTCTTTCAAACCTCAAAGTGTGCATGGGAGTATGATATAAAGTAAGTCTGATTGGATGGATCACTTGTGGACGGCCAGCCCGATCAAATGAACGAACTGGAGACGCCTCCATGAAAGAATATTGTTCCTACTGTAAGAAGGAAGTTTCCTGCAGGTGTAGCATGTAGAACGCAGTCACCGCAACCCAACCTCTTCGTAAAAACTCTCGCTGATCCCTTTTAGCTTAGCACTAGAGCATGCATACATCTTCTAGTCTGCTTCTAGTGACCTTCTAGAGGCGTATGTTCTTGAGCCATCGGCTTTTGAAGGATATCTGACCAATTAGCTGTCATCGGCATCTCCTTCTCGTCATCTTCTAAGAGCAATTGGGAAAGACGACAGGAATGGTAGGGTAATATTCACATAGGCCTTTACAATCCTGCTTTGGTGCCTTCCCGTCCCTAATCCGAGATCGCAGTCGGAAGAAAGGAAATGTTTCTAGAACAACAGTGGAAGGAGAATCAGGTTCCAGTGACTTACATGAGAACTTCAAGTTTGTATATGAATTATCCTTGACCTTGTAACTACAACAAGTCTGTCGAGAACAAGAGCATCCCTAGGGCATCAGTGTGCGTGAATAAGCTTCAGGAATGAGCTAAGAAGGCAGATAAGCCTTTAGCTGCATTGTACCATCGTAGGACCTGAACTGTGCATGTCCCTTGGGAGCCTCGATATTTAGAACGTGGCGCAAGTTTCTTATCTGCTCATCTTCGTGGCAAAGGATGTCAAGTATCGTGGCCTGGATCCTTATTACACAAAGATAAGAAAGATCCGAAGTCCAGCCCTTACTGCGGGAGTCAGAGAATCAAGTCACATCGGTATTGTATCGGTAGAGGGGCTTTGGTAAACGCTCGTCTTTGACTGGGCATTCCTTGTATGTATGCTTTTAGCAGCCAGCCTTACTAATAAAGTCCATTCAATCCATTCCATCCTCCCTCATTATAATAGATATATTCTGCTGGCGATATCATAAGAAAAAGATATGCCGTTAAATCAGTAATGTGCATAGCTGATTTGATGCCTGATCTCTCAACCCCAAACGCCGCTTCAGCCCAAAGATAAGCACAAGCAACAGCAATGCAATACTGGGTATCTCAAAAGAAAAAGTCCTTGGAGCATATAAGCCTATCAAACGCCACAACCCCAGCACGCCCAAACCACTCGCCCTTATCAATTCCAGGCTTCCTCGTGATCCGATTCATGGCTACCAATACTCTTCTTCCTAGGATGACCAGATACGCGGGATTTCGAAGTGGACCGAGCTCGCTTCTTTCGGTTTCCTGGAGTTCCTGCAGCCTTTCTCTTTCGACCTCTCCCACTGCCACCAGGTGGACCTGGAGTACCATCATCACCTTCATCATCACTAGGTGTTGCGAGTCGGGTCCTCTCTGCATCCTCATCGCCTTCAGCTGTGAGCTTGAAATCTTCGTCGACGCTTAACAACTCTACGAAAGAGCGACATTGAGCCATCATCGATGCTTGTGAAGTTGACGAATTCATTATAGTACCCATCTCCTCCCATAGCTTGTCACCATTGATGCCCGGGGCTTTCACGGGAGGTTTGTTTAAATCCTTTGTCGCAGCTTTGCCTTTTGTTTCTTTTCGATTCGTTGTTAGACCGTATTGACGACGAAGATACGTCCGCGTCTGCCAAAGAGAAGAAAGAACCATTGAAAATGCAGTGAGCTCGCCCAGCCGTGCTGGGTTGACCACAGGCTCGATGGGTTGAGCAACGCCATTCTCATCGACCTGAGAGGGTTGGTCCATTTGCACGTGGAATATTTCTGTCTCGATGGCGTGCGCAATACCAGTCCCAGTCCCCGACACAACCTTCTCCATTGCGGAGATTGCCGACATCAGTTCGTCAATAGAAGCATATTCGAAAAATGCCATATTCTCAATGATAAACTGCGAGAACTCAAGATGCTCAGGCAAAGATTCATACTCCATCTTGACGGGGTCAAAATCAATTCTCTTGCAAAGAGCTTCATAGAACTTCTTGCGGTTCTTTGTCTTGCTGATCTTCAGGACTTCAATCATACGGTGAAGCTTTGGGACGTAAGGATTTATTGTAGCACCTTGCACGTTTTTGGTCACGTCTCGGTGATAGCAATATGCTTGATAGACACCACTCATGTATTCCTTCTCCAGAATGGTTTCATGCTTCTCGTGAGCGGCTCGGTGTTCTTGGAAAGCAAGTTCGGAGATCTTAGTATTTTGTGACGTCTCCAAGGCGATTAGAGCTTTGGCAGTTTCTTTGGGGTGAACCAAGCCCTGCCGATTGATACTAGCGAGGACTTCCGTGGCAAGAAGGGCTTGATCATCCTGAGTGGCCAATGCAATGCGAATGATGTCGGCTAAAAACATTTGAGCAATAGACAGCGCAACACCATCACCTTGACTGCCACCCATTACCCCTAACTTAGCAGCAGGATCTGCTGCAGAGCCTGGTAGTGCTTCGGCCCCTGCTTCAGATCGCTTTTCTTCGATGGCTAAGAACTCTTTCCACGATCGCAAGATGATTGTCTCCAAAGCCGTATTTCCTTCATCAAACACCTCTCTGAAACCGGTATATATATTCGCGGAAGTGAAATTCTTGGGCCACGATTGACAAACCATACCAATGGCCTCCATTGCAGCCTTTCTCACATCGACTGGCTGTTTAGGGTTCGCAAATGGTGCGAATGTGTCGGCCATGAGTCTTGAAACATTTCCCTTCATGCTTGGGAATCGCTGTTTGAAGTTTGCTAGTTGAGGATCAAGATTGCAGTGTTTCCCAAGCATACCAGTGATCGTAAGCAGCTTGATAAGAGACGGGATATCTTCAGGTCTACTTGGATGGTGGAGATCATCATTCTTCTTGGCCGTTATCTTGGTCAGGGTTTGTATTGCTGTGCTCGCAAGGTTCTTATAGTCATCCAGCGTTTCACTGATAATCCATAGACAGGCCATGAGATCATCTAATATGAACTTGTTCATTCTCGTGATACTTGGGAATAGCTGGTTCCGAATCGCTACAAGAAAATTGTTATGTGCCTTAGACATATGTGGTAAGACATGGCGGAAGATAACCACAACAGAGCGATAAACCGCCAAGTCATCTTTCGCGCCAACGTTATTGACATATGGCTGAAGAAGCATGATTTGATCTGGGGTGAAGAGCTTTGCATTTGACTTCGCAAATATAGTGAGGACTTGTAAGGCGTTTCGTGCTGAAGGTGCGTCTGAGCCTTCATTCGCTGGATTATCAATAATGGTTTCGAACATGGCTGCAACTAAGGCTGTGCAGACTCTGAAATTGGCGGCAGCAGCTTTAGAGCTTTCAGAAAGCATGCTCTGTAGTACCTTGTCTAAAACGCTGGACATATCGCTTCCACGATGCAATGTTTTGGTCATTAGAGCGACTTGATCAGCCAAAGCGAGTTTGAACTGAGGAGATGTCTCATTGGACAAGGTGGGCTGGTAGAAAGGCGACAGCCAAACTTCCTCAATAGTTTGCCGTGCTAATTCCTGGACTCCTTCATCAAAATCAGTCACTCGATGAAGAAGCGAGTCCGCGATAGAACTTCTAATCTCTTGCTTTGAGTTTCTGAGATAGATATCTTTGCAGAGTTTCATTGCGCGCTTGCGTACGTACGCCAACACCACCATCAGTCACCCGCTGCAAGATGCTTGGAATCATTCCTTCTTCAAGCGTTGGCCGTAAGGTGATACATTTTCCGATAAGACCTAAAGCAGAATCACGAACTTGCACGGAAGGATCGTTCGCACATCGAAGAATCAAAAGTCGAACAGTGTCGTTCCGATCAAGAATAGTCGGATCGGTTTCGAGCAACTGATTGACACTTTTGATGCTCTTGCTACGTACTGTTGCTTGCTCGCTAGCCATAGATGTAAGAAGGATCTGGAGTACTCGACCGAAAGATTCGCAGAATTGAGAGTGTAGGAGGATTACTCCATAGGCTAGTTTTGCTTGGTTAATAGCAACAGAGTTGAAATCATATTCTCTTGAGAGCCATTTCTTGTCTGACAACATCATCCGGAGCCTGAAAGCTAGGCGTCCGTATTCCTGTTCCGTTTGCTCATGGTCATCATCTTCATCGCTGATCAACTCATAAGTTGAGGTAACCTTGGCAGCCCACTCGCTCGTAAGAAAACTGACTGCACTGTCTAATTGCTGCGTGTCCGGACCACAACGTTCTTGCAGGCTTTCGAGCGATGCGCGATATGGTCCAGTCCAGGCCACAATATCTTCGAAACAGCTTTTCTTTTCTAAAGAAACTATGGCCAAGCGCGACAAATATTCGCCCAAGTCTCCGCTGACGATATCCACCGAGTGCGCAGATTTTTGAATATGAGAATTGAGGTCTGATATGGCTGCGGCCATTAATCCAAGCAAGTCCAGCGCCATATTCTTAGCTGGGGCGGCAGTTTTATCTCCTTCGGCCAACGCCACCATCTTAAATACGAAAAGGCGCAATAGAAGTTCAGCAGCAGGCCAATCAGGATGTCTAAGACATGTGATAAAATCTTCGACGAATAGATCTAGGAGATTTCGGTATGGTGTGTGTCTCCAGACTTGGTAGACTTTTGAGCTCGATTAACGATAAATCCAACAACATAAATAGCATTTGCTTTTGCAGTGTCTAGTAACGGGGCTACGACAGCGTCGAGTTCTTGTATGGCTGTGACGTGCTGTACAACAGCGCGTCTCTCCGTATCATGAGCAGAGTGTTCTTTTGTTGCCTTTATTACGTTGCTAGAATTGCTAGCTGCATCGGGATCTCCATCTCCATCCAAAGCCTCTAAAGCCTTGCGTCTCCTCTTGGCCTTCCCTTCGTCGGGTTTACTGGCGCTGGTCTGGATGAGACGCATGATCAAGGCCGACACCAGTTGTATACTTCCACCTTCTGGAATTTTGAACTGCCGTGCACTTTGCTTAGTGACAGGTAATTTTTCAAGTGAGGTTAATATCTCGTCGTCGAAAATTCCTTGTCGCTGTGTAGGACTGTTAAGAAATATCTGTGCAAGAACGTCCATAGCTACAACTCGGAGACCATCGAACTTTGACACACCCAGTATTGAGTCTCGCTCTACATGAGCGTTCTCCACGAATATCAGACGGGATGCTGTAAACTCAAGCGTATTTAACACTGTCTCCGATAAATCTATGTTGGCCACGAGTGTTGCCATCAGCTTAAAGAGTCGCTTGCACTGTGATAAGTGGTTGAGTATAAGCTTCTTGTGGGTCGACAGAAGCTTGAAGGAGGATGGATGCAGATGCCCCCGAGCTGCGCATTTCAACAATCGGAATTACGCAGTTCTCCATCGAATTCTTGAACGCATTGAGCGCCGCCTGAATGACGTCTTCTGAGTAAAGTTGCTTTTCCTCGCGGCCTCCTGACATGAGCCGAAGACAAATTCGTGCCGCTTTCAATCCCAATTCCGAGTCGGAAATTTGCTGTGCTGTGCCAATACATCAACTTCTGATTCTCCCATTGCCTCATCGACCCTTCAGATCAACAGACTCGGTAGCTTTAAGCGCTCCGTCGCATAACCTAAGTAATCGAAGTAAGTCATCTAGTGGCACCTGTGAAAAGCGACCAAGTTCGATTATCTTCTGCAGCAGAGTGTCTACTTTGGTTTGAACAGCTGGTACTAGAACCACTTCCTCCTCGCCCATGACTACAAAGAGCGCAGTTGGCATGTTGAGACCAGGATCAAACTGGTCTTGGGCTTCGAAAATTGTTCTTAAATAGTCATGCAAACTTCGAAATGCTGCGTCAGCCTTTTCACGTTGATCTAATCCTCCTCCTGCTATTCCATCCGAGTCATCATCATATTCTGAATATTTGCGCTTCTTTGAAAGATGGCCGGGTGTTGTCGGAGAATCAGGAACCGCGACTACTTCGTAATCCTGAGGACGAAACGTAGGCGGAAGGTCAGGTATGACTACTGCTAACTGTGGATTCGAGACAGATGGAGGGAGTATCGGTTTTGGCTCTAGAGATGACTGGCCTGCAACTTGAGGAGGAGAGTCTGGAGTAGGCTGTGAAGATGTATATTCGTTGCGTTTGAACGTGTTTGGTAGACCGGGTATTATAACTTCGATCTGGGATTTGGGTATTGGAGATTTTGGTATGGCTGATTTTGGTATGGGTGATACGGCCAGTTGTGGTTTCTTCACAGGCTTCTGAGGATTTTGGGGCAACACTGCTATTGTTTGCGCAGCAACTAACGGTGTACTAGATTGCGGATTCGATCTCATGCTAGGTATCTCGACCGCGATCAATGACTTGCCTTTGTGGGCTTGAACATTTGGGGTCGCTTTTTGGGAAGGCTTCGCTTTAGGCTGGGTCGGTGGTTTTGCCTTATGTGGTGCAGTTGAGTTTCTTAACGGCGGACTTGGAGTATCTGGAGTTGGGTACCGGAATTCGACTGAAGTATTGTCGTATACCTTCTGTGCGAACGAGGTGAGTGTCATTTTGGGTGGATTTTGTGAGGTGACATTGGATGTCACCTTAGGCTGGGTTCTGAATTTGCTGTGAAGTGTCAGCTCAAAAGAATTCGCTTGCTACTGTTAGAGATTTTACTATTGTGTAAGACCTTCAGGTTGAAGAAGACGTTGAAGATGACCTAAAGTTTGTTCCAATCTTTGCGAAGTAGAATGTTGGTCTTCAGCCTCGCGGTTCAGGCTTTCAAGACCTTGTCCTGCGTTTCGCTCTGCTGACGTCGATTCGTCGACTGAGTCGAATATAGTGAGGCAGAAGATCGGAGTCCAATAGTTGGCGCAGGTATGATATCTAAAGATGGTGTTGTCAGTGGATCATTTGGTTTCTTCAAGTAGAAAAGGTAGTCAAACCTGAGTTGAATGGAACTACCGACGAGAAAGGTGAGTATGGTAGCGCTTCATCAACCGTAAATGGCCGCGATCTTGTCCGCACTCTCCCATTCCCTCCCGAAGCTCCATTTACAACACCATTCACCCTGCCGTTCTGAGGATAGCCGTTCTCCATGTTTGCTAGCAGGCAGGCTCTACCGTACTGGCAGCGCGATCAACCGCGTTGGTGCTGTTGTCCGAGAGGGACAGTTGTGCTAGACGATGCGATACAAGAAGGAGGAGGCCTGCAATCAAGAGAACTAAATGGGTTGCGACATGATGGTGAAGTGCGGCTGCAAAGCTAGCATCTCTATTCCTTACCATAAGGAAGCAGAAGAGTAGCAAGACGAGTTCATCCCACGTTAATTCTAGCGTGTCTGTAGCCTTGCGCTAGTGCCGATTTTAATCGTCCCGTGCCTGCAGCCGACCTTGACTTCATTTTTTCCCTGAGCCTCGTCACAGTACCGTAGCTTTTGGGGAACGAAAAACAACACCCAAAATGTCTGCCATTGGGTCTCTCGTTTTTTGCACGGACTGTGGTAATATCCTGGATAGTTCTACGGGAAACAAGAAGACTATCCTAGTCTGCGACTGCTGTGGAGCTGAAAATAAAGGTATATATAAATCTCGGCGCGACCGACCTCGACTTGACTGACAAATTTTTGCAGATACTGCTTCAAAGACAATTATCACGAAAACTAAAGAGTCCTCTTTTCCTTCGGCCTTGCGACAAAAGCGCTCTGCTGTGCAAACTGTTGCATTGTCCGATAAGAAGAATGACGCTGTAATTGCAGAGACTTGCCCAGAGTGCGGAAGGAAGGAAGTGAGATTCTACGCAGTGCAATTAAGAAGTGCAGATGAAGGAACCACAGTCTTCTTTACTTGTGATTGTGGCTACAAGTAAGCATACTATCACTGATGCTGTGAGCGCCTTACTAATATCGTAAAGATGGAACACAAACAACTGAGCGCAAAATCACTCACGACTTGTGTCTCAACAAGAGTGTACAGATCACTCAAATGTATCATTATGGTTTAAAGTGCTTTTGATGGCCCAGCACTTGGTACCCAGCATTCTACGAAAGATAATAAACCGCCTCAAACGCCGTAACATACACAATACAAGTCTTCTACGCTGTCTCTGGAATCAATGCGTACTCAACCTCACCGGTCTTCTCAAATTCTGCCATGTCGAGCGCAACAATAACACTCTCTCGAACAACCTGCTCCTTATCGTCCAAGAAACGCTTAAGGATATCTTCCACGCCATCTTCCTCGCCGAGACTTCCAAGGGCTTCCGCTGCCTCGTGCCTGACCATACTTGCTTCCTGGGTATTGCTGAGCGCAGCAGTGAGAGCAGGGATTGATGCTGGGTGTGATAATTGGCCAAAGACAAATGCAATCTCGTGTCTAAAGAGTGCAGATGGATCTGCGAAGCCCTTTGCAAGCGCGAGAACTGCAGGGACTGCGGTGGGAAGATCGGGAGGGGATGCGAGATCTCGCAGGCCAAACATAGCTCTATACCGCAAGAAAAGTGGTAACTTCGTATCTAGCAATGACTTTTCGAGATTCTCAATTGATACGTTCTCTTCCGTTGGTGGCGCTGGGTCGATGGATGCGAAATCACTTGTCTGATTAGCCATAGCCTTGCATGAACAGAACCAAAAGTACCTTTGTCTTAACTTCTCCGCTTTCCGCTCCTCAGAGTTCTCCCACTCGATTCTGGCAACAGCAAGCTCACATGTTTCCCTAACGGCCTCGACCTCTTCCTCCATATCCCTATACTCCTTCAGAACCTCTAAGCTTCCCACATCACCCAATGCGCCAAGTGCCTCTGCAGCCTCATGTCTGCACATAGCATCCTCATCTTTATTTTCCAAGACATCTCGTAAGAACGGCACAGAGGCAAGGTTACCAGACTGTCCAAGACAGTACGCAACCTCATGCTTGAGAAGCGCAGAGGGAGATGCGAACGCGGCTGCGATAGCATAGAGGGCAGGCAGAGACGATTGACAGGCGAGATGTTTGAGAGAGAACAGAGCTCGAAAACGTCGTGCGAGGGGTTCAGATTCGGAACACAGAGTCTTTCGCAGAGCTAGGATGGTTGGATCCGAGGTTGGAGGAGGTGAAGTCGCTGAAGGCGCCATGGTTTTTGGTTGGTTTGAGTTTTGCAGTTTGGGTTTTCGTGGTGGTGTGAGGGGCAGAGAGGGCGAATGGAGGGGAGAAAAATAATATCAGAAATGTTTTATCAGGTATCGATTTGGCGGGGTCATCGCGTCTGTGTCAGGCCGAAAGTCGCAGGGTGAGTACTGGGTGGCAAAAAGATCTATTCATTTATTGAAATAAGAGAAACTCGCGTAAATCTCTAGCTCTTTGGACTAATTTATCAAAGGATGGTTTCATGGTGTAATGGCTAGGTTTGTACTTTCTATATCATTTGGTTCTCTCAATGTTAATGGTATTGAGTTGTTACCTACTGATTCTTGATACAGCACGTGAGATTCTGATTCTCGAGATGGGGGTTCGATTCCCCCTGAGACCTTAAATTTTTAGTTTTGTGTAGCTTTCCCTTTTTCAGTACATAATAATTAGTAGGCAATTTCATTTGGATTCCAAAGCTCTCATTTGATTGCGTTTATTGTGGCTTTATTGTAAGTTTCCTTTTTAGGTCGCCGCGTGAAAACTAACATTGTAATCGGTTTGCTCGGCTACAGCTAGCGAGACCCCTTAAGATACTTAGGAGGGAGGGGTTAAACGAGATACGGTCTTCTCTTGTACTTTGAGTTACCTACCTTCGCTGGTGTTGTTGGTGATATAGTTTATGTGTGTATTACTCGAGTGCCTAATCTATAAATACTAAGGAATGTTCTATAGAATGCGATCGTAGCTATATGTCTATAAGAGGTTGATAGTTATATAGGAGTGTAGTATCTCCCCCAGTTCGAGTAACTTGCTTAATATAATTAAGTAACTGGCCTGATTTGATTCACTTACCTGTACTTTATACTTAGACTCAAAATAGTATAGCCTACCTTGCTCTTATACAACTAGACACCTAACTAAAGCCAGTAAATAACATCATTCAGGCTCACGGGAATTCGTCATATGTCTAGCACTGGACATGATTTCAGACACTTTGAACTCTTAGAACAATGTTTGTATAAATAGGTACTTAGACTTGTTTGCAGTTTTCAATTCTAGTTGCATTGTATAGAAATTTTGCACCCTGCCTGTTCTGGCATCTGTTGAAAAGGTTCATATCTTGTCTTGAATTTCTTGTATCCTGCGTCTTGCAGCAATACCAGCGATAGACCTCTTCAAGGTACTCTGCACTCCTTTGATTCAACCCCATGAATAATTGTGAACTCGGCCACTCCTGCCAATAAGGCTTATTCGCTCCTACCCGTGGCAAATATCCATCTTTCGTTTGGGTTTCTTGAATTGCCCATATTTCTTACATTTTTTATGCTTGAGTTGCACTCTCTGGGCTTATCTTTCAGTCCTGCGGCAAGACACTCTCTGGTTTCAAACCAATCTCCTCGCCTACCCGCCTAACAACATTCTTCAACGCTCCACAAGCCGGACTGTCGGGGTAGGCGTCGAAGAAGCTTTCTCCGTAATCACAGGCCATGCCTATACGTGGATCTAGAGGAACAGCCCCTAGGAATGGAATACTCATTTCCTTCGCCAAAGCCCTAGCACCACCAGTTGTCGCTTGAAAAATCTGACTCTCGTGTGTACATTTCGGACACACAAATCCAGACATGTTCTCAACTAAGCCTAGAACTTTGATTCCAGCCTTCCGACAGAAATCAATCTCCTTCCTCACATCTAGCAATGCAACTTCCTGGGGAGTTGTAACAACGAGAGCACCGTCAACTCCACTCTCCTTCAAGAATGAATTGACGCTCAGATGCTCGTCGCTCGTTCCTGGAGGTGTATCGACCAAAAGAAAGTCCAATTCTCCCCATTCCACGTCCTTTAAAAACTGTTTTATAAGTCCATTCTTCTTCGGGCCTCTCCAAATGACCGCATCATCTCTGTTGGGCAGCATGAACTGGACGCTCATAACACCAAGATTCTCCAACACCCACACAGGACTCCACCCTCCACCACTGACGTGTATAGTTTCGGCCTCAACACCCATCATTTTTGGTATGCTCGGCCCGCAAATATCCGTATCCATTATCCCAACGGTACTATCTGGATTTGTAGCAAATGCATGTGCGAGGAGGGATGTGAAGGTGCTCTTCCCTACGCCACCTTTGCCTGAGAGGATAAGGATCTTGTGTTGGATGCCGGAGAGTCGCGCAGTTATAGCTGGAATATCAGGATCGGGTCCCTTAGGTGCGGATGCACATATCGCCTGGTTAGGACAACCAGCGCACGAGTCTGCCTGTCCTGCTCGCTCTGATTCGGGACCTGGGCAATGTTCTGGCTCGGGCGCGACAAGTTTCGGCGCGGCTTTCAGAGGATTCGCAAGAACATCTTCGACATTGTCGGGTGCTTCCAGTGAAGGAGCCATTTTTGAAAGGGCGGATGCAGAAAAAAAGATTCCCTACCTTGATAATAAAATCAGAGGTTGATATACAGTAGTAGTAGGTAGGTGAAAATGTGAGATTGGTGATGCTTTCAAATCAGATGTCAATCCCTGGAGGGGTATTCTGCTTCTGCCCCGTCCCTAACCTAGTCCTAATCAGCCAGCGGTCAGTCCAAGCGAGTCTCGTGTCCGAAGATCGGCTGCAAGTGCTGCTGCTGCTGCTGTAGCAATTTGCATAAATATTTTTTGTGAACGTCACGACAACCTCAAAAAAAAAATGAAACACGAAACGACTCGACGGAATTGTACCGCAAATACACCGCCAACTTGGGAGTTTCTCGCGTGATTCCCTCCATTTTCTGGTGCCTTCTATCCGAAAATTGGATCCTCTTTCACATGCCATTGAAATCGACTTGATTTTCGTCGAGAGAACTTGTTGGGGAGACAAAAGACGACACGAGGACAACAGTGTTGAGCAGTTGGCAACTTGGCAATCGCACGGCAACCTACACTGTGTACACAGTACTGTACAGTACAAAGAGCGCAGCAACAAGAGGAAACGTATATGTACAATATCAGCCGTCCCACAATACGAAAAGTAATAGAATGCTGTCAAAAGCCACCCCGCAATCCTGGTACATGTGACTTCATGACTTAAGTGTATTTAAGTGCCTTTCGCCTCGCCCCGAATTCAATGCTAATGCCCTCCTGCCCACGCCCATTTGTCAAAGAGCCAATACCGCTGTAGCTTTCCCCACGCACATATTTCTCTAGGTGCATGGTTGTCTGCTGCACCCAACTGACTTCCAACGAAACACTCACGGCCGGCGTGTATGGCTCTCAAGACTCTTAATTCAATTACAGGGAAAAAGGCCTACGTCCAGCCAACGCGTCAGAAGGCCCATAACCAGAAATACCATTGAAGCAGGCACCCCCTTCTTCACTTTTACACTTACAAACACGCATACGCACAACCACTACACCGACAATTGACAAACACCAGACTCAACTCTGCTGCAACTCTGTTTGTCATGGGCTCTACATCAACTGCCGAGCCACATACTGTTGGCCTCCGAGAACGAAAAGCACACGCAGATGGCGAAAAGACAGGGCCTGGTGCAAGCAATTCAATAGATGATGAACATGGAGAGGTCGAGAAACATACCAAGACTTTTGGGAGAACTCCAGATGGAACCAGTGAGTAGATTCACAGAAAGCCCTCGTTCTACCGGGCCAATGGCACTCATTCTATTCCCTTGAAGCTAACAGCACGTAGTATTCACAGTCCCTCAGACCCATGACATGGTTTCGCAGCTTCTCGACCCCCGACAGCCCAAGAACCTTTCAGATGCGACGGTCCTTGCTATACTCGGTTTGCATGTCCTGGCCTTGTATTTCCTACCAAGCTCTGCGAAACAACCAGTCTTTGCCTTTGTCTTCTTATTTTGGCGAGGCTGCTACAATGTGGGAATCGGATACCTTCTGAACATCCAGTCGAATCACCGACGATTGGTTGGATGGGCCAAAAAATGGAATCTCTTCGAAAATCCTGCGACGGGCAAAAACCCGAGACCCTGGCTCTACAATTTGATCAAACGCGAATTGGAGACCAAAATTCCGGAGGACTACAAATTCGAGGAGGCCCCCATTGAGTATAACACATGGCTCGTTTTTCGAAGAGTGGTGGACTTGATTCTAATGTGTGATTTTACCTCTTATTGTCTCTTCGCTATTGCGTGCGGAAGCCATCCAGTGGGAGAAAGTATTGCTTTGACGGTAGCCCGCTGGAGTGCTGGAATTGTTCTCGTTGTGTTCAATTTATGGGTCAAATTGGACGCTCATCGAGTTGTGAAAGACTACGCTTGGTATTGGGGGGACTTCTTTTATCTCATTGATCAAGAGTTGACCTTTGACGGAGTATTTGAGATGGCTCCTCATCCTATGTACTCTGTTGGCTATGCTGGCTATTATGGCATTTCCATGATGGCTGCTAGCTACAACGTGCTATTCATTTCGATTATTGCACATGCCGCTCAGTTCATATTCCTCGTATACGTCGAGAATCCACATATCGAAAAAACTTACAATCCTCCTCCACCCAGAAAGCGCGAAGGTGACCCATCTCCTACCGAGATCGAACATGCCAATGCGTCAGCCGCTCTTAGAGAGGGTATAGAGTATATCTCACCGCCCGAAAAGCCTGCTCCTCCATTAGCGTCATCAAAGCAGCCCTCGCCAATGCACAACTTGATGGGAATCCGCAACATTGATCTTTTCCGCATCACTGATGTCTCGGTAATACTGCTTCAAGGGTATGTATTACTGGTTACTGCCCTGACGCCATCGACACCACTCTATCAAGCATTGTTTGTGCTTAACGCCATAGTGTGGCGACTTTGGTATGCCGTCGGACTTGGAATTGTTCTTAATCGGCAATCAGAAAAGAAGATGTGGACTCGCCATTTCGTCAAGTATGGCGAGAGCACCGAGGAAGCATGGCGACAGTGGAAGGGCATGTATCACTTGAGTATGACAATGTGCTATGCAAGCTTCATCGCAGCCACGTGGAAGATGTATTCGCTCCCAACCGATTGGGCTTATGGACTGGTGCTTTTGAAACACGTTCTTGCCGCTGGTCTTGTTGCCTTACAAGTTTGGACAGCCGTCAGCATCTACGAATCACTCGGTGAATTTGGATGGTTCTTTGGAGATTTCTTCTTCGACCAAGCCCCTAAGCTTACCTACAGCGGTATTTATCGCTATTTAAATAATCCGGAACGTATCATTGGCTTGGCTGGCATCTGGGGTGCTGTCCTAGTCACGGGAAGTAAAGCGATCTTCTTTCTCGCTCTTCTCAGTCACATGTTGACTCTTGCTTTTATCCAATTCGTCGAGAAGCCTCACATGCAAAAGCTTTACGGCCGTAATCTTCGACCTGAAGCTGGTCTTTCCAAAACTATCCGCACTTCTATCCCGCCGCCTCTCAAAAAGTGGCATGGAAGTGTCGACAAGGTACTCGGCGAGACGAGCAATTTCGTCGAAGAGTTCTTGGATGCCGCCAGACCTAAACTTGCTGCCGGTGTCTCTACCATCGTCCGGGACACTTCCGCCTTGTTCAGTCAATATCCTGCACGCATCACCTTGACTCGATTGGCACCTGATTTAGCTGGTTACAATCCCAAGGACTATTCTATCGAGATCGAAGGCACTCTTTCTTCTGCTTTGGGAAGAAGCGAAAGGGCAACTATCAAGGAAGGACAGACTGCAAGATTGCCACTTACCCGAAATGCTGACTATAAGCCATTGATGTTTGAATTTGGAGCCGCAATTAAAGTAAAATGGACAGCGCCTATCAATCACAGCAAGAAGGATTGGGTTGGACTTTACATGGTAGCTGACAGCGCATCTCGCGAAGTCACTCGCGTCACTTCTGCCGGTCGGTGGATAGCAACTGTCCCCAACGAGTACGAGAATACAACTGCCGACAAGGGAATACTAGTCTCAGAACAACTTGTAAAAGATGCTGTTCATGAAGATGGCAGCACGGGCGATTTTGTCCAAGGTGAAATGCTCTTCGAAGGTGACAAACTCTGGTGGACTCACGGTGTCTTTGAGTTCCGTTACCACCACGATGGCAAACATAATGTCATGGCTATCTCTCGTCCATTCGAGATTCGCATAGGTCGTTTCGATGAAGAAGACGTCGAGGTCGACGACAATGGTCTTATTCGTGGGGCTGTAGAAGAGGCTCTCTTGCCTGTTGTCCGTAATTGCTTTGACCGCGACCCAGACATTGCGCCAAATACAGTGGACGAGAGCTTTGGTAGCTTAGTAGAAAGAGACGGGAAGTACGCCAAGCGCGTTGTCTTCGCCGTGCATCAGATGTTTGGGATCGAGTTTGCCCCAGGAGTCGTGCTTGCAGATGGCAATGTGAAGAACTTGGCGTGGAGAATCTGCAATGCCAAGCAAGTTTTGGTATGATTTATTTGCTATTTACTTTGAACGTAACTTCTATCATTACTCCAACTGACCTGGTTATTCATAGGCTCCCTATAGCATGTCCCATTCGAAGGGCACAACGACCCCAACAGGCGAAAAATTCTAAGGAAATATGCATTAGAGGAGAAAGGAGAAGGGAGAAGGGAGAAAATTGGTAGGGTTATGCTGTGTGTTCTTTTCGACTTTTTGGTGATACCCTTGGGGGAAATGATTGTTGTTCCGTTACGATGCATGCTTTGGGGGTCTGTATTTGCATTTGCATTTGCATTAGTGGGGTCATAAAAGCATTTGAGGCAGGAAAAATGGGGGTCGGGCCAGCGCATTTATAAATCCAAATACAAGACCTTTAAGCCGCTTCCTTTCTTAATATCTGTAATCTTCCCGTGACTCAATTATGCTATGCTTTATAAGAAACTTCCCACATTGTTGTTCGCCAATAAATTTAGAGCTGGTACTCAATAGTTGATGTAGCCCAACTACTGTATCAAAAAGTTCTCATGTCCTAGAGATGATTTTACCCAAGATTTTTATTTAGAGCACAAATGAAAGAAGTTACTACTCAACGCAAAGACCAGAAATAAAAAAGATTGGCAATATGCTCACCTTGACTTATTCGATTACTGTGTTATCCCAAACTCTTTCCCCAAGTGACATAAAGCAAACAGACCCCAAGTAAGTGTCGCTCATTCCTTACCTTAAACAATTCTCTATAAAATCAGATCTGATCAAGGTCTTTGGTACGCAATGTAATTCAACTTGGAATCCCAGAAGGATACATCGTTATTTGTGGACAGGCCCAGCCCATTCAGCTCGTGAGGGTCAACTATGGTATTGACTAGATACCTTAAGTTTAGCAATGTTCTTTTCGTGTCTCAAGTCTTAATTCCTACCTCAGTGACTACTAGTCGAGATGATAGAATGCCTTGCAAAAAAAAAAAAAATGTGTTTGAGTTACTTTCTCAGCGGTTGGTAAAGTTGTTATCAAGCAGCGCCGGGTTTACCAAATTTAACATTGACGCGTATATATGGGAGACAGAGATGTACACTTCTGTCCTAGCTTTGTCCTAGCTATGGTTAAGTAGCAGCTATGTTGACAGTCAGTTTTATAAAGAAATATATAAACCGCTTGATAACTTGACTCTTCTATCAGATATAGTCATCTCCAAATATTCAAAAGAATAGACCGAATCCTTCCAAGAGAAGAGCAAATGAATTTAGCAACAACCAGAGCCAGAACCACCAAATCTAAGCCCCCTAAATCATTCGCTTAAACAGCACCCAAGCGACCCCGCAACAACTTCATGCATGAACTACTTCGTAACAAAAAAACACCACATACCAAATCAAGGTACAAACTAATTAATATTAAAGAATAATATCAAAACTGAAGTTTCCACGGCATCCAAAAAAATGCAAAAAGTAATGATCAGGCTGGGGCTCGATCCCAGGACCTTCTCGGTATTTTGAGTTAACAATGTTAACGAGATGCTGAAGCGATATTAGTATATCGCGGGATAGGCTAATTCGATTAATGGTAGAACTCACTGATAACCAACTACACACCACCCGACCAT
This sequence comes from Pezicula neosporulosa, assembly GCA_009805495.1. Taxonomy (NCBI): domain Eukaryota; kingdom Fungi; phylum Ascomycota; class Leotiomycetes; order Helotiales; family Dermateaceae; genus Pezicula; species Pezicula neosporulosa. The sequence continues at coordinate 396,726 of SELE01000036.1, forward strand.
GTTTTGTTTGGTTGTTGAGAAAGTATGCTTTATTTCAGTTCATCAATGCAGTGCCCGTGGGTGCATATTGCCCTAGATAAGCGAGTAGTAAGTAGGTTTAAGCCGGTTCAACCCGATAGATAGCTTCGAAGCCACTTCCGCCCAACCTCATCATCTCTAAAAAGAAACCAGGAAATTTTTTTTTAATCACTCAGTCTTGGCTCCGTTATGGATTCATATTCATAGTACATACATCCGAGATTTGAGCAATGAAAACTAAGTTTATCTACCAGGCGTAGTGCAGCTTCCCTTTAGAATACAAATTCCGTACCTACCCCGGACTCATTGCGCAACCATAAAATGTAACTAGGCTATTTACCTTGACTCTTACATAATCACAGCAGAGAAATACATTTGATCGTAAGTCGAATATGGCTTACTATAGTGATGTTCGCTTATTAAAGCTAGATTATGCAGACTTTGATTAATTACAGTAATGTGACTTGTACTCCTAAGCCATTCCTTATCCAAAGTTAAATCTAACTGAGTTACTAAATCGAGCTCCCTGATTCCATATTCACTTAACCTGAGGAACTCGGTTGACTTAACCCTCTTCATGGCAACGATCCCTAATGGCTAGTAAAGTGTTACTCTGTTTCGTCTCCAATGCTCCATCAAGCTCGGCTGCCCTTTTCGGGGGAGGTCCTGCAATATCTGATTCTGGCCATAATATACAGTAAGGTACATTATCAGAAGGTGGACTCATTCTCCATTTTTGTTTGTAGAAGGTTTTTGATTTCATGACCTTGACTACGACTTGATTCTGAGATAGAAGCCCTTTCGCCAGTCCCTGGGTTGTACGGTTTAACGGATCTATATAGAATTAAATCGCTTCCTTCTGACTTATCATCCCTATTCGCATGTTTGTCCAATGCTCGTCACCATCATCCACCACTATGATTAGCTCTTCTAGATTCTTGAACAATTAGTGAGCAATTATATCGTTTCGTATCATATCATATTATGAAGGAACTATGTAAGCTGCTGGAAAAGTTAGGAGTGAGATTGTGTCACAATCTGTTGCTCGTTCGATAAATTAGCTCTCACATATGTAAGTCATTCCCAAGTAGTCAGTATCGACATCGACATCGAGGCAATCTACATGTTGTTGTTGAAGGAAGGATATGACCACGATCAAGGCATCTCGTCCACACTCCAAATAAAAGGGGCGCTCGCTTAGCGAAACACTTGAATTCTGTGTTGGTAGGGCATAGGTCATTGTTGGGTAACTCGTATTAGAGCTAATAATACGGGGGTTTAGAAGATAAAAAAGAACTTCACGCCGCGCAGAATACTATGGAGATATTCTTCTTACTCCTCATCAGTCAAGTCTAAAATATTGACACACTGAGCCATTCTACTCAATTCTTTCATAGGTTGGAAATTCTGCCTGAGATTTGTTTTGTTTATTTTTTTCTCTAGTGGCTACCGAGGTAAAGGCCAATTTGAAAGCCACGAAATTCCTCACATACACGTGTCCTTCATGACTAAAGTTTTTCTAAAAAGATGACCAACTGTATTATGACATGTCTATTCTGACTTATTTCCATGATATATTCACTTGCCGCTGCAGCTTCTTGCTATGGCATAGTTAGTTTTCCCATCCCTCTAGTCCAATCAGCCAATAAGGTAATCTACTCAATACTGAAAATGAATTCTCAAATTGTAAATATTAATAGCCACATCACCGATTTTCATACATTTTGAAGAATTATAAGTGGTTCATCAGATTCTACTTTCTCTATTTCCGGAGGTATTTCCGCTGGTGTTCTATCCCTTTCTTTTGGCTCTGTTGTTCTTAGAAAACATAACGTCCCGTCTTAACCGCTTTATGCGCATCCGAATTATACGCAACTTCACGAACAAGATTCATAAGCAAGAAATCACAACCATAAGCAGCCTGGATCTCGATAGCAGCAGGGAATTTCTCAGACACCAAAGAAACCCTACTCTCATAGCCAACCTCGCCGACAGGAACGACGATCTCCGGACTACCGTTAAGCGGAGAGATGAGATTCCAGCTGAGATATTCAGCAGTAGAAGGAGCGACGCCGTTGGCTGAATCGGATGAGACGGTGTCTCGGTACCATGGGACGCCACCGTTGCCGTTGAAGGGGAAGACGACGATCGCGTCGGTGCAGGTATCGTTGTTTGGTGTTAGGAAATGAGTACGGTACCAGGATTGGAACTCTTTTCTCTCTGCGATGCCCTCGTCTACGTCGGCTTGGGTCATGGTGGTGGCAATTCTACTTCCCTCGCCGCCGTTCTCCGTGATATATGGCGCTCTACCGTCAAACTTGGCAGTATAATCGGCTTGGAAGGTAGCGGAGAACTCGTTGAGCCCAATGACCTTTGAAAAAGTCTGATATCCGAGATTTGTAAGCTACGTAATTTCAAAGGAAAGATAGAGAAACTTGACTTACTTACGTTTTCAAAGTAGGTGCCAATGCTAATGTTACCATGACCGCTTGTCTCGAGCCAGATCTTATTGCTGTTGACAATAGTACGATTGACACCAAGGAACCTCTCCAGTTTCTGTACGTATTCCTCACATGGAGCGGTATAGTTGTCAGTAATGTTGGTCCAGAACTCCTCCGGATAGAGGATTTTGCTTGGAAACTTTGTGAAGTTCTTGAATCCTGATTCGCTATACATAGCAGCACCGAAGGTATTCAAAGCATCGACATCACGAGCGAAGTGACCTGCGACATCAAAGGGTCCGAAGGCAGTTGCGGTGTTATTGGTACTATTAAGAGAGGAGCGAATGCCGAAAAGACCGTTCAAGGCGGATGGGTACCGCATGGCTAGTTTTCATGTCAGTGAACAGACACTACTAGTAAAGGAGAAATACTTACAGCCACCAGTATCCTCGCCAACAGTGATGTCTAGCCAGTCATATGCAATCATAGCAGAACCAGATCCCGCAGAAGAGGCGCCAGGGATCTGATACGTATCACCTCTAACGTTCTATGACCACAAGTCAGAAGCTAATAAGAGCAATTTTGGGGCACAGATCTCTTACAATTGGGAGTGAGTAATCAACCCATTGAGAGGCTGTGAAATATGCTTGAGCGAACATGGATAGCTTAGTCTTTCCGACAATGATAGCACCTTGATCAAGGAGATTCTGCAACACGCCTGATGTCTGACTGGCAGAAGGATAAGTGATTGCGTAAGAACGGCTGCCGTAGGTCGTCAAAGTGCCCTTAAGATCATACTCGTCCTTGACACCAATTCTGTAGCCAGCAAGTGGCTGGTCAGGGGTTACCTTATAGAACAACCGCGATGGTACTGCAATTGAGAGAGTTCCGTAAGGATTTCCACTGTTGGCTGGGAGGGGTTCATAGGTGTTAGAATCATAAGCTGATGGAATTGTTGGCAGTACGAAAGAATTTGTAAAGTCGTCATAGAGACGCCATGCGCGATGAAGGCCAGAGCATGTAGCGAAGTATATGGCCCATCAAGAATGGTTGTATTACAGAGGCTGGTTCCAATGTAAACTACCTTGGCTCCTAAGCTCTCAACAAATCTTGAGGTGTCATCCGCAAGGTGTACGCCCTGTGGTCCCTGTACAAAGAATGCTGAGATGTTGTGGTCAGAACGGGCAATTCAAGAGAATCCAGGTACTACTCACCAGTAGAGAAATCATGAGAATAAACATCATCCTTGGCCAAGAAGTCGTAAATGGTTCTATTAAGCCAGTCCGTAGTAATAGTCTCTTCTTCTATTGAGGTTATAACGGTGATTGGTAACGGCTCCTCGACCTTGAAATCATATGCCAACTGTATGCGATGTCAGTTATCATATATTTAATTTTTGAACTTGAAGTAGGATAGTACCACCTCTAGCTTAGACGGGACAAAGTAGGAGACATCCCCATGTTTGGTGACGAATGATGAACCCCATGAGTAGGATGGTAGCGCTACGGCAGCAAGGATGAGTAACCGGTAACCAAACATAGTCAAGATTCCAAGTTGGATTAGAAAAGTTGAAGATTAAAAATCTTGGACAGGTACGACATAATTGAACATGGTCTACACTGGGACTTTATATACTTCATGATACCCCCCACTATACAAGAGCTAGTTTTAATACCTAGGGAAGATGTTTGGAGTCATTTTATTTAACAAAATATTAGCCGAGCATCTAGCAGATAAGGATGATTCGCCGGAATTCCATACCTACCTATTGCGTTCACATTAGTCGGGAATCTCCATATCTTTCTAGGCACACTATTATGGAGAGGTTTGAAAGTGCTAACCGATTAGCGAGCGACCTTAAGGTCACTTAGCGCCACTGTAAATAATATCTTTATAAATCGTAATGAAAGATGAGGTACCTTTTGTATATAACTTATGACCTAAAAGCCACGGGTCTACCAAAGATATCAGGCAGTTGGTCTCCTGAAATTGTATATTGCCAGAATTCCCTCAATCTTAGGACCTTAAGCCTGAGAGGCTTCTGTCGCTTAATTTTGCGGATGCTTAACTTCCGCAAGGATATCGCTAGAGCAAAGTAGGTGATTCAACGTTGATCATATGGCGACTATGAATGTCGTGATCATTGCATTTTTAAGCCAAATGGTATCAAAACTAAGGCTACAAGGACTTAAACACCCATTTTAGATTGTAGCTACCTGTGAAGAGATTTTCCTTATCTCTTTCCGAATTGTTTCTCGGGCGTTTTGCCGAAGTATCTAAAGTTGCAAAGGTGGGCGTGTAGAGAACATCTTAGTAAAGAGTTGAAAGGTAGATATCCATAACACAAGTAAGATTTCTCCTGGTTCTTGCAATGTCCAAACTTGTAAGCATATCATTCCAAAGAAGCTGTTATAATCTGAAAACTGCTTGTCTCGGCGCGAAAAGTAGTATCACAGTCCTAGACTTCCGGTCTACAAGATGCAATAGGGAAATGTTTCAGTACTTAGAGTTGCGAGGCAAACAATGAGCCAAAGAAATATCCCATTAGGGTCCAAAATTGCTTTGAGCATTATTGAAAATGTTTTTTGCTCGCTTTAGAATGTCAAGAACTTAGGGATGCATTGATACATTCTTTGTATTTCTTTATAGTGTATAACTCGATCAGGAGTTACTATACTCTAATCTCAAACCTTTCGGTGGTTCTCTCCTCTCCATGCATCACCAAGGACTATCGGCCAACAATGTAGGCTCCGTAGCTTCAGTTGGAATTGTTCCTACTGGTGTGTTCTGCCCTTCAAGGTCCTGCTAAAGCTGCAGGTCAATGCCCTCGGCTTGCTGGGCAGCATTATAAGTTATAGCGAGCTCCGAAATTCGCAATTATTCTTTCTGGATCGCTCAATACCAAACACTGATAAGTTCTTCGCTAACAGCGCTAGGGGTCAAAACACCAGATTCGGTGATGAGTGCCGAAATGAGTGCAGGAGGCTTGTAAATATGTTAGCCATAACCACATAGTTTTCTGACAATGGACAGCTTACCGTGAAGTCCACAAAATCTGCAGCATTATTCTCCTTTGGCTTCTCGATATGGGCTTTCTCGAAGTAATCCATGCGCTCATCGTCCTTCTTTGGCGTTCTTTCCACAAACTTCTTCTCCTCTTCGGACAGGCCTGCATCATCCTCCGTTTGAAAATCAATGACCTTCTGCTCAATACCAAGATCGTACTGTCCGAGGGGATATAGTCTCACGAACTTGTGGCTCTCAGCGGCAACATAAAATGGCTTGCTAGCGGCCTTTGCGAGTGACGCGATTTGGTAGGTGCCCATCCTCGAGATAATACCTCCATTCTCAACGACACCTTCCGCACCTACAATAACCAGATTTACTTTCCCCATAGCATATCCAACAGCTCCTTCAGAAATCGTGGCGACTGGAACACCCACCCTTTGCTCGTAATGAAGAGACCACCGCTCTACTCTCTGAGCTCCTTGCATCGTTCATTACGTAGATGACCTTGAAGCGCACATTTCCTTCGCTTGCACTTTCCTCAGCAGCCTTTGCAAGAAGTGCACCAACTACTCGAGAACCTCCCTGCGTAAGGACTACACTTCCATCTCTAACAAAGTGTCTTCCATATGCTGCAATCCGCTCTCTACCAGCCTTTGCTCTGCTCACAAATAACCTGCCATTGCTTAACAGATGTTGTCTGACAGTCTCGAAGTTCCCCGTACTCGAAGGCTTCAAAGATGATATCATATAACGCTGGAAGAGATCTGTGCCGGCTGACAAGGATATAGAATTCGGTATGCGCGACTTAAGGTAATCGGATTGTGCTTTCACGAGATCGAGCGTTTCCATGACCGTGACAGCCTGTGAGTCTACGAGCAGCTCAATGAGTGCCTCAATCGCAGCCACAGGCATTGTGAGGTCGGGATCCTCGGCCAGGAGGCGGTGGTACGTTTGAACAATGCTGGATGAGTCAGTAATCAACACAACGGAATAGCAGAAAATTGATTGCGCGGGACATACTCAAACGCGCCAGCTTTAGAATTCATCTGTGGTACATTTCCAACGGTCGCCATTCTCTGCAGCGCTGGAGGATGTCCTTGTAATGGTGGTGGTGTTGTGGTACCTTCGTCTGGGGGAGTAAACGGGCGGACTAGGTAGGATTTTGATCAGCATGGCTGCTTTTTTTTTTTGACGGCGGGACACTAGAGAAAGGCTTGAAAGGTTATTTCCATGCTTTTTCTTACAGGTATTTTCTTCAGCCATGGTCACTGTGGCGAACTTTTGGAAGGATGCTCTTGAGAATAGTGGCAGTAAAGGACCTTGATGCAGAAGGCCAGGAAGCCGTAAGAGCATATCCAAGTTGAGCAGTCATCCAAAGGTGCAGTCAGAGAGGGACGACAGGGTTTATGGAGATCCTGTACGGCCCTGGACTGGGTGCCCGACATCATAATGTGCTGTACACGTGACTTTAACACCCCTAGAACCTGGAAAGTGAGTCGCGACTGGTGCGATAGGCTGGCTACAGGCTGGATGAAACTAAGGATGGATGGATATCTTGCCCTGGCTTGGCCTGGCCTGGCCTGGCGAGGGAAAGCATGTCGAGCCTGAGGGGCATCATTGGGAGACTTTGACTTTGACATAAAAAAACCACAGCACTGCACTGCCCGTACCTGACATCCTACTCTGCGCATTCGAAACTCTTGCGGTTAGCAAACAATCATGTTCATCGATAAATAAAGGTCCTTCGAATCCCCATCAACGTGCAACATCAAGATGGACACCATTGACCCCTCAACCGGGCGACCCCTCCCTGCGGACGCAATCCAGCGAATCCTCTTCATTGCGCCTTCCGTCCATGTCTACAACATCCCACCTCTTACGAGCAACAAGGGCTATGTTGCTGCAACATGGACCGCCGACAATAATAAACGCCAGATCTTCACTGCACGCCTGCGAATTCTCGAGACGGCAGTTCCAATTGCGAATGGCGACGAATCGGTGAAGACCGATATCCTCTTGGAGGATCCTAGCAATGGACAATTGTTTGCGGCAGCACCATATACTGCACCCTCCGTAGTAGAACAAGTCTTAGACTCGTCACGCTTCTTTGCCGTTAGAGTGGAGGGCGAGGGAGGCCGAAAAGCAGTTCTTGGAGTTGGGTTTGAGGAGAGGAGCGAAGCATTCGACTTTAGTGTCTCATTGCAGGAAGTGAGGAAGACACTAGGAATCGAAGACAGCGGCAAACCAAGCGGAAGTAAGAAGGCGGCAAAGGAGAAGGAGAAGGTGCCGGAGAAGAAAGACTTCAGTCTCAAGGAGGGCGAGACGATTACTGTCAGCATTGGTGGACGAGGCATGGGAAGAAGAAGTCATGGAGGAAGTGAAGAGACGAAGAAAGAGAATCTAGGTGGATTTTCATTACCACCGCCTCCTTCTGGTGGAATGTCAAATTCCTTTCTACCCCCACCGCCAAGTGCTTCTGAAGTCAAGGCCCAGAAGAGGCTAAGTCAGAACTTGGAGGCACCACCGCCGAGCAAGGTGGAGGATCTAGGATTTGACGATGGCGAATTTGGAGAGTTTCAGTAACTTTTACCCAGTGCGGCAGAAAATCTACACTCTTTGACTCCACGGTTTAATGGAAAGTGCGCAACATACATACATACATACCCTAGGTGAAGCTTTCCCAGATCTGGTACTATCAAGACCCTGTGCCGCCTGAAGGTATCCCCTTTCGTTACAGCTGGAGAAGTGTAATCCTACTTTACGGTTATAGCGTGGCAGTTATTCATTTTCACTCGCGCAAAGTACAGTAGGTTTAAGACCGGGTTCCGCACGCTACCGACCTGGTCTAAGTAACCTGTAGCAGATGCCGTGATCATTCCTTCGTTAGGCATCATTTTGAATCGATACCAATGGTGGTATAAGGGATATAATTGAGTGGCTGGCTTACTTGATTTGAGTATCTCACTTGACTTGAACGAATTCTCTTTTTTTGGGTAGTTGACTCGATTTGGGTACTTGGATAACTTAATCGACCTTGGTAACTCGCCTGAAAGGAGAGTAAACCCAACGTCTCTGGTTCAGAATCATCGTCATCACTTGCCCACCTACCCACAGAGCCTCAAAAGCCACCAAAAATTATCTGAAAATCTCAAAGGACCTCGTTATCGTATTAGGATCTCACCCCAAAATGCATCCCATACCACCAAAGGCTTAAACTCCTCGTCCGTCCGCGTCTTCGGTCTCCCAACCGCCATCCAACTGCTACATCTTTTCAATCCCAGCATGTTGAAGGGCGGAAATTGCCTTCTCCGGTTCTGCTCCATCCTTACATTCATCAAGCTTCTTGACGATGTAAATACGCTCATCAAGAGGAATCTCGCCAGGGTCCCACGACGTTCCGCCGTACAAAGGCGAAACATCTTCAACGATCGCAATACTAGTTCCCGAAAACATATCTAGGTCTGGCAGGGGTTCTTTGTAGTAGTATGAAGCTGCCGCCCGGTTATAAAGAAACTGACAGGACCCGCGCTCTTCGTCCAGGAAGGGCAGGTGAATAATCAATGTATCGGTAGATGGATTAAAGTACCCAACACGACCCAAAAGACCATGGTCGAAGCAGCATTTATACTTCTTCAAACCTTCCTCGCGAGACTCACGGCAAGCATGAAGGATTTGACGAACAGGGCTGAGAACTTTGAGATAATGCAGGCTTTCTTTCATGACGCCTGGCTCAAAGTGTTTACTGGGCGCCTTTGGCATGCAGTGGTGTAGAGGAACTAAGGTACAGCTCAGATTAGCCACTATTAGGAATCAAGACAGTACGCGAGGGTTAGTACTAACCAAGATCCAGGTAGGTAGCATCAGCTGGTAGACCACTGCTCCTTGGGTGTCTCTTTGCGTCCTCATAATTGGCATAGCATTCTTTGAAGTATGCCATGACAGCAACTTCGAGAATCGGCGGTTGCAAGCAATCGACATAGCCCCAGATCTTTAGGCGCCTGCGCAAGAAGTTAGCATCTCATGGCCTATATATGTCAAGATGAAGGCAATATTAAAGCTGCTACTGGGCTGTCTACACTTTGCAGCCATGATGAAAAGGTGTGAAAACTTACAGCTCAAGCGGTAGATCTGGAAATAGCTCAAACTTGGTCTCAGCCGGTGCTGCATTGACCTCCATGCCCTGCTTGATCTCATCTTCGACCTCCATGATATTGTTGGTTTTTTGGGGGTGACTGTTTCTTCGACCGTGTTGTGTGTTGCGTGTTGCGTGTTTTGTGTTGTGTAGAAATCGCGATGTTGAAGAAGATCAAAATAAGGTATGTGGGTTGGTTGGATTGGATTGGGGTGAATTTGATGAGCTCGCTTAGCGCAGGTCTTCTAGGTAAGGTAGGGGAATGCCAATTACCTATCTGCGCCATCTAAAACTTCCTTTTGGGACTCTTCGTTTTAGTACTTAGATAATTTCCAGATCTGGCTTTGTTTATCTTCCTTATTATTAAGAACTCATTCGAAGGAAATATCGAAGCTAGTGCCTTTTCTCATACTCGCTTCTACGTATATCATAAATCTCAACACTAGAATAATTACCTGAGGTGCTATACAGGTCACGCTGAATTTAGCAATAATACACATCATATATTCCTCATCTCACAAAAGTCCGTAGTTAGCTAGCTAGTACGATATTAAAATATCAGGAGAAGATTACCTGCTACCAGATTATAGAAAATGTCTTTAAAAGCTAGCTTAGCTAGCTTAATCCCATCTATTATCACGTTCCTTCAAAGAAGTCTTCAAATCAACAAATTAGGATTTAAGAGCACGCACATCCTTCAAACGATCAAACAAACAGTTCCTAAGCTAAACCTGGTGAATAAAGGAAAGTTAAAACGAAATAGGGAGCAGGCTAAGTAAGCTATAGAAGTAATTCTCTTTACTCCCTACCCTTCTAAAAACTTACTGCTCTAAGTAAATCCTCTTATTACAAGATAACAACAATGCCTTAGTACCAGTAACAACTAAAGAGTCAATTCGCCGCCGCTAACCGAAAACTCATTATATCTATTTTATTCTTGAACTTTCCACACTCACAGTACAGTACCTACGTGCTATGTGCTATTAGAAGTACTCTTAAACCTACTATACCCAGAAAGTTAACAACCTCCCTAGGTAATACGTCGCAGCAGTTTCATAAAAGACCACATAGTTCATCTTGTGAACGTAACGGAACTCTAGCTTTTAGATGTATTTTGTTTACTACCCTCTATTTGGATACCACAGTATCTGAGTTAGAAGATACAGCTTCGCTTACTTTTATTATTTATTACATATAGGCCACCAGGTCTCACACATGTATAAACTTCTCAACTTTGTAAATTTCTTGCTCAAGTCTACAGCACCACCAAGTCTGTAACTTACATCTATAAATGTATCAACCAACAGCAAGGAATGCTGCTTAGTTGGAAGTGTGTTGTTTTGCATGCTTTCGCGTTTTAGTTTCAATAACTCGTCGACAAGTTTAGAGCAATAAAATACTAGCAGACACCGTTTAATGCCACTGACCACGCCGGGTATGTCGTGCCAAACGCCAACGCCATGCAAATGCATCTTCCCCCAAATCTATAAAATGCAAAAGTGCCAACGTTCAAATTAAGCCTTTTCAGCCTGGGATTCTTCACTACGATCCAGTTCTTGGCTGGCAGCGATCTCATTCCGTTCCTTTTCCACTCTCTTTTTGTCTTCTATTTTAGCTTCCATCCTCACCCTACGCTCTTCTCTCCATTTCGGGCCGAATTTGATAGACACCAACAGCATCGGGCTCAGAGCAATGCAGACCAATGCAATGAATGTAAAACACCAACCACGACCCATATGCCGGACCATGATATCAATAATACCTGTACCTCCAGCACCTATGAGACAGCGGACCATATTATTCGCCGCCGTTGCCGTCGAAGGACTTTGGGGATACAAGTCCACCACCAGAGTGGAAAGAATGTTGAAGGATCCGTTAATGCAAAATCCAATAAAAAATTGCAAAATTAGTGGCCAAGCCAAGTTGGCATTCTTCTCAAGAACCCAACCGTAGCACAGGTAACACGAAAGTCCAAAACTAAGAAGTGGCCAGATTAAATCGATCCGAGCTTTTTCAATGGGAAATTGCCTCAAGTCATCCCCATGCTTGCGGTCAATAGAGAAGCCTATTTGCTTGGCTACACGCTTGTAATGCCGATCTAGCATTCTTCCGTTAACGAAACTAGCCACACAGCATCCCACTCCAAAGGGAATATAGCAGAGTCCAATTTGGAGGTCGTTGAAGTGGTATATCTCAGCAAATATGGACGGAATGGAAGCTATAACGTCATAGAATGCAGTGTAAATCATAGCATTGTAGAAGAGAACAACGGCCATGTCCTTCTCCATGATGATACGAACTGTCTTCAGTGGATTTGGAAAACGGAGCTTCCGACCTCGGGCAAGCTCTGCTTGTGCTAGACGACGATTCTCGACGGTAGCAGTACGAGTGAGTCCATCACCCGCCTTCTCCTCTTTGCGAAATCGGAGATATTCGAAGAAAGTCATATTCCACCCTTGAGGAGGAACTGAGCCATTGCCAACCACGTTTCGTCCAGTCTCAGGGACTGTGAGAGCGAAGGGAACAAGGAAGCATGCGGCGATTATGACAAGGAACCAGAAGATCGCTCTCCAGCCTAAGAACTGCGTGAGAAGGCCACCCACTACTGGCCCTATCGATGGTCCCATCATTGTTCCAGCTCCGACAATTCCCATGTATGATCCTCGCTCAGAACTGGTAGAGATGTCTGCGACAACACCAAAGCAAAGAGCAATAGCACCGCTGCTACCAGCACTCTGCATACATCGAAGGATAAAAAGTGCGGCATAACTATTCTGTAGTGCTAAGCCGATATTAGCCCCGAGGTAAATGATAAATGCCAAAATATAGGCTGGCCTCCTTCTGTTCAACAGGTAGTTAGTATTTGAATACAAATATAATCTGGGCAACTTACCCTGCCATATCTGCCAAATCACCAAAGATGGTTGGAGCCAATCCCTGAAAAATCATGTATGAGGTCAAGGTCAAATTTATCAAAGTGTTCGAAACGTTGAGATCCGCTGCGAGAGGATTGAGAGCTGGAAAATAGATATTGGCAGAGGTAGGTGAGATAAAAGCTGCCCAAGTGACCATTATGACAATATATCGTTTCTGCCACTTGCTGAAGACAGAATAGACTGGGCCTGTCGGGATTTGAGCCAATTCCAAATCCCTTTCCGTATCCTGCTGTTCCTCTGAGGATTGCGCCGAAAGTGTCGACTGGTCGCGTGATACTTCGTTGGAATCTGGTGCTGAAATGGCGGGTTCTTCCAATACCACACCTTGTAAACTTGCTCCTATCTCCTCTGCCTTCTCTGCATCTCGTAACTGAACTTCTTGAGCCATGATGGACATGTACTAGGCATAGCAAGTACGGCGGCAAACACAGCGAAAGCAATAATAGTAGGAAAGACAAGTGAAAAGACCAAAGGAAATAGCACTCACCGCACGGGGAAGACTTGTAGTATTATACCCATGACGCTGGGAGGTTAGCAGCGGGGCGATTTAGCTATTCCCATAACTTTTCTTGCGAAAGTCCAGCCTGGGAGTCCGTTTACTCAGCAAAAGAATGGACGGTGAGTGGTCAAGACGGAGCTCCGAAGAAGAATTTGATGCGGTTTTCGGATTTGGGTTATCGGTACCGTTTTAACGGACCCTGGAAGACGGCTAACACGGCGCGGCGTGACTTGAAGCTCGTTGTTCGTCTTCGCATTAGCACGATCATGGACGACTGAGAGGCCGCCATTGAAGTGACTATTCTGCATAAGGACTGTAGATGCAGCTGCAGCTACGGTATTGATATAACGGAGCACAGTGACTGGCTGTTGCCGATACCAATGGTTCTGATCGTGTTGTACTGTAGTTGTTGTCGCTGTTGGAAAAAGATGCTAAGGGAAAGGATGTCGTGCAGGCAGCGGAAATGCCGCCTAACCGAGTCAGCCACAGCTTCAGCTCAAAGGGGAGCTGTAAGCGATAGAGCTCCGTCACCGTATCGATGCCACTACCGTACTAGGCTCTCAAGCCACGCTTCAAGAAATACCGGCCGGCATGGCGTGGGCTTCAACCTTCTCACCAGTTGGCAGTACGAAGAACAACAGACTTAGTCGCAAGTTTGGTAAATACCCTCTGCATTACAACTTCTCACCCATTCTCTATTCCCGAATCCAACCAAATGAACCATGACCGACCTTACGCCCCTTTTGAACGACTTGCTGAAGAAGCACGATGCCAGGCCGACCGCCAATTCTTCTCTGCGCCTGGACAATCTTGATGACTTTCTGAAAGAAGCATACCGGATAGTGCGCGATCTTCAACTCTGCCTTACATGCAGATTAGCTGATTTCCTGTGTAGAACTCTCACATTGCTTCTCTCAATGCCTATTTAAAAAGGCATCCGCCAATCTCTAATCTCGGCCAGTCCAGTCTATGCGCTACCTGACTGACTCAGCATCGAGCCGCCTCGACGAGCAACACAGTCGAAGGATAAAGCTATGCGCTACCTGACTGACCAGAAGAGAGGAGAAACCAAACCAAACTGCTGCGAGAATTAAATTCTAGCATCCGGAACTTGGCCGACAGCGAGCAACTACACCGAAATGCTCAGGACACACTTATGCGCAAAAAATACACGCGACTGGATTTAGGCGTTCTTGGATCGTGGGCGACAGGAGGAGCTGGGCAGACCAAATCTTTCGAGCATACACAGGAAGAGTTAAAGGCTAACACAATCAAGCTGCATCGGGACAACGTAATATTGTACGTACAGACAAGGTTGCAAGAGTGTATGAGTATCCAGCAAGAGATGATGAAGAAAAGGTTATTGCGCATAATGGAGAAAAATAGAAGTGGTCTTGCAAAGTCTCGAGAGTTAGGAAAGCATGGAGCGGGAGGGTTCGACCGTTTCAATGTGTCTCCAACCACCACTAGAAAAAGCACGTTCACACCTGATATGCAAGCCGAGGAATCATACCCTCAGGAGGAGTTGAGCCAGGAGCAGATTCAGATATTAGAGAAAGAAAACCAGGATATGTTGAAGCACTACGAAACCACTTTGGATCAAGTCAAGTATGTATCCTCAAGGCCTAGAAATGGCAAGATTGACTAATTTGCGTGTAGGACGGCCGAAAAATCTCTGGTAGAGATAGCAGAGCTTCAAACACAACTGGTGAACCATCTGGCAGTTCAGTCCGAACATATCGACTTACTCGTTGCCGAATCGTATGCAACAACGGAGAATGTAGGGGGGGGTAATAAACAGCTGAAAAAAGCAACAGAGAGGAAGAGCACAGCGAAATACGTCTTCTACGCTTCCTGTGGGCTCAGTCTTTTCCTGGTGGTCTGGGATCTGGTGATATGAGAGGCCAGAAATTAATAATACAGCAGCGTCTCGAGCGTGTCTTACGAGACAAGACTGCTTCGCAGAGTATTTTGCATGTGAATATGTTGTTCCTGATGACCGGCAGGGTATCTCAGCCACGAGAGCGACAGAGAGAGTCTCGTGATGTATTACCCTTCGAAGCACATGTGTGTATTTTAATTATAGGTTGTCAACGCTACCTACTGACGGCACTGGTCATGAAATCATAATTACAGGTATCTTACTTTTAGTTCGACCCCAGAATTATTATGCCTCGGTCCATGGCACATCTCTCCCCCAAGTTTTCCCCAGAGATAAATAGTTCAGCATCCCACTCAAGTGTGTGCTCTATCACTGACCAACGGATGAAGCCGGATTGCCAAAGGCTGACCCGAACTTCCCCATACTGCACCACTGCACCACTGCACCCCTCGCTTCAGCTCTCTCCAAGGCCCCAAGCCGCCCGCCAACTACTGTAGGGGAAGACAAACTCCGCCCGCCCGCTGCCCCGCCAGAAGTGCCTTGGGGGTTACAAACGAACTATTTAGCATGACTTCTCCCAGAGCTTCCCCGTCTAATAAAAAAGATCACCTTTCCTCATCATCAGCCCATTCACGACTTCAGACCATCACCAATCACATGTCTCAACCAACTCCAACCAGCTTCTCTGCAGAAGCTGTCCCACAAGCTCCAGAGGATCCCCTCTTTGGGCTTATGGCTGCGTACAGAGCTGATACCAGCGACAAGAAGGTTGACTTGGGCATTGGAGCTTACAGAGATGACAATGCGAAGCCGTGGGTTTTGCCCGTCGTCAAGAAGGTATTGAATCGATTCCTCCTTCTACGGAGACAATCATTGCTAATACTCTGTCCGCAAAGGCCGATGCGATCCTTCGCGACGACCCCGCCTTAAATCACGAATATCTCCCCATTGCCGGTCTGGCCACTTTCACGTCTGCAGCTGCGAAGCTCATCCTTGGAGCCGATTCCCCAGCAATCTTAGAAAAGCGCACGACGTCTATCCAAACCATTTCTGGTACGGGTGCTGTTCACTTGGGAGCTCTCTTCCTCGCCAAATTCTACCCACACAAATCAACCGTCTACTTCAGCAACCCAACATGGGCCAACCACAATCAGATATTCACCAATGTTGGAACCCCTATAGCAACATACCCATACTTCTCAAAATCTACCAAGGGCTTGGACTTTGCTGGCATGAAGAAAGCTATTTCTGATGCACCAGAACACAGCATAATTCTCCTTCATGCCTGTGCCCACAACCCAACAGGAGTTGACCCAACAAAAGAACAGTGGAAAGAGCTTGCGGTCCTCCTGAAAGAGAAGTCCCACTTCCCATTTTTTGATTGCGCATACCAAGGCTTTGCTTCAGGTGACTTGGCCAAGGATGCTTGGGCTGTTCGATATTTTGTGGAGCAAGGTTTCGAACTCTGCGTTGCACAATCGTTCGCCAAGAATTTCGGTCTATACGGTGAACGTGCTGGCTGCTTCCATTTTGTAACTGGACCAGCTACAGATGCCGTCAAGACAATTGGTCGCATCTACTCTCAACTCGCTATCCTCCAGCGCTCCGAGATTTCGAACCCTCCAGCTTATGGCGCAAGAATTGCGTCGACGGTTCTGAACGACCCAGCTTTATTCGCCGAATGGGAAGAGAACCTTCGTACTATGGCTGGACGTATCATCACTATGCGGACGGCACTACGAAGTAAGCTTGAGGAGCTAGGTACCCCAGGAACCTGGAACCACATCACAGATCAGATAGGCATGTTCAGTTTCACAGGACTTTCCGAGCGAGAGGTCCAGAAGTTGAGGGATGTTGCTCATGTTTACATGACAAAGAATGGACGCATCAGTATGGCTGGTCTAAACACTGGAAACGTCGAGTACTTTGCACAAGCTGTTGACAAGGTTGTCAGGGAGACGGGAGAGACTGAGAAACTGTGAAAGGCTTGAGAGCATTTTACGACCTGTATCATGAAGCATTTTATGCAGGGTGGGATATTCGGAATGATTCTGGCTTAGAGAAAAGAAATGGGTTCCTCTATGGGCTCTGCTGCTAGATCGGAATTTCAAACTGACTTGGAACAATGACTTTCAAGATCACGCAATCTGCATTCAATGAATGGCGAATCGCATTAACCATGTTTCCGTCGTCTTCAATACCCACCCAGTATGTCTTACTCTAGACAGCCACCCAAATGAAAGGTGGCACAAGAAACACACATGCCTAATACCAGATATGTAGGTACCATCGCTTAACTAACAAACTTAAGCAACAATATAAAAAGAGCTCAATGCAAGCCTTACTATAAATTCCAATCTATTACAATAAAATTTCTCAAATTCAAACATTCGTATATAATGCTGCTGCTACCTATGCACCAATTACAGAATTTTCATCCAAGGAAACTAACTATATCAGGCAGTTAACAACTAACGTAAAGAACCTCCTAACCGCCTGCCTACCTACCTTCTGCTAAGTACGTAGACAAAGACTTATTTTAATATAAAAGGATATCAAGATATAATACCTTTGTAGGCAATAGAAGATGCGGCGAGTTGGGAGTTGGGAGTTGGAATTAATAAGCCAGGCCGCTGAAATATTGACAGAACACTAGCTGTTAAATTAGCGACACCTCTCAAGTTTCTCACCGTTCACCTGTTTGGAGGTGGCACTTACAAATCTTGCAAATTAAGTTAGAGAGTGAATTAGAAGCAGGTACAGTTGGAAGATATTCAGTTGCGGTAATTTATTTAGGCTGATTGCGAGCTTTACCACCCCTCACTCAAGATAACCGGACAACCGATCGGTGTAGAGGAATCAAAAATACAACGGTGTCATAGGACCGGGATCATAGACGATGAGGATGTCAAGAACAGTTCAAAATGAATGTATTGTACCTCCGTACCTATTATGCGAATATGTATGTAGGAAAAGGAGTGCAACAGATGCCCACACAGATGCCCACACAGAAAACGCCATTTTCCACCACAGCATTAAAACCACAAACGCCGCCTATTCCGTCACATCGTAAACGATCTCCACACATTTTATACACTCTCTATACAGTATAGCTTCCTTACATGTTGGCCAACTCGCTATCAATCATTCTGTCCAAGAAGGTTCTTCTCTCGCCAACCAACTCGGTCTGTAATCTCTGTTCCACCAACGCCCTAACCTGTTTCTTTGTGACATTGTCAAGATCCACCTCTCGAAGGCAGCCCTGGATCGCCTCGACAATCATCAAATCATCTGGCCCGGCATTTCCGCGCTGGAAGTCAAATCCACTCACGGGTCGCGACTGCGGTCCTGGAGAGCGTGTTCCTCCAAGGGGTGAGCGGGACGGTCCCTGCGAGACATGAGAGGGAGACAGCTGAGGGGCATAGCCAGTGGGGGAATCTAGAAGATTGGTGGCAGAGTTCTGCATCGCCATGCTTGGGCGCTGAGAGTGTGTTTGTGGATAGTCTTGGTACGGGGATTGTGAGCGTTGATTTTGGATTCCTCCACCTAGTGACATGACTGATTGGTGCCTTGGGCCGGGATTGTCGGTGTATGGGTTTGTGGAGTATACAGACTGCTGATGTCCATGGCCTAAGAAAGGGGCTGGTGACTGAGGTGGCTGCATATAATGGCCGCGTCCTGGAAATCCTGTAAGGACAGTAGAAGCAGGCTTGACTGAGGAGTACACTGATTTCATATCATCCATTTCATACTGTTCATCGTAGTTATCATAGTGTTTCTCCACTGGGACGCCGCGACGGCCAGGTAGATTATTGGACATTGCATAGTCATCCCATCGCTGAAGAGGGATGCTTCGAGGATCAAAACCTTCGTCGTCAATGGCAACCACCTTCTTGCCGTCTTTGGCCCCAACAACGATACGCGTGTTACCCCAGGAGAAATTGTCTTGGTTCCAGAATGAGTAAACGGGTAGAACGAAGGAGTAGATAGGGAATGCTAGGATATAGATAATCATCCATCCTATGTGTTGCCATTGTCGTTTGAGGAGAAAGATTAGTGCCTGAAGACCGTACACAGCTGCTATCATGATAATCGAAATCAGTGGGAATTGTCCCTGGTGAGTTGCGACTTTGTAAATGAGGTATCCGAGATAACCGCAGGTGGCTGGCAGGATGATTGTACCGAATAGGTCGATAAAAACAACGAATCTCATGCTGAAGCAGCAGAAACCACACATTTCCGGTAGCCATACAAGCTCGAAAAGATTATGGATGGTAGAGTTGATCCAGCGACGTCTCTGAGAGAGCAGAACACTCCATGTCTCAGGAGCAGCGGTAGAACAATATGCATCTGGAATAAATTTGTAAGACATGTAGGGGAAATGTTTAGTCATGAGCGTCGTAAGGAATCGATCCTCTCCGAGTGACAACAAATTCTTCTTATGTAAGGTGTCCACATTACAGTCGCTGTATTCATGAATGACTTTGTCCGAAATAATTAGAGGTTTGCCCTTGTCAACGGTTCTGAGTCTGTACATAGAGAAACTACTACATGTTAGCAAATTTTCACTCAAGGGATCATTGGAAACTTACCATCCGGGCAAGCAAGTAACACTACCGAAAAGAGATTCGAAAGCCTTGGCCAAATGATGGGAAATGAAATATTCGTAGACCTGAATCATTGTCCACCAGGATCGTTCTTCATTTTCAAGACTAGTTTCACCACAAATACCAGCAATCTTGGCGTTGTTGACACAGGCAGCAACAACAAGTCGATTAAGAGAATCTTCTCTCACACTGGTGTCGGCATCAACCATCAGTAGATATTCGTAAAGTTCAGGGTCAACGCCAATGATATTATTGATCTGGTGGAACATTTCCAATTCAAGAGGCGACATAGGCGATCGGTGGTGCACACGGTTGAGGAAGCTCATGAGGAGAATCTGGGAGTCTCGTTTTCCACGATTTCCAGGCTTCGTCTTCGTTTGTTCGGACTCCTTGCCAACCTTCACAACCACAATGTATGGAACTACATTTCCTTCAAATTCGTAGAGACCGGAATAGACTTTGCCGTAGTTCAACTGCTCGCTGCTTTCTCCGACCGATTTGAATGGTAGAGCCGGAGGATCAATTTTGGGATCGACACCCAGAATGTCTAGGACGATCTTAGGCGTAGGTCGATCGTTACCACCTCCTACAACCATACCATCACAGATTACGCAAATCAGCTTCCTCTTGTTATCATACTGAAGTGCTGTTAATGAGTCGAGTGCCTTCCGTAACGAATCTTCACCTTCTGTGTAGGCAGGAACCTGGCAAATGACAAATTTATCTTGTGGCGTTGGACGACGTTTGGAACCGAATTGAAGTGCAGCTAAGAACTTAACCAAGATGACCGCGCACAACAAGATGGTGAAGGCAAGAAGGATGTAGTTGTTGACCTGACATTTGAAGCTGTCTCTAAAATCAGGAATTCCAACGTAGAAAGCATTATTGAAGCAATTTTCTGTGTTTGCAATAGTAGCTGCATACGATGAATTGGCGGAGGCAAGATTCTTCTCCCAGAGACTTGTTATGTCGAGACCTGGATTATTTTTGACCATGCTGCTGATTGTCGTATCAATGAACACATACGAAGCCAAATTATCGTAAGTCGTCAAGGTGTAAAAGTAATCTGTCAAGTCGTAAATATTGCCATGAAGAATAAACCAGTAGTGCGATTCGTCTTGGCCTTGGCTCTTCACCTTGCTCTTCTTCGTGACGAGATCACCGTGATAGTACTCTTTGATGCGAGGTTCGAAATAAGTCGCATACCAATCATCATTGGCCAATTTGCTGGAAGTATATGGAGAAAGGGAACCTGAGGTATGGACTCCCGAGGAGTATTCAACTGTCGTGTTGGCAAGAAGTTGTAGGGTGTCGGTGTCGACGAGGCCTGGGCAAGCTACATTGAGAGGGGGTACAAAGTATTCGTCCAAGTTCAAACCAGCAAATGGCTGCATGTTGGTGGTCGTGGTTTCGATATCGGTGTCACTGTGCTGTAGCTTCCAGAATTTCGAAATATCATAGACCCTTCCATGAATACTGACCCAGAAATCATCATCTCCTTGATGCGTGGCCACCTCAGATGCGTCCCATGCCTTGTCGGAGTTTGGGCACAATAACTTTCCAAATTCGATGATCCAAAAAATGATGAGAGCGTTCATAAAAAAAATCATCATACACAAAACTAGCTTTTCTCTCCACGCAATGCGTACATCTGGACGTTTCATCCGGCCAACAAAGCGAAGGACGAATGAAGGGATCCACCATGTCAATCCCCAGACAATTGCAAGCCAGATACGACGGGTTCTATCAACAGTCTCAGTAGTGATATGCTTTCCTTCGGCCAATTCAGGGTCGAGGTCATGAACGAGTTCGCCAGTTTCATTGTTGTAGTAAACTTGACCTTTCATATCGTCACCCTTTATACCCAAGCCGTAGTCACCAGCACTGATATTCCTAGATGGAGCCATTGAACGTGCACCAAGAGCGCTTCTGGCAGGCCCCAACGTGGCATGGCTTTGCTGGCGTGGAAGGATATGGTCTCTGCTTCCATGGGGAGTGGTTTCGTCCATGGGGGGAAAGAATCCACTGCCGTTCGCTCCAGCAGAGTAGCCCGTTCCTAGGCCTTCTGCACCGAGAACTCCCCCAATAGCAAAGCCACTCTCGTCTCCCGGCTTAAGGTCGAGCATGCTTTCGGCTTCCCACCAAGCAGCTTCTCGCATCCATATACGCTCCGTACCAACGACAACCTCGCCGTTGCTCCAACCGCGCTCCATAATCCAACTTTCAATACCATCTCTACCATCCTTGCAGCCCAAGGGCGCGTATCGTTGGCAGAACTCATCAAAATCAAAGTCCGCAGTGAAGTCTAAATTCTTGTTCCTGCGATTTGCCCACTCAGGCAGACGCCACGCACGAAGTTGCTTCGAAACGGTACCGGCAGACCAAGCTGAAGTTGTCGATGGCAGTGAAGCAAGACTTGCTGGTGACTCGTCGGTGGGGTGAAGAGCTAGGTGATACCAGACACGACTGCTACCCAGAACAGCTGGAAGATCGAGGCGCCCATTGCGGCCTAGACTGACCCCTTGACCTTCAACAGGGAACAAAAGCTTCTTCAAAAACCCGTCCTCTTCTCCTTCTCTACCCACCTTTTCTAGAACTGTTTCTCGACGCTCAAGTTCGTGCTCCCTATCTCTGCCCAAGGGACCGGTCATGATTCCGAGATCAGGAGCGACCTCAGCAACGGCGTTTTGCATTTCTCGCAGAACTGATGAACCCGCAGCAACGACATCAACACCGTCTTCTTTCATTTCCAAGTTGATACCTTGGGTATCATCAAAGACGCCTCGCATAGCGGCTGCTTTGCCAAGCGTAGCATCCGGAATCTCCAATATCGTGATAGAAACAGTATCGCCATTGTCCTCATCTGTGTTTGGAGTTCTTGCACCGGGGCCTCCATCGCTTGAGTAATCGCCGTCCTTTATTCTAGCCATTTCAGCCGCAATGGACTCATTGGCTTTAAGAATGACCCAATCAACTAAAGCCTCATACAACCCACCAATCAAAGTTTCTCTCTCAGATGTTGAGCATTGTTGTATGAGTACTTCAGGCTCGAGTCCCAGCAAACCTCCAACGTCCTCGCAAATCTCTTCCAATACTTCAGCATCCATGATAAAACTCAATGTGTCGCCCAACTTTAGTAACCCGGCTAGGATCGAGATAAGATTCCTGTGAGCTGACCCCTTGATTCCAATTGCCTTGAGAGATGTGCGGAAGTCGTCGGCGGCGGCTGCATCGTCCGCAGTAGGAAGGTATGAAGGTGGATCGTATGTACCTGATTTGGATAGCAGTGCATAGCTTGAGGCATGTTTGAGTCCCAGGAATTCTCGCTCTGCTGGTGTCGAAACCGAAGTCAAGAGATAGTAAAAGACATCAAAGGCACGGTAACCTTTTTCTGCGGGGACATTTAACAGCCCCTTGGTTGTGTCAATTCCTCCCTCTGACAACGCTAGGGATGCACCCGTGAGGTTCCCGGCAAGTGTGAGGGTCAAATTGATTCCCAGAGCTGATTGTCGTGGCGTGGAGTGGTTTTGTGGAGAGACTGAGTGAATGAATGGCCGGAGAGCATTCAATGCAGTATATAACGAGGACGGAATTGACAGTGGAAGTGTCCCGAGAAATGGTGCAAGAAGTGAAGGGGTCGAGGGGTCGAGGGATGTAGAGATCTAGATAGAATGGCTTGTCAGTAATATTCAGGGCCTTCAGATTCGTTGATTTTCATACCCCAAAACAATGCACCCATCCTCAGCACGACGTCTGGCATGCTCCCATGCCCGAACTGCTAACGCTGCATCGACAGTACCCCCTGTTCTCCCTTCGGAATCCGTTTGTGATGCAGTCAGCCAAGTGTTGACGACCAAACTAGTGCTGGCATCAAGTCTGTATGGTTGAGCCGAAGTGTAGATTGTGTGTACGGCATTGAGGAGAGTCGTAGTTGAGACTTGTGATGACTGTTGAGCTGCAGAATTGACATTGCGAGGGCCAGGATGGGCTGAAGAAGCCGTCGAATACATCGAAACACGATTGTTGGCTGCCATTTTCAAGAGCCCGTCTTTCCTCGCTCCCTTACTCCCTTAGGCTGTCAAGCCCTTTGTTGACTTTATTTTTTTTCCCTCCCCCAAGCAGGATTTGCCAAAACTAGCCACGAAAATGAATTTTGCAAATCAGAGATCCAATGCCTTGCGCTCTGGCCTTGTTAGACGCGTCGAGATGGAAAAACGAGAGTTTGAGGATATGGATATGGACTTTTTGAAAGACGGTAATTGTCCCCAGGGCAACAGTGGCGTCCAGGGTCGTCAGGAGATTTCTAGAGTGAATAGGTAGCGAAACGAGAGTATTACAATAGTTGGAGGATAGGAGCGGACATATGAGAAAGAAAAAAGAAAGACCACCAAAACGAATGAGGTGGTAAAGGGGCCTGAAAGAGCAGAATAGATGAGTTACAGTGCTGTAAATTGCGATGAAGAGGAGGAATGTGCTTTAGGTGCTGGATTGAGGATTGTTCGTTCTCTGATTACGGCGGGCCAGGGCATCCATCAGGGCAGAAAAGCCATCATCGTTCAGCAAGTGGGGCTCAAGCCGGCAGAGGAACCCTGGCGAGCCCGGTGGTGAGAGAAGGTCAGCTAAATTTAAACTTAGGAGCATGCTTCTCCACTCCTAACACGAAGTGGCAAAACACAAAAAATCTAGGTCAAACAAGCAGTTGCATGTGTCCAACACGATCCATATCTCCATATCCGTCTGTTGCCAATAATAATGAAAGAAGAATTAAGATTCTTATCCACAACTCTCACGATCATCGAGCTGTGCAAACAGGTTTCTTTTACAGTGTTGCAAAAACTGTGCATAGTCGACCCAGGATCAGATACTTATTAGATCGATGGTCTGCAGGACGGCGGGAAAACGTGCCTGTATTCACGAATTTCAAAGCAGGCAGGGATAACCTTTTAGGGGACATACTTGGGGTCGTAGCTCGATCTCTTCAGGGGATCGCTACTAACTGTAAAAGCCGATTAGGCCCCAACCACCCCCGCCTCTCAGGAGCCGCCACAGTCTCACAAAGAGAAGCATCTCGAGAACGAGGAGAAGCATCTCGAGAATAACAATACGGTATCATCTCGTAACTTTCTCACCACCTTTACCGGCCATGTGCTTTTTCCCAGTGCACCACACACTTACCTTCGTAGATACAAGACCACTCGGAGAGAGCCTTCGAGCACCCTCTCAAGAAATAAGAGAGAGGCGGAGCAGAGCTACTACGGTGCTGGACTATTGAAGTGCAGAATTTCAGCGCTTGCCAGCCAGCTCGTATTGTGTCAATCCGCGTGAATGCAGCTCACCTCCATAGGTCCCTGTGTCCCTGTGCTTAAGTTGCTGTAGGGGGCCACCATGTTCATGGGCCTCTCCTCAAAATAAACCATCCGCGCTACGGTGACCGACAACTTTGTATCGCGTCGGAGAGCGATCAACAAACCATCCTCGTAAGACTTGTCCCTGACGTCTTTTCTCTCTCAATCCTCATTGCCCAAATGGAATCATTGATCCTTTTGATGTTTTGACGACGCTCGCTCTTCTGTTCTTGCCCATACACTCGCTTTTAATAATTTCCCGGCCTTGTCATTGTCATTTCTTCGACGACAAACAAGTCCTTCGCTTTTTTTCCTTGGTTACTAGGTTGCCAGCTTGTCAAGGGGTCTTTTCTTCAAAAAACACAAACACGAGGAGGCCTTTTTCCCCAACACACAACTGCCAAAATTTGTCAATCGTTCAAGACCAGGATAAATAGAGGATAACCGTTTAGATCCAAGGGTTTCGACCCGTACAAACTCGAAATGGCCTTGAATACACAAGGAGGCGGCGGCGCCCATTCCCAACCCTCGCTGCCAGCCCTCCCAGCACATCTTCAGTCCGACACACATCTTACGGCACACCTTGCAAGCAGATTCCATGTTTCCTTACCGACAGCCCAACTCTCCTCGCACGCACTGATCTCGTTGAACACATACTCGTCCTCGACCAAAGGACTTAATGGTGGCAAGGAAGGGAGCGCTGCCGGTGGAGCTGAGGATCTGGCGGACAGAGCCTGGACTAGATTGGGAGCACGTTCTGAGAATCAAGCTATTGTTTTTCTGTAAGTTTTCATACAAGTGCAAAACCTTCTTGAAACCCCAAAGCTGATCAATTCCAGCGGTGAGTCGGGTTCAGGAAAAACAACAGTTCGGTCCCATCTGTTGTCTGCCTTGCTTGCCAAATCGTCTACTCCGCTATCTACGAAACTGTCACTTGCTGCCTATGTCTTTGACACTTTGACAACTACGAAAACGGCTACGACTCCCACAGCTTCCAAGGCTGGCTTGTTTTTTGAGCTTCAATACGATACATCTTCCACAGTTAACCCAACGCTCATTGGAGGAAAGGTTCTTGACCACAGGCTGGAGAGGAGCAGAGTAGCAGCTGTACCAACTGGAGAACGTAGTTTCCATGTCTTGTACTATCTCTTGGCCGGTACAAGTCCTGCTGAAAAGTCCCATTTAGGCCTCGATTTGCCAGGGTCCTCATTCACTTCCGTGGGCCATAACGTACCACACAGATATTCCTCGGGAGGACAGCAGCAAAGATGGAGGTATCTCGGACATCCTACCCAGTTGAAAGTTGGGATCAACGATGCAGAAGGATTTCAACTGTTCAAGACTGCATTACGGAAATTAGAATTTCCCAGGAGCGAGATTGCCGAGATTTGCCAGGTTTTAGCCAGTATTCTTCACATTGGACAATTGGAATTTGAGACCAGTGAGGCTACTACAGCTACCGGAGACGAAAGTGGCGGCTTCTCACACGAAGGTGGGCAAAGTATCACAGCAGTGAAGAACAAGGAAGTCTTGGCCATAATTGCAGCTTTCCTCGGAGTTGGTTCTATAGACCTGCAGACGACACTCGGATACAAGACCAAGATCCTCAACCGAGAGCGAGTCACTGTGATGCTTGATCCTCGTGGGGCCAAAGAAAACGCAGATGAGCTCGCCAGGACTTTGTACTCTCTGCTCGTCGCGTATGTGATTGAAAACATCAACCAAAGGGTTTGTGCAGTGGAGGATACTGTCGCAAACACTATATCAATCGTTGATTTCCCTGGCTTTGCACAGCAACCTTCAACCGATTCGACATTAGACCAGCTCCTCAACAATGCTGCCGCCGAGTCTCTTTACAATTTTACTCTCCAGGCCTTCTTCGAGGGCAAGGCTGAGATGCTTGAGAGTGAAGAAGTCAGCGTAGCAGCCACCAGTTATTTTGATAACTCGGACGCTGTAAAGGGACTTTTGAAGCATGGCAATGGACTTCTCAGCATTCTGGATGACCAGACGAGACGAAGTCGGACCGACATGCAGTTATTGGAGAGCTTGCGAAAGCGTTTCGATGGGAAGAACCCAGCCATTTCGGTGGGGAGTGCAACAGCAAGGTTACCCGGGAGCAATTTTACAACCCAAAATGCAGCAGCGAAATTTTCAGTTAAGCATTTTGCAGGAGAGGTTGATTACCATGTCAGCGGACTTGTTGAGGAGAATGGGGAGGTCATTTCTGGGGATCTCATGAATTTGATTGGATCTACGAAGAGTGATTTCATCGGCCGACTCTTTGGACAAGAAGCTCTTCAAACAGTCGTTCATCCTCAAGAGAAGACTACAATTATGCAAGCACAAGTCAGCTCCAAACCCCTGCGACAACCAAGTGTAATGCGCAAGAAGGGTGATAGACCAAGACCTGGTGCGAGACGGGTCCCGACCGAGTCTGTCATCGACGATGTAAGTGAGGTTGGTGAAGATTCTAAGAACCGCAGGAATCCAAAATTCGACCAGGGTGCAGCAGCTCAGTTCTTGTCATCTCTTGATAACGTCACAAAGTCACTCACAGCACCGAATACCAACCCGTATTTCGTGTTTTGTTTGAAGCCTAACGATCGACGTATTGCAAACCAGTTCGACAGTAAGTGTGTCAGGACGCAGGTACAGACGTTTGGCATTGCAGAAATCAGCCAGCGTCTACGGAATGCCGATTTCAGTATCTTCTTGCCTTTTGGTGAATTCCTTGGCATGGCTGATGCCGAAACCATTCTTGTTGGCAGTGAGCGGGAGAAAACAGAGATGGTTCTTGATGAAAAGCGATGGCCGGCAAATGAGGCCAAGATCGGCAGTACTGGTATCTTCCTTAGTGAGCGATGCTGGGCAGACATCGCTAAGCTGGACGAACGTGGATTTGCACAGGGCCGGTATCCATTACCTTCAGATGACGAAAACATGCTGGCTCCTGGTGATGCTGAACGTAGCTATGGCGCTTCGAAAGAGCGACTTCTGGGCTCGGGTTCTCCAGGACAATCACCTGGTGCTTTCATCTACGGCGGAGACAAAAAAAACTGGATATTTCGGTGACGACCAGCGCTCTGATGCCGGTGCCTCTGCTCTCGGCCAAGGAGATATGTTCCGCAACTTAGACACGCGGTCACAAATGGCAGAGAAGGGAAACGAAAAAGTCATGGTTGAAGTCGAGGAAGTCAAAGTCAGTGCCAGTCGAAAGAGGTGGTTAGCAGTAACCTGGATGATGACATGGCTAATTCCCGATTTTCTGGTTCGATGGATCGGACGGATGCCGCGTAAAGATGTTCGCCTTGCTTGGAGGGAGAAGCTCGCTATCAACATGATGATTTGGTTAAGTTGTCTCTTCGTGGCCTTCTTCATTGTCATTTTCCCGAAAGTCATTTGCCCTACGCAGCATGTTTATAGCTCTGCGGAGCTATCCAATTATGACGGCAAGACTGGTAGTGATGGTGCATACGTCGCTATTCGTGGAGTTGTCTTTGATTTGGCCGCTTTTCAACCCAGGCATTATCCATCGATCATTCCGTCCAAGACCATACTTAAGTATGCTGGCTTGGACGCCACATCACTTTTCCCCATCCAGGTTTCGGCATTATGTGGCGGTGTCAACGGAACTGTTGACTCCTCGATTTCACTCGACTACACCCAGACCAACACCACAGGCTCTGCAGATGTAATCAGCACCACGGATACCAATTACAAGTACCATGACTTCAGAGCTTGGACCAACGATAGTCGTCCTGATTGGTTTTTTGAGCAGATGATGTTCTTGAAGGGCGGCTACAAGAAGGGTCATATTGGTTACACACCTCAGTACGTGAACACTTTGGCCAAAAAGCAAAATGCCATCGCCATTCTTAATTCCAAAGTCTACGATATGACCACTTACACAAAAGGAGGACGCCGTGTGGAGGTTAAGGAGGGCGAAGACCTTCCTACTGACGTCAACACCAACTTCATGAATTCTTTGGTTGTTGATCTTTTCACGCTAAAGTCCGGCTCAGATGTCACTAAATACTGGAATGTCCTCAACATCGATCCTGAGGAAAAACTTCGCATGGAAGTATGTCTGGATAACCTATTCTATGTGGGGAACGTCGACACCCGTAACTCTGTCCGATGTCAGTTTGCTACATACTTCGTCTTAGCTGTGTCCATCCTTTTGTGCAGTGTCATTGGATTCAAATTCTTCGCAGCTCTCCAATTTGGCAGCAAAAACATCCCCGAGAATCTTGACAAGTTCGTTATTTGTCAGGTGCCAGCGTATACGGAAGACGAGGACTCTCTTCGACGTGCTATTGATTCCGCTGCTAGAATGAAATATGACGACAAACGCAAATTGCTAGTCATTATTTGTGATGGAATGATTATTGGACAAGGCAACGATAGGCCCACACCACGGATTGTTCTCGATATTCTAGGGGTTTCCGAGACTGTTGACCCCGAGCCTCTGAGCTTCGAGTCTCTAGGCGAAGGGATGAAGCAACATAATATGGGTAAAGTGTATTCTGGGCTTTACGAGGTTCAAGGCCATATTGTGCCATTTTTGGTAATTGTCAAGGTTGGCAAACCCTCTGAAGTATCAAGGCCCGGTAACCGAGGAAAGCGTGATTCTCAAATGGTCATGATGCGGTTCTTGAACAGAGTTCACTACAATGCTCCCATGAGCCCTTTGGAACTCGAGATGTACCACCAGATCCGGAACATTATAGGAGTCAACCCAACATTCTACGAATTCATGTTGCAAATCGATGCAGATACGGTTATTGCTGCCGACTCCGCTTCTCGGTTTGTCTCTGCTTTCTTGGATGATACAAGACTTATCGGGGCTTGTGGAGAGACCGCTATCTCCAACGCCAAGGGTTCATTTGTTACCATGATTCAAGTGTACGAATACTACATCTCTCACAACCTCTCGAAAGCCTTCGAAAGTCTATTCGGTAGTGTCACCTGCTTGCCAGGTTGTTTCACCATGTACCGCATTCGAGCAGCAGATTCCGGGAAACCTCTCTTCGTTAGCAAGGAGGTCGTCGAAAATTATGCCAATATTCGTGTAGATACTCTACATATGAAGAATCTTCTTCATCTAGGTGAAGATCGTTATCTGACAACGCTGCTCCTTAAGCACCACGCCAAGTACAAGACGAAGTACATCTTTGCTGCACATGCCTGGACTATTGCACCTGATACTTGGGGTGTCTTCTTGTCACAACGTCGTCGTTGGATCAACTCCACAGTCCACAACCTCATCGAACTTATCCCATTAACGCAACTTTGCGGTTTCTGTTGCTTTAGTATGCGTTTCATCGTCTTCGTAGATTTGCTCTCGACTCTGGTTCAGCCCGTTACTGTTGTCTACATCGTCTATCTGATCGTCCTCGTAATTACAAAATCGTCGGTCATTCCGGTCACTGCAATTATTCTTCTTGCTGCTATTTACGGTCTCCAGGCTATCATCTTTATTCTCCGACGCAAGTGGGAGATGATCGGGTGGATGCTCCTCTATGTCCTTGCTATTCCTGTGTTTTCTTTTGGACTTCCTCTGTACAGTTTCTGGCACATGGACGATTTCTCTTGGGGAAACACTCGTGTTGTAACAGGAGAAAAGGGCCGTAAGATCGTTATCACCGACGAAGGCAAATTCGACCCTGCGTCTATTCCAAAGAAGAGATGGGAAGAATACCAAGCAGAACTCTGGGAAGCCCAGACACGAGACGACCGATCCGAAGTCTCAGGATACTCTTACGGCACCAAGTACAAACCTGCGGGCTCCGAGTACAACTATCCTCCTTCACGCCCAATGTCACAAATGGGCGGTGTGCAAGGTAATAACTACCCTTACGACGTAAAGAACGCCCAAATGTACAGCTCCCGTATGTCACTTGCGCCATCGGATCATCCAGGCAATCGTGCCAGCCAATTTGGCGGCAGCCAGTTCTTTGGCCAGCAAGATCAAGCACTTGAGCTTGCGGATATGGCTGGCATGCCCAGTGACGACTCAATTCTAGCAGAGATCAGAGAGATTCTCAAGACAGCTGACCTAATGGCTGTTACAAAGAAGAGAGCATTAAGGTGGAGCTCGAGCGTAGATTCGGCGTCAACCTAGACTCCAGGAGAGCATACATTAATTCTGGTAAGCTACAATTAAACTCCTCCCGTCTGCATAAATACATTTACTAATAAAATTACAGCCACTGAAGCTCTACTTTCTGGCAATCTCTGAGTTACCCCAAAAGATTCACTATCATGTGCAGTATTGGATGTGTATATTTTGGTAGCATGTATGGAGTTCTATGATAACTTCTCTATGGTCAAAAGATTGATAGGTTGTCTCTTCAATCATTTTTGTTGTTTAAGCGGCGTTCATAAGGACGGAAAGGGGGGGTAACCATGTGTTGAGCATTTCAAGAACGGGAGGGTTGGGCAAGATAAGATGTATAGCAATTAAATAATAGTGCCTTTGAATCAATATTGTAGAATTCTTTCCAAATGACGTGGACGGAATGCCTGGGATAGGAGACGGGATTGCATAGATGACATAAATAAAACCTGTTCTTTTAATCATCTAATTGGTATAGGTGATTCAAGTCGAAACCCTGCATGTAATCCACCAAAGAAAGTCCTAACTAGAGGATGAGAAATAACAAACAAGACGAAAAGGAAAGGAACAAGCAAGTCTTAATATACCACTGTTATAAATCACTTCTCAAGACTATGCTCCCTCCCCTTGATAGTACCTATTCGGCAAGCCAGACCTATGTATGTCTTATTAGATATATACAACTTAAATTATATCACGATAGAATCCTTTCCCTCACTTCAATACTCATCTATTTATCTATACAGTGTTACCTAGGTAAATATCTATCTACTCTACTACTAATCTTACTTATTTTTAAGTTACAAGACTAAGCACCTAGGTACCAAGTAGATAGATAGCTAGCTATTTAGCCACTTTACCTATCTATCTATATAACTAAATCACTTACCTACTCTCTCTCTCTTTCAACTCATTTCACATCATGCTCGATCTACACGCCATCAATCACACCCTAAATCACAAGCTCGAGTACATACATACATAAATAACACAAAATTTCGACGTCTGTTTCAGCTTAAGCTGATTGCTTTTACGTCTGTATTGGTGGGCAGTTAGACTGACTGTGAGGAGTGGAGAACAGGGGCTATGTATTTAGGAGTACTTGACCTTGCAAAAAAAAAAAAAAAAAAAAAAAAAAAAAAAAAAGGTCTTTGCTTTCGCCTATAGCCCCTTTATAAAAAGGCTAGGTGAGAGCTGGGTGGGGGAAGAGAGAGATTTGCTATTGTTGAGTCCTTACATGCTTTTAAGCGAGGATAGTAAAGGGGTTACAGTCATGGGTTTCCATGGATTTTCCATAATGTTTTCATCTTACACAGTAGGGATGCAGCGTCAACTTTAAATTCATGATATAGGATCACTTCAATTTCTTCGGTATACACAATACATACGGCAGTACAACTGCAAGACCCATTATCTCTCTTGGCGAAAACTGTACTTCCAAGGCAAGGTAAAGCAAGTTAAGGTAAGATAGGAGGTATGTACGAATTAAGAGCCTGAAAGCAAATTCAACATATGCTTTCAGTTTGTAAAGAAAGTTTTTAAGATTTTGAAACCCCAAGTTAACCCGGTATGAACGCCGTGATATCCAACCAAAGCATGCAATATGCAAAATAACCACCCAGTCTTGGTCATCATTCTTCGTCAGATTCTTCCTCTGCAACCTATGATTATGTTAGTGATCAACACAGATAGTACTCTGGGATGTTATATGCTTACATCATCATGGAAGGTCTTGCCTTCTGTGGTCTCCTTGATCATGCCAATTCGGATACAGAAGTCTCCAAAATGCTCTCCCTTCTCCCGCTCTTGGGAATATCTCTTCAACAGAGGTCGCATAATCTCTAAGATCTCCTCTTCTTTGATGCTGCTTCTGTAAAGCTTATTCAGCCGCTGTCCATGGTATCCACCACCAAGGTACATATTGTAAGCACCGTAAGCTTTGCCCACAAATGCAACTTCTGCTAACCAAGGGCGAGCGCAACCGTTGGGGCATCCTGTCATACGCATGACAATACTCTCTTGCTTGAGGCCATTCTCCTCGAGGCAGTCTTCTAGCTTAGTGATAAGAACGGGTAGGTATCGCTCCGATTCAGCCATGGCAAGACCACAAGTTGGGAAGGCGACACAAGCGGACGAGGAGAGGAGAGACGCAAACCAGAGAATTGGACGTTGTCAAGCTTGTACTTTGCCATCATTTCTTTGATCGTTGGAAGATCATCGTTTGAAACATTGCTAACAATCAAGTGCTGATTTCCGGTTAACCGGAATTCGCCCTTGAGTACCTTTGCGATCTCGCGAAGACCAGTCTTCATTGGGAAGTCCGCAGTATCTTCGATCCGACCGTTCTCGATAAAGAAGGTGAAATGATTTTAGTCCCTTTTCATCCTTTTGCCAACCGAAAGTATCGATGTTGCTTTGAAACTTGAAAGGCTTAGGCTTGTCGAATTTCTGACCCCAAAGTTCCTCAACTTTGCCGCGGAAGACATCGACCCCCATATCATCGATGGTATACTTTAGACGAGCGTGCTTACGGTTCTTACGGTCACCATGATCGCGCTGCACAAGCATAACTTTTTCACAAGCGATGTGAACTTGCTCCTTGGTCACAAATCCTAGCACGCTTCCAGTTCGGGGATATGTTTTCTTGTTGTTGTGCGTGACACCCATACCACCACCTGCGAGAAGATTGAAGCCTGTCAGCTTATTCTTCTTGTCTTTGATAGCGATAAGGCCGACATCATGGGCATAAACATCAGTATCATTGTTGGGAGGGATGGCGATGGTGATCTTGAACTTTCTAGGGAGGTAGGTTGGGCCGTAAAGAGGTTCAAAGTCCTGAACAGCATCTCCGGCAATTTGTGTCTTCTTGTCATTTTCATCCTTTAGCCAAATCTCGTGGTAAGCAGTAGTTGAGGGTAGCAAATGATCAGAAATTTTCTGTGAGCAGGCCAACACATCTCGGTGGAATGCCGATTTGGTTGGAAGACTACTGCACATGACGTTTCTGTTGACATCACCACAAGCCGCGATAGTCGTCATGAGAGCCTTGTTGATACCACGCATAGCGGCCTTGAGTTTGCCCTTCACAACACCATGAAACTGGAAAGTTTGGCGAGTAGTCAGCTTCATGGTTTCGTTTCCGAAGTCGTTGCTAATATCATCCATCTGTATCCATTGCAAAGGAGTTGCAACACCGCCAGGAAGTCTGCACCGAATCATGAATGAGTAAGCAGGCTCGAGACCTTGTGCTTTTCTCTCATCTCGGAGATCACGGTCGTCCTGCATGTATGTGCCGTGGAACTTTGTCAACTGTTGATCAGCTGCAGAAATGGCACCAGTAGTTGGATCTCGAAGACCTTCTTCGATTGTACCACGTAGAAAGTTTGAGGCCAGTTTGATATCTTCATTCGTAATTGGCGGTGGTTCATCCGGAAGTCCTTCAACCTTGTCAACACCCAGTGCTTGCCAGATGAGAGGCTCCCAAATCTGGTAGCCAGTTTGATATCCATCTGGATCTTGATCATCACCAAGACCGATTGGTGCTAGAGGCTTTGCCCCCAGGTTTGCCATAACTCGGTCCAGGTCCTTTCCAGGTTTATTGTAGTAATGCTTGTCTTCTTTACGAGGCCAATAATGACTGTCCCCAAGAGCAAATACGGAGTAATTGACAGTAGCAAGATCGAGATCTGTATTATCCTTGATAGCCTCCCAGAAAGCACGACCATTTTGAGGGAACTCGCCCTGACCTGCAGTACAAGTAAGAACAACAATGTTCTGCTCAGTTGGTAGATCCTCGAGTGGATAATCCTCCATAGCCATTACAATAGTCTTCAGGCCACGAGCTTTGCCTCGAGTGCCCAAGCGTTTAGCAAGAGACTCAGCGTTACCGTTATCAGATCCAAAGAGGATCGTCAACGGGGCACCAGCAAGACCATCCAGAAGCTGATTGTAAGCATCCTTGGCTTTTCGCTTTTGTAGCTCTCGGACTTCGGAGCCGTAATCTTGAGAGAGATTAGAGGAGAATTCGGGGTGTCTCTCTTCATGAGTTGAGTGAGGTGGTTATCACGGGACAAAAAGTCCTTGAGCTCATTTTTAATACGCTCAGAGTCTAAGGAGAAGTTGGGTTCTCCCTTCTCTTCGTTCTCAGGATTCCATCTATATAGAGGCCAGTATCCTAGATCAACCGCTTTCTTTGTCTCCTGGAGAACAGTCAACGGAGAATCGTTCTCTTTGAAGTATGGCAAGTATGCTACGACGACTGAAGGTCCGTTAAATTGATCAGCTTCAATCATAGCCTGTAGAACTTGGGTATAAGAGCTATAAACAGCCACCGATGCGACGTAAGCATTGCCAAAGTTCATGGCGTACAGACCGATATCCTTCTTTCTTCGTGCAGCGTCATTGGCGGCTCTTTCGGAGTATGGTGTCGAGTCAATGATGAGCATGTTGACATTTGACATTCTCACCAGATGCAATTACATGATGAACACCAGAGTTTCCCAGATCATAAGCCCATGCGTCAGAGCCCACAAGCCAAGGTGATTCCTTTCGGAATAAGGCCTTGTTGGTGAGCAAAGTGGTTGACAATGCGGAGCCATCGGTGGCGAGACGAGAAATGATTTCTTCGGCAAGTTCACTAGCCTTCTTCTCGTTATTTGCGTTTTGCGCCCACTTTGAAAGCCACTTCTTTGGGGCTTCAGTAATGAACTCCTTAGACTTTGACGCTAGCTGAACTTCACGAATGAATCTTTGGCGGTGGTGTTCCTTGCGAGCAAGCAGCGATCCAAAGCCAAACTCGGGATTTGAGGCAACTGTAGCGGAGATTCCAGCGTTCTGTGATCCAAGAGCATTTGCAAGGTGTAATCTTTGGCCAAAAATCTGATCCAGAATTTTCATGTATGCAGATTCCACCTTTGGTTGCGTGAGATCATAATCCTCCAACTCTTCAGGTCCGTCAGTTCTTCCAATTTCTAGGTTTTGAATCGGTTTGTCTGATTTCAAGTTCTGGAAGATGCCTTTGAGAGCCTGCAGGATTGACTCGGGAGCGACATAACCGAGTTGATAACCAACAATGGTATCAATACCTCCCCCTGGTCCGGATTTTAGTGTCGTGAGCAGGTCTAGTAGTATCGGTCCCCATTTTGTAGTCTTTCTCCGGACTTGCTCCAAAACAGCCACCTTTTTCACTGACTTGGGAATAACCTCAACAAGCTTTGTTCCTAGCCAAGGGCGGTATAGACGTGCTGTTATGATACCAGCCTTATATAAACCAGCATCGGTCTGGATAGAAATATCTAGTATCTGGCTAAATGCTGCAGCATCAGCGCCGAAGATGAAGACGGCGAATTGGGCGGTAGAAGGCCCGGAATATTGGAAGGGAGTATATTGTCTACCAGTTCTCTGTTTGAGTTGCGCCCATATTTGAGAGACAAAGTTGTAAATATCGTCTGAGGTGACAGTTCGCAAAGTGGCATTGTCAACTGTTGTCGCTGAGGAAACACTGGTCTTGGTATCCACGCTGCTTTCCCGGCCAGATGAACCAACAGATGAAGCCTTGGATGGAACTCCGTTGCTAACAGGATCTGTTGACTGGATCGACATAGTCTCGACACCCTCCTCCATGGCGCCATTGATTGTAGCCGTGGTCTCGGCAATTGTCGCAGTTCTTCCATCGTCGGCATAAATTGTTGAACCGCCAATTCTACCCTTCTGGAACTCCCTAATTGCATCCAAATTGAGAATATCCTTCACGATCTTAGAGTCCTCAAAGGCGATACTTGGGTCATCCAACGAGGTTCCAGTTGCAAAGAAATGGATGACACCCTTGCCCGACTTGACTGCCAATGCGTGAGCAGTCAGAGCAATGTCTTGTGCCTCCTGTAATGTCTCGGATTGAAGGAACGTGAACCCGCAATTTCTAATAGATGTTATGGTAGAGTAGTCAGGATAAGTGGTAGGATGTAGAGAGACGTGGATGACGACGGGGAAATTCGCAAGTCGGTAGAGGTGAGGAATGGAGGAGACAAGAATTGAGGAAGGTGTGGTGACAGTGACCAGTCGACCATTGCGAATGGGAGCGAAGGCAGACAGCAGAGGGTCTGCATTGTGTCTAACAGTTTGTATCTATGATCAGATATGTTAGAAAAACCATAAATAAATAAATAAATAAATAAAAAGTCTAGACAAATGCGTCAAATTTCCATACCTCTGGTACGCCACCCGCAATTATGCCCTTGTCCCCGCGCGCAGCATATCTGTGCAGATGCGAAGAGAAATCAGACTCGATCGACTGCGCAGCCTGCACAGAAATGATTACATCGCTGGCAGAGTATGCGATTCGAGCCACTATTCATACATAAAGAAGTCAGCCAACGGGTACCGACATGGCGGGGTGTGTCCACTACAGCCAGGGCCACTGCAGCTGGGGTTGAGACATTACATACCAGCTTCCTCTGGCGTTCGAATCTGTACTGAAGGCGCCGACATGTCTACACGAGTTGGCTCTGTCTTTTTGGGAGGTAGAGAAACCTCTTGACGATTAAAGAGGAAGCTCATCTTTTTTTCTTAAGGATGGGTCAACTGTCGCCGTCTCGGAGAGCTTCAAGAGGCTACCGGCAGTCTCGCCAGGATGTTGTCGAATTAGACCAATCCTATTAATCCGCAAAGATTTTCTGCACCGGGAATTGTGTGAAATTCGGGCAGTGGTTATATCAGCCTTGAGGGGAATCAGATGAAACTGGCCAATCTTGGCCTGCTTAGCCTCGCAGAGGCTGAAGAAAGAGTGGGAGGGTGGAGATGTCTTCTCTTTATTAACACGGCGCCGTCAACGTAGACGAGCACGCAATCGCAGTTCTCAAAGCCCGAACAAGAATCATGTAGTCAGGTGCGGCAAAAGGTCATACATAAATCGAATGGTCATTACCAATGTAATGGCAATGTAGGCAAGGACGAGAACTGCGAGAGTAGTCCAGACAGCCAAGAGCGTTCGGTGTTCGAACTTTTGCCCTTAGGTAAACACTCTGAGCGGCCAATGGCTTTGTGTAAACGGCTATTGAAATGTGTCAAAATAATGATCTCATCAACATCATAATACACGCAAGAGACTTCACCCATTGTTTTCATTTTACTACACATAACGGGTAGCTCCGACGCCGGATGTCATTAGTACTTTCGTGATCCTACCTAATAAATCATAATTGACCCAGTGCATTTACACCCATCCTCTGAGTACCCAAAAATCTACAGAAAATGCTCGACTCCCAACAAAGCAGTTGGTGCCCACCAGCAACCTGGAACTCCTTCAGTGCCTCCCTAGTTTTCACAAGTCACAACCGTAATGGCTGTATATGTATTCGTTCACCAACGTGAAACCATTGTCATCTCACATCCTTCTAATCCATCACAGTCTTACACCTTCTGTAGATGCTTGGAGGGCATTGGTGGCCCTGTCCCCGATCTAGCACGTCTCTCCCGCTCTAATGTACCTGGTGGACCACTCATCTTTGTGGTCTTGAATCTACCATCCAAACCTTTAGCCCAGGTATCGTCGGCCTGGCCTCCAAGCCAATAACTCTCTCCGATTTTCACCATGGATCTCCCAAGCCTGCCCTGCCAACCACGGCCAGCCGAGGAGTCTGCTGCAAAGGGGTTCTCTGCTGGAGCATCGACAGCTCCATCAGTATGCAAGTGCAGTTTAGCCGGAGATGCGTTCTTATACATGTGTTGTCGTAAGACTTGGCGAGCGTATGCCATGATCACGAGAATGAAGTAGACTCTGATTAGAGTCATGACAGCAATAAGCATAATGCTTGGAATGCTCTCTTCCAGCCCAACACCATGTCCCAAGCTTGCTCCAGCTCCAGTCGCTGCGGCGCCAGCAGCTGCATATGCAACAGCGTCTTGCCCCTTTGTAACCCCCGAAGCTGGAGCGGCTATCACGTCCACTTTGCTGACATTATATTTAGGCGATGTAAATCCGGCGGTATCATCTATCATTCCACTACCAGGCGAATTAGGGATGTCGCTGGAACCGTTGTGGTTTGCGCTGATCTTCAGGAACCAAGTCACAGCGAAAGCTGAGGTGTATGCAGTGTTGATAACTGTGTCAAAAATATAAAACCATGCTAGCGCCAAGCATTCAAAGGGACTCTGCTTGCGGATATGGCCCATAAGAGTTGCGCTGAGGACGAGGGCTGCGACGGAATATATGTACATTGAGAGTTGTAGGGGTGATAGGGTGACGCCGGTAAAGATGGCGAGTAGGCCGTAGAATCCAGTGAATTTATTAAAGATCATCGAGAGCAATATCATTTCCGTGCCAGTCCGTAACGACATGAGGTAAAGGAAAGTCTGCAAGCTATGTTAGCACATTCCATCACAATTAAGAACTTTCTTCGCAGCGCAGTTTGATCGGGGTCGCAGGTCAGAATGGTTGCATCTTACTCTGGGGCGAGGAAGCCGTATCCATCTTGGAATGAGAGCCATCTGGAATTATCACTGCGACGACTCTGTCGAAGTGTTGTGAGAGATATGGATTTGGAGGGAGAGATGGACGTTTGTTGAAGCACGACTTCGCGGCTCTCTCGGACAAGAGTCGTCTCGTTCTCTCGTCATCCACAGAAAGCTTGGCACCTCGAGACTAATATAAGCAATTTTCCGTACTTCGTACCGGTACAAAATAGTAAACGAAATAACCGCCAAAGGAAAATCTAATGCACATCATTTTGAGAGCAAAAGGGGCCGTGACAGAATTCACCAGGCTCACACGCTCTCGGCATTCGAACTCTCGTCATGACTGGTGTGGGTGATGTATGGGAAAGGTACTCTCAGACTCAGCTTGCGAAAAATAAGTTTCAAAGCTCTTGCTGCGGTACTGTAGTTTTGCGAGAACTAGTATCAAGAGAAAATCTATTCGTCACATATCAATTAGTATATTACAGTGCACGCTTGGGCATGTATGTCCCAAATATCATACAAGACTCCCAGTCCGTTATTTCGCTATGCAATCCGGTATCCTTGAACGCTCTACACAAAACCCAGACCAAAACATTAAAACCCGTCTCCTCCAAACCCAACCAGCCCCTCAACAAGCACAACCCTCCTGGTTTGAAGGTGTGGGGTTTATGTTGACATCAATCACTGCGATATCAGTCAGCAATCGTTCTCCTTAGTCTTGCGTAGAAATACTCACTTTGGTTTCCTGCTGCAGCAGCACCTTCAGCGCCCTCCATTCCTGGTAAAGCTTGTGCTATCCTTCTGAATAAGTTCTTCACGTTGTGACCAACCTTCGCGCTCGTCTCGATGAACATCAGATTATTCTTCTTCGCCTCCTCTTCTCCCTGCTGTGTTGTTACCTCGCGCTTATCGTTCAAATCTGTCTTGTTTCCAACCAACACGATAATCACATCATTGCCCCGTTCTCCCCTAACATCGTCTACCCATTTCCGCGTGTTTTGTTTTGGAAGGATTTCGCATCTGGAAGATGGTCAGAAAGTTGTATATGTATCCTGCTTGCGGGGAAAGTACTTGAAATGTCATAAACAACAACCGCGACGCTAGAATCCCGAATATATGACGGAATCAAGCTGCGAAATCGCTCCTGTCCAGCTGTGTCCCAGAGCTGCAACCGAACAGTGCGGTCCTCGAGGTACATTGTCTGTGTTGCTGTAAGTCAAGTGTACGTCCCATCTCCTGGTTCGGCCTTACTTTTGAAAGAAAATCAATCCCGATCGTCGCCTGGTACATATTATCGAACGAGTCGTACATGAATCGGGTTATCAGAGACGTCTTCCCAACTGTTCTCGCCAATATCAGTATCTAACGCAGAATACCGAATTCGAGCTGCGACATACCGCTCTGTTCGCCCAGGAATACCAGTCTAGAGGGAGAGGTTAGTATTAAAATGTCAGGTAAGTACTTCGTATGCATACTTGAACTTCTTCAATGGGTTGTTATAAGACCCAGCTTGAGTTGCCGCCATCTTGTCTATGGGATCGCAGTGGGATTGATTTGGGACCGTAGAAATGAGTTTGTACTGAAAGACTTTGTAGAGGGCTTTTGCTGAAAATATGTACAATGAATGCGCGACGTGGGTTGGGATAACACCCTGGTTTTGATTCCAATAAAGGGGCCTTCAATGCTGTCAAAAGGCGGCCACGGCCCCGGAAATAAATGGCGCTACTCTTACGCTGACCGCCTTGTTAGGTATACGCACTAAGCTGCGGTATCTATTGCAAGTCTCAATGAGAATTAAGTACTCAAGTGAGTTCCTAGTTTTCTACACGGAGGTAGGTAGATCTATGAACGTTTTTTACAAACTCCGTCACATATTTATTCTTTTTACATAATTGGACTTGTTGGCGGGAAAGAATAGGCAGAAACTCATACGACATTGAGATACTTCCGTACCCTATCGCCCTTCGATCGGGCGACGCCCCAAAAGGAAAAGCGCTACAGTACTGGAGAAAGCTTTGATCCGAGCCGTGAAATCCCTGCAAATCTAAAAGAAGTTTTTGATAACGATATCGATCAAACTTCCTATGAAGATACTTACAACACCACGTAACTAACTACCCGTCATGCCGATAATCAAGCCTGCAACAGTCTCGCCAGGGGCACCTCAACAGCATAAACAACCTTCGAGAAAAGGCAAGAAAGCCTGGCGGAAGAATGTAGACGTCACCGAAATTCAGGATGGTCTTGAGCAAGTGCGGGAGGAAGTGATCAAAGGGTACGAACCCTTTGGCTGTCTTGGGAAATCCATTGACTAACTTCAATCAGTGGTGTTATTGCTGAAAAGGATTCCGCCGACTTGTTCACCCTTGACACGGCTGGAGATGTTGCTATACCAAAAAAAAATACTTGAAAGGCTCGAAGCCTTTAAAGGCCGATGAGATCTTAGCACAACGATCTGCTGTCCCAGCAGTTTCTATGAAGAAGCGCGCTGGAGACAACACGACTGATGGTGTCATTGCCCCAAAACGTCAACGAGTTGGTTACGTGACCCACAAGGAACTCTCCAGATTACGCAACATCGCCGATGGACGACAAGAGAAACCAGTTGAGGTGACAGAGGCATCATATGATCCGTGGGATGTACAAAGAGACATTGCTGAAGCCAAGGAGGACCCTAGATTTTCATTCCTCGAAAAGAAGAAGAAGAAGGTTGCGCCACGCACTCTTAAAGAGAAGCCAATTTCGTTAGCCGCCAGTGGAAAGGAGATTCCGGCTGTACAGAAGCCCGAAGGTGGATTCAGTTACAACCCCGTATATGCGGACTATGAAGAGCGTCTTATGACAGTTGGAGAGAAGGAAATTCAAGCCGAGCAAAAGCGTCTGGCCACAGCTGAAGCCGAACGCATCAAGCAAGAGGCAGCTGCTAAGTCTGCCGCCGAAGCAACCGCCGCCGAAGCACGTGCAGACCTCTCAGAGTGGGAGGAAGATTCAGAATGGGAGGGCTTTCAGAGCGGAACCGAAGATGTTCGTCTGAATGCCAAGAGACCAGAGCGGAAAACACAAGTGCAAAGGAATAAGATAAAACGCCGTAAGGAAGAGGAACGGAAGGCGAAGATGGCTGCAGATATCAAGAAGAAGAATGAGCAATTGGCTCAGAGCAAAAAGATCGCCAAATCCCTAGCTGAGAAAGAGCAATCGCGTGCTTTGGTGGAGGCAAATGGTGATAGCAGTAGCGAAGGGGATGACTTGGAGTTACGGAGACGGAAGTTGGGCAAGATTCCCCTTCCGGAGAAGGACTTAGAGCTCGTGTTACCAGACGAGTTGCAAGAGTCCCTGCGATTGTTAAAGCCCGAGGGCAATCTGTTGAAGGATAGATACAGGAGTCTTCTGGTCCGAGGCAAGGTGGAGAGTAGACGGCCTATTAGCTTTGCTAAGAAGGCCAAGAGGAAGGCTACTGAGAAGTGGACCCATAAGGACTTTATGCTACATTGAGCATCATGATACGAATTCAAATAGCATTAGTTCACTACGAATTGGTATCAAACCGCTGTGGGTAATAG
Source organism: Pezicula neosporulosa (assembly GCA_009805495.1). Classification (NCBI taxonomy): domain Eukaryota; kingdom Fungi; phylum Ascomycota; class Leotiomycetes; order Helotiales; family Dermateaceae; genus Pezicula; species Pezicula neosporulosa. Next base: position 439,730 of record SELE01000036.1, read on the forward strand.
GTACTGGCCCGACCCTGTGTCATGTACATTCACTCTCTAAATTAGATGTGTAGAGTGAGGAACTCGCGTGCTTAAAGATGCAAGACACTGTTGGTCGACCACACTTTAAAACAGGCCTGGTTGATTTAGCACCTGCGAGAACTTCCATTACATCTCTAGTTCTATGTACGAGTCTTGTTACAGTGTTTCCTAGCCCATTGGCTTGCCGAGACGCTCAAACGCCACGCAAATCATTATTGACTTTCGCCTTCCACTTCGTTTATCCAAGCAACAATCTTCTTTTTCTCACCAGCTCATAAGATCTGCAGATACATTAGTAAATGGTGAAGGGTATTTATGACGGTTACAATCAACTCACCTCTGCCAAACAAAGCTCTTTTAGCCCAATCCATAGCCAACAATATCCTCGTTCTTAAGCTCACGCTCTGCGCAAAATATACACTTCTCCAGGCATACACTGCCCATAAGCCACCAGTCAAATTCCATCCACCACCGAGATCAAAGACAGCTGAGTTGCCAATGTACGCCAAGCTTCCAAGATGACGATATTGAAACGCTTTGTATACGGCCTCATCCAAATCCCCATCTCTAACATCATTGACTTTTAGGCCTGGTAGGGATCGTGCCATCTTGTTGAACTTGTGGCCTAGGTATTGTCCTTGTTGGTGAGCTCTTTGGGCAGTGGCTGGGAGAGAGGTGAGAGCTTGCTATCGATTTCCATCAAAAGGGTTCGGAGTTCGCCAAAATCGAGGGTTCCGGACTGGTCTTTGTCGTAAGCTTCGAAAAGCTTGTCCAGGCGCTTTAGATGGTCCGCAGCTTGGGGAAAGCGTCTCTTGACCCTGGTTGCCACCTCCCGCCATTCACTAAAGGTAAGATGCATAGTCTCAAAGTTCTTACCTTTCTCCCAAGCAAGATTGCGTAGAAATTGTACCAAGTGATCAGCAACATTATTTTGAACTGTGGCGCAATCCCCGATGGCGTAGACATCGCCAAGTGGTGCACCATTTAAGCGAAGATGTGTATCAGTCTCAAGGGCGTGTCTGTTATTCTGTGTGGGGCCCAACTGCTCAGCGACCTTTTGACAGAACTCAGTCTGTGATACACCGGTAGACCACAAACAAAATCCCATTGGCAGTTCTTTTGTAATAGTCTTACCATCATCTCCCTTTTGTGTAAAGATGATCTTGTCGGGCGTTACTTCTTGAACTCTCGAGTTTGTGAGAACTTCCACTTGGTCCCGAGAGAAACGATCTTCCGCATATCTAGACACTGCCTCATCATACGTATTCAAGATATGGCCTCGGCTCTGGATAAGATGTACGGAAATCTCGTTTCGAAGGAGCTTAGGGAACTGTGCGGTCAAGTCCTCATTAAGCAGGTCGAAAAGTTCTGCAGCAAACTCGACACCTGTTGGGCCTCCACCACTGACAACAAAGGATAGCAATCTTTTTCTCTCTTCGTCTGACGTGCTAGGTAGACAGGCATACTCCAAGTTGGTCATGATGTGGTTACGGATATTTTGTGCATCGCCAATATCTTTCAAGAAGTGACAGTGTTCCAGTCCTTTAACACCGTGTGGATTTGTCCTAGATCCAACCCCGATAACAAGTTTGTCGTACGGCAGATAGAAACGAACTTCGTTGCCAAGAGCATCTTTTTGAGACAATTCTACGAGTTTTTCTGAGAATTCGATTTCTTCTGCTTTAGCTCTAATAAAGTGACCTTTCACTCTCACTTCATAACCGAGGAGTCAGCATGATTTCATTTCGAGATTTGACTGGAGAAAGAGAGTTTATTGGGAGAAAATGATGGAACAAGAACAAGTCCACATACTGATTATCCGTCTAATTGGCTCTACCAAAGATCGGAATTCCAAAGTTCCAACGGTAGCCGATGGTAGCATTGGTGTGAACAAAAAGTAGTTAGTCGGTGAGACCAGAGTAACATGATATTCTTCAGGATTTAGTGTCTTCAACAGAGCAACGCTTCCCCATCCTCCTCCAAGCACCACGAGCTTCGGTTTATTCTTCTGCCTTACCATCTCTTCGCAGTCTTCATCGTCTATTTGGACCTCAGCTATAGGTAGATTCTTTGGGCCGCCTCTCCTAGGGCTTAATGCCAAAGCTGAGACGTGAATGTCTTTATAGGACAGGTCCTCCCGATAAGTCGAAGCATCATAAGCAAAGAAGGCCACCACCCCAATCCCTATAAACAATATCGAACCTCCGAACCATGCTGCAGATCGGTATACAAAATTAAGCACCCATGATCTTCTTTGAGGCAATGGCCTGCCAGACACGAAGCGGAGGGACTGGTAGCTGACTGGGTGGCGCCATTGAGCTCGTTGCGGTACAAGGCATTGGCGCGAATGAGTGTTTGAGTGCAATGCGCGTTTGCCGGCGAAGCTGGAGGGGGTCTTCAGTTGACTGAGCGATACGACAAGATGCGTGCGTGGTGCGGTTCCATTAACACCTGGACGCGCAAAGGTCCTGGTGAAGCTCTGGCGCAACATGGTGAGCATGAATTGGCTATTGGCAATGGTTCATGATCACGGCGAGCTAGTCTTGACGACGGAAGAGAAGCAATTGAGAGGTATTTGTGAGATATCAAGAGATGTAGGCTCAGCAGGAAAGGAAAAGAATGTGGTGTGTAGTTAGCTCATTAGGTACATGGAAGCTCCGAAACCCAGCCAGTATTGGAGCCCTTCACGCTTTCTCTCTTCTCGGCCCTTTAAAGTGACGTAGCAGGCCGCATATCGGATCGGCTCACTCGGGGTCCGCACTCATTCCACTTTTTGCGTGCACCTTTTGCTACAACTGGGACGTCTGATAGGTACTCGTGCAAAATAGATTCCCTCCATGCAGCTGCAGGAACGTGAATAAACAACATGTTCAATAAGTAATGAAGCAATCTTTTGCGATAAGTTGGGTCCTGATACGTGTACAGTGCTCGATCAACGTTTGGGCAAATGTTGTAGCACTTTAGGCTCACCGCCCTGTTAGGTATTGAAATCAAATGAGCCAGGTAGAGATGTGAGCATAGTTGCTTCCCATGTCTACAATCGTCTTCGATCCGAAAATGGGATTCATTATTCACATTTCAAAATGCAATTATTCCGAGTAGCCCGCTCCCAATCTCATAGAATTGACGCCACGTTCTTGTCCTTAATCTGCCCCATACCGAGGTTGCCTCCCATGAACGCCAATGCAAACCGCCCATCCAACGCCTGTCGTAGTAGCCGTTACAAATCGTATTGATCAATCACCATGAAACGCCTATGCCCTCCATGGCTTTCTCACGTAATCATAGGTTCGAGGCCATTTGTGTTCAGTTCATCACGAGACTCTTGGTCGTCTCCATCAAGCCCGAGCTCAAGACGAGCTGGCAAGTCTTTCTTGTTTTCTCGGGCTGTATTTTCAGCCCAAGCACGTAGACGTACAAGATTTCTGATCGAAGCGTCTCGCCGCTGGTTCTGACAGGCTAATATAGCCTTATTGACTTTGTCCGCAACTTCCCGGCGGAGATCAGGGTGCAAAAGAGCAGCTAGTTTTGGCTCCAGATCATTTGGGAGGAAAAACAGAAGTGCCATGGTATGTTCAAGGTCTTCTAAGAACTCGGGTGTAGTAGGAGCCCTTGGAGCTAGTTGCTCCCTCGCAAATGTTAATGCTGGGTAGATATCAGCACCAGGGGTCGAGGTACACTGGCGAATGAGCTCAACCAGCTGCAGTCGAAGAAGTGCGAAATGCAAAGCCGGATTATTGTCCAGAACCTTCGAGCAAGTCAGTACCCTGGACTAAATATAATTATTTAAAAACAAAATCTTTTGGGCTGTTTGCTCATACTGAGGACTGAAGTTTGGTATTGTTTCTCATCAACGACCCGAAGGCTATATGAGTGGTGCATGAACTCGTGTTTAATCATCGCAAGATTCCGAAGAAACCCATCGTGTACTAACCTGAGGTTCAAGATCGTTCAGAGCCTTTATAGCATCTTCAATGCTCCCCTTATGGATCGAGTGTAGTATATCTCGCGACGAGCCTTCATTGATTCTTCCTCTTGCTGTGGGCGAAGATTCGCTTCCTTGGAGAATTTGGCTGCAGCGGAAGGATACCCTTCGGTCGTAAGGTAGTCGAGAATGAGAGCATTGATATCACTGTTAAGCAAAAATATTAGCCAAGCCCGTGAATCAAGCTGTAAGGATGTATCTTGAAGAGTAAAGGCAATAATTCAGATAGACAACTAAATTTGTTCTCCGCATGCGTAATTTTTAGGAGAGATTCCCAGTTGATGAAAAGCATCATGTAAAGCCTGCCAAAAAGGCGGTGGGGTAGAGGGGGGGTAGGAGCTACCAGAGCTTGTGTGGCAGAGTCTGGTAGCAACTAATGCTGCGTGAGAGAGAAAGCACATACCTTTTCATGGGTTTGACATCCTCGACACGTCTCTCAAAGGCATGTCGCGAAGCTGTAGTTGAAGAAGCCTAGGTTGCCGTCAACAACTCGGACGAATTGCTGCTGCTCAAGATGGGGGTACTCACCATCTTGCAACGATATGGATTAGTTAGTCTCCATGTGGCATGGGGAGCTCGCAGAGGACTCAAGTGTCCAGCACTGCGCCGATGATATTGCTGTATGAAAGATTGAATAATGTGTTTGTGGGAAGAAGAGGAGCAGACAGGCAGATTCTGCTGGGATCAGTTTTATGAAGGTTCCGTTAGCGTTAGTGCCTCAGCTAGATACGCTAGAACTACTCTAGCGTGACAGGGGGAGCTACTTGGCCATAGTAAGCACGTGATTGGTTTGATAAAGACTGGGCTTCCGCATTGAGCGAGCTTGATACAGCCTTTTCTCCAACACATCTTTTTTGCACCTATTGTTCCCTTCTGTCCTCAATTTTTGGAGGAAACCTCATACTATGATATAGCAGGAGTTATTTTGGAACTCTCGGAGCCCATTAGCATCCCCGGCGGGCTAGAAAACTCAGCAGCCATGGTCGATATTGTTAGCAAAAGAGCTCACTATTCGCCGTAACTCGCCTGCTGTTCGCCTTGCTCTTACATTCGCTGACAGTTTCCTGTAGACCATGGGCAGATGTTTGCATCATAGGAATTGCTGGGAGCTCAGGCTCAGGTAAATCCACTTTATCGCATGCCATCGTTGCGAGGTTGAACCTTCCCTGGGTTGTTATTTTGTCAATGGTATGAGCTAGTCCACATGTGACATGATGGGATGAAGGTCGGGTCGCTGACACAAGGTGCAGGATTCATTCTACAAACCTCTAAGTGCCGAAGCATCAAAGAAAGCATTTCAAAATGAATACGACTTTGACAGTCCAGACGCAATTGACTTCGATGTTCTCGTCGAGCGATTAAGAGACCTCAAGGCAGGGTTTGTTGCCAATTGCGCAAATAAGATCCTTCAAGTTACTGAATTTGTCTAGAAAGAGGGCTGAGATCCCAATCTATTCTTTTTCTAAACATTCCAGAGAAGATGCGACCACCTCAATATATTCCCCGCACGTATTGATATTGGAGGGAATACTTGCTCTCTATGATCCTCGAGTTCTAGAGCTACTAGATATGAAGGTAAAATCCTTCCATTGTGAATATTATTTTTCGTCATATTAATAACACCAAATTTCAGGTGTTTTGCGAGGCAGATGCAGATACATGTCTATCTCGGAGAAGTAAGCGACCTCTCTTCAAACGAATCTATATGGACCTTGTCGTATTCAAATTGCGTTCTGAACCATCAAATCTATTGATGTTTCAAGGACTTCATTGCCATGCTAATCATAAATTCCAGTTCTAAGAGACGTCGAGGAGCGTGGCCGAGACATCGAAGGATGCATCAAACAGTGGTTCGCCTTCGTCAAGCCCAATTTCGAGCGCTATGTTGAGCCTCAAAGGAAGGTTGCTGGTAAGAGCGGCGTTCTAAATTGAAAACATGCACTAAGTAAATATAGACATAATAGTACCCCGAGGAGTTGAAAACAGTGTTGCCATTAGTAAGAACATATAGACCCGTATATGCATAGCTGCTAACATATATAAGCTATGATGATGATGCAGTACATCGAAAGGAAATTGATTGAGAAGTCATCGAGCCACCGAGCAGCTCTCAGAAAATTGGGCCAAAGCGCAGAAGATGCTCCGCTTTCGGACAAAGTACTTCTACTCGAAGAAACTTCCCAAATAAGAGGAATGAACACCATTATTCAGGATATTGATACCGAAACAGAAGACTTTATCTTCTATTTTGACCGCATGGCTACCCTGCTTGTTGAACAGTAAGCACGTCTGAGCCTAAAGATAATTTATTGTAATTAATCATGACGCAGTGCCATGAATAATGGTTACTTCAAAGAGAAGATTGTTGAGACCTCAACTGGCAACAAATATAACGGCCTGGCACCAACGGGAGGTGTGAGTGCTGTTGTCATTCTCCGAGCTGGGAGCTCAATGGAGAATGGATTGAAGCGTGTCATACCCGATTGTAAGACCGGCCGAGTCCTGATTCAATCAAATGTGAGAACTGGAGAGCCAGAACTTCATTTTCTCAGTCTGCCAGAAGATATCAAGTCACATGACAGCGTCCTCATACTTGATCCTCAGCTCTCTAGCGGAGGAGCTGCTTTGATGGCAGTTCAGGTCTTGGTGGATCACGGTGTTCCAGAGGAGAAGATCGTTTTTGTCACCTACTTTGCTGGCAAGATGGGATTAAATCGTCTCACCAGTGTCTTTCCGGAAGTGAAAGTGGTCGTGTGTAGAATAGTCCCGGACTATGAGGAGAGGTGGATTGAGAAGCGGTATTTTGGTTGTTGAAAGACAATGGCTATCAGAGAGGAGCCACGTCTTAGCACACCAGAATCCGCCACAATCAAGTAGGTTGCCGGTAAAGAATAAGGCGAGACACTGAACTATAGCTACAGAATGTATAAACCACAGCAATAGGATGCTAAGTATCACGTGTGATCAATAATAGCAAACCTGGAAGTACTTCGAGAGAGGGTCAGTTCATCTATCCAAATCGACGACCAAGATTGTGGATCTACGTTGCAGTGTTGCATTTATTACGGAGTTCTTACAGATCATTCCACCATTTATAGTATATCAGCCTCATACGGAGTATGGTGTTGGCTTCTTAATTAGTGGACTGTTCATTCTTTCTTCATTGGAAATATATTCCAGATATATGTCTAAAGCCCTAGGTATACTTTTAGATGTGTTAACGCTGTTTCATTGCACCTCTTTATTTGGCCACCTTGGACCTCTTGCTACAGCACGAGGAGCATAGTCTTGCCTTGGATTGCAGAAGTTCAACGTAGAACGAACAAGCTTTACTAGGTTATGCTTTTACTTTCAGCCTTGCTCAGTTGCTAAGGATTGATATTACAATTTCTTTACAATATTGTAAAATCCACTTAATGATTGTGAAGGGTATTCCTCTTTGTGCTGCGAGCTAGTAGTGCAGCCCTTTAGTAAAGCTTGGAACTCTTAATTAGGAACCAGCTTAACATGATTAACCTTTACTATTTGATGAATGGGAATAAGAGCATTCCGAATTCATACAATGAACTTGCCAACGTTGCCAAGAAAATTGTCTGCAATTGGACAGCCTTGTTAGCAAGGCTGAGCGTCACACGAGTCACCAAAGGTTCGTCTGGGGTTTGCCTCGGTATGCGGGCCAAATGATGTGATGGCTTGCCACCATTTTCCACAGGCCATCTACGACATTCTACAACTTCCATTTGATTTCTTCACCACTTTTTGTCTCAGCGATCAGCGGTTCCATAATAAATCATGGCTCGAGCAAAGGTTGCGACCCTTCCCGTAATCCCTCTGGCCAAAGACACTGTTTTGCTTCCCGGTATCGTCCTCCGAATACCGGTGGCATCGAATCGACCTGATATCCCAGCTCTACTTTCAACAGTCTATAGTAGAGCAGCTTCAAAGACTCCAAGTCAGCGACTCGATAATGTTACGATTGCATGCGTGCCTCTGAATTCACCTTTCCTTACTCCCACTGGGCAGCGGATGATCTCTCAGGATGATAGGAGCCCCAAGCCTAAGGAGAGACTTGATATAAGTCCAGCGAGCGCAACGAGAGATGATCTATTTGGATATGGTGTGGCAGCAAAGATATCAGGTGTGGAAGGTCGAGGAACAGGCGAATCAGGCGAATTTGCTCTTTTAGTTGAGGGCGTTGCGAGGGTCCGGGTTGAGAGATACACTCAGGAGCGACCTTTTTTCGAGGCCGATGTTGTATATGAATATGACGATGGTGAGCGGCTCTCTCTTTGAAGTCATTGTATAGCAAGCTGACCATCTTAAAGAGATATCCCCTGAAGACATAGCAGTCCAAGGATTATTTGCACATCTGAAGCAATTATCCCGCGAGCTTCTAACTTTGCTCCGACTCTCATCTCTCCTTCCCCGTGGTTCCAGCTCTCAGGGATTATCCCCAATTCTCTCACGCCGTCTTGAATTGTTCATAGCCAAGAAATCCATACAAGATGCTGGTGTGCTTGCGGACTTCATGACCAACATAATTGAGGCGTCCTTGGAGGAGAAACTAGAGATTCTGGCGGCTTTAGATATCAAGGACCGCCTTGAAAAGGCAATTGCTCTACTGCAGCGCCAGGTTGGTAATATAAAAAATAATGTTAGTTTTACGTCCGTTACAAGCACTACCTTTCCAGCAAACATCGACATGGACCAGATCAGTAGACAGGAGCGCATGAAGAGGAATGGTATCTTGAACGGGCTACCAGTGCGACATACTGGGATGGCACCGCCATTTTCGGGACAGTCGGGTGACGGTGATCAAGAACCAAATGAAATGGACGAGCTGAAGAAGAAGATCGATGCCGCTAAGATGCCGCCGGAAGCTGCAAAGGTGGCAGATCGTGAGCTCAACAGGCTGAGGAAGATGTCTCCTGCCCAGGCAGAATATCAAGTAACACGCAATTATCTTGAAAACCTATCAGAAATACCTTGGTCGGCAGCGACTGAAGACAAGCTTGGTGTAGACACATTATCACGCGCACGAAAACAGCTCGATAATGACCACTATGGCTTGGAAAAAGTAAAGAAACGTCTTTTGGAGTACCTGGCTGTCCTAAAGCTGAAGCAGACCATTAATAGTGATGTCAATGCAGAAATAGCAAAAGCAGAAGAGGAGAAATCGATAGAGAAGTTGGAGATCCTCAAGTCAAAGCGGATGATAGACAAGTCCCCCATTCTACTCTTGGTTGGCCCTCCAGGTGTTGGTAAGACGAGTCTTGCGAAGTCCATTGCTACGGCTTTGGGAAGAAAGTTCCATCGCATCTCTCTCGGTGGTGTCAGGGATGAGGCAGAGATCAGAGGTCACCGAAGAACATACGTTGCCGCGATGCCCGGTCTCATTGTAAATGGCTTGAAAAAGGTCGGTGTGTCAAATCCAGTATTTTTGTTGGACGAGATAGACAAGGTCGGCACGTCGAACTTTCATGGCGATCCTTCTGCAGCCATGCTCGAAGTCCTTGACCCCGAGCAAAATCACACCTTCACTGACCACTATGTCAACATCCCAATTGATCTCAGCAAGGTTCTCTTCATTGCTACTGCGAATACTCTCGATACTATTCCTCCACCACTGTTGGACCGTATGGAGACGATCAATCTTTCAGGCTATACAACTCTGGAAAAGCGTCATATTGCTCAACAACATTTGATTCCAAAGCAGATTCGTACAAGTAAGTTTCAATTCCAAAGGAAACCGGACTCTTTCACTGACCTTTCTAGATGGCCTCGGAGATGGTCAGGTCGAATTTACCCAGGATGTTGTGTCAAAGATAATTGAGTCTTACACCCGGGAGTCAGGCGTACGAAATCTTGAACGGGAAATTGGATCTGTATGTCGCGCAAAGGCAGTCGAATATGCAGAGGCACAGGACTCTGGCCACGCAGGTAAGCATTTCCCCATGCGTTACCGTGGAAGACCTTAGCCGGACCCCAATTACTAAACTGCTCCAGAAAAGTACAAGCCGCAATTGTCTGTGGAAGACATTGAGGAAATCTTGGGCATTGAGAAGTTTGACGAGGAGATTGCCGAAAAGACTAGGTAAGAACCACCAGACGTTCTAGCAAGAAATAGCTGACGATTGTAGCCGCCCTGGCATTGTCACTGGCCTCGTAGCGTATAGCTCCGGTGGAAATGGGAGCATTCTTTTCATCGAAGTAGCTGATATGCCGGGTAGCGGTAGCGTGCAGCTAACAGGAAAGCTTGGTGACGTACTAAAGGAGAGTGTGGAAGTTGCTCTTAGTTGGGTGAAGGCTCATGCATATGAGCTGGGGTTGACACATGACCCTACGGAGAATATCATGCAGAAACGAAGTATTCATGTGCATTGCCCTTCAGGGGCAATACCAAAGGTTTGCCAGTTGCTAGTGCATTATTAACTTTGAACGAATGCTAACAATCAGAAGGACGGCCCCTCGGCTGGTATGGCACATACTATTGCCCTTATCTCACTATTTTCTGGCAAGGCTGTACCACCAACCATGGCCATGACGGTAAGTTATTTCCGGGACTCTTCGGCTCAGGCCTTTTGTTAACAAGTTGTAGGGCGAAATTTCACTACGAGGCCGTGTCACTGCCGTCGGAGGCATCAAGGAGAAACTTATCGGTGCTCTCCGGGCTGGCGTGAAGACGGTGCTACTACCGGCACAAAACAAAAAGGAGTAAGCTTCTAGATCACCTTTCTGACATTCTGGATAGGCACTAATGGTAACTTCAGTGTCAAGGACTTGCCACAAGAGGTAAAGGATGGACTCGAAATTATCCACGTTCGGTACGTTCCTGAAGTGTCTCAGTCTGTCCTAACACAAAGCTAAATCGTTCTTCAACAGGCACATATGGGAGGCGATGCGCTGCGTCTGGCCCGACGCCCACTGGCCAGGCGAACAAAACTTTGCTGGCATAGAAAGTCAGCTGTGAACAATGAATCATCAATATAATGCTGTGAAATGGATCGTTGGCGTTTGTGACCTCTTCAAGCGTAGCGGTTGGGGGGTTTTTGGAGTTTCAATTAGTCTTTGGAAGCCGATTTCGGCACTTTTGTATTACGGCTTTGTAACACGATTACTTACCTTTCCAAGAAAATCCTTCAACGCCATAAGTCCGTCTTACTGCCTTACGCACCGTTACAATCTCCTTGGGAGCCGACTCAGCCAAGGTCTATTGTCTCACAGCAGGCTTGAAGCACGGCAGTTCAGAGCAGGAGTCGCAGTCTTCATGTTCAAAGTTTATCAACTTTTCTTCTGTGATGGCCGGACGCGGATGTTGCGGACTTGTGGACTCGAAAACCTTGGTCACACGCATCTACAATTTGCAAGAGTCTGTCTCCCTACTCTCGGCAAGGCTACAGATATGCAATGCAATGCAACTCACCCGTCGTGTTCTGGCAACCTGCATCCTGCCTTGCCTACTTATCCACCCCTACTCGTAACCTAAACATCTCCCGTTCCCGAACGAACTAACCCTTACCAACCCTTACCAACCCCCTACCACCCTTCCACCTTCCACTCTTCTGACTATCGCATCTCCCGCCGCTGGCTGCAGAAGCGCTATTTACTGTATCTGCACGTCACCTTGCATGGCAGATCAGCAGTAGGAACCCACTTCTCTCCCTTGTGCCCTAGCCGCCACCGTTGCTGATATTCTACCGGTGAGTACCTACTTTAGCCTATACTTCTTTTTGGAATTTGGTGTCACTTCGGGGATGCTTTGGTGTTCCGTGTCGGAAGTTTGGACACGTGATATTTCCATGTTGCCTTTTCTTTTTTGAGCCTTGTATTTTTAGAAAGAGAGATCCGGTGGGGCGGACGGGTCAAGTGCGTAGTGATGTTGTCGTGCATTGCATTGGCATTGCATGGATGTGCGTTCGTTGCTATGTTGTGCATATGTGTCGCTTTTCTTTTTTTTTTTTTGCCTTTCGGGTTCCGAAGCGAGGGAGATAGGGCTTTTTGCTTACGGGGATGGAGGCTGGAGGTTCAAAGATTGGGGGCTGAAGTTTAATTGTATTGGAAAAAGATAGCCAACGAGCTAGTAAGATAGAGTAGGGTATAACGTAGGTTGGAAACTTGTATTACCTAGTCAAGTCAAGTCAAGTCAGGCTAAGTTTAATATAATAGCACTATAGTATTCTCCTTCTAGTTAAAATTACCAAAAACAGACAAGATGAAAATCCTTGACATTGATTGTGAGGATCGGCATAGAAGAATAAGAAGCTCCTTGAGGAAAGTTGATTACTCTAACGGCAGAAAGGAGATAGGTCATTTCATCTCATCAAGGTTGTACTTACAAATCTTTCCCTCAGATCTTCAGACGTTTTCCCTGCTTGTCTCCCGTTGAAACGGTTCCATTGACTTAAAATACCTTCCGGGACTAGCTAACTTTACTAGTACGGAATCGTATTCCTAATATCCCTTCTACCACAAAGTCCGAAATGTAGATACCTACCTACCTACCTATCTACTTAGTTCGTCATCAAACCCAACACGACGAACACGGAAGGTAGAGAGTTTTGACAACTCACCGTCCACGTGGAACACCGAGTAGTAACTTTAGACAATTTCTTGGTATCCCCATTTCCCAAATTCTCAGTTCTCAGTTTTCCCAGAATTAGAATTTCTATACCTATTCCTATCCCTATTCCTATTTTCCTTTCGTCATGTCCGAACGGAGGTACAGTACTTGTACTTACTTTCATCAGCAGACCTACCCAGTCAGATAGAGTGACGAACTTAGATAACCTTACACACATAAGGTTTTGACAACTCATACAGTACAGCACAGTACACGTAAAATACCGAGTACGTAGAACACACTCTCGATCATTCATTCACTCACTCGCTTACTCACTAGGTACCTACCTAATTAATCATGCATCCACCAATCGGTCAGTTACAAAACATTGCGCCAACTCGTTCGGGATATTTGGAATAGAAAAGGAAGGTGGTTGTGGGTGGTGGTGGTGGCTTCTTCTTATTCTGAGGGATTAAGAAGGGGAAGGAAAGTATTTGTTGTATAGGTAGGTACGGAGATTAAGATGATAGGAGTGTACTATACTTACATCCTGTTTACTGTACTGTACTGTAATACATGATTGATAGATATATTTTCGATCCCGAGACATCAGCTCATTATTATTTTTTTCTTTTCTTTTCTTTTATTTTCTTTTAGTTCTGGGATGAGTGGTAATGTGATTGATATCTGGAAATAAGTGACGGATAGATTCATGGTTGGTTGATGAACAGGTAGGGTAGGGTGTTGACCACCACCACCTTCTAGACTGATCTTAGATGCTCGCTAATTTCCTTCTGTTGTACTGTACTTGTACGGGTGGGTTACGGTACCGTACGGGAAGGAATTTGTAATTTGGAAAAAGTCTGTTTTTCTTCTATTGTACGAAGGAAGTACTACTGTACTGGTTGGTACAATGTGATAGGATGAAAAAGTGATAACCGTTCTCATTCGAGTATGTATGTCTTCTGGGTTTATTCTAGAAAATAGACATGTCGCTTTTTCTCTCTCTTTCTTAGTGTTCTCTCTTTGCTCTCGGTTGATGGTTGGTGGTTAATGGTTGATGTGATGTGAGACCTGTTTTACATTTGTGTCTTGGACCGGTCGGAATGGAACATAAACAAACGTACTGTATCTTATCCATCATCTCGCCGTTATTTCTCAGTATTACAGAATCTTCTGGAATTTTAAGATGGGGAATTTGAGAGGCTGGGTCCAGGAAATAAGGTGAAACTAATTGACCTCGTTCGGTATTGCTGTTGTTGTACTCCTCGCTACACAGATTACCTTTACATGTCTTAACTTCTAAATCCCTCTACGCATTCACAAGATGTACTACAATTCTAGAATACAGATGGAAAGAAGAGATGATCTCAGAATTTGAGTTTGTGTGGTGCACCGTTTTGGCTTTTGAAGACCTACTTCTGTTCCCGTATTCCTCCCTTCCCCGCCACCCAGCTATACTGATTAAGTTCAGCAATTTTGTTCTCTTGGCTTTGGACAGTTTGATACTACTTGGGAAGACTTCAGTACATCGATGAATAATTTCGAGCAATTTGGCGCTCTTGCGACACTAAAGTGTAAAATATTGTATGGAGAGATAGTTAGCAAGGGGGATTGGTTGGTTGGTTGGGTTTTCACATATGGGACGCTTAGCGAGCTACCAAGTGAAATTATTCTGACTCCTAGGAAGACTGCATCTTGATATGATTATGTTTGTAAATAGATTGAAAGTTGGAAGGTAAATGTTTTAAAAGAGTATCATAGAGTAAATAAACACAAACATACCATTTTCGGAAGTTGGTTTTGTAGAAAGAGAGGAAGGAGTAGGGAAGGAGAAAGGGGGGGTTGTAAGGGAGTGTGGGTTGATAAATAGAAGGTATAAAGGTAATCGATCCTTCTATTTCTCTTCGTTAATTTCAATTTTTGGAACATCTTTTTGGATTAATTGACAACGAGGGTTAGATTTAGATATATGCTTAGCTTGAGAAGAATATTACGTATGAATAGAACAGCAATAGGATATATACGCTCACTATATAGTTTGACTTCATAGCCCACCAGATACAGTCTATGAGCCTTGATACTCCTTTAACTATAAAACCACCGAATCTGAAGGAGCAGTGTATCAGCAAAGAATTTTACTTTTCAGTATTTGCATAGATGAGTGATGAGTGAGGAAAGCGTAAGACGCCCGCCTTCCTCAGGGAGCAAGAACATCGAAGATTTGCACCTACCATCTGCAACAATCCCATACTCACTTCTCCAATGCAAACACCTAAATATTTTTCTTCCCCATAACCTATTGTTGCGGATGTTAGCACCGCATTTACTTTTGCTTCGCTCGCGGGACATGAGAAAACGAGGAGTTGCTAGAATTTCTTTTGTAGTTTGCTGGATGAGGAGTCGGACGGCTTGTCAATGGGCTTTTTGTCGTTTGAAGAAAGATAAACGACGTGCGAATTCTTCTCGTACGTACCATGCCAGCTCGAAAGATTTATCCTTTATGCTTAGATGCTTGCTGACCCAATCACGGCTAACAGGTACCTACGAGTCCGTACCACGCCAGTCCAGCCAAGAAGAAGCCACAGGTATCAACAATGGGCTCATCGATGAGAGAAACTCTCAGCACATCCACGCGGAAAACCAACCGTACAATATCACAAATCAAGACTGAATTTGAGCAAGTACAAGAAGAATGGAATAAAGCAGAGGAGTGTTTGGCCGTGAAGAAACAACTGATCGATTGTCAGGAAAGCTATTCAACGAAAAAGATAACTAAGTTTGTTGTACTGGGCACGGGTAGTCCTCAATATCCGGAAGAAGAGACCAGAAGAAGGTTCCTTTTGCAATTTGCTACAGTTCTTGTAAGATTTCAGTTCTGATGGGCTGTTTGACCAGCTACTTATGTTAAGTGACACAGACACTTGCTAAAGAGCTGGGACTTCTCGATTGTCCTGCAAAGGCTACTGCTATCAAATCTTTGATCGCTAGTGTGGGAAAATGTCCCGATGACCTACCTGAAACAGCCGAAGATCTGATGTTTAGTGGTTTGGATATTAAATTCCTTTCCTCGCTTGGTATAACTTGTGTTGAGGACGAAGAAGCGTTCAGCAGTATCGACATAGGCACATTTGTGTACGCTGTTGGTGCGGACTCTTGCATACACATAATACTTGCGCAGGGTTATTGGCCCGCCGCTCTGATCAGTAAGTCAATATTTCAATGCATGATTTCCTTCTGCATGCCGTTGTTGCTCTCTAATCCCGAGGCACATTTGCATTATCCCCCGATATTCCTGAACAAGCAAACTGATATCGAGCTACTGACTTAGGTGAGAGTGTGCAACGTGCTTTTTTCATCTCTTGGAAGGAAGGAAGGCCGTATACAAATGCTGAGAAACACGATGCTCGGGACATGGTGGAGGATTGTCTAGAGCAGCCCTTCGTAGGTGTATCAGCTTCGATGGAAGGGCGTTCAAACATTTCTTTCTATTGGCGGAGGGCATCAGCACCAAGGATGAGAGGCAGTCAACGTAACAGTGCGGAAAGATTTATGAAATTCCTTCTCCGGCGGGACACGAACTCGGAAGTTTTGGCATCAACAAATGACGTAGAAAAGATTCGAAGACGCAGTTCTGCGTCCGAAGCCTCATCACCCTCAACTAGTAGACAGCTTTCAAGACGCACTAGCTCTCTGTCCCAGCTCCTCATGCTGGATGAGCGTCCTAGATTCAGACTTGAACGTCGGGAAAGTGTGGGTGGGAGCGAATACCAGTGGAAAAGAGCAAAGAGAACTTTGGAAATCGATCCCAGGGACGTTGATGACCCGAGGGGCAAGAACTTGGCTCTGGGTAACAACGGAAAGCCCGAGACACTTGCTGCACAGCGCATTTCGGGTAAGTCTTGCGGAAGAGGGGAAAGACACGCTGTATCGGGGAAGATGGAAGTGGATTCCTAGTCTTCTATGCGTTTGCATATGCCACTGTAGTGTGTGGTGTTTTTTGCTGATAGGATGATCAGTGAGTCCAAATTGACGTTAAAGTGTACCTGTAAATGCCTTGTATCCTAAGATAATTACAAATGATGTCAGTCACTATTCGTGGTACATACTTTACATGATTATTCAGATAACTTTAATGGCCAAAAAAAGTTAGAACGTCTCGTCTGAATGATTCAGACGTTTTGAGCACAAGGATTGAATGTGCCCACTCGCAACGTCCTAAAGTTCTTGAACTTTAAGACTGGTGCCGAGCCACGCTGCTCCTGAGATGATCCTGGGCTTTACGATAATATGCTATGCGTAAGGCCGGCAACACTTGCATATGAGAGCTTTTACCGGTTGATAACCCGACTCGTGAGATATTTCATGATGTGAATTGACGCCATGTCAGTTTCTCTACAACGGATGGGACAGACGGAAACGGATAACATTGAGATGGAATTGACATCACTGGGATGGAGCATTTTGGATACAATGGTTTCAAGTAGTAAAACCCTAGGTACTCGAGTAGTGCATGCATCCGGTGGACTGAGAGTGCTCCCGTCAACAATCTTTCCAGTTCTACTCAACTCATCAACCCCACATTCGCGTGTAGATCATCCGCCGAGGTGAAAAGGCTAAATCAAAGCATGATGATTACTGACGAGAGCATGATTGCAGTAACATGTTATGTAGAGTTACGCTCCGGACCGTGGGAGTCCGCGCCATGTTGGCATGCTTTTTAAGGTCGTGTTGCGAAGAACTACGTTATGCAATGTTTACGTGACTCTTGTAGTCTTTGTTGCTGATTTTTCTCTCTCCTACTCATAATAGAAACTTCAACTGCCGAGACGAGGCAGCGTCAGCTTGACTAGGATCAAGTGACTTTGCCGGACTGTGGATGGGACGATTGAGAAAGTGGCTTGTGGTGCCGTCTTTAGGAGGATCGAGGATTTTGTCCGCCGATTAGGAGAATTTGTGATGACAATTCCAATAACGATTCCTTTCCCCTCTTGCTGGGCTATGGTTCTAAATAATGGAGGCTGGTGAGGTACTCTCCAAGATGTCGGGCTGTGGCTCACTCGCTCTGGCGTACAATTGTAGTGCTGTAACTGTAGACGGCCGCTTACCACGCTGAGGAGAGACAAAAGAGTAGGCCCTCACAACTATTGATGATGGCCTATTGAGGCAGGCTTTAACGATACGAACGGACCGCCGATCTCTTCGAGCTAAACATCCTTATTTCATGGGGAAAGAATAGGAAAGTTTTGAAAAGGTTTGAACAAAACAACCATGAACAGCAGAGTAAGAATCTCGGTACTCGTACCTCTCTGCACCCAAGCAGCAGTCATCAACACTTATGCATGAGAGAAGGCTGCCCAATCGTACTGGAAGAACGTACTGATGTTGTACAGTAGTGTAAGAAACTGCTTCTCGCACGGACATAGTGGTACAAATTAAACTTAAGCGACAAATCAACCTCAGCAGCACGGACTTGATGAGGCTGAAGTGTGTGGCTAAGCGAATGCTCCCTGCGGCTGACACTAAGGCTGCGTTATGTTTTGCTTTGACTTGAGGCTATTCAGATGTCTGTCTACTCGTATACTAGCTCTATGAGTCAGCTCGGATTCGCATATAGCAAACAGCTAGCTAAGTAAGGTAGCCTGCACCAAGCGTTGAGGTACCCCCCGGAATAAAGAGAAGGTTGAACGGAACGAGGCGTACAATAGTTCGAAAGGTTATCGAATTTTGTTATCGATAGTCTAACGGTTCGTGGTGGTCGCGGGGACTCGGGAGACAAATGTTCAAGACGAACTGACGGGGTCGTGATCAGACCCTTTCATGATAATGCGAATGAGACCAATTAATTACAATGCCAATAGTGAGTACTGTAGCAGTCGTATCGGTTGCCCAATATTTTGATGCAGGTGTGCGGATGAGGAAATCAGGAAACGCATACCGTTTGACCAAATACCTCAATCCGTGCCCCCAGCATGAAGGAACCCCAGACAAGAAATTAGACATCGAGGCATCGTGCTGGCCCTGTCTGATCTTGTCTTTGATGTCATCTCTATTCCGCCTGTCTTCCGCGCTTTGAACTCCGGGACGTCCCATCTTTTCAGCCCTTTGAGACCTGTTCTGACTTTTTGGGTTGTCTGATATTGATGGTTGATTTTTGATATAGGCAGGGAAGTCAAGGGTAGCAATTGAATGATCTTCAACATCCTGTTCTTTCGCTACCAAACTAAACCTTTTGTGTGACTGGATTGTGAGCGCACACAGGATCTACAGTGCTTCGATGCTTGTGCCTGTGCCTGCTCAACATCATATCCGGTATTTGGGGACACAGGCGCTTGTTATTGATGTGTTCCCAAAATTCTCCCTTCATCAACAAAGTTCAATTCATTCAGTTGTGAGATGATTTGGGATGGAAATCCAACATGCGATCTCTTTTCTGTATCGCATAAATTCAACGCACAGGTCTCTTTCGGGGACTTCGGAAGTAATATCAGGAAATTGATCACTGGGGGGCTCGTGAACATTGAATTCTCCGTCGCGCGTCTCCTGAAATGAGGATCAATTCATGCGGTGTTTGCTCTCCCATCCCCCTCTACAACTGTACGCGACGACATTTGGAGGCGAATACTCTCCATATCAATGCATTCTGCTTAGTCGATGCCCCGCATCTTGTATATCGCTGAGAGGCGCAATCTCCTTTTATTTTCACTCCGAAGATTAGGTTGGAATATCATTCTTGTCGTCCGGACTCGTCGCGGAAAGCTTTGAAAATCATGACAGGGCCTACCATGTGTGACGTCCACCATGCCGAGGTAGGCATTTAGAGATTACAAGAGGACAGATTTCGTGACACGAAGATCTAACAGTCGAGTCACGGCGGCGGATAATCTGTGGTACGGTGGCTCTGAACTGGAGAGTTGCAGAGATGGACCGATCTGCTATGACTGAGGAATCGTTCGTGTCGGTATATTAGCCACTCGTGAGGAAGCTACCACATCCTGGTGGAAGAAATGAAAAAGCGGCTGCGCCTTCACAAATCCTTTCGCGCATCTTGGATTCTGTCTTTCTTCATATGACAATGTGGGGACACTTAGGACCCTGGAGCCTCATCTCATTTCAATACTCCCCGCCGCTGAAGAAAGCACAGATCGTCCTAATGCTGCTGCCACAGTTGCGACGACGTGCCGGCCGCGTGAACCGAATCCCGATAGATCTGGTCCTGGGAGAGAGATAGGGGCAGTTTTTTTTTTTGCCGAAAGCCTGGAGGAGACGATTTCGCTACTGGTACGTCGCTACGATGATGGCATGATACGCTCTTGCCACGAGGCAGGCCGCTGCACGTTAATAATCGGGGCTATAGCAGGATTGTCTTATAGCTGGGCTCACTGGGTTGAGGCGGGTACGCTATATAAGTTAGACACCATCCAGAGATCGGGGTCTTGAACTGGTGACGACCAAATCAATAGTTTTAGTGCCAAATGCGGCGGCTATTTTCAATAATGCCCTTGTTCGGTACGGTGAAGAACAGGAGATTATTTAGAGGAGAAAATCGTCGTGGGATGTGTATCCGCTGCGTGGGAACTTGGAAGTCGTCCGTGCACTTTTTTTTCCCTTTAACTCTGTCTGCCTGCCTGACGGTTGTGATTGTCCCGAAGCCCACAGTCGGAGTTTGACTTTGGATGATCGAAATCTGTTGTGGTCTTGGTCTGGCCGCTCGGCGCTCGAATTTGAACCCTTGGAAACAGCAGCAACAGCTAAGCTAAGCAAGCATTTGGAGCTTCAGTCTGTGCCTGCCACTCTCTGGCTTCTTGGCTGCTGGGACGGCTCATCTGGGTACAATGGCCGAAAAATGGGAACGGGCACAGACAGGTCGTCGTCTACTCCTACACTCCGAAGCCTGCGATGTTCCTCAAACTTGAATCATACAAGTGGTAACCTCAGATCGTGACTCGTGGCTTCAGATGAGGAAAAGTTCAGACGAGGCCTAAGCTCCCTGATCCATGTGTTGATGAGCAACGTCCCCGTTTTGGACGGTGACGGACGGAAGACCATGCGTTATGATGAAAGACTGGCCACGGGTTCCTGGTTTGGATAGAGTCTAGTTCAAATTACTTCCCTGAAGCAACGTGGAAAGCTCGGGTTCTTGTGCTCGCCTTGTCCCTGCCCTGGCCCGGGTGATTTGTGCAATAATTGCTCTACCCTCTAGTCTTTTAGCAGTGCGCCTACCTAGGGACTACTACTCCGTGCTGAACCGTAGGGTTCTGCCATTCGTAGTGAACAGACAAAAGGACTATTGACAGGGCGTGTGGTACTATTGTGTGGAGCTGTTTTATGCTTTTCTGGAGTCGCTGATCGCAAAAAATAGAGACCGGTTGTTGGGGGTTGGAAAAAGGTACAGAGTTACAGTGAAAGTATGTTGGTGGGCCCTGAGTCGTGTGCGCTGCCTTGCAGGCCTGCCTCCTGCCTCTGCTGGGGGAGAGAGAGAGACGGTGTACGAAAGACCTTGCTTGCTGGTCGATGTGCCGTATTGACTTTCCTAGGTACCTACAGTAAGTCTCCTCACCCACCGGAAAATTTGGTTTTTTCTTTCTTTTTTTGCAGGGACAAAATTGTGGTTGAGCACCGCCGCAGTGGCACAATTCCCAATGGCTGGCTGCTAATTCGTATTGGGCATTGAGCAGCTGTCATGCCTCGTAGCGTGAGCAAGTACAGTACCGTACCGTAGTGCTTGCGATGCTGATTACTCCGTACCATACAGATTACAGATCGACATGGCGGAGACCGATGGATGGCGCCCGTTAGGCGCGGGTAGAAATGAGTTGGTGGAACTTGGAGCAACCAGCACGACAGCGGTTTGGGTCAAGCCGAACAACTGACTAAACTTACTCTACTGGTGGTGGCCGAAAGCCTACAGACTGCAGCCCTAGCCCTGTCTTTGAGCGACGTGCGCGCAAATTGAGACGCACCTCAAGGATGGCATGCCCTGTCAGAAAAGGGCCTTGGAAGCAGCCGACTACTTGGCCTTGCTCAACCCTACTTTTACTTGGGCCAACACTTGACATGGCGTGGTGGTCTCGCGAAAGTCAAATCTGAAGAAATTGTGGTTAATTTGGAGATATATTATGACCAGGTCAACTAGCCCTCTTCGAGGAGGGCCTCATGTGAGAGTGCTCACCGCAGCAAGCAAAAAGCATGGCATAGCATGGGAGCTGCAACGGCCGAAGTGAAGCGTGAACGTGTTTCGCCTGCGGAAGATACCTACCATCCAAGCACGGTAGGCTCATTCTGTCTGGCCTGTACTCGTACCGTATACCAAGTAAACCGTTTTCTTCTACATATGTATTATTAGCAGCTGGCTGCTCACCCATGATCTATATGATCTGATTGCCGCGTCGAGCCCTGATTTATGCACACGAACAGAGGTACAGCAACATAGGTAAGTATAAGCATTGCATTGCTGGCGAGGCTATTTTTGAGTTCCCACTTGCCTGATGCTTTCCAGGGGGTCGGACGAGCGCGGGCTTACCTTACCTTGCTGAGCCACGCAGCCTCGTCCGAATGGAGCGAGAGGCTGTCGCATCCAGGTCTGCTCATGCACCAAAGTCCACCAAGACAGCCATGATTGATGGATAATGGACAATGCTGTGGAGTAGGAAAGTGCTGAGTCTCCAACCTAAAATTTTCAAACTCTCGAAATTTTCAGACTAGGCCGAAGCTTGTATTGTATGAGAGTCGCTGTCCAAGATGAGATGTCCCGTAGTGCTGTATTTCAAGTAGAGTAGTAGGGATGGATGGATGGATACGAGTTCAACCAACTAAGTGATCGCAAGGTCTTGTCGGCGGATCGTTGTGGCGTCTGCCGTGGACCGAAGAGCAGCCCGGATAGGGTACAAGGGATCATGGATGCGACATCGCCGATATGAGGCACTTACCGCTGCCTCGTCCAAGATCTATGTACGAAGGGAAGAGTAGTAAGCAGGCAAGCCTAAGGGATAGCCAGTAGTACGTAGTAGCGGTTGTGCTCTTCTCTGGTAAAGTAGATCCTTATGCTTAAGCACCTTGGGGAAAAGGCTAGAGGCGGGAGCGAGAGTTGCAAGCAAGAGTGACAGCGGTAACTCGATGAAGAAGTACCTCGTACCGTATTTTAGTAATGGAGTACCTACCTCGCATGCACCTACAGGGAACCCATCTGCGAGGAGCGCAAGCTACGGCAGGCGACGTGAGAGATGTACTGTACGATGATGATCGCCAAGAAGCGCCGGACTTTGGGACAATGGAAATGGTACTCTCTATCTGGCTCTGACTTTCTGACACACGCACAAGATCCTCGATGAGTATAGAATCCGAAGCTGGAGATAACGTAAAGCGCGTTTTGATGCTGGAGTAGGGTGTCTGTAGTGGTTGTGGTTGGGTTGAGCGGTGCGGCGGGTATGCATGCATGAATCCTGAATGGGGGGGCAGATCTCTCATGGTTTCTGCTCAGATCTAAGATTGGACGAACGAGCAAGTTCAGGCGCATTTAGGTTGATTGCCATCATACCCTTCCTTCCACCTCGGATCCGAGGCACGTTAGAAGAGACGGTCGTGACGGTGGTGATCACGTTTGACCGTTTGATAGACAGGAGGATGTTCAGGAGCATAGCAGCTAAATCCGGTGTTGAGGAGGAGGAGTAAAGGGTTCGATGCTCGATGCACCAGCCAGAAGCCGTCGTGAGCCTGACTGAGCATGAATATTACACACTGATCGTCTTCCAGCTCTGGCGTGGATATGCCGACCAGTTGACCACTCCCTAGATCCTTGGCTATCCTGCTCACCCACGGCATATGCTCATTATTCATGCAATTAATTTCCGTAGCGCTGGGAAGGGCATCGAGGGCATCATTTCGCGGAGGAAAGAGGAAGAAGGTGGTGTCTGTGAGTCCTCTGATCCTCCTACGAGACGAGCCCGTGAGAGCGTGAGAGCCGGAGAAGCGAGAAAAGGCACAGTCCACCATGAATTAATGGGATTGAATGAATGATTAATGAATGCGTACGGACCTAGAGTAGAAGTATTTCTCCTGCCCCGTCCCCTCGTTGCACGCATCGCATCGCATGAAGAGGAATTGCAGGTTATCTCTCGTTGAGCCTCACTCCTTTTTAAGTGTGAGTGTGTGCTTTGCGGAGAGAAAATCGACTCTCTGATTCCTCTGTGGCTCTTGCTTGCAGCCGCCGACCGGAAAGCGATCCATTCGAGCAGCAGCCAGCAGCTGGAACTTCACAATACGATTCTTACCAGAGATACCATACCGATACCACAACGCCTTGATATCTCCCGTGTACGACACCAGGCCAGCCCAGGGCTACGACCCCCAATAGTGCACGACGACATAGCTACATAGGTACTTACATCCATCCATACATACATAGCTCGACATACCGGCATCAGGCTATAAACCTCCGAGTTTAATTATTATTATTGTTATTACCTAGTCGACGACCTGACCTACAGGCACACCAACCAAAGAAAGGTACGTACGAGTCAAGCCTCTTCTTTTCATTGCGACGCCTTCACCGTTGGTACTACTGTCTATCTATCGATGGCCTACCTACCGTTCGCATCCATCACATCGTATCTCTGATAGACGACGCTTTTTCTTTCTTCTTTCCTCACCTACCTATTCGATCCGTCATCCCACCACCACCACACTTCTCCACCTCCCCCGCCCCGTCGTCGGCTGCGCGCTACTGCGACAATGCTGCCACGGCCACTACTGACAATGGGCGACGGACGCTTTCTCCATTGCCTTTGGTCGTCAAACTGCAAACGTCGCTGGTGCAGAGTCCGTCGTTTTGACCGTCTGAACAGCATGCGATGCCACGCGCACAATAGCGCAGCGCAACTGTCAGTCGGACGGGCTTGGAGTCAAGGCGCCGCACTGTCGCATCGCTCAGGACGAATTGTATCCACATTCCACATTTTTCTTGCAATCCCCAAATTCCCAAGAAATGAATCTCGGAGACCTAAAACTAACGATCAGCAGGGATTCAGATTTGACGGACCTTAAGATCAACCTCCCCTAGTCAGCACCCCAGTCGAGTCTGAGGGCACGGCCATTGCACCCTGTCCATTTGAACCCTCCCTGCTCTCCGGCCTGTCCCCTCCCTTGTGCAAGGCCTGCGCATTTTAGCTTGACATACATAACCGACATTCCTAAAGAGTCCATACACGCTACCCAGCTCCCGTTCCTACTACCAAGACTACACAAGCCTCAAACCTTGTCTTGAACAAGTACGGCGTGCTTCCAGGACGGATACAATACCGACAATACATCCCTCGCGCCCACGATACACCTCAACACCACAGGAACAACTATCGTTGAAGAAAGGTACGTACCGTCTGGAGCTCTGCTTGCGGCACCGACCCGGCCCATACTGTCTTGGGCCTGGACCTCACGTTAACATCATCATACTTGCAGCAGTCACTGCAGTTGCCTCGCTCTCTCTTTTTTTAATCTTCTCGAAAAACTATTCTCTTTCCACCTCGGCCATACCTCACCTTTTTCTTACTGCTACCCCCAAGGTACGAGGAACCATTTTTTCCCCACGCTCCAGCGAATACGTGCGTCGAAGCCAGCCTCATACAACAACACACCTGCCTGGCGCCTCTTGTGCTTCCTTCCAAGGCTCCTCCCGCACCGTTCACTCATAATCTTTCCCACGTTGTACATTGTTCTAAGACTTCTTCTTCAGCTGCAGGTCACCGACCACCACGTCAGTTAGTCACGAACATCTCGCATCTGCAGTATTACCTGCATTACATGTCTTGCCCGAACTGTCTCAGTCTAACTCTCGAAGCAGCGCACTCGCACCATACCCCGACCCAAGTTCCTCGTCCAGCAAAACGCTAGTCGGCCCTTGGAAGCATTTGAACAGGAGGTGTACAACCAATCATTTCTCCAAGCCCAATATTCCGATTCCTGAGGTTCCATAGGTCAGTTGAGCTTCAGTCGAGTTGGGAAATCCAGTCGATATAGAATACTAATCCTTAGAAGGCAACCTTCGAATCGAATACTTCTTTCCCCGTCGACTACCCGAACGCGCACTTATTTGTACTGGTCGAGATTCGCCGTAGAGCATGCCATTGGCAAGAAGGAAGATTCAACTGCGCAGCGTACACATCCGTGAAGAAGGAGCAAGGGTTTTATGAGGCCCGATTTGCACCTCTTACACTGGGATCAACTGTCATAAACAACTGCCACTTCCATGCAATCCTTAACATATCGCCCAGCCCACTCTAATATCTCACTCGGCGAACGTCGAGGAAAATCAGATCTGGCGCGGTTCTCTCTTGATCTGAGCTGGGCCAGAGCGGTGTCCGACAGTGTTCGATCCAGGGCATACCCCTCTCCGCCCATGTCAGGATCTCCTCCACTTCCACCCAGACGTAACCTCGATTCTAGCGATCGAGGTCATGGAGGATACGCATCCAGTGGGCAAGACGTTTTTCGAACTACTCAGGCGCCCCATTCAGAACTCCCAGACCAGAGCAGAATGCCCCCATTACGGCCTTTTCAACAGGAGCCACGACCAGTCTCAGCATACCCGACTCAAATGGAAGGTCCATCACCACACATGCAATACCAAGTACCTCGACAGCAGATGCCACTGCAGTCGCAACAGTATTACACATCACATCCATCACACCCATCACACCCATCACAACCCCCACAGCATTTTCAGTCAACAGATAGACAGCCGATGGCAGAGGGACTCGACCAGAGTTCACCAAAAGCGCAGAGAAAGACAAAAGGCCATGTAGCATCGGCATGCGTGCCTTGCAAAAGGGCACATCTTAGGTAGGCTTTCACCAATTTTACACTCTCATGCAAACGCTAATTGGCATCAGATGCGACGGTATGTTTTCTTTTCCAACATTTGGGATCGCGTTATTACTTTTCATTCCCATCTACGTTCACTGGCGGTTGAGTTTTCTCTTCCCAATCCATCACCGTTGCATGCACTCAACTGTTCGGATCTTTCAGCCGAACGATGATTTGATTGGTAGTCTCCGAGATGAGACTGGTTCAGCCACATCAACAAGAGTGATGGTTGAAGCCCAGCGCGGCTATTGTATTTACCCCGCTCAAGTGAGCAGAATTGCCCAGGGTTGTTGAGGATAATTGAAGACGATCTTGCTCCATGTGGTGGCAGATCATTGGTGCTGCAAATCTCGGCATGCATTTTTGTTATTCTGCGAAGCGAATTCCACCAGATCCTGCGTTGGTTATTTCCAAAGCGTCGCTTTCCACGGGCTTACGACTATGTGACGGCTTGCTGTCCGATTGGCGGCTCTGAAAGGAACGGCTGACAAGTCTCACGGGCAATCCGAAGCATTGAAGTTCATATGTTAAGAGGGCCCCATGAATCGTAATTTTGGTCGCTTCCACTTTTGGCATCGGCTTTCACTTCATCGCTAGCTGTCTTTGGTGCAGACAGCATTAGCGTTCCCGGATGGCGTTCCCTTACTTCAAAGTCGAAGTTAGAGCCTCCAACCCGCCAGCTCAATTCCAACGGAGCTGAAGAAATGAAGCATTTCTTCGGGAACAGCGGGGTCCGAACGCATCTAGTGGCTCTGAACCTGCTTGTCGCGAAGTCTAAATCGCGCTGCATCGTTTGGGGAGCTAAGTGATCTGCATATTGTATCTCTCCCTTGTTGATAAGATCATCTATAATTCCAAATTGCGTACTCGGTTATCTCGCTCTATTTTAGATTGGACGGTTATGCTGACTTCGTTCTAGCCCAAAGACCCTGTTCTCGATGTCTGAGCAACGGAAAGGAGGACACGTGCGTTGACGTCCAACACAAGAAAAGAGGCCGGCCACGGCTGCGTGATGAAAGAGATCCACGGTATGATAACGTGGGGACGGGATATCAGCCTACACCCCCAGAAGGCTTGAGGAGACCAATATCGCTATACTCCCCTAGCGATGCTCCAGTATCAACACAATTTGGCGAAAATCTCCTGCAAAGGTCAGGCTCATATCGAGTGTTAAAGTCTACACCGGGCCCAATGGCCCCCAGATACCAGGAACATCCTGAGACTATGTATTCTGGTCAAATGCCATCGGGATCACGAAGGGCGGCTTCGCAGGAACCCATGTGTGCCTATCTTACCATGGATCTACAGA
Source organism: Pezicula neosporulosa (assembly GCA_009805495.1). Taxonomy (NCBI): domain Eukaryota; kingdom Fungi; phylum Ascomycota; class Leotiomycetes; order Helotiales; family Dermateaceae; genus Pezicula; species Pezicula neosporulosa. The sequence goes on from SELE01000036.1 coordinate 467,462, forward strand.
TTGCAAAGGCTACCCCAGGATTCGGCGAGGCGGTGGGTTTACAGTCGGTTGCTGCACGAAAGCTCCACGATATTGTGAGTGTCAATGACAGAGATAAGATATTTCGCTTGCAAAGATCATTCGAGGACGAACGTCGCGACAGGGAACCAAATTATCTCCCTCCTATATACCTGAAGTACGAAGAAGATAGAGTCATTCAATCGGTTGGATTTGGGCCGGAAGATATGTCCCGTTTGCGGTTAGAACGGACCGAGATGTTCACATTTCAAGGTCCTGATGGCCAACAGCGAACGTTTCATGTTCGATTTGGTCTGGCGAAGAAGGAGTCGACATATTTTGTTGCCTTCCTGTTGAATATCCCTGCAACGCCTCAGACCTATCACCAACCGTCCTCGTCGCCATACTCTCGAGAGTCATATTCTCGGGACTCGCAGTATGGTTATCAAACCCCGCAACAAGCCTTCGTCCAGACGCCAACTGTATCGCCGTATATGCAAAACCCTCCCTATGGTGATCCACGGGGAGAGGGGATGATGGGCTTTAGGCAATCTGCACCCGGTGGCCCAATTGCCGCCAACGTTCCACAGTCGTCGCTTCCGCCATACGCACAGAGTCAGACGCGACCTGATTTCCCCCAAAGTCAGCATCCGTATCAAACTCCACGAAGTGAACTGGCCCAGGGACAGCCACCACCGCAGCATGATCTACAATTACCGCCGATTCGTCCTCAACAGGGCTCGTCCGATCCGCGTCGGAGAGATGATCGAAGTAATCGTGTCGATATCGGCGGTCTTCTTGAAAAGCCGGGTGATTCTTCTCGGAGGTGAAGTTTTCTAATTGACGATATGATGTCCCCCAACATCCATACGAAAGTGAAGTCGAGCTTTAATTATATGCATCTTAATTCGCGATCAAGAAGTTTCCGTCCGTGGGCTCATTTCGCTCACGGTCTTGTTTCCAAGGGCCACAGGATCAATGCGCGGCGAAACGAGTACATTTCATGCTTTCTGCTTCTTGTACCATAATTTTCAGCACTCTTGGATACTTTCTCTCGTCTTGTCAAGATACCACCATGTACAAATAGCATATTCTTTTTCCCTCTTTTGCGGTTGTTTTTAGCGATCAGAGGCGGTTTTGCCAGCGGCGTTTTCTCGCATTTTGGAAGGGGGTCTTTCGGTGTAGTCCGATGGCCATGTACGATATATATGTTGCTTTATCAGAAGCGAGCGACTCAGGGACCCAGGGATTTCTTGATGGGCGATGGAATTAGTGTTATTGTTGTTGATATTTGCTCAGTTGAAAGGAGGAAGAGAAGAGGCTCTCTACGTAGCTTTGTTGATTTTCGTGGTGTAGGCGAAATGAGCCTTATAAGTGCCTACACATATACCCTCAGCCAACCAATTAATAGTACTGTATTCCGTAACCTGTTTTGCAAAACCAAAAAAAGCGCAATAGAAACAAAGGTGCGACATGATCAAATTTCGGAGGTGTCGCGGAGCTTTGGCAGTACTCCTGTAGCAAAATGGCACAGTTCTCTTTACTCGTTGAGGAGTTGGGGAAAGAGTCGGTCAGGTCCAGCTGTTGTATATATAGCGTGGGCTGGTAGGCTGCCTGCCTAGTAGCACCAAAAAGAAATTCTTCCCGTCAGCAAACACACTAGACTCAGGCTCAATGGGTCGAGAAGTACTGTGCCATGGCATGGGGGCCAAACAAGCAAAGATAAATAGCTATCTTATATCACTGAAGCGTTGGCTCGTTTGCGCAACACAGTCGGGACAGTACAATAGGAAGCTGTTGGTCGGTACCTAGGCAATAAACAAGCAAGTCTTGCAGCTGTTGTGGGATGGAAGGTGGGTGATTTGATAGGTTCGGAAGAAAAAGGGGATGCTCGCAAAGTCTCCGGGCTGCACGGTGGTGAGTGTAAGGTAGGGTAGGTAGTGCTGGTAGGTAGGGTATTGCAGCGGACGACGTTGAAGCTTCAGTTAGTGAGGTAGGGTAGGGTAGGGTATGCACAGCAGGTAGGGAGAGGCGAGAGAGGCGAGAGAGGCGAGAGAGGTAGGGTAGGTAGGGTAGGTAGGGTAGGTAGGGTAGGTATGGTAAGGTAGCGGATAGTACAGTATCTCCTCGCTTGCCTTTCTCTACCCCGCGATTCGAAGGCGCAAAACCCCTGCAAATCAGTGGAAACTGGCAGCAGCGCCCTCCTCTTCTCCCCGCACCAGACCACTGCAGACCAATGTCATTTATCACACCAGTCCAGTCACTTCCTTCTTCATCGCCATACACTTTACTACTACCTAGCTTTTCCAATTCTTCTCCACATTTGGTTTTTTCCATCAATTTTGATTTCCCTCTCCCATCCCCCCCCCCTTCTTCTTTCCTCATAAAATAAATAAATAAACCACTAAGCCTTCTCTTCTTATACAGCATATTACTGGGCTACCACTACCATGCCTCCCTCAACATACCTCGCCGAGAAAACAGAAGCTCTCGCATCACAAACCCCCGTGTCCCCCTCACAAGCACGCGCTGCTCAAATTCCCCTTCAATCCTTCACTCTCCCGACTTTCCCACCAGAAGCCTTCACATCCGGACTCGAATCACTAATCTTAACCTCCGACATCAAGCTCGACGAATATACGACTCTGCTCGACCAAGCATCCTTCACCGTTCCGATCTACCCAATACCATTTCCCTAACCCTCGAGCTCTTCCCTAGGTTACCCACCTGGAGCCCACTTTCCCAGCCAACTTCCCAAACTCAAGAGCTTCTACTCGAGCTATTTGGTGGAACCCTCTACTCGCAGCCTGGCTTTGGTGGAACTGGCCATGCATCGACAAGAGAGCTTGACCATCTACTCGCAGCTATTTGGTGGAACGACAGCTGCATCGAGAGAAGATGCCATCAAATTTGTTGATAAGCAATCGGACTTGCGGGAATTGCATCTCCTGGATGTCTTTGCGCCATCGGGCTTCTTCACATCTTTAGGCGATGCCGTAGATCCGAATCTGAAATTTTTGGAGATCAATTATACATTTCGGCATTCGGATCCTCAATTCCTTGACACGGTTCCGTCAAAAGAAATGGGGGGTTTCATTGAAAAGCTACCGCAGCTTGTTGGTCTTACCTTGTCTATCTCGGCCCCGGATATCACGGATGATGAGGATGATCGCGAGGGTACTGAGGTGGGGTTTAGACCTGTGGAACATGAGGCTGATGTGAATGCTATCCGGAAGGCATTAGTTGAGGACGGACCAGCCAAATTATTTGCCTTGGATCTCACTATGTTCGTGCTTCGACCCAGTGAGGTAGGACGGGTTCTCGAAGCTCAAAAGGGCTTGAAATTCATGGCCTTTACAGTTGCCATTGAAGCTTGCGATGGGCTTGCTGAGGTTGTGGGTATTCTCGGCATGGGGAGAAACCTGGAGGTTGTCGAGATTATTGGGGTTCCTGGACGCAAATTGGTGGAGGGATTGAAGAAGGGAAAGAGGGTCGAGATTGAGGAAGGCCAGTTGGCTGGCTTGGGGGAGAGGTGTAAGGGGTTGAGAAGTGTGAAGTGTAGTATTTTGAGGACTGAAGTCGTGCAGTGGAAGAGGGAGGGTGCTGATGGGAAGTGGATGAAGTCATGATTCAAGAGAGACTCTCTGTTGTCATCATTATCATTATTGCTTGCGGGCGTTCTACAGTCTTTTACTGCTTGGGATGCGGTTCGTTGGTTACAAATTGCTGCACTTATTTATATTCATTGCATCAGGCCTAGACCTTAAAAGCGGAAGGACAGGATCCTGTTTACGCTATTAACTGTGCATAGTCAAGCAAGTTCATGTCATGTCATGTGCATGGTGGGTCAGGCAAGGAAAGGAACCATTTGGATACTAGGAGGATTCTATCTATCTATCTAGATGAGAGAAGCACTCCATAAGGTTCCATTCTAGTTCCACGACGATTTGACGAATCTATTTAATTGATTGACTGATTTGAATATGTTGGCTTGGTTTACAGTACGTGATTAATTCAGTGATATATCATGCTTTAAATGACTATAAATTGACTAAGTAAATCCTTAGCTAGACTGAGCTGTGGAATAAATGAATCGGAAAGATTATATAGTATAGTAAGTTTATACTGAGAAATGTAAGTCTACCTATCTACCTTTCTATATTTGGTGATGCTGATGCTGTTGTTCTCTCTTATCTGTATTGTTGTCGTAAGTTGAGTGAGGTAATGTATTTATGATAAGCGAGGAGGTTCTTAGATTACGGTGCTATATTGTATTGTATTGTATTGTATTGTACTGTAGGTAAGTAAGGTGATTTACTCGGAATTGTTTGATTAACTTTATAGATTAGATCAGCGAGAAGAATATAATTGCGTTTAGATGGTTATGTGAATATGGCTGGTTGATTGGTTGGGTTGGAGGTGTGTTGCTTGGAAGACGTTTTAAGCGAGGGACGAGGAGGGGTTGGGGGGTAAGTCTGGGGTGCTTATAGCAGATTATCCAACTTGTTTTGCCGTGTGACTTATTAACGAAATATTGGGGAAAACTCTTGATTCCGTCATGCCCCGTGTGATGCCATTTGAAAGACTGCTCCTGTTTTTCTAGCCCTGTTTAACGTATCCGCCGAACTCCGCCCCTTTGCAAAATATCCAATATCCATCCATCCCGCTTGTTGAATTTACCCCCCAAAACTCCATTACACTGAACCATACCCATTCTGATATCACCAATCCAAATAATCCTACATATTCCTCATCTAAAATTTGTTGAGTCTGCTCTTTTGTTCCTCTTTACCATCCCTACTTCACTCCCAAATCACAGGACCCCAACTTATACCCAGAGAAGGTGCACTAGTTCTACTCAGAACGGAGACTGTACTATCTGAGGAGTTCGAGGCTGGAAATGTTAGTCGACGGAGTGGGAAAGTTGATAGGTTAAGAGAGGCAGTTCTGCGTACTTGTTGTTTTGGGTGCGTAGGCGAGCTAAGCGAGCCAGACTTTTCACTCTTTCTGGGAGTCGCGACACTAGCGGCTCTTCCGCGACTAAAACTTGCACCAGGCGAGACGGATACGGAAATGGATCCTCTACTGATGTTATTAGGGTCAAAATTTTGGACTTGTTGCATCTGTTGCCAATTTTGGATTGGAACTGGGATGTTGACCATAGGTCCTTGATATTGGGGGATTTGATCTTGGAACTCCGTGTAGTATGAGGATGGATATGGATATGTCGACCATGAATAATCATTTTCGTATTCTTGCTGTTCCCATGGCAGGTATTGGACTGGGTAAGCTGGTGGAAAGAAGATAGGTATTGTAGGGTCCACTTGTGGCGGTGCCATATTCTGCCACATGGTCATATTCATCTGATTCAGGATCAGCTCGTGGTGGCGTCGTTCGGCCTCGATTTGCTTCAAGCGATCTTTCACTTGTATCTCATACGTCAAATCCCCTAAACGTGCCAAGATTGACTTCTCTTGAAGGGTGGTCTCTCGCAAGGTGGCTTTATGATAGGTGAGCTTCTTATTCAGCCGCTTGCGATCACTGTTGCGTTGGACGCGAGTGGTTGTTTCCTCAATATTAGTGATCTTCCTGAGGAGTTCGGTAGCTTGCTCATTTTGGTTTTGAAGGGCTTTGAGGAGATAGGTTCGCTCGGCATGGAGCTCTTCAAACGAGCGCAAGGGGACATCTGGAAAAGGAACACCATTGTTCAGAAACATGTTGTGGCTAGTAGCGTTGTACCGGCGATGATTCAGAGGATTCTTCGGTTGATAATGTCTTCTGCCTGGCTTGTTACTGTAGGTATCGGGTCTTGGAGCAGTAGGTGGTGCTGGTTGAGTTTTTGGTCCTCCACCTTGCAAATGAGGGCTAGGGTTATGGGGGGAAGGTAAGTCCGGTGTGGTGACCATCCTTGATTCCTGCTTCTGATTTGGGAAGTTTGCGGAGATCAGGTCTCTAGGACCATGACCCCGTGCTCAATTTACTCTACCCTTGATAAAGAGGAGGCTGAGATGTTTCGTATGATGAAGCATACCTACATCAACAAAAGTAGTAGATAAGTGATACATGAAGAAACGTCTGGAAGGAGCAACGACGTCTACTAAAAACAGATAATGCAGAAATGGCTGAGACCTTGTGAGAAAAGGGCCTTAAGCCATGAAAGGATATGGTAATCATCGCGTCAAAAGACACTCGTTTTGTTATGACGATAGACAAAGGAAAATGGCGTCTGCCGAGCCACCATGCCCGTGGCGGACATATCTGAGAGAGATTTCTGTCTTTATCCAGCAGTTTCATAAGAACATCATCAGGAGAAATAGTCCGACCCATTCAATTGGTGGCTTCCAGGGACAAAGAGTGATGTGTCTTAGGTAATGCGCCTCAGCTTGAGGGATTGAATGGAAGCCTTTCGGCTATTTTGAGGTCTAATCTACCGATAATTGTAGGTGAATAATGTGCACTAGCACAGCTGCAGAGCTTAATGTGTAATACATAGTCAAGTATCAATACTTTCCAATGTGCTGACGAGAAGGCATCGAGAGTAGCCATGACCGACAGTGCTATGATGGTACGTACTTCCGTACTAGATTTGATACGGTTAGGTACCAAGCGTGCTGGCAAACGTAACGAATCAGAGGGTCATGCGACTGTCCAAGTGTGAAAGTTGAAGGTTGACTTGTCGCTCTTGAAATTGGAAGTTGGTGTTGTTGAAACGGAGCTACAGTAGTAGTAGCACGAGTAGCTCCCTTCTCCCTTCTCCCTTCTCTCTTCGCTTTTCGCTCAGGCATTTTGCATGCATAACCCCGCGTTGCGCTAGCACAGGCTAGCACCAAGTAGGCCAGAGTGTACACCACCATGCCTTGCCCTGGACGATGCACTTGATAGGACCTGATCATTGCGAACACGACCACCTTCACGACTACGCTGACAATTGCTTTGTACTCTTTCTTACTCTCCACAATCATCCCCCCGCAGAGAAGCCTTGAATTGATTCCAACTTCCACGAATACACCCCGAACCAGCACCATCCAACAAGCACATCTTCCTGCGACCAAGCACTCCCGAATTCCCGCATGGCACCAGTTCCGTAAATATAAGCTCTTGAAGAGCGTGGGCATGCGCACACCATGCCGCTCCCACCACGATTGTTTGCTGGGGACGAGGAGCTGGGGAAGAAGGATGATGATCATAGGCCGGGCATGAAGAGTCCCTATACATCATGGACAGCATCACAACATCGTCGGGCACCAAACCGAAGAAGCATCAAGAGAGTGCTTATCGTTGCGACCACGTTGATCGGGCTCTACTACTTTTTCAAGAATATGCCAACCGATTTAACACAGCCGCGACCACGCCCGACCTATACACATACAGACTCGAAGACGTCGTCTGCTGGCAGTCATAGTTCAGGATCATCGACTCATAAGGGAGGTAAAAAGGGAGAACTGGAGGAACAGTCACAGCACTATTTTGATGGACCCATAAAATTCTATCAGCTGGCAACGACATTACATACTCTTTCAGTGACCAAGGGTGGTGAACATATCAATCACAATGTGGTAATGGTGACCTGACCCTTGCTTTGTGCCAGCATGCTGATCGCAATATCGTAGCTCTTCGCTGCTGCGAGTCTGAAAAGCGTGTCCGCTCTTCTTCCAATAGCCTGTGAAATGGCGGAGAAAAAAAAGCGAAATATCGTGTTAGTGACTATCCATGTATGAGGAAAACATGTAACTGACTAGCCTGAAGACATTTTGCTGTGATGGGAAGAGATACTCTTTCAATGGATATAATAAAAGCCGTGAACGGGCTCGAGGATGGCTGCAACATATTATATCATGGTAGCACAACCCACCCTTTGTAGCGATTTTGGTGCATGTAAGATCTAATGTGAGACTAGACGCAAGACCCGATTATTCCGTTGAGAGTACCGAGTTCCGGATGGCTGTGAGCACATCTGCTGCACTTGGCCATATAAATACATTTATGCATCCTCAAGCTATTTTAGTACGGACCTAACCTCTTCCAAGCAAGCATAAAAGCTGACATGATTCCAGGTGGATGGCTCAGAGGAGGAAGAAGCTTTTTTCATGAGAGGTATCAAAGAGCGAGCTGCATCCATTGGGCGAACAGTCATTGAACTTCCTAAAAATACAGAGCAAAGCCTGCTCTGGATCACAGAATTAGATTCCGCGTCTTTAAGCTGTAAGTCTGCTGTAGTGTCCATAACGATTGGCCATATCTATTTCCATTTTGCATGGACAAGAACTGACTGGTTTTTCATAGCTTGGAACAGGTTCACTGTCGATATACTTGTACATGCGCCTCCAGCAGCTTCTGGTTCACTCATAAGGTTGCTGGAGTCTTTGAGAAAAGCCGACTATTTCTCGTCTCTACCACCCCGCTTAACGATCGACTTACCACAGAAGATCGATGAGCCAACCAGGCGATATTTGGAGAATTTCAAATGGCCACCCAGCAACGTTGTAGCACACGGAGCCGGCAGTCAGCTTTCACTCCATCATCGAATTCCACAACATGGACTAACGCCAGAAGAAAATAACATTAGATTTCTCGAAGCTTTCTGGCCAGCAGATCCAAGCTCGTCGCACATTCTGGTTCTCTCATCAGAAGTTGAGCTCTCCCCTGTTTACTTTCACTATCTCAAGTTCACTACCCTGGAATATAGGTATTCCACGGCACAAAGAGATGCAGCTAGAAATCTGCTAGGCATAAGTCTTGATTTGCCATCTACTTATCTTAACGACTCTACTGGCTTCGAAGCCCCTACCAATGAAGACCTCGAAGGGTCAAGTGACACTGCTGACTATTCCTCGCCATTCTTGTGGCAGGCACCCAACAGTAATGCCGCCCTCTACTTTGGCGAGAAATGGGCCGAACTTCATGATTTCGTCTCCCATACATTGAAGGCTCAACATAAGTTGCCTACGCCAACGACTTTAAATCAGAAACTTGTCAGCAAAACTTTTCCCTCTTGGCTGGAGCATGTGTTGCAGCTGGCTCGTGCTCGAGGATACTGGACGCTATATCCGACCTTTAGCAGTACTAATTCTCTCGCTACCATACACAATGAGCTTTATCGTATCCCAGAGGAATTCTCGAAGGACCCGGAGAGTGAAAATGAACATCTCGATCCGGGTGCGGACACCGATGCAGAGCTGACTGCTGATCCAGCGCATCATCTATCACTCAAGCACACTGAGACATCATTGTTTTCAACCACACTACTTGGTGCTATGAGCGGCACGCTGCCAGAGGTCAAAGATATGCCTTTGTTGAGCTGGAACGGAGAACAGATCTCAAGATCGGAACTTGAAAAAAGAGCTGTGGAGCACAGCAGGATCTTCCGACGGGAGATCGGAGGATGTGAGATCTTGAGCCCAGAGAAACAAAGACTTGATCTTATGGCTGGCGACCTTTTCTGTCTGAACGAAGGAGATAACGTACCTCTACCCCCGCCAAAAAAAGGAGGAGGAGGAGCCGCTTGCGCCAGCAATAGAGCCAGTTGTGCCTTCTCCTGAGACCGCGAGTACCCCTGTGGGTACTCTCAATACACCCGTCTGACGCGCCTGTTCTTGTAAAAGGGGCTCGGTAGGTTCCCCATAGTATTTCTAAAGATACCTCACTGGCTGTACATTTACTACTATATAAATGCAAAATGACTCCTACGCTATGCAATTGAGACGCCCAAATATGACCAAGCCAGTCCTAATCTCCCATTGATCTCTTTGAGTTCGTCGCTAAGAAAAGAACACAAACGACAATGATCGCAAAGGCAATGACTCCAAGGACCTGGGTAGTGTTAGCACGTACGTCACCGAACTCTCTGCTGAACTCAAACTCAGCGAATGCAACGTACAGTCTGAGTTTTCCATCCCGTCTGCACAATAGCAGCCCTGCGACTATACTTATTAACAGTCTTCACATAATTCCCAAACCCTAAGGCCAAACATGCCACGGACAGGATCCAAAATACTACGCCCAGCGGTTTTGCCATGCGCAACTCGAACTGTGTGGGTTGGCGTTTGAGGTGAAATGAGATGACAATGGCGATGCTCACGACGGCCATATAGATGCTGAGGCGGAGGTAGGAGAGGAAGGTGCGCTCATTGGCGCAGTGGTCGCGGGCATCGCTGTCGGTGTTGTCGAAGAGGAGTGGACCGAGGAAGGGAACGGCGCAGAAGATGGAGTTGCCGCGGTGCCTAGATGGAGATTGATTTAAGTGTCAGCGTGCTGATTGATATATGCGCATAGGCGCCGGTATCAACATTGCGGTATGCAGGTTACCAGCAACGGCCCCATCTTGCCTGCCCCGCGTTGTGGAACTGTGGGAACTGGGTGAGATTTTGAGACCACTTACTCGGCGACATTGACAGGTTTGGGAGAGATTGGATTGTAGAGCGGACGATAGGTGTTGGTGCGAGTTGCTTCTTCTACGTCGCCAGGTTGAGGCATGTTTTATTTGTGTTGGTTCAGCGATTCAATAGCCATGGGCCATGGCTGGAGGTTGCAGGACTGCTTTCATGTTTTTCTTGGGTAGTAGTAGTACCCCTAGTGACGGCGATTCATCCCGTGGCTCGTGACACGCAAAGAGCCGGTCGCAAAAAATAGTTCTTGGTTCGTCTGCCGGAAACTTGGGAAGGGAAGGCATCGATCGGTTGGAGCCGAGTTTTAACTTTCGAAGGCAACGAGAGAAGCGTTCATCCTGTCTTTCGAACTTTCGAGAAGGGCTTTGATGCTTTTTTTACCTCTTCTTTTTCTTCTTCGTCTTGGCAACAAAACAATCAATGAACTTTCAATATGTCTGTTTACAACAATTCATGTCTTCACATCTTGTATCTATAAAAGGCTTTGTTTACTCATCAATTCTTGTCAATATCGGCCGGCCGTTCATGGGCTTTTGGGCTTTTGGCTTTGGCTTTCTCCCCAAACTCACCCAATTTGTCGAATCTAGATGCATGGGCTGACAGGCATCCAGCGCACTAGATTTACACAATAGCAGGGAAAAATGGGCTTGATGGGCTTAGCGATAAGCATAGCTAACCACATTAAGCAACTTTACCCTGCCGCGGCGATGGGATGTTGGTGGGGAAGTTTTGCTGGTAGGCCCTTCCGATAACAGCGATAATGGCAAACGAACATGAGATTTTCTGAAAAAAAGAGATAGATGCCTTGTCTCTCCGCCTTCCACCTTCCACCTTCCACCTTCCTCTGCCCTCCTCCCACCTTGCTTCTTTCCCTCTATATAGCTGGACACCTCCGTGACTGCCCTCTCTCTCTTACTCTGACTTATACCCCTCCTCTTCTTTGGAGTCTTCTCTCCCCTCTGCTCCTGTTGATTCCCCAAAACCAAACAAACACACACACACAGACACACACAGACACACACATACACACACAAACTGCCGCACTCATTATCTGCGTGCAGCATAATCTGACATTTGCAAAGAGTCGCCAACAGGCCACAGATACTCTACAATCTGAATTGGCCTGCTTAAAATCGTTGCTTGGTTGTCTTCTCTGCTCTTCTCTTTGTCTGCCAGCGACCATGCCTTCTCTACCCAAACCCATTTCCCAGCATACCACATTCCACGCTGGCTCTCTTTCAAGATCCCCCTTTGGCACGTCCTTCGGTGCCTCGTCTCCAATTGCTCAAGCATCCATAGAACGGGATCTTGAAGATGCTTTGGACGACGATGACGACTACCTAGATGATGATACCCCAAGTTCTGAGGGTGACTCAGAAGCTTCCACTGTTCGTCCTGACGAGTTCAGCCACTCTCTAGCGAGCACTTTCAGACGTCCTAGCATTGTAGCCTATGGTGGACCCAGAGCTTCAGTAGCATTGCATGATCCCGGCTCAACCCTCACCAAGAAAGAGAAGCAGCAGGCAAGAGATGAGGAGCTGAGTCTTCTGCGAGATAACCACCAGTTGCCTCCAAAACATGGCGTACCTAACGAGGAACGAGGTCCATTGGTTCGCATGTACAAATGGCTTTTCAGCACCAAGGTCCGTGAGCCAGAAGCAGACGAGGAGAATCCGTCGACGGCTTCGGGGCAGAGTCCATTTCTCACTCCCCAACCTACCGAAACCTCAGCTTTGTTACCACAGCCTGTCCTCGAATCTGCCAGAACACAACACGAAAGATTGAACCGACAATGGGAGGAAGCAGTTGCAGCGGGCAAGATCAAGACGACATGGCAACGAGAGTCGAAGACGCTTATCCAGTACTCAAGCCCTTTGGTTGTCACATTTATCTTACAATATAGTTTGACGGTGGCTTCGGTTTTTACAGTAGGACATATAGGGAAGGTCGAGCTGGGAGCTGTGTCCTTGGCCAGCATGACCGCAAATATTTCGGGATATGCGATATATCAGGGATTGGCTACGAGCTTGGATACACTCTGCGCTCAAGCGTACGGATCTGGCAAGAGACAGCTCGTTGGCTTACAGTTGCAACGAATGGTTTATTTCCTTTGGCTGCTCACCATCCCAATTGGCATTATATGGATTTTCGCCGAGTCAATCCTAGGCTTCATTGTTCCAGAGAGAGAGTCTGCTAGGCTCGCAGGCCTCTATTTAAAGGTTCTCCTCCTTGGCGCTCCTGGATATGCTGCATTTGAGAGTGGAAAGCGGTTCGTACAGGCACAAGGACTGTTCTCTGCCACCACTTATGTTCTTGTGGTGGCTGCACCATTGAATGCCTTGATGAATTGGCTGTTCGTCTGGAAATTTGAATGGGGCTTTATCGGTGCTCCCATCGCTGTAGCTGTCACAGATAACTTGTTACCACTGTTCTTGTTCTTATATGTGTACATCGGTACGTTTCCAATCACCACCGGTATTGTCTAGAACGAGTAGATTAATTCTTGAATAGTTGATGGACGTCAGTGCTGGGGTGGTTTGACTACAAAGGCTTTCAGAAATTGGGGTATGTCCTGTATTTTGGTCTTATCTGAGACGGTTCCTAACAAAGCGCTTCTCTAGGGCCTATGATCAAGCTTGCTCTTCCGGGTCTGCTGATGGTCGAGGCAGAATTCCTTGCTTTCGAGGTACTTACTTTGGCATCGAGCTACTTCTCAACCACACATCTGGCAGCTCAAAGTGTTCTCAGCACTATAACAGCTTTGACTTTCCAGTTTCCTTTCCCGATTTCCATTGCAGCTTCAACTCGTGTTGCAAATCTCATCGGAGCAACTTTAAGTGACGCGGCAAAAATGAGTGCTAAAGTCGTAAGTGCAAACATTGGCCCTCTCAGTCATATCTTTACTAAAATAATATACAGACAATCGTCGCAGCCACGTTGGTTGGCATTTTCAATGTGATCCTTTTATTCTCTCTCCGAAATTTCATCCCACAACTTTTCACAGACGACCAGGGTGTCATTGATCTAGTCGTTAGTGTCCTTCCGATTTGTGCCGCCTTCCAGCTCTTTGATGCGTTGGCTTGCAATTGCAATGGTCTCTTGCGAGGTCTTGGCTTTCAAGAAATTGGTGGTTGGGTCAACCTCGTTTGCTACTACGTAGTAGCCATGCCCATATCATTCGGAACGGCATTTGGCCTTCATTGGGAGTTACAGGGACTGTGGACTGGTGTTGCTATCGCTCTTGGCTTAGTAGCTGCTGCAGAAGCATACTTCATTTTCACTGCCAATTGGGAACGAGCCGTTGAGGATGCCAAGGACAGGAACGCAATGGGATGAATTATTTCTTCATGGGTTCCTGCAATTTGGTGGTTATTGTTTACGTTTGCCGTATGTATAGAGCGTGCATATATACCTGGGTGGGGTTGTTTGGTCGATTATAGATAGCTAGGGGAAAATATGGGTAATGACGAGATGACCTCCTGCATAGTTTCTAATGAGCAAATATAAATCTTCTCCAGAAACGCTGCCCCTACTCGGCCTTGCACCCGCTCGTCATAGCGTAGATCATCTCGACCTAGATACAGGCATCTCCTTTACTCAGACCCAAAATGGTAACCTCTTTGAATATCTTTTCAAAACAACGAGCTCAGAAGAGCAGTCTCCTACTAAAAGTTGTAAATCAAATATTCAAACAAAGTAAGGGATTCAAACTAAGTCAGTGATCTGAATAAATGTATTTATCTCATGTAAGTAGCAGATTCGCTCAAATAAGCGAGCAACAAAAGTAATTTAATACCTTAAGGTGCTTCGGAACTATTATTTCAGACTCCTACAAAACAAAATCTCGAAAAATTAAACCTCGAAGGTAGGGTGGGGCTGAACAGGCAGTTGTAGAATTTTGGAGGTCGGGGTTTGGGGATGTAATTTGTGTCAAGAGGGCGGGGTGGTGATTCCATCGTTGGTTGTAGAGCCTTTCGGATGTGAATAGCTAAGCGACGGAGTGCCGCCTTCGGGGATTTTTGTTGAAGGGGAAAAAATATTTCTTTCAGAATACTGCATTGTGTTTTTCTTCTCTAAAGTGCAGTGGGACTTGACTATGACTAGGTAAGGGTTTAAAATAACAGGAACACAGGAGTATAGGTAACTTACTTGGTCTACTAAGTTACAGACTTGATATGAAGGCTCTCGCTTGGTTTGAAGTATTTGTCTACTGTTCGGAAATTGGGGTTTGGCCAAGTTAGGTACCTACCTAGCTTTGATTTAGAATAAGTAACTCGCTTAATCTGAATGAATAACTTGTTTGATTCAGGCATTTGATTATTAGCTTTGTCATGAGGTATTAATCCTTAGCGCTACATTGATGGCGCTCTTAAAAGTATTACCACCTTTGCAACCTATGGCTTTCGAACTGCACCAAGGAGCGGCGTGTTCTCATTCAACCCATCGGCTCCTACTGGCCCACCCTCGTCGTCTGTCTCGATATTGCCATTTTGAGTGGGCGTATAACCAGCTATGAAACTTCCATTCAAGGACTTGTGAAACAGATTAGCACTTGTAGTTCTTTTTCTCTTGTTTTGTAGGATGATGTTCTGCTTACCTCTTCTCCAGCTTCCCGCCTCTCTCGCCTAGCTTTTACCTCAAAACATATTCCCATCACCAGTAGACAACCTTGCAAGCAAGCACCCGGTAACAAGGTACACACCCCAAGTGCTCCATCCCTCAGCACCTAGTCTTGCTGCTAAGCTACCAGCCCAAACAAAGCTGCCAGGGGTCTGTATGAGCATCATTGGTATGCTCAGACTTCCAACGTGTCCGAGACTATATGTCGTCCAAATTTGAGGAAGGTACTGGATTGCGGCCAGGGCGGTAGCCATGATGCCTAGTACATTGGCCCATATTCCAAGGTGCTGCGGCCTCGCAAAAATCAATGCGACGCTGACCCATATGATAAGAAGGCCATGAACCAAGCATATAATTGCAACTGAAACTGCTGTTCGCCAGGTATGTTGCTTTGGACCAGTGATATGAGTCGCTTCAGCATTTCGAGGAAAGAAGACGAGAAATAAAAGTAAACTGCCGTGAAATTGCATTAGCTTCGGTCTCGAAAGTCGGGGCTTCTAAAGATTCGCCACAACTCACATCACACTGAAACAGAACCACTGCACTCCAACCTGTGCAATTCCGAGAAGCCCAGCAGTACACTCAAACGTGCTGACGGTCTTGCAGCATGCCACATCCGCACGAGACGCAGGAAGCACCAATATATTCGCAAATCCGCATGTTCCTGAGGTTGTGCCGAGAAGTACGAAGTATGGTGAGATACCTTCTGATGTTCCACGAGCGATGATACGATAGTGCTGAGGAAGGTAGGAGACGAGGATGCCGAGAAGGATAAATCTACAGTCTTATTAGCAAAGAAAAGCGAATGCGGTGAGGTCGAGCAGTCGTACATTGACAGCGCGAGGTTGAGGTAGCTCGGCGCCTGGAGCTTCTCACAGCGGTCCACCAGCAGATCTGCGAAGGCCTCCATGGTATAGTCAAAGCTAGGTTATCTCGGGGAGAGGATTATTGGAAAGTATCCATGGGCGCCTTAGCATTGACGGTGAGTGATGGATGTTGAGGTCATTCCTAAGACGAGAGGGCCAGGGTCGTCAACAGGTGCCAACGTGAAGCTTCCCCTGTCAAAATATAGCGGGCGCTAGCGGGGCAGCACATGACTTCGTTACCTGAAGCGTGGCACCCCTGAAGGCCATTGCGTGTTGTTCGTGAAACAACAAATATTATAGCAACTCTTCGTCTTAAGATCTCCAACCTAAATTAGCAAATCAATGCCTTGAATACCTGTATTGTACAGTAATTACTGTCTTAATTTACCCAGCGTTTCCATGGCGAATGATATCTTGCCAACTCATCGGATGCGTCGACTAGGTTTGAGAAGACGCGCTGTAGGTTTAAGAGTAGACAAAACAACCCCCTTTGCCTTTATCTACCTGTTTGTTTCCTCTCTGCATCATATCTCATCACATTACTTTAGCATCATATTCGCCTTTTTTATTTGTTTCGAGTGGAATCTGTGAGTTAACACGACTTAGTTACTACTATGACCCGAACCTTTGAGGACGATTATAGTTTAGAAGTGTTGTATGCTAATATAGCCTGGCGCAAAAGACAGCCCTGGTCACAACAACATAGCAGAATGCCATCAAGACGCAGAACGGATTCAGAGGTTGAAGTGGATGGAGGTGTCCCGCTTGTTACTCGGGTTCCCAAAAAGAGTGCCAGGCAAGTTGCATATTCTCCTTTCAGTCCAATGTAATCCAAGGCTTGGACGTATTCGTCATGTAGTAATCTTGACTTGGCTTGCTAAGTTACTCATGGAAAGAAGAAGCCTTTGGCAAGAGGCTCGGCTAACCGACTAATAGTAGGACGATTACCGCATTTCAATCACCTGGGCTGGAGCCAGATGCACGCCTCATCGTTTTCAAGCGAGAGTTCCATGTCCACTCAGTGATCCTGAAGTTGCACTCTGATTACTTTCGAAAGTTTCTCAATTCTACCGGGGAGCCTGATCAGCCGCCAAGCACTACATTCCGCTATGACTACGTCTCTCGGTGCTGAGCGAAGACGACAATACTTGGGTCTTGCTCCCTGCTGTCAAAGTACGTTAAAGTGTTCCTTGGTAGCTTCACTAAATTCTGACCATACTTAGGCAAGTAAAGAGAGTACTAAAACTAAGCGATCAAGTACTACCAGCAAAATAAATGTAGCCACGGAAGTTGAAGCCTTTCGGAAGCTTTTATGCGCCATGTATAATAGGCCCTACTCAATTCAAAGTATTGACGAGCTTAACGTCCTTACTCGGCAATCAGAAGTGTACTGTGCCCTTCCTATAGTTTCAGCAACACTCACTGGAGGCTTGATGGGTAGCCCGATATTCAGACGCCAGATTAGCGAGAACCGCCCGAGGAATATCTTAGCGGGTGAAGCACCAGATTTGTTGTTACTCGCCCGTAAGCTTCGGCATCCAGTTCTGTTTCGCGAGTGTTTTGTCCACGTAGTCGGTAACTGGCAGGAAGAGTCTACATATGGTCAGAGACCGTTCAAACCGATTAGGGAAGATCCCGTTTTGTACAGCCTCGTTTGTCAGAAGTACATGGAAACGTGCTCGAAGGTACTCAAAGTCAATCACGCATTATTTGCCGATATGATCAAGAACCCGTGTCAGGAAGGTATCTCGTTTGCAAAGGAAAGTTTCCGGGCGGACGATCATCCTCTCAGCGGCGCGCAATTCTACAAGGAAATCCACAAGAAATGTCAAGCAGATGCCAGAGAGTTTGGAGACTCGGCACTATTGGAATGTCTGGACAACTTGATGGAAAATAATCTAGTTTTGGACCGAAGTGGATATAGTCCCGGAGAAGGCGCTTATGCGTCTAATTTTCTATGTGCAAACATAAGTGATGACGAAATGCCTTGGGATACAACTGAGCTTCATTGGTAATCGATGTAATATGAGTTCCGAGCATCGAATTTTTGTCCTTTTATTTATTAATACTGGCTCTTTGGCCGCAACAATTCAAACCTATTCTCGCCAAGCACTTTCCGCTTTAAAGCTTTACAACAAGTTTGACACCTGATACTCCGGTCCTAGACTTATTGACCGCGGCTTCGATAGCCTCCAATCCATTACCAACAATCTCTGGCTTTGGCATTGGCAAGAAAGTCTTCTCCGCCAAGGCTTTGGGTAAGTACTCCTCATAAATGGCTTTTCCTATGAAGTTATCCTTGATCTTCTCCGCAAAGACTACATTACGTGTCAGAAATCTTTTTTCCTGAGTATCAAATCATGAGTACGTACCCATTTCCCCTTTCACGCTCGAAGGCAAATTATCTGGAACCCCAACACTAGCAATGAAATGGCCTTCTCCAAGCTGACTTAGAATATCAGCGCAAGCTTTCGTTGTCTCCGAAACACCAATGCAGTCAAAACAGCCGATAACCTTGGTATCTTTCATCTCTTTGACGATGTCCTCCACTACAGTCGCGCTGCGGTGATCAAATACTACATCTGCACCAAGTGATTTGACAAGATCGAAATTATGCTTCGAAGCGGTTGCGATAACACGGAGACCAGAGAGCTTCGCGAGCTGGATCGTTGAACAGCCAACAGAAGAGCTTCCACCCCAGATCAGGATCGTTCCACCACTGGATTTGGAGCCTGTGGTTGGCAGTGATAGCGCTAACTGACTCGGTTCGTAAAGTCCAGCCGCTGCCGTAGAGATGGACAGCGGTACAACAACAGCATCCTCGTATGAAAGATCATCCGGAATGGGGGCTACCATCGATGCAACAACCGAAGTATAAAGTTGAAACCCAGCCTCTTCAAGATTTCCAGTAATAAGTCTGCAGCAATTCCCAGCAACGCGTTGACCATTCTTGAAACCCTTCACACCCTCACCAACCTCAACGACTTCGCCAGCGACATCACAGCCGAGGATGGTTGGCCATTCATTCACGGCCCATCCACTGTCGTGCATCTTCCAATCTGCTGGGTTGATTGCAATTGCAACATTCTTGACAATAATATGGCCTGCTTTAGCTTTGGGCATTGGAGCATCTTCGACTTTGATGGGACTTCCTTTGGAGATTGACCAGGCTGCTTTGTTGGATGAAGACATTCTGCCAATTTGTACCAGTGGTGTATGGGGATGTAGTTGAGATCGGGCCTGAGTAACTGCTTTAGGCAACTGATTTGAGATCAAAGATTTCGGTAATGATTTTTAGAGGACTTTTATTGCTTTGCTTTTTGAGTTGTACGAGGATATAGATTAATGCATTTCCCTCTTTTATGTGTTTTAGGTCTCCTCTTATATCTTGTAGCTAGTGCATTTCACTACGTACATCATGACGCTCGCTTACATTAGACTTAATTCCGTCACTTACCTAATTAGGAAATATTTTGGTCTGCTACTAGCCATTGATTTGTAATACATGTGCACCAAGTTTATCTAAAGCCCATATGCTACCGTCGTCGTATTCTGCTAATACAAAATTGTGAATTCAACACTGTAGCTGTTTGGGCGTTTTAACTTACTCACGACTATTATTAACACCGAGATTCTTCGGAGTTATGTAGGGCACTTTCTTTTCATTGTTAAATGTTGATTATACGTTCAGGTTGAAAATTTACGTTGAATTCTAACGCTATTCAAAAGTCCATACCAACGTTTCTTTCTGCCTTGGAAAATCAAATCTCAACCTGCTTTTTAGAATCGATAATCTCAGTCGTCTTCAACAACTCAAAGCACAAGAAAGCTCATTTAGGAGTTTCACTACCACTATTACCAACTACCACCGAACTAGTCTAGTCAAGACCTTTAGGAGGATGACTGCCGCAGCCTGGGCTCTAACCGTTTGGGCTATTTAATACCATACCCTCTCCTACAATTTCTCCCCAAAAGAGAAACATTTGCTATGTTTTCCCCGATTCTTCTCTTTTTTTTTGTGTTACCAGATAAATCGTACTAAATTGAAAACTAGATGACAACAAACTTCTACATAACAACAACTCTATCCGCTTTTAAAAGATGTAATCTAGATTCTTCTGTAAGTAATTGTATCTTTCGTTAGTATTGATTTTGATTAGATACTGGAGTACAGGTGGATCATAACCTTGTCTAGATCTCGGATCTATAGAGCTTCTCTATATCTTTGGCGTTTTGGAATGGGTATTTGAAATTCGGGTTAGTAATAAGAAAGAACGAGCGAGGCCCCTGCGAGTTCCGCTGTGGAAATGAAATGAATTACTATCCGTCGAAAGGAGCTACCGTGCATGTTTATACGTAGTTTGGTCTAAATTTGAACTGGGAATGGACAATGATACCTTTGAAGGTTCTAGCAACTAGGTACTAAAAACTCCACAACTTATTCTTAGTAGAGTACTATTAATCACGTATATCCAAGGCAATTACAAACTACCCTTGCTTGTACAAAAGCCTGTACTATTCTCATTACCAAGCACTTAGACATTAGAAATATCGAGATTACAAAACTAACCAACTCATATATTTCCCATTTCCCACTATGGTATCTCCTCAAAGATATTCGATGAATTTCCTTCCCAATAAAATGACAAGAAACTCTCACGTCTCCCATTAGAAATCAAGGAGGCTAGAGCATTGCTGTCAAGAAATTGGGGTTTGCCATATAGTTATCTCAAGAAATAAGCGATGTACATTACTTATTCCTCCTCTAGGTTTGCATTCCCGCCAATTACTACCATATGTTCCTTCCCGTAAGCAAAAGCACACGGCTTTCCCTTACGTGTACAGTATTTACACCGTGCGGCGTCCTCCTTCTCTGCACATAGACCCTTCTTGGATGCTACGCAGAAAACGCAGCCCAGTGACTTTCTTGACAACAATACTGATATTTGTTGCTTATAAAGTCGAAAGTTCCATCGAACTAGATTAAGCGAGCAGTACATTCTCGCAACGTCACAAGAATCTAAAAGAATCTGAAAGAAAAGAAGGATTTCCATATAAAGCAACAGAATTAGACGGTCTCAATAATGAAAACCAAGCAGAAATCAAAACAGTAAAATACCCACCCCAAATTCCCCGACCCGACTATATGCAAGAAGCAAAACCAGAAATACCTACAAGAGTGACATATCATCCAATCGCAAGCCTTCTCTAAAATCGATCTAGATAGTAAGAACTCGAAGTTAGTTTATTTATTCCAGAAATCTCAGAACTACCGTAGCTCAAACATGATTTCAGGTGAGGAAAGTAGTTACTTCAAAAAGTGCATACAACGTTGCATAATAAAAGCCCTTGAATCTACGAAATTGGGTGCCTCTTACAAGCTGTTACTCTGCACTGGCTTCACAGACTCTACAACAGATACTTGGCTATAGATTTGACGAATAATACCCGAGGACATAAATTGTGTAGGTATAGTCCTTAATAGGGCTGGAAGTGCTTAACTATGCCGCTTTTTATAGATCAGTAAGCAATAATTTACGTTTAGCGACAGAAAAATATCAACCAAGCTTGAGAATTAGGTAGACACACGTCAGAGAGCCTATTCGCTCTTTGGCCCGAATTTCTACGCGACATTAAGAAAGGATTTAGCAATGGGGAGACAGTTCTCTTTCTTTGAAGTCTTACTTAAGATATACCATGATTTTATTGGTGGACGACAATTGTAGAGCTGGAGATTTAGACTTTGGTGGTATCATAATATTAATTGCATCCAAAAAGCGCACCCAAACCACAATATTAGACCGGACAACAAACATACAGAAACCATTTGGGTATGGCTAGCAACTTCGCACTACTGCTGCTACACAACATGCCATGCCTCAGTCTAGTACAAAGTAGGCCTTAAGTTGACTAGAAGCCATATCTTAGAAAAGGGGTCTTGGCCAGCGGAACGAGCTGTTTGTGAAGCCTTAGATAAGTGTAGCACGCCTAGCATAAATTACCTATTCAGAGTGAATTAAGCAATAATTAAGCTGAGGCCTCAAGGGTTTGACTACCGCACGAATCGCCCATAAAATTTTTTAAGGGTGGAGGTAGACATTTCTGGTTGCGGCACAGTTGATCGTACGCATACAGGGTGGCCTAACACGTAGATAAACATCAAACACAACTCAACATTCCTAATTTAGCCTGCCAATCAGATAAACAGATGTACTTGACGGTTAAGGTCTGACTGGGGAGGCAAATCATCGAAAATCCAGATTCTAGTGGCACTGCATGCGGAGTTAAGGTGTGGGTGTATGAGCAAGCATCCAAAGGATCACGATGCTTGCACGCATCTGGTGGATAAAAGGGAGTCGTAATTGCATTGGGGTAGCGACTGTACTTTTCTCATAGTTTTATCCCTTATGGACTGTCAAGACACGTGGTGGAGGAGGAAACTGGGGGTGGTGAGCAGGCTCGAGTCTCAAGATCGCTGCCAGAACACACTTCGTTTCTATTGTCAACGTTAACATTCCAAAGATATCTGTTGGCAGGAATACCTCGAAGCTTGGGACTAGACTCAAAAATCATGGTACAAAATATGCCCTATATCACGTGTGAAGAGCTAGCTCGGGCGTGGCACAGTTATCTCCGGACTATAACGTCAACGACCAGCCTCCCACCAGACCTCGCAACTCATTCAGTCGATATCAGTGCGTGGAAGACTTCGAATGATCCTTATTCTTTGCAGTTATGTCGAGCCTTTCCCAATATCAGAGTGTCTTTCGAGTAGCGAAACAGGATCCCTCCAATGGGAATGCCAATACCAATCTCAATACCAAACAGGCTCGAGTAGTAAAGCGAAATCGACAAACAGTATCATGTCTAGCTTGTAGAACGCGGAAGTCCGTAGCTCTTTTGCGCCTGGTTTCGTCAATGCACTCATTCGCTGACAACGCTCTTAGATTAAAATGCGACAGACAGCTCCCATGTCTAGCATGCTCAAAAAGAGGAGATGCCTCTTCATGCAAATACTCTCATAGTAGCACCACTATCCAAAGTGCCCGTGATGATGTTTTGAGAACATCTGAAGCTCAGCAACGTTTGATTAAGCTCGAGCAAATGGTTGCGGGTCTCATGGCCAGTGCTAGCGACGGTTCACAAAGCACAAAGCACCCACCTGCTACTGTTGCTCAGGACTTGGAGAGCCTCTCTGTTCATAGCCCGCCACATACTCCTAAACCTCATCCTGGTGGCCATTTGGACACTCATGGTTCAGAGACTAATTACGCTGGTGCTACCCATTGGGTGAGCATACTGCAAAATGTAGGCAAGATTGGTTTGAAAAGTGGCATCAAGAAACTAACATGACATAGATTCGAGAGATTCAAGGTTTCCTTGGGCCCGAAGCAGAGACTATGGATGAATCATCGCAATGTGTTTTGCCCGAGAATCCTAATATCTTATGCGGAGTATCTCCAGGGCTGACATTGGCCGACGCTTGCAGTTCACTACCGCCACGACATGTAGTAAATAAGCTACTTTCTCTATTTTTTGATGGAGTAGAATATGCAAACCGTCAGCAAGTTACCTCCATCATATAGTTTCTGACTGACTTATACAGCGTGTATTCATACCACCAAATTTTTGAGAGAGGTTGAGGCCTTCTATGCCGATCCATCCTGTGCTTCGTTCCTCTGGATATCCATGCTTCATTCGGCGTTATGGATTGGTTCTCAATTC
Source organism: Pezicula neosporulosa (assembly GCA_009805495.1). Taxonomy (NCBI): domain Eukaryota; kingdom Fungi; phylum Ascomycota; class Leotiomycetes; order Helotiales; family Dermateaceae; genus Pezicula; species Pezicula neosporulosa. Next base: position 491,055 of record SELE01000036.1, read on the forward strand.
AGCCAACTCAGTGGTAACCAATTTGCCGGTTCCCCCGACGGCCCTGCAAGGATTGCTCTATTCACGAGGGCTGGTCAAGCTCTTGTTACTGGCAAATACCATACGGCTAAGCCCTACTCTGTAGAATCGTTACTGTTATACGGACAATGTAAGTTAATGCAGAAAGATCATCCAGATGCGGATGCCTGGATGATTATGGGAATGAGTCTGCGTCTGGCTCTAAGGATGGGCTATCATCGGGACCCTCAATATCTTCCAAATATCTCTCCTTTTGAAGGCGAGATGAGGAGGAGAACGTTCTCAGTTGTGACAGTCTTTGACCTCCTACTTTCCTTCAAGGCTGGACTACCTGCAATAATGCACGAGGAGGAATGTGATACTAAGCCTCCGAGCAACTTATTTGACGAGGATTTCGATGAGGACTGTAAAGTTCTGCCACCAGCGCGGCCACTGACCGAACCGACTCCAATGCTTTATTACTGTTACAAGGGTCGTTTTGCCAATATATTCAGTCGTGTCGTTCGCCATTCACTCTCATTGAAAACACCATCCTATGAAGACACTATGAAGCTAGATAAAGAGCTTCACGAAATGAATGCAAGCATTCCGCCGGCATTGCAGACGAGGCCATTGGATGCGTCGTTTGCACATCAGACTCGAAAGATCCTCAACAGGCTAAGACTTGTTCTCTTGTATTACAAGAGTCTCTGTGTCTTGCATCGAAATTATATCAGCCACAACAGGTCAGATCCGAAGTTTGCCTATTCTCGAAAGACTTGTACTGATGCAGCACTTCGAGTCTTGAGATACCAGGCTGAGATATATGTTGCAAGCCGACCAGGAGGGCCATTGTTCGAAGACAAGTGGATGCTCTCCAGTCTGACATTGCACGATTTTCTCCTGGCTGCAATGATCATATGTCTTGACCTTTACGAGTCACATTCCAAGTCATCTCCCACGTCTGCAGAACACCTTGAAAAACAGGTTGAAAAGTATGACGCATTACTACTGTCCCATGAGATCTGGACAGTTAAAAGGACTACCTCCCGAGATGCACGACGCGCTTCAAACGTTTTGGCTGCGATGCTCTCCAAGGTTCCGAGGCCAGGGCTAAATCCAATATCAACTGTTGTAAACGTTTCACAGCCGCCAATATATAGTGGGAATTGTCTTCTGGAGCCAGTCTCCAACTTACCAGGTGATTCTTTATGGAATCCAACAACAAACCTTCCTCTCGGAACGCAAACTTCCGTCGATAATTTTGATAATTTCGACTTGCAAACGATCGAGCCTCTAAACACAATCTTTAGTGAATCTGATAACATTGACTGGGTAAGCAGTTAAACTTCCACTTACATCATAATCACTTCGACTGACATAAATAGGGGTTCGTTGATCAATATTTGCTTGAGCGTGGTGAAAATGAAGGTGGCGATATTTCACTAGACTGGCAAACTTAAGACCCTTGTAGACTTTAGCCATTAATCTAGTCTTAAGTCATATCACAACAACTGCTTAGATGTTCTCTAATACTGATCATGCCCTCCTTCCAGTACAGATAAGGAAGGGGAAGGTCATCTTATTTCCCTGAACCACACCCTCTCCTGGTACAATTTCAATGCTTTTCTCCATATGAAATGCCGTTTCAATCTTAACATCAACAAATCCAGCACCACTCAGCAACTCCTCGGTTCCCTTCCTTGAAATTCCATGTCTCTCCACACCTTCCATCTTAGCTTCTGGGTGGAACTTCCTCGCCTCGGGTCCAAAATCTTCAAAATCCGTTAAAGCAACCCGGCCTCCACTCTTCAAGCATCCATACATCGTAGTCAAAACTTCTGGCAATGACGGGATATGATGCAATACTAAATGACTAATGATAAGATCGAAACGCCTTGGTCCTGTCACCTTTCCTGTCCCTAAAGGGTCAAGTTGTATTCTTTCATCATCCGGATCCTCAAGGATAGCATACACAGGCAAGATATTCTTCGGTGCATCGGGTTTCTCAAGCTTGAGCTTCAATGTCTCAATCATACCCTCTGCAACATCCACAGCAGTAAGCGATCGAATATAAGGAGAGATTAAGAAAGAAAGGACACCGGTTCCACAACCAATTTCGAGGACATCAAGATTTTGTAATGCGGGGATATGTGATTGGATGGATTCGAGGGCTAGGGAGCTTGCGAGGTGAATGTCTGGATTTGAATCCCATGCTGCTGCTTCTGCATTGAAACGGTCGTTATTTGCTTTCGACATGACTGGTGGACTGTTGAGTTACAATTGCATGGTGATTGTGTTACATGACTACTACACTTTGGAGTGACGCGGGGTTGTATTCTAACCCCACCCTTGATCACATGTATTTATATGTATTACTCACACGTGATATTGAGATATCAAAAGCCAAAACTCCAAATCACTGGAATATGATGCCGGAATACGGATTGCGGTATATCCATCAAGCACTGAATTCGCTGTTGCTGCAAAAATGCCTTTCGAACGAATCATAGATGAGAACAAGCAAGTTTCTACGCTAAGCGAGCTAGCTGTATTGAGTGCGATTACTGACTACCCATGCAAGTAGTTGCCTGTTTTAAGTATCTCAAAAATATAGAAGTTTAAGATATCCAAAAGAAAGGGCCACCAACATACCTCCCAAGACAGTAATCCTCGCTATCAAATTAACCCTCCAAATCCATCCGCCACCCAACCAGAAACTCAACTACTAGTGTACCTAACTCCTTCCATCTAGTTACTCAGAAATAAACACTATAAACCCCCACTCTGAAATAATTCGTAAAAGTAGCAGAAACCCTGAAGATTCCGATCTACTGGAGTATTTTCATATACACTTCATCAATGAATAAAACGAGTGAAACCAGATTTTATCTCTCTATTTCCGAAGACATGCAACTAATTCGCTGAGAGGTAGGATATGCTGAAAAAAATATCTGGGGGCTTTTGAGTAGGGGTCGTTTGGAGTGTATATATTCTTTAGTGAGGGATTGGAATTAGATATGAGTGTGGTACGTTGAGAAGGTAGTCTTTGTTAGTTTGGATAATTTTGTTGGGGATAGAAAGTTTATTATACTTTAAGGATAGATACTGTAGTTCATTCCAAAATAACCCACTGATCTCTACTCTGGTATTTACTACAAGAAAGTTAGTTCATCGCCGATACGTTTGCCTTGATTACTTATCTTTTAGTGCATTTAAATGTTTTGGTTTCCTTCAGCTTTATGTCTCAGGTTTCTTAGGTCTATGATAACAATATATGAAGTTTGAATTGAGAGAGATTAAATGTATAATCTGTGTATGTAAGTATAAGACGTGTTTTCATTTGTATTTTGAATCACAAACTAACTGCTGTACTCTCCCCTTTTGTCCCTCGCTAAGAAACGCTAAGCGACGCTACCATAATCGACTTGACTGCCAAGACACCTACCTACACATCCTAGCTTTCAACGCCATCAGGGCAGCTTTCCATTTTCAAGTTATTTTGATTGAACGTAGTATAGAAGGTTATTTGACGTCTTGTAGCTTGATCTGTCATCCGTTCCATTTCCTGTTTTAGTCCCATCTGAAATAACAAACTTGCTTGAACATTGTGACATTAGGACTATATATATTGTGCAAGACTAAATAAAAGCAACTGCCTTGAGATTTCGTTTTGCGAGTAGAGAGGCCTGAGGGCTGATCGGCAGTATATTTTCACACATAAACGAAGGAATTCTTGATGATGGTATTGTTCAATTTCTAAAACAACATCCTAGTGGTTGATTGAAATAGCGAGTTGAGTTATGCCCGATTGTATATGAGCTCTGTATTTGCCAAAGAAACATTGGAGAAAGGAAATTCATGGATCATTGAGGTTAATATCTCGGGATTGAAGTCATTTCTGCTTGAAACAGTACAATTAAAATCTTGTGTTTCGAATCTATGCATGTAATCTGGTGCTTGCAATACTCCCGATTGAAAGAATAGCTCTTACACGATCAGCCATCATTCGCTTTGCAACAGCACTTTCCGGAGCTATTATTTTTCGAACGCATGTGGTACACCAGGATGTACATGTAATTCTATGCTTATTCCAGCCTTTGCATGCTTCAGTGCATAGTCAATATCCTCGTCTCGGAAGATATCCAATTCACATGCATCAAGGTACAGATCCGGTAAACCTGTAGCATCCTGTAATCTTGCCGGCGCTGCTGACACAGGGACGCCCTCCTTCCCGCAAGCCTCACCCAAGAAAGCTTGCCATGCCGTGGCATTGTCAAGATGATTCCAATTCTGAAAGGGAACGAGGTTCGGATCCTCAATCATATTGCGATCGTCCAGCATGGGATACAAGAGAATCTGCTTTGCAATCAAGGAAACTCTCTTTGCAAGTGCGTAGTTTGCTAGACATGCCGCTAAACCACCACCCCCCACTGTCCCCCATTACTGCAATTCGAGAATTGTCAACACCAAGCTTGCTGGCCTGGGCATGAAGAAAAACAATAGCCCAGCATAACAGTCCTCAACAGGCGTAGGATAGGGAAACTCAGGGGCATTGCGAAATTCGACGGCAAGAAAAGGGGACACCGGTAAGCGAGACGAATTGGGAGACCAAAATATCATAGTCGGTAATGTTATAGGCAATGATTCCACCACCGTGTAAATGTAGAACTGCTGGGCTGTTCACAAGAATTGCTCCGGATTTGACATACCAGCGAAGGAGGATGGAGTGGCCGTCAGTTGCAGTAGTATAGAAGTCTTCTTGCGTGACATCAGTTGGTCGCATGGCGATGTTATTTACTAACTGCATTGCTCCATCAAGATGGATCCGCCGAGTGTGTACATCGCCAAGAGGGGGGGTTTGAGGTGGGGATTCGCCTCCAGTGATAGCAAATAAAGTGTTAGCAAACTCTGGATCCAGTCGAAATGGCATGCTGTGTTGTTTCTTTGAATCTTCAGGAAACTCAGGACCTTGGTCGCACGATATCTTGCACCTTATAGACCGCTCTATATTGTGTACAATAGATACAGCACACAGCACACAACAAGAGTGAACAGTGGGATACTGCGACCTTATTAGGATCTGAAGCGGCAAAGATCCATGCTTTCTACCGTAGGAACCTACCCCGCATGAACTACTTCTTGCTTTCTAAGTTTGTTCATGGTGGCCGACACTACTACTTGCCGGCTTCTTAGCATTTCTCGGATGATATGGTGGGAAAAGAGCGTTGTGAAGAGATCTAGAGTGTGAATACTCCGTATAGCATACCTAGGCAGGTAGGCAGGCACTTGCCCAGTTCCTCAATTATGGTAGTTCGTGCTCCCTCAAAAGGTACCTTTCGTACTTCGTGTCGAGAAATCTTTCCAGGTGTCGCCCAGCACATGTACCTCGTCCTGTAGTGGCCATGCTGCTTTAACGCACTACATTCGCACTTCCAAGCGCGTCTCCCAATCCAGAACGCGACTACATGCCTACGACTTATTTATTAACTTCATCCAAATTGAACAACAATCCTCCCTAAAACCCGAACCCCGCTGCTCCAAGAGAATCTTGCGAAGTTCGCATTGCCTGAGATGATACCCTGAACCAATGTGCCGGTTTGAGTTACTCGGTACTATCGTATTGTTAACGCAAGATATCGTCGACAAGGTCGCAGAAAGAAAAGAGGACGCGCCGAGCCACATACCGTAACCAACCAGCCTCTGTTCTCAGCTTGTGAACCACTACTCATGTGTTCCAGTCTTCAGCCATGCTCCACGAAATCCTCCTCTCCCTCTCCGGCCACCCCTCTTCACTCCTCACCGCCGACCACTCAGCCCCGACCTCGATTCTCTCCCCTCCGGAGAAAGCCCTCCTCTCATCGGTCGCCCACCTAAGTGACGTCCACTGTAAACTTCTCACCCATACCAAGACTATAGCGTCAACGCACCCTTCGAGCATCTGTCAGGCTGTAGCAACGGCCATCAACTCAACCCATCTTGCCCAATTCCAGCGGAAAATTCTTGAAGTTGAGGATGGCATCTTGCGGAAAGATGCAGGGAGTGTTGGCGCCTATAACATTGTGCCGTTGACAGCAATCGTGGGAGAGTTCTCTGGCTGGACTAGGCGAATGGAATGGTTTCTCCAGGTCGTGGATTTCATGATGCAAAAGAATAGCGGGAAAGTGTGTAGCGGGGCAATGGTCATAAATAAATTGTGTGATGCTGTCCAAACAGGATATGTCGATATTGAAGAGGCAGCATTGAGTTTAGTCAAAGTTGCGGAAACTGCTTGGTTGAAGCAAGTTTCTGCTTGGATTCTCTATGGAAGATTGCCGTCCTTTGGAAGAGAAGATTTCTTTGTGATCCAAAAAGACAATGATGATGGACAGGTAATCTATCTGTTTCGTGCTTCCATAAGGAGATTAGTGACTAACGTCTTTCAGGAATACGAATGTATCAGCGAATTACTTCCAGCCTTCGTGTCGACTCCAACGGCGTCGTCGTTGCTCTTCATCGGGCGCTCTCTGAACCACATTCGTGTCAAGGGCATATCAAGTACTACGTCGCCCGAGCTTGACTTGCTGTCCTCTCATCTCAAGCAACTCTCAACGTTGACATTCCCCATCAGCAGCGCTAGTTTTTCGAGGGTTATTGCATCAATTCGACTCTCATTATCTCAAACTACCCTCCAGGAACTCTTACCTCTAAGCAAGGTCGTCGAGATATTGACTCTTCAGCGTCAATTCTTCCTGCTCGGCCGTGGTGAATTTGCCATGGCTTTGATCACAGAAGCTGATGAGAAGATCAGGTCTCGTTGGCGGCGGTCTGATAATCTAGGCTACGAAAAGCGCGATGGATTGGGTAATATCGTGGTCAAAGAAGGCGAGGTTTCCGCCATTCTAGCACGAACCTGGGCGGCTATGGCATCGTTGCAAGGTCAACATGATGATCAAGACGAAGATGAGCTCCTTGAACTTGCTAGAGACCTGGTCCAATTGATCATTACGAAGTCAAACAGTGGCACTCCTTTGAGAGGGAGTCTTGGTGCCTCACAGGCAGTTTCCAAAATTGCTTCGACGCCTTTCAGAAACCTCCTCTTGTCAATACCCGTTGTGTTAACATTGCAAATTCCGTCTCCTCTGGATCTTTTCCTTACATCTGCGGACTTGCAGAGCTATTCAGGGATTAATGCGTACTTACTATCTATTCGCCGAGCCCATTTACGTCTCACTGATTTATGGAAGATCACGCCGCTGCGTCGAGATCATCCAGCACCACCGGGTCCACCCTATGGATCTTCTTCAGCCGGCCGGTATAAAGTTCATACATTGCGAGAAAGAGCCAATGAACGCTCAGCAGCCATGCGTAGCGTATGGGCTACTAGCAGTGCAGCAGTGTTTTTCTTGGGGGAGACTGAAGCATACCTCCAAGGCGAGGTGGTGGTAGAGGGAACGTGGATTGGTTTCAAGAACTGGTTGGGCGTGGGAGCATCTCGACCTGTCTCCCCAAGTAGCCAAGACGATGGTGAAGAAGATATCTGGATGAAAGCTGGACAAGAGCCAGAAATATCCACAGGCATTAGCCATACTCATGATCCTCAAACCCTTGCGGACGCACACAGAAGGTATCTTGATGCATTAGCTACAGGTCTCCTGTTGACCACACCATCATTCACAGATCCTCTGTATCATCTCCTGCAACAAGTTGATCATCTTGTGGCACTTGTATATCGCATCCACTCTATATGGCTTTCACTCGACCTCGAGGCTGACCAAGGAGTCGTGGATGCCTTCTCAGACTTCCACAAGGAAGAAAAGGACGTGAAAGAGCAGTTGGTCGTCATAGCAGGCAGAGTCAAAAACGCCATTGAGGAACTGGTCAAGAGTTTAAGAGATATAGACCAAGATAAAGATGGATGGGATAATGGGTATCAGGAATTAGTTCTTGGTGATGAGGGTGCTTATGTACCAACGAAAGTGGGCAGAGTCGATAGACTCTTGATGAAGCTAGATTTTGGAGGTTGGTTTGATGATAGAGGGAGATCTGGACAAGATGAGCTTGACAGTGATGACGCGGAGTTTTATGATGTAGTGAACTAAGGCATTGACATAGGAGATACCCAAGGCGTTTAGGCGATGTAGCATTCAGGTCAAGCATCAAAAGAATCAATGTTGTGACTTCATCAAGAGTGGTGGAAATATAGCAAAATGTTTTAGAAGAGAGCTCTCTCTCCAAATTCACAACGTAACAGAAAGCAAGGCTTTCTCAGCTGTCCAAACCTTTTTACATCTCGATTCTCGCTTAGCAATTTCTTTATTCACCATAACTCCTCTTAAACAGGATTTACACTGATACTACTGATCCATAAGTTCATATATCTATTCTATTTTTTGAAGATCAGGTGAATTCAGTATGGATAAGTGTTCTAGTTCGTGGGCTGGAGAATGTGATTTCCAACATTGATTCACTGAACCGGGTAGGTGAGTCGGGCATGTACTGGGCCAATCAGAGCTCCCACCACTGGCCTAATCAGAACTAGTCTTTGTATATAGACTAGTATATCAAGACTATTACTCTTACAATTACGTAGAAATCAACCACGATTTATACCACAACAGAGAATCCAAAGAAGAGATCAAGATATTGATGAAGACAATCCATTTGACATTGCATTCATAATACAATTTGTATACTTGAATCTACATATAATTATTGTTCTATGCAGCCTTAGGGCTTTTATCTTGTGTTGTCTTGTTCTCGTTGTATCCCCCTTTAGCTAAGCGAGCTGAGCACTCACCGTAGCAATAGACGAAAGCCTTGCATCTGTTACAGGCAAATATTGAATCCTTATCTGTTTGCATGCTAAATATTTATTCATTTCCTTCGCACCCGCGCGACCTGCTTTCCTTTCTATTAGCAACTCCTTTTTTCAAGGAATCGATTAGCCCTCAACACTTACACTTCTTACCCCCGCGCTTTCTCTCGACTCGCTCCTAGAACAGAATTACTTGATAGCAGAAGAAGTAAATCAAAACGCGCAGAACATCATGGAGTCTTTTTCCATGGACCTTAGCAAGACGTTGAGTGCAACAAGTCAAACCACCAATACTCCAAAGGACAAAGAGCCACCCCATCTCCTCAAACTTCCTCGAGGTATGTGTAACAACTTCCTTTTCACGGCCGGCTGATTGATTTTGATACCAGAAATTCGTGACAAAATCTGGAGTGAACTCTTTTCTCGTCAAGCAGGCGTGTTACCAAGCCACGTCTATGTCAGAGTTCCCAGTCACCGAAAGACTGTAAAGTTATACAAGTACCAATGGGACGAGAAGAGAACGCGAAATAACTGGGATAGAAATGCTCCCTTCTTGCGCAATATCTCTGCTCAGCCTGTTCAGTCTACTTTTATTACTTCTCCAACAGACCCACAAGCCGCACTTTTCGCCGCTGGAGTTACGAAACTTCCCGAGACCAACAAAGATGGTCGAGTAGTCCATCACTATATCTATCCGCGAGAAGGTTGGGGAATTCAGGTCGTCAATCAGGAATTCTCAATCCTAGAGGGTTTCCGTGGTATTCGGGCTTTGTCGACATGTAGGCAGGTTATGGAGGAAGGAACCGAGGTCCTATACGGTAGAAATCTATTCTGCTTCGATACCAGTGGTAGTTGGCCCTACTCCAACTGCTTGGGCGTACATCAATATTGGGAACTCGATGGGCAGTCTCCGTATTATATTCCAGGAGTGCCAAACAAGGACGGCAACCCCTCTAGCCCCCGCCAACTGCGCGTTTCAGTCAATAGACTGTTCGATAGAATGTACCAACAGCGAACTTTTGTACAGAAAGACCCACTTCTTTGGTTTATTCACAATATCGGCCGACATAATGCTTCTAAGCTAAAGATTGTCAAGATCCATGGTATTTTCAAGACAATCAATAGTCACTTGTTTCTTCCTGATCGTCAGGCCCCAATAGGATTTGCAAGACTTTGTCCTATCTTCACTGCGGTCCTCAGCAGTGTTTGCCCGAAGCTTCGCAGCCTCACGCTTTGTACTCGTTCACTGGGCTCGCTTGACGATGAATATCTTGATAGATATGGTTGGGATGATGACCGCCAGAAAAAGTTGAGAAAAGAAGACGCTGAGAGAATTAGCAATACTATCGCTACTGTCGTCCAAGGGTTGCCCATGCTCAAGAAACTTGAACTAGGCTATTATTTCGATACAGATTATCATAGAATCCAACGTGTCCTTCAAACCCGTGATGATTGGCAAGGGGCTTTGCATTGGATGAGCTATGTTGAGGAGCGAGCTACTGAACAGGCTAAGGCTAATGTAGAACCAGACACTGTCGAGATCTATCATGGCCATGCTAGTCAATGCGGGAATAGCAAACTGTATGAGCGTGAGATCGAGCTCGGTCAAGACGGACTGAATGGAGGGCATAATATTCGGCGAGATACCCAACAGCACCAACCTGGGTCTCACAGAGCGTATCGAAATCATTTCGCCAATTTAGTTGACAATGCCTTGATATCTAATGACCTATCTCGCCAAAATGGCCGTCGTCGGTAGGCTTTCAACTTAATCGACAGGCGCAAGGCCGTCGAACTTGACGCCAAATGTGCCTACGGGTCAGAGGATCAAGCCTACATACAAAAGACATTTCGTTGGAGTGAATTTGCGGATCTGCGCAGTTTATTATCCTCTTAGTGGATGGAAGTGCTGTGCAGTACATCCATAGGAAAGTTTTGTGCAGTTACTAAGTAGGACTGTACTGCGCAATGATGTTAGCCATAGGATCCATATTCAAGATTAACAAAAATTATCTCGGCGAATGCTTCTTTCTGATCCTTTTCTTTTCTTTTTGAACACGTGAGTTACTGGTACAAAATGGGAAGCTAACGGAGGATTACCACTTCGAGGTCCTGGTATTGGCAATATGTGCATGAAGATTGATGCGTCTGCAACGAAGCCCTCAAACGAATAGCTAAAAGACATCGTGTCGGCTGTAACGGCAATGGTTTGGAAGGAAGCTCTAGGAGAAAGTTTACAGCATCATACTCAAGGACAAGTTCTTGTAGATCTCCATCACAACACGGCCTCGCCTACAACGACCTATTCGGAATGATTCCAAAGAACCTCAAGGTATCGCTTATATCCATCCAATGAATAATGGTTAAACACCACCGAGTTGCATTGAACCTGGCAAAGGCGGATCTCTGACTGGAATGGATAGAAATATGCCAGTGCAGCCAAACAAGGCATATGGCAAGGTCGATACGAGGGTTGGAAAATGGGGGGCTTCAGCTCGCTCTGCCTCGTCAGCTACTGAGATATGATATCAACAACGCAGCAGAAATGTTTCTAAGAGTTGCTATCACTATTTACTGACATTCATACCCTTTGAAATAGCTTTCAATAATCCAAAGGTTCCCTCATAATTTCGCGATACTACTTTATTCTAACACAATTCAACTGGAAGGTATGGCAAGCGATCATTTTTGTCATTCCTCTACTGTACGTAGAAGACAACGAATTAACAGCATTACACCCTCATAACTCTCGTCGCTTGCTATTGGGCTTTTTAATTTCTTAAGATGGTGGGTGCCACAACTGACAACAGTTACAGCATTGCATGCATGTCACATGCAAGGCTAAGCAATAATATCCTGGGTACTGGGTGCCTTCTGGTTCGAACGATGGTGCGACGATGGATGATTGCTGAGCCTCTACGAGGTACGAGCCAGTTTGGACTTTTTGAAGAAACAGTTACCGTGCTGTATCGCTATCAAAAGGTGCTGGTTAGGATTTTGATGCTACTAACACTAATTGCTCCTCCTTGGCTACCTTGGCCCTGATGACATCAAGATTTGAACCTTGCTGTTGAATAAGTGCTTTGAAAATATTTTCGATTGTTCTGACCTCCAGAACGCCCGGGGATCTTCAATGTGGCCATATATTGTTTCCCTTTGTACGTGGCACTTCTGCGGACTCGGAGGTGACGGAAGAGGCCTTGATGTACAGTACAGTACAAGACAGGTTCTTCAGACCCGCACAATCTGCTCCGAACTATGGGAGCGAGCAAGCACATCGAGTCTTGGAGACACTCGTCACTCGTCACTCGTAATCTACATCTGCAAAGATGGAAGGAAGCCTTATTACGACCAACATACACTTTGCCAACTATTATCACAATCACAACCAACATTCAAGAAGAGGTCATCAAGGATCAATGGATTCGTCGGACGCTATGTTTCAAAGTATAATGGCCTAGCTTTGCCCTTAAAACCCCAGTAATCCCAAGTGTCCCAAATTATGCTAAAATCTGACAGGCTTGGATACGCCTTCCATTTTTAAACCGGCAGGACCACAGGATGGCTTGGGGCTGTTGTTCATGATTTATGCCTTTCTCAGCTTAAAATCGCAAACTCATGCGATCAAAAATATGGGACGAAACTCTTTGATTACCTCCTACTTATTAGGTAGGTAGGCACGGTGGGCACTTAGGTCACTACTACTCCTGTTGGGCCACTAAAAATGCAAAGCACACAGCACACAGCATGCTAAGCATGCATAAATTCTCGCCCTTGCATGCTGATCAAGCAGCGTATCAGAGCCCTAGAAATGTCCCTGGAAAACCCGTCAACCTGCCCAGAGACCCTCACTGATTTTTGAAGCGGATAGAAATCGGCCGGCGAATGATGACAACGGTTGCTTATCGAACGGTAGCAGCAGCAGCAATCAGCATCATCGTCGCCATAGCAGAGCACACATATAGAGACAAGAAGGGATGAGAGTCTTAAGGAACCCTTTCCCTTCCCCTTCCTTTGCGTTTCTTGAAACAGTCTTCTCCGCCCAATCGGAAGCCTTCGATTGACTCCTAACCTAAGCTACCGTAGCTAGCTATTACCGTCCTGCGGAGCGTATCCTCCCCGCGATCCATCTGATAAAAGATGCTATTATGCCACCCTTTTTGCTGATCACAGCAGCTTCCGACTCCTCTACGCTTCGTTTTGATAGGACTGGCTCTCTGGTCCAAGACCACTTACAGCACTTGAATATTGAACGCTACGTTGGATAGCCCTACTACTAGCGGTGACGAACAGAATGAACGAGCTCTGCCACCTCGTCTGCACTTGCAGCGATTGCAGCGATTTCGCCAAACCTCGTCCCCCTCGCTTCTCAACTGCTTCTCGTCCGCGCGCCACTTCACCTCACCATGCTAGAGGTTCCTCCAGCTGACAACGGTCATCGTGCGTACATGCAATCTTGCAGTGTAGCCTATCTGCTTCTTTAATCCAGTACGGAGCGTACATTACTGGCACAACTACTTAATGCGATCTTCAGATGGTCACGTCAAACAAGTAGCCACTCACTGCCTACTCGATTTACGAGTGGTGTGGCTGGCGGCCCTTCTCCCTTTGCAGAGAGGATCGTCACCTTTCAATCGCCTTGGCTCGTGGCTCAAGACATCAGCTGGCCGGCAAACAACTTCGTCGCACTGCTTGTCCAGAATCTGACCTCTAAACTGCCGTGCTTCAAAGGTCAGACTTTGAGGCCAAGGTAGGACCGTAGGGTAAGGGACTCCGTAGTCGGGTCTAATAAGATACGGGTAATAAGAAAGCCGATCCCCAGGGTCAGGAGACACTGGAGCTCAGTGGAGATACAAAAAGAATGGTACGGTACTGTTACCGGTACCTCCCATGGGTTTATTAGTCGAATGGTAGGCTGTGGCTTATGATCAACCCCGCCGCCACTAAGGATAAGGTACCCTTTAGTACAGTACGGTACGGAAGATACAAAGACAGTGAGTGAGTGGTACCGTAGTAGTTCGATGTGGAAAATCAATATACCCATTCCGCATGGTAGCAATGTTTGATGTCTGGAGACTGTTTTGTTTTGTTTTCTCGGGCGAAGACCGCTGAAGGGGCATGTATCTTCCACCAGTTCTGTCTCGTATTTAGGTGCATGCAGCGAGCAGTATGAGTTGTCCTTGACATGCCTGATCACTCCGTATTAACTCACCGGGCTGGAAGCCCTAGGACTGAGTGGGGTGGGCCTGAACCGTGACTTTTCTTAGGGGAATAAAAAGACTTTCATCGCCTGCTGCCAGGGGTAAAATCTATTCGCAGAAGCAAAAAATGTCGTGGCATCTTGGCTCTCACAGCTTTTAGGGGCAGTTTAGAGCAGGTCGTCAAAGCGAGGGCGAAAGTAGTTGAAAAGTATATTCGTGAGATCACAACCTTATTATCATCACGTCGCTGGGTATCAGAATCGGAGAATAATGACTTGGACCTCTCCTCGTGCAAGCGTGAACATCTACAATCCTGCAAGAATTAGGACAATAGCATCCAAATTTGACAGCCAAGTAACCCGCACAGGTCTGATCAGCCATTGCCCCCCGTCGGTATATGCGGTACGGCGAAGAAACCTGGGAATTGAGCTCTAGACTCTCTCTTGCCCCTGGGAGCAGACTTCAGTCCCCCTTCCACGGCTCCACCTCTCAGCAACATAATCTTGAATCTTCCTCTTCTGATCTTCAACACTCCTTACTTGCCCCCGGGGAAAAGTTGGCATTATTTGCGACTCAGATCAATTTTACTAACTGCTGGCATTAATTGTACGCACCTGCACTTGTGTGTGCGTTTCTCTAATCTCTACGGATATTTCGATTTCGAACCCCTTCTCGCCACCGGCCCTTGCGACAATCAAGCATATTACATATTACCAGCCCACCAAAGACCCCCGACAAGGAAGACCCTTAGAAACCACGGCTCTGCGGCGCGAGACATCTACAAATAGACCCCTGGTAAGGGAATCTGTACGAATAAATGGCGACTCTATGCGCGTACAATTCGAGATAGTCACGACGGATACCATCACCAACGAGCGCCCGTTGGGCTTGACAAGAGTCGAGTAGCAAGCACTTCTCTGCTTCCAACGACATCCATGGAAAGATGGGCATGTGGCCCTTCTGGTGGAAGAATCGAATCGCAAACAATCGCGAGCAGTCGGTGGGTCGGCAGATATGCCATCGGAAGCAATAATGCATCATGCGGAAACGTTGCGGGACCTGGAACCTGGATCAGGGACAGTGCCTAGCGAAATTGAGCGGAGAAGAAGTAGAAGGGAGAGTCAGAAATCTAATCGAAAGTCTTCAAGAGAATCAAAGAAACTTCAGCGCAAGCAGCGGACTTATAGCTTCTCACCCGGCCGCAACGACAGCATCCAAGTTCGAGATGTCCAACGGCAACCACCCATCCCTCCCATACCGACGCACTTTAATACCGTTGGAGTGAGCGCAAACATTGGATTGGACGGACGTGCAGGCCGTGGTCAACTGCCTCGAGCTAGTACGCAGCCCGCCATGACCACACAAACGTGGGAGAGAGTTCCTACTCTGCATAAGTCGAGCAAGAAGAGGCGGAAGGAGGGTGATCGAGAAGCAGAGATCAAGGCAATGGCTTTAACAAGACCGGCCACGGATTCTTCAGGGTCTGGAAGACCCGTAAGGAGACAGTCTAAAAAGATGAGGATGGCCCATGATAGATCGGATATCTCTCTACCATCAGTCGAGTCGATGCATTCCTCACTCTCCTCGAAGTCAACCCATTCGGCGTCCTACAGGATTTCCAGCTTAAATATGCTAGCTCCGCGCCCGACCATACGCTATTCGGAGAGTCCTCGATATGTACCTGGTGCTAGCGGGTTCGGACGTGATGGATCAGAATCCCGCAAACGGCGAATCGAGCGCTTCCAAATCCCACAAGAGACGCTGAAGGCGAATAAGAGGGTTGATGATCTTGCTGATGACCTCGACGCGGGGGGGCTCCGAGAGCTCATGGAGCGTGATGAGCGGAGAAGAGAGAAGAAGAAAATCGCAGATAAAATCAAGATGGAGAAGAAACTAGCCCGTCGACAGGAGAAGCAGAAGGCCGCAGAAGCAGAAGCGGCGCAGAACGGTACACCTCCACCTACGAATATGGAACGAGGAGTACTTGGAAGGGAAGTATTAGGGTTGGGAATTGGGAATTCTGCAGTCGTCACATCGAGTAAGAGGAAGGGATCTGATGCCTCAACGGAGGGAAGAGGCAAGCGTCCAGCAGATGTTTTCAGGCAAGACTCAGCAGTTGATGCGTCGAATCCACACGATGATTTGCAGCGCAGCGAGAGCCTACCAACGGAGGCTCCTAGCCCTACGTCCGATCGTGAGGAACCGGTCATTGGCACAGCACAAGTTGGTAAGGTCTCGAAGGCTAATGTCTCTCCACCTCCTTCACCTAAGAGCCATACCAGAGGAGCATCAAGCATCTCACAGGTCATGGATGCCAACACAATTCCAGTTATCCCAGCAGAGAAGCCCCTTCCCCCGTCGAGACGCACCTCAGAAAGTCCTGTTCGCCCACCTCAGTCTTGGACCTCTTTCTTCAGAAGAAGCTCAAGAAACCGGAAACGCGGCTCCACTCCGTCATCATTCTCTAACACACATCACGAGATTCGATGCATCGAGATGCGGCGTTTACTAGCACGCCTACCGCACCTGTGGCTTATACGCCTGTGAAGCTTCCTTCTGGTGTCCCAAAGCGAACCATGTCCAAATTTAGGGAGGATCTACCCGAGCTGCCACTGTCACCTCCGGACTCGAGGGTTCAATCGCCAGAAGAAGCAGACGAAGTCCCACCGATCCGTACAGATTACCCAAGCGCTGGACTTAGAGGCTCTTCAGACAATGCAGCTCCCAGAGTTCGCTATGATACACCCACCAGCAACTATCAATCTATAGATGCAATGCGCCTACGTGATGAGACCCCAACAAGTGGTCATCGTTCTATGGAGACAGCGTCCCCAGAACCGACGGCGATCATGTCACAGTCACTCGCTTCTATCGACTCGGAGGGATCCTGGTTATCTGGTCGAAAAGGAGGCTCAAAGCGAGGTTCGGGACAAATTATGGCACACCCGTTCCACGATAGTGCTAGCTCATTGCAAAAGCGGTACAGGGAATTCTCAGAATCCGTAGAGGAGCTTGGTATTGCTGAAGATGAATATTTTAGCCGCTTGACCCCTCAATTCAAAATTAGGAGACAATCGGGTCAATCTGGTGACCAGCCAGTGCCTTCAAGCGACGAGGACGATGATATGAGCCCTACCAGTCCAACATCTGGAGAGAAGTGGGGTGCTGTCGCTAGAACTCCAACTGTTGTACACCATGAGCCCCGTGCGAAATCCCGAGAAGGATTATTGAACGACTATGTTGAGGAATCTAATAGCGAACCGGCTGGGGAAACTCCAGAGGAATTACAACGAAAGAGTTATGGGATGGATGATGGGTTGGTTCACGAAGAGGCTGATGTCGGTGTACACCGCGCTACTAGCATCGATCTAGGACGACGACATGTGAGGCGTATTAGCGCTGGCAGTGCTAGATTGCTAGAGTTGAAACCTATCTTGACTGGGGACTCACAGAGAGTTTCCAAGAGGTTTAGCTCTTCGTAGACGGGTAGGAAGGGTCTTTTTTTCGATGGAATTGAGTATGACGGGAATTTTTACGATGAACACGACAAGACTGAGACGAGCACGACATTCTTTGCACTTTATTTCCTTACATTTGCCTCTTTTCAGCGGTCGACACTGACATCGACACCCACACTCCTTTGAAACATTTCCTTGGGCCTCAATTCAACCGACACTCGCTTCAACCATTTCCTTGGACCGAAAGACTCGCTTCATTCACTTCGACTTTTTCTTTTTTCTTCATCGCTCCGTCTCACGTCAAATCGCATATCATTCGCCATTAATTTCTATCTTACAACAATTTTCGGTCAATAAGATTCTACCTACCGCTACGCCTTCTCGCGGTCGACCATCCCACGATTCGTCATATATTTCATACGCATTCACACGAGTAATGTCTTTGCATTCATGTAGCGACTTGATTCCCCTGATAGCACATAGAGTTTTTATTTTTCCATTTCCATCTTTTGCTTTTTGCTTGCAGGTACTTGGGTTGTGGACTTAACAAATGGTACAGAGGGGTTTAGGGGTTAATGGGGTTCTAAGGCGGTTTCTGGTCGAGGCTTAAAAAGAGAGCATTGCTCCGTCGCTCCGTTTTGGATCGGGAGTGGGATTGGGCTGCTACGGCGGTACCACTTGTCTGTAATGGCATAATGGGAGTATATTTTTTGTAGCGGTTTGCTATACTGTAGCTATGGCAGGGGCTGGGACTCGGCGCATTTGATCATTCTTGACGGCTCGCAAAAGATGGGAGTCGGATGGTCAGATAGTGGCTACAAGTGCTATTTGTTCATATAGATATCCAATTGAGCGTTCAGACATGATTGCAGCTTGCAGTTTGTCATTCACACGGTTCACAGTTTACATCGCACTGCATAAGCGTCCAGTCCAGGAAGGGTGAGTCGAGTAAGTGCAATTAAATAAATGAGTTGTCCAGACCAAGTGAGTTAGTCACTCAGCTCAATTGAGTTACCTAGATCAAGTGAATAGTTGCCCAGCTCAAGTGGACTACCCAGATCAATCGAGTTACCTAGATGTAGTGAGTTACTCAGCTCAATTGAGTTACCTAAATCAAAGTGAGTGAGTTGCCCAGACCATGGGAGTTGCTCAGCTCAAATGGAGCTACGCCTAGGTTCAGCCTTCATAGACCATAAGGTAATCACAATGCACCAAAAAGTATGGTTGATGATGACGTGCTTGGGCCACGCACGTGATATGCAATCATCGGCGGGGTTGATTCAGCGAGGGGTTGATAAGCAACCAGAATCTGGACCTTCCTTTGTGTCAAAACACCGACAGACAACCTTCCTTCGCCTTTCCCTCTTCTTTAATCCTGCTATCTTCCAATTCTTTTCCAACCACATCCGCAGAACCCTACGACACTCCTACATCATCGACTAAGGTACGTCAGTCAGCTATTTCCCTTGTCATTTTCTTGCCGATTCCCGTCTCTGTCCATAGTCGGCCAGCACCAGTTTTGAGTTGCATCCAATTGGTGCAACACTTAGATGGGTAAGCAACCACAAGAGACGCAGTCCAGAGTCGACCTCAGCATATCCTACTCTACGTGCGCAAGGCGTAGCTGAACAACGAGAATCGGATCGAATCGTGGCCGGCAAAAGTCTTCGATTTGGAATCAGACAAAAAGAACGAAGCTTGGACAGCTCATTTTGTTCAAAGGCTGCTTACCTCATCACCACCTTCAACTTTCTCTGCGCGCTCGTCATCCGCCCAGAAACATCCATCGATTCGAAATCAACCAGCACAGCCCTTGTCATAAATCCGAATCCGGCCTTGCCTTGCCTTGTACAATAGCCACCTCTTCACTTTCTGTATTTAATACGCGCAGCTGTCTTTTTCATGTCTACTTTCTTCAGATCATCGAAGCTCACAGCGCAATCACTGTACAGATCAAGCCGAGCAATCAATAATCAACAACAGAACTTTCTCAGAGCTTTCAGCAACTCCTCAATCAAAATGGGTGTCCACAACCTCGCTACGTAAGTTCAGCCTTTCCCATAGAAACGTGATGTGGCCAATTGCCTGGCCGATATCGCGCTCCAGGTTGCAGATGCTAATTTTCTCACAGCAAGGCCGATTTCACCACTGCCCTTAAGGACAACCAAATTGTCGTTCTGGATGCCTTTGCGACCTGGTGTGGTCCCTGCAAGGCTATCGCCCCTCAAGTAGTCAAGTTCGTATACCCACTCTTCCCCTCCTAGCTCCGCCATCTTATTCCGCGCGCATCGACTGACAGAGACACGAAACTAGGTTCTCCGAGCAATTTCCTTCCGCACACTTCGTCAAGATCGATGTCGATGAGGTACCAGAGGTCGCACAAGAGCTCGGAATCCGTGCCATGCCCACATTCTTGATCTTCAAGGGTGAGGAGAAGATTGCTGAGGTCGTTGGTGCCAACCCCAAGGCATTGGAAGCTGCTATTCAGAAGGCCATCTCTGAGAGCGAGAAGTAAACATGTGATACTAGTAGTTATGAATGCACGGAGAAATTGAATCATTGGGCGGAACGCCTCTTAGAAGGGTCATTATGGGGTAGGAATTATTGCATGCTTGTGGTCTTAGAGAATTACTTGCAATGAATAAAGGACTTTGAAAAACTCTGCGAATCTTGACAATCTCGAATTAGAGTGCTCATGTGAGCTTTTGATTACAAGGGTCGCCTGTCTACCGAATGAATTGGTTTATTAAGAGATCATTTTAATTGGGGCAAGGGAGTTGCTCAGATGAGTTACTCAAGTCAAGTGAGTAACTCAAATCCATCTCTTATGCCTAGATAGACATTTATTCAAAATGTCCTCTCGTAATCCAGGTCTCACGGTAGTTAATCTTTTAGGGTCAACAAAGAAGGAAGGCATTGTAAACCAGAGATTAGACACAAGAGAAGTGGGTCATGACATTGCTACGCGGTGCATTACACCTTCTTACTCGGCATGCATTTCTATAGATCTGCATATTCTTCGTATACAAGCTTGAGTTAGGCGCAAATTGCGGTCACGGCGCCTAGGTATATAAGGAAGGCTATAGGTAGCACATTGAGGACCCTGAGTCAAGTGAGTTACTAAAATATGTGGGTGGTCACCCAAGTCAAGTCAAGTCGAATCGAATACTGTACGAGTCAAGTTACAGTAGTTCCGCAAAGGAATTTAGTTTATCTTACCTTAATTGATTCTTTTAAGGCCTTGCAAGGCACGTGGTGCTTGTGGTTGTGGTATTTGTGGTTGTGGTGTGCTTGTGGTGGTGCTGTTTGTAATCTAAAGTGGAGGAGGTTCTGGTTTATATAGATTGATTGTTATAGTTCTTTCTCCATGGGCGTCTTTGGTCATGGTAATTATGAGTTGGTGGTGGTGGTAAGTAGTGGAATGATGACTGTCTCTTTGGGTAGGATAGGGTAGGGTAGGTTAGCTTAGGTTATGTAGTCTAAGTGGATAGATGGTAGGACTATGTGATCTAGTTTTGGAACGGAGTGTTCTGTTTTGTTCTGTTTTGAGTGTTTAGGGTTGATATATACTATCGTGGTTTTTATTCTTATTGAAGGTTTATTAGTTAGTTAGGTTACTCTCTGGTAATGGATTCTAGAGAGAGAGAGAGAGGTATGTAGATATTCTAGTTTGAGTTGAGTTGAGTTACTTTGTTTTTGGTAGGGCTGGCTGAATTCGGGGTTATGTTTCGAGGGTTGAGGAAGTTGAGCGAGTGAGATTGGGTTAGTACTGTATGTAAATAAGAAAAAAGAAAAAGGTGAGGGGCGCTAGATAGATAGTGTAGGTGAGTTACACATATGAAGGAGTCACTGGGATGGAATGGGCTATTCGGATTGAGTACATTAATGAAATTTAATAAGCTACTCAAGGTTCGATTGATAATTTGTAGTAGGTTTCTATACTTCAACTTCTACGACGAGCATTCTTGCTTAGAGAGATAGGACGTAGATAAACGATTTCCTAATTCTCAAGACGTGGCATCATAATATGAGCCTTCTTTTAAACTTGTGGATTCGAATGAGAGCACTAGGACTTGTTGTTTTTGAGGGTAGATCTAATCGAGCATGTTATATGTGTGCTTCTCTGTTTACAGTGTTAGGAGGAGAGTTATACGTTTTCTTTCCATAGCTTTATCATTTCTTGCTAGCTACTATTTAATTGGGAATTATATTATAATGATAATAGTCAATTGAAAAAAAGATCTGGAAAGCACTTTTGCTTTTTAGAGAAGTAAATTTGTTAATTCTGTATTCTGTGTAAAGTTAGTAACTCTATAGAAGCAACACTTGTAGACTTCTACAGACTTCTGTCACAAAGAGATTACTGTTACAAAGAGATAAATAAAGAGTGACTATACGTGTATTCTAGAATATACTACATTGCTTAACACAAGATATTTATCTCATCTTTTCCTCTCCTTCTCAACTGTCCTACTTCTTAAACACAAACTATGATTTAATACAAAGATAAAACTCTCAACCTATATATTATGCTCACTAGCTATTATCGCACACAGTACTAGCATTTTTCTACTTAGTCATTTATAATCTGAGTTAGTTCAGTGATTTAAAAGTTGTAGCCATACCCTACCACTGTGTAAAATTCGCCCTTGAAGATTACTTACTCCCTCGCCTAATCTCATTTGTTCAACTTGCCCATTCACCACATTAAGAGTACTTAGTCTCTCGCACAAAGTATTTTAATATCTTACACAGTGAAGAATGCAACGACAACAATTTGCTTATTTTCTGCGCTAAGAGTACTTACTCGCATAAAATCCTTCCAGTTCTCACATTGTCTAGCGTGCAACAACAACAACAACCTCGCTACAACAACCAACTTACAATTCATTTGCTGCTCCGCATAGATCGAATTTCAATTATCAAAAGATTGCCATTGAACAGCAACCACAATGTTCCCACTCCAATCTCCCACAATGTCAAGCAACATGTTTCCTCACAATCGATCTCCTCGAGCTCTGCTTTCAACACACCCTTTCAACATCAAGTCCCATATCATCAAGATCCCTTACGGAGGACAACACGACCAGCAGAAGAGAGCCGACATTGCTAAGATGATAGATCGAGTCTTGGATGGAAAGTCAGCACGTCCATTGTTTATTCGAATACCCATGAAGAAACCAGTCAAGCCACAGTATTTCGATTTTCCCAGACTCATACCCGAGCTACGACTAATGATCTACGATATCACTCTCCCACGGATGAAATTCTCGTTGAAAACCCCTCCTCTTCTCGTTGCGCTCCGGTTCAACAAGATGCTCTTCAGAGAGGCTCTTCCGATCTATATCCGCCGAACAACATATCATGTAGCATCCGTCAGCGATCTGACTGCTCTCAATGGAATGCCACCTCAGATGTGGACCGATCTAAGAAGAATTTGGTTCACAATGGACGGGTAAGTTAGTTTGACGACATGAGAAAACTGTTGACATAGGCGAGAATCAAGCTAACATGATTACTATCTATTTAGGGTAGCAGAAGATGAAAGTCGAATTCGAATGAGCAGCCTTAATACCATATCCGCCACAATCCGCAACCGATTCTCCACCGTTATCACCCATTTCGGGCTCTCAATCAGCAACACAGAGGCAATGGAGCATTTCGCTAGAGAATGGCCCGTTCTATTCACAACTCACTTCACTGTCGTTAAGCAATTCGCAATAGGCATTGGATCGGGGTCTGGGGAGACTATGTATCAAATTCAATTTGGTCCTAGTAGTCATTTTTATCATAGCGTTATCCCCATGCTTAACGAGTCCCTTGGAAGAATTGGAAGAAGAACGACACGAATTTGTGCTGGAACAGAGCAGGTAAGAAATGGCGCAC
This sequence comes from Pezicula neosporulosa, assembly GCA_009805495.1. Taxonomy (NCBI): domain Eukaryota; kingdom Fungi; phylum Ascomycota; class Leotiomycetes; order Helotiales; family Dermateaceae; genus Pezicula; species Pezicula neosporulosa. The sequence goes on from SELE01000036.1 coordinate 514,394, forward strand.
TGGTATACCTCGTTCCTGTTGTAGAGTTTTGGTTTTGGGAGAGGATTGAACTGACAATTGGATCGAAGTCTAAGAGAGCTTTGATGCTTTTTTAAACGGGATTTCTTGCTTGGGAGTTGGCTTTTAAGGTGGGATCTTGGTGCGATAAATCAAAGCACTTAATCAATACTATGAAGTGGTTCTAAAATATGTTCGCTTTGAAATTCAATTTGTATGTGTGAAGTGTATATACACAGAGTAGTTCTTGAACGCCTTGCCAGCACGTGAATCATTTAAGACAAGGAAGAAGAGAAGAGAGTTACTTAAAAAGGTCAAATTAAGATTATCAGGAGTCTCCGCTCAAATCCGGAGACACACCTTGCGGGCTTCGGCGTCTGCCAGAGTTTGGTTTGTGTCGTCACAAGCATTCGCCACCGTTGAAGTGTGGTGGATGGATGGCGGGAATTTTCGGCAGGTGACGGACAGAGTCTGATTTGTTTATGATCAAAAGTGGAAGTGCATGCAACACGATGATCTACTATAGTAATACCGCAAGTATCCGAATACTTGAGCTCGCTAAACTAGGCAAAGTAAGTACAGTAAGAAAGGGGAGGACTAGTGCGAAACTAATGAATTAGAGTTAGTTTATTATAACCCACCCTTTCCTCAATCTCGTCCAATGTCTTTTCTTTCTAGAACTTCCTCCTTATTGGTTATATAACTATCACATGTATATAGCTCGTTTGATAAAGTAACATAGAACCTAGAGGTACCTAAAAGTATGTATTAGTGGGAACTTAAGGAAGGGAGGAAATTAAGAGGTGGAAAGCTAGCTTCAACTCTTCTATTAGTCTAATTACAAAGCTATTATATCTAGGAAGTGTAAACAATGGGTTTTCAGGACCCTTTCTATAGAACAATTCTTCATTTCTATAACGCATTGAAATTAATCTAGACAGCAGCAGGTGGGTATAAGTAATACCTATTTTTCAATCGAATCGGAACAAGGCAACGTTTTTTGTTAAAAAAGAAAATAATATGTTAGATAGATTACAGGAAGCTCTACAGGAACCTTGACCAAACTTATCTTACTTAAATGAAAAAAGAAAGATTTCCAGGTCTTGTAGATATTCTATAGCTCCAAGGTTCTATAGGATTTTTAAGATCTCTCTCTACTCTACTTAGAACACCCCAAGTGTTTAAAGCCATAGAAAAGAAAACCTATAGAAGACTTCAGAATTACGTCAAGCTCATTTGATATTAGCTTGAAGCCACGGTGTTGTATCTTAGACGAAGAAGCCTAGAGTCCAGAGAGATGAAACTCTTAGGAATTTCAGTTAGCTCTTGCATCTCTAAACCTTTATTTACTTAGATTAAAGAGACAGACTTAGAAAGATCTCTAGGTCGGCAGCTAGTTGTTGGAGATACAAATATCCCAGGGAACAACAGAGTTGATCTGAATCGCAAAGGCTTAGGGTAAAGCACTAACTTTAGTAATTTACTTAACCCTCCCTGACCTTGGTTTAGGCTGCTCTCTTGGCTTAAGTAATTATTTACTCGAGTTAAATTGAGCTCACTCACTTGAACATAAGTCAGATCGTTCACTTTATCTGAGTAACTCACATTACCCACTATCTAGGTAACTGCACTCCTGTCTAACGCCTGTGGGGTATATTCCGAATCCTCAAAACTCCAGTCCATGCTTTCAACCAACGCCCGAACCAGTGACAAAGAAAAGATAAACAGAAGTGCTAGCATCTCCTCACAACATCCTTCGATACATTTCACTGAATCATCCCTCTCCTGAGATTTCTCAACCCTCCAGGACTATCCAAAATTGGCACATCTCTAGGAGGGTTATCAACCAAAGTATACCCAATCGAAGGTCGTTGGCCCCTCTCACTCAATCTCCTCGGATTTCTGGCTGGTATACTTGGTGCCCGGGGAGGAGTAATCATAAGCGGTGCAGGACTCCATCCCTCTCTCCTCACATTCTCATACATACTTTCGTGACTCTCTTCTTCGGACGACACCTCTTCATTTCTATCTTGTGACGATTCTCCAACGCTGTTATCTTGTGAATCCTCAACTCTATCCTGCAATTCTCCACCTCTCAGACGCAAAGCCGCATCTTTCATTCTTTCGAACTTGCCAGGAGTAGGTCGTGATCCGCCGGTGATGACTGTGAAATTTCCGTAATGAGCATCTTCGATTTGATCTTGTGAGGAACTACGACTGTGTGTTAAAACAGCCTCGTTCCAACCTCGGGAGAAATGTTCGATTTCCGAAAACAAAGGCGTCTCTTCACGAGGTGGACTATTGTTTCGTGATGACCCCACAGCGTTTTGGCCCCGTGATAAAGTTCTATATGCTGTAGGGTAGACTGCGGGGTGTGGTGGATTGGCATTCTCATTTAGAACCATTGGGGAGGCTTCGGATGTGTAGGGGACGATCTTTTGGAAGGGTGCTCTGTCCGGATCTTGACGACTGGAAGTATGAAAGTTAGCAAAATGGTCTAGCTACGGCAAGAATGGAAGTCGTCATACCTAATAAACGGTCCAGCATGGTGCCTTTGAGCCTTTTTTACTTGTTTCCTTCGGATGCAATAGAAAGCTAGTGCAGATACTGCTGCTGTTCCAGCAATACCACCGAGAGTGGCACCAATGATCTTCCCAAAATTCGTCTTTTTCTTAGAAGCATGTATAGCTGCTGAAGAAGTAGCCGTCGAAGTTGATGACTGAGTAGGAGACTCTGACTGTTGAGAAGAGGAGGAAAATGTTGGGGCCGTGCTTGACGCGGGATTTGTTGTGAAAGATGAAGTACTTGTAATTGAAGAGGAAGAATCCAAGGTTGGAGAGCTTGCTGTGGTGCTCGTTGTAGGCGAAGAAGACACGGAGGAAAGGGACGTAGAAGTGATGTCCCGTGAAGTGAGTGTAGAAATGGAAGAGACTGTAGTCTCAGTAAAAGAGACTCCAGTAAACACAACTTGTAGTAGATCAGAGGGTTGCCCACTGAATGTTGTTGCAACTGTTCTAGTCGTGCTAGATGCTCCGCAGCTGAATTGATAATAACCTCCCGGATATGTGTTTCTATTACAGATTGAAGTTCCACCACTGCAGATAAGTTAGAACCTGCTCTTTTTCATATAATTCTGTACTAACTGCTTTGTAAGAGATCATTCTGAATGCGGTCTCATTGGCATAGTAGGAAATTTTATTTGAATCAAGAGAGTCACTTAAGCCCATCTCTTATATCTCAGTAGATATTTATTCAGAATGATCCCTTACAAAGATATTAGTACGGTATCAGACATACCAAGTCATCACTCCGTCCTGATTCGCAACCATCTGATCAGGACTATTTACATCCAGGCAGCTAGTGTAGATACCTGTTGCACAAGGTCCAGAAGTCGAACAGCAACCGACATAAGCATGGAGGGTATCGTGGACACACGAAGAACCAGTTCCGCAGACTACTGGGCTTGCTAGGTCTCCATTGCCCCAACCGCATATATCAACTGGCACTGAAGTTCTTGCAAAGAGTTCTCTCTGGCTAGAAGGTGCAAGCGTCGGTCGTGGAGTCCATTCGTTAGGTAGATATGAAGTGGTGGGTTTTGGTCCGGACCACGGTAGAGCATTGCCGATGCTGAAATTTACAGAGAACAAGAAGAGTATTATTGATGGAGACGGCATATTGAGAATGGTGGCGCCAAACATTTTCAACAGAATTTGGTGGTCATCCAGTTTGGGCTTCTTGACAAGAACAACTTAAAGAAATGAAATACAGAAGAACTCAAGCACAGCCGATAGCTGTCTTATACTGGACCCGGACATATATACCAACAGCATAGCACACATAAGATACTAAAATGGAAGCCCCAAACTCAGCAGACGTACAGGTACACAGATTATACGCCGCACGGCTGTGGATTGCAGCGATCGATTGTCAATGTACGGCGGCACAAATCCTCCGGCACACCAGCACCGGCGGTTAGACAAAATAGTCGCGATGGAATGTCAAAAAGTCCAACAAGTAACAATCTGGGGTCGAACCAAGAACTATCATTGGACCAGAAAGCAGCTGCCCGCTGAAAAGCGATTGCCTGTCGGGGGAGAAGCTGGACCCCATTATGATGGTGAGGCTATCTTTGGACTTCTAGGGCTGACAGTGATGGCACAGTGCTGTTAACAGCTGCTTCGCCACAAATGTTAGACCCGACCACCACCATCCCCAGGGCTGATTTCCAACTCGTTCACGCCATATCTGTACATATATGCGACTCCCCCACCCATGATGAAACAACGGACATGCGATAACGTAGACAGAATGGTTCAAATCGAGAAGAAACAATTGTATGCATTTGTTGGAGATGTGGGAGAGCCGAGGACTTTTGGCACATGCCTTCGCTAATCTCGTACGAAGGTAGAGCAGCCGTCTAGCTAAGATTTGCTGTAAGCCATTTTACGTTGAACGCTGCCACAATGATTCACGGTACGTGATACTTCCAATATGCATCAGCCTTCAACAAAGTAGTGTCGAGGGTATATATAAGTCCTACTGTGTGACATTGACCTTCCGTGCTGTGGGAATTCCACTCTCTTCAACGAAGCCATACGGGCTAAGCTTACTAAACATCCCGTAAATAATTACCAAAATCAGATGGGATTCACAATGTTTTGCATAAACTGTATACACAACTCGTCTCACATGCTTTGCACGTATGCCGTTCCTTGTCTACCCAGAGGGAGTAACCAGGAGCGAGAGCACGCCTAATTCTGACCTTCCCACCCAACATAGCTCCTGGGCATGATTCTCCAGATTTTCACCTCACCACTTCTTAAATCATCCAACTTGAAGCTCTCCATCTTGACCTTCTTGCTCTCCCGACCCTGCTCCCAAGCGCGCACCTTTTTCTTTGAACCGTCCCATTCTGCTACAACTCCAACATGGTCAGGCTTTCCAACTTCCATACTGTATTTGGCATGCATAGCTCCATGCTTGCCTTGGAATCTGGTATTTCTTAGAGTAATAATATCGCCCGGGCGTATCTCGTCATTCGATTGCGTATGAGCATTAGCGAGATTACTGTAAACAAGAGCTCCATAGGCACGAGTTCCCACAGGAAGGAGAGCATCAGCAAATGGCTTGAGAAGTTCTTGAATTAATCCGTGTGGCGTGCCATCGCCAACAACAGTAAGTTGTTTGGAACTGACAGCCTCAGAAACTTTACGGCCGAATCTCTCATAGGCCTCTTCGAGTTGATCTTGTCGTAGCCGGGAAGGCGGTTGCTCATGTCTCTGTTCGAGGGTGACATCCGACGGATCTTGGGCATCATATTTGGCAGTAATGATGGTTTGGGAATAGTCCTGAAATAAGACGTAAAGATCCTTCGTAATGATCGACTTGCCACCCCGTTTGGAGGATGTGGACTCCTCTGACTCGTAGAGGAGATCCTTTCTGTTTTGGAGAGCTGGAGGCGCACCATTGCGTTGTACCCACCAATTTGAGCCTCTTGCGAGATCTATATCATTAGCCATAAACCCTGAATCCATTGACATTCTACTTAGTTCGACGGATCTCCTAGCTGAAGTCCCGGATCGGTGAACGTCTAGCGATTGTCGAGGAGCCGGAGGCTTTCCTGATGGCGCTGGAGCGGGTTCGCGTGGCGGTGGAGGAGGTGCACCTCTTTCCTGAGATGTGTACGATCTAGGTGGTGATGCGGAATACAGGTCTTCTTCTTCTCTTTCAACTCTGGGTGTAGGAGTGTTAAATGATTGGGTAACGGCCTTAGGAGCTGTATACTTATATGGGTCGTACTCGTCGTCGTCATAATCTTCGTAAACTGGGCCTTTTGCGGGAGGAGGTGGTGGTGGAGGAGCTGCTCGAGGCATATCTACCGATTGTCTCGTTGGAGGCGGTTGTGAAGGCAATGGAGGCGGGATTGCTCTGGGGGCTGTAGTCATAGGTAAGGGAGGCGGGGCGAAGGTCGGTGACTGAATTGGAGATCTTAAAGTAGCACTATCATCTGAGTCCCTAGCGTGTGCTTTCAGAGCGTCTTTGTGTGGTACTGCGGAGGCGATATCTGTATCATAATCGCCTTCGTACTCGGTAACCTCTCCCTCACTCTCATCAGGAGCCATTTGCGGCGGCGGAGGGGCAATCCGTTGATCACCAGTAGAGGTTCGACTCAGCGCACCTGCAGGTGGAGGCGGAGGCGGGGCTCGAACTTGGGGTGAAGCGACAGCTGGAGCCCCAGGTATAGGAGGAACTCGGCTGCCGCGTCTGTTCGTACCGGGGGTTGTAGGATCTGATGGAGATCCTTGGTCAACTCCAAAGAACGAGGTGCGTTTCGCAGAGGTCGGAGAGCGCGGAGATCCAGGGGCGTCCAAAGGTCGAGGAGGAGGGGGACGCTCTGTAACAGGTGTTGCTATTGACTGGGAAATTTCGTCATCCGATTCGGATCCAGCGCTTGGAGACATCGGCACTGAAGGAGAAACAATGGGACGGGCTATTGAGTTAGTGCCAAGCCGATCATTGAATATAGAATGACACTCACATTCTTTTGGTACAGGTGGAGGTGCTGGTCTTCCCCCAGGGATTGGAGGTGCACTAGACGCATCCTGAGAAGGAACTGTTCCGTCTTTAGCCCATATTTTGTCTCTGTGGTTTTTTTCTTACCTGGTGGTGGTGCGCTTCTCTCCGGGACGATTGCCTCCACATCAACAACTTCATCTGCTGGCCTACTCGAAGATATTGGTGTGTGTTCGTTTTCGTCCCCAATTTGTTTGTTTACTTCCTCTGGACTTTTGACACGTGATAACCCCGGCAAGGCAATGGAACCATCATAGGCACAGGAGGTGCACGAGGGCTCGGAGAACCAACATCATCTGCCCCATATTCTCCAGATCTCTTTTCACCTGAGCTACTGACCTTTTTCTTCTTAGGCGGCGCAGCAACAGGCATGGGCATACCTCCTCCAAACATTCCATGCATACCCATACCACCGCTCATCTTAGCCATTCGTGCTCTTAATTCCTCCTTTCGTCGTAACTCTGGATCAATATCATCCTCCTCCTCCTCCTCCTCTTCATCCGCAGGGGTTTCTTCTTCAATTGCTCCTTCCTCTTCCCCCACATCTGGCTCGTGTGTTAGAGCTCTTGGGGACGAGGCTGGTTTTGTCCTTGGCTTCTCATCACTATCATCTCGACCTGTGGACATTTCTTCAGGCTCTTCGGTAGTATCCCCAGCTCCAGACATATCTGCTTCATTGCCATCACCGAATGATTTCCTAGGGCTAAGACCTACTGAAGGCACCGAGGGCTTTGTAGACGATTTGCGTCTCGGAGTTGGCCGAGGTACATCTTCCCGTACGGAATCCATAGATTTTTTCCCAGCGGTATCTCCAGTGTCTCGCCTTTCCAGATTAACCCCCTCAACTTCCTCGGCTCCTTCATGAGATTCAGTTCGTTTCTTTGCTGGACGCTTTGGTTTTTCTTTTTCTTCTGTGCAGCATCTGCATGACGATTTGCCTGCTCCATCTGCTGCTTCTGTAGAAGAGCAATGCGCTCCTTAAGGCTGGTCGGCTTTGGTTGTTCTTCCGCCTCATCATTATTATTCTGTGAAAATCCAGCTCTTTCTGCCAACTCCCTATCCTCTGTCTCTTTAGCTGCTATTTCCGGGTCCTCCTCCCGCCTATAAATTTTTACTGGTGCGGCTTCCCGAGGTGGTGGTACGTAGGCATTCTTGCTCGGGGGTGGCGCAACAAAGGGTTTCTTGATGAAGCTTGAACCCGAAGCTCCGCTAAACCCTGCAGGCTTGAATGGAGCAGGAGGTGGAGCAGCTTTGTTGAAAGCTGCAATTCGGTCTCGAAACGAACCACCACTTGGTTTCTCAGATACGGGTGGAGGCGCAGGTTTAGATGGAGCGGGAGCTGGCTTCGATGCTACTACTGGCGTTGGTGGTGCATGCTCGGCAGTCTTTGGCGAAGTCTGGGGAGGGGCTTGCGCTTTTGGAATTGAGGGGGGAGGCTCTCTTGCAGGAGGAGAAGGTTCAGGGACATCTTCTGGCTCTTCTGGTTCAGGAACGACTTGGTCTCTGGTTGGAGATTCGATTGCTGGTTGAATAGGTGCTGGTTCAGGTGCTACTGGCTCAGGTTCTTTCTTTGGACGAGCGGTGCGAGTAGGTCTTGGGGGTGCTGTAGGCTAGGCTCGTATTTCTCCACAAAGTTCCTGGGGAAGATTCCTTCCTGTTTGACACCAGAAGCGTCCACATATTCACCCATGTACCAATCCTCGTCTTCCTCCTCTGTGACCGTGATGATCTGTCCATTGGGGAAATGAAGGTCGTCTTCGTGCGGCGAAGTGTACTCATACACTGCCTTGACTTTGAATGGCGGGCTAGCCATCGTGGGCAGATAGTAGGGGATGCAGAGAAGAGGATGGACTTTGCAACTTCCGGCCTCGTTGGCCTACCTCAATCGGAGTTTGACTAGTGTGGTGACGGCCCAGGCGGAAGGTGGAAGTCAGCCTACAACTTGAACGTCTTTAAGTGTACAGTGATGCGCAGTATGTGACGCAGTATAGGCCAGGGAGGTGAGTGTCGAGGAAGTACAAGTAAGAGCGGGGCGTTGATTCTCGTCGAGCAGCCTAGCGACGTCAGCGCATTGGACATAGGAGGCTTTGAAACGGCCCCTGTCGGGATGGACAAATCCAGAGACTGCGATAGAAAAGTTCGGATTGTGACAGCTTACAGGATTGGAATTGATAATTGCAAACGAAGACTCGGACTCTGGAGGTTTCGGGTTGGAATCCCAAGTCATAATAATGGGCTGCCGTTCTTGAGCTCAAGAGCCTTGGATGCCTGGGAGTAGTTTTGGCAGAAGGATTGAGGCGGTGGACTGCGACCTGCGAATCAGTGGCGGTAGGCTTAAGTTCGGCCTTCCGAGATTTCCGTCATGAGTCTTGCATTCCATCATTATTATTTTGGGCATGTACCAAATGCAACTACTACTACTAATACTACTGTACCTCCCGAGGTCCTCGAGCCTATAAAGAATACACTTTATCGTCCAATATTCTCCTTGGTGACTAGCCTCCGCAGTGCGATGAACAGGTACGAAGAGCCAAAGCAAAGCAATGCACCTACTGCGTAGTGTTGATACCAAAACCCGTTCTAGAGTCTCTAGGGTTTCGGGTTCCTGTTAGGCATCAGGCTACAAAGACGACTAGAAAAGTCTTTATCCCGAGACCCCTACAACAACAAGTGGTATACACAACTTCAGCCACGGTTGCACCAAAATAAGCACACAACGCATCACAATGGCTACCTCAAAAGCTCCCAAGTCAATATTAAAGAAAACCTCGTATCCTTACCCCACCACTACTACTACTACAAACGTCACGCTCGAAAGAAGACCGCGATCGCGAAGTCGCATTGTACCACGCCAACCTGCTTCAAGAGCGCAAGAATATCGAACTCGAAATTCTTCTTTCAATGGAAACTCTGATAGACTATCCTCTGTCGAGAGGGCCTCCATACTCAGCCTCGAATCCTTCTCCTACTGACATGCAGACCTTTAAGGACCTCCTTCAACCCTTCCAACCTAGCGACTATGATGCGTTGATCATAGAACGTAACATCAATGAAAACTGTGGCTACACACTGTGTCCGAATGCGAGGGCCACGGATGGAAGAGGTGGCAAATATAGGATTTTGGGCATGAGTGGCAAAGCAAAAGATTTCAGGGTCGTGGAGAGACATGAGGTCGAGAAGTGGTGTTCGGAGGCTTGTGCGAGGAGAGCGCTCTATGTGAGAGTTCAACTGAGCGAGAGTCCGGCTTGGGAGAGAGCCGGAGGGATCAGCTCTCAAATTGATCTCCTAGATGAACCAAAGTCTATGCAAGACCAGATTGCTGAGGATTTTGCGAAGATGGATTTGGCAGAAGTTGAGGGCAAAATGCAAGATGCTACAGACTTGGCCTTGGAGAGGGGAGACCGAGGACTTGGTACTAAGCAAGGGCGAGTGGAAATTACTATCCAGGAGAAGGACGTGCAACGCCCTGCTCAACCTCCATCGATAGAAGTAAATGCTCTAGGAGAGAGACTGGACTCTATGCACTTGACTTTAGAAGGCCATACACCAAATTTCAGTAGCGGAAAGAATCGACAGCATGACGATTTATTTGGCGATGACGATGAGGACTCAGGACAAGATTGGTTGTAATTTCATAGCGTGGGGTTTATTGGGGAGCTCAGGCGTTATGGTGATAAATGATACCCCCTCAAGCATAGACGTATGTTGTAAATTTCATAAATGCTCACTGGCAACCCATCACAAGAGTGCCGGGGAGCTTACCTTTATAAGCGCACCAAGTGCAACAACCTTAGGAAGTCATTGAACAAGGTGGAAGCCGTACGACTGGGCTTGGGCTTACATCACCACGCATGTGCGCAAGAGAGGGAAGGAAAATGGCAATCAAGCGTCATCTCCGAAGAGAATCAGCGACACCTTGGGTGGGATATTTCCTCACATTGATCTAGTATGACAGCCTGCCAGTGATACGCCCCGTATCAACCGATATCTTGCCCAGCCGCCCATATTCATAAATCGCCGCAAGCATTTTTTCTCTCTTATTATCATAAAAGTACCTAGTTGCGAGGACGGTCGTTGAATCGGCGTGGTCCACCACGCTCTACGGTCTGCTGCTGAGTAACTGGGACGACATTGACTGGGATGGAATCGAACTACAAGGTAGATTATCAGTAACTGCTGCGGCGCAGAATTGCTATACGTGTGTGAAAACGTACTCCAAGGCTCTTAAGGAGATCCTTTGTCTCAGAATCAACCTCCAGCTGTCCAGTCTCTGAGTTCTGAGTGAAGTCGAGGGCGGAAACTTCTGGGACGTATTGATCCTTGCGCTCTCTCTCCTCTTCTTGAAGCTTGAAGGAGATACCACGGACTGGTCCTCTCTGAATACGCTTCATCAAATGGGTAGTGTAACCGGCAATCTGAACATATTAGAAATTGAATTGAAGATCTGGGATATTGGCATGTTGCTACAGGTGCAACTGGATCCTTACCTTGTTGCGGAGACGCTTTGAGGCGATGATGGCAATCTCATCACAGATTCTCTTGTTGGTCTCGAAGTCGAGGGTCAACTTGGGGTAGTATCTCTCAATGATGACCTTGGCGGACTTTTTAACGGTCTTGGTACGGACGCGACCCATGATTGCGGTGTTGGTGAAGGTATGAGATTGGTTTGTCGAAAAGAAGAAGTTGTCGTGTCGTCGAGTTTGAATTTCAAAATTCAGCAAATGTGGGATCGACTTCGGTAAGTCTTGGCACGTGCGCTAAATTGAACCAACCACGTGATACTTTGTGGGGTACAACGCGACCGAAATAGGCGTGCTTTGTCAAGAATGTTCAACGCAGAGCATGGGAATTGGGAGTCCGTAAAGCGTAATGGTAATACTACAATTTTCCTCTCTTATCTAATATAGTACAGCCAATTCACCCAGTAGTGGTATTGTTATGATGTACAGATTCCTCTAAATCTCCCTCACGTTTCCTACTTTTCCAAGACTAACTCGCTCAGTTTCTGCAAAGATGCGTTATCAGTTGACAGTCCTCCACTCCGGTTCAATGCATTGGGTTCACCAAAGCCTCTCAGACCATATCCCTCATCTGAACTCGTCACAGGCTTTGCAAAACCAGTAGTCGCAAACTTTGGACGTTGATACTGCGAGGGAATATCATCTGCAGTTCCTTCTAAAACAGCAACAGCTTGTGGATCGGCACCATCAACAACTAGAATAACACGGCCTCTGGGGTCCACGCTGGCCCTAGTTGGCTTGACATATGCCTTAGAACCGCCAACCTTTTCGGGCTCAATGTTTGAGATACCAGTGACCAGAGGTTGAATTAAGCCGCTGAATTTGTTGCGTTTCGTGGCTCGAGTGTCGAAAGAACTGGACCCTCTTGGCAAGTCGGTAACGAATCCGCCAACTCCCAATGTTGGGGCAAAAGAACCTGTTGCTGCCCCCTTTGGCATAACAACGCGTGCCTGTACTGGAGGAGGGGAAGCCTGGGGTCCGTACAACGGATGGTTGAAGGTGTGAGAAGCTGTGCGGCTGTAAGACAAACCTGCTGATGGATGAGTCTTAGGAGGCCCAGATTCCGCATATGGTGATTCGACTGGTGCAATGCCATCCGCAGCCATGCTGGACGTGACATTCCCCGAATCTTCAAACAATTGGTCCAAAGTCAGGCCGCTGCCGAATGTAGAGCCAAGATGGCCAGATGGAGCTGGAGGCAAGTCGAGAAATTGGCGAATCAGTCTATACAATTCAGCTCGATTATCACGAAGTCCTGAAACATATTCCCGTAATTGTGCTTCCGTGACATCGGCTGCTTGTATTGCTGGCCTTGCCTCTTCACCATTTTCTCGTGCCAATTGATGTTCCTCCCTTGTGAGATACGCTGCACATGTAGACCGAATGAACTTCTGGAATTCGACCTTGCGTCTCCGGACAACCTTCGTGACATATGTGTTGAACTCTCCATCATTTTGCCCAGCAATCCATGGTCCTTCAAACTTCCATCTTACTCCCCTACCGGTTCTCGTTCCATCCTCGTCCGGTGCAATTCGGTCGATCTCTTCTTCAAAAACGCTTTTCTGTCCGCCACTAAGGTACAGGCGATCGCGCTCCCTTGTTCCGGAGGGAGTTGATATTGGCATATTCATTTCTTGCCACTTCTTAAGATTCAGAGTATGGTCCGCTGCTGATGCATATTCGGTAATGTGCTCGATGGTATCGATTGAATCGACTCGAATTAAAGGGGTCGAGGTGCGTGTTGTCGACCGCAGAGGCAAAGGCCGTTTGAAGCCCCAGTCGCCTCTCTTGAGAGAAGATTGAGGGGTGGTAATCGTAGCATGGATAGGATGTGGTAGAGTGTGAGAGTCGGAGCCGAACACTGCAGTCGAAGAGAGCTCCCCCGCCGGACGTGGCAAAGGATTTGGTATAGCGAACACTCTCGAAGCTCGCAGGAGAGCACCTCCAGGCGACATGGGCCTCGCAGCCATCGTGTGAAGCCTTTTGGAGGATAACTTGAATGTTATCTGAACGATGGTTTTTGTGTCGTCCACCAGTGCAGAGGCTAAGGCGTTGACGTGACCTTTAGCTAGATTCCGATGCCTCGTTCCTGTCGCCCGGATTAAATGGCCATCAATGAATGACAGACGCTCGTATGACCCTATGCAATTGACTGTTGACGATGCTCCATGTTGCGAGGAGGTCTGTACTAAAATTTGGAGCTGTTGCCGTATTCGGTTAGCGCAAAGGTCCTATTCGGATAGGTAGGAACCACCTTGTTCAAACAATTGAAAAACTAAATAACTACCCGACCAAATATGAATAGTTGAAACTTAGGTCCTTCGACTAGAGGCACTTTTAATTAGAAAGTAATATTTTGTTTAGTATTTTACTGATTGTTTGTGGATGTTTTCCTAGGTGTTTAGGTAGGGTATAGTATGCCTTGATTAGACCTGTTATTTCTCTCCCGGAAAGAGAACCTATGGTGATTTCTCGGAATATCATTGTAAGTCTCCTCTACCAAAATACTAAAACATCTTTTTATTATACTTTTCAGATTAAGTATAGAAAAGTTCTAGGATGTTCTTGTATCTAGTACCTTTAAAGACATTTAATAGTACAATCCCTGAAGGTAAAAGTTTAAATTATAGGTATAATAGGTGTACAAGCCCTAAGCAAGTAATAAGATATCCAATAAAAATTACAGCTATATATAAGCTCCTACTGCACCTAATAATATAATACGTAGAATTCGCGTATATGAATATAAATAAAGAGACTAGTCTTCCTCTTGACTAGTATAGCTATAACTACTATAACGTTTAAAGGAACGGTAGCTAAGATAGAAGTTGGAATGAGAGAGTAACACTGAAATAATAATACTTACTACTTACTGTGACATTTTTATCCTCGACTGGGGGCATAACCAACCTTGATTATATACTCTACCTTTGTAGATGGTTCAGAAGTTACATGCTCTTAATCGGATCCCTAGATTTCACTACAATGTACCTTTATTCATTAAGACCGAATGTATCGTTCGCACACGACGACATAGAGATCTGCGCTCAAAGATGATTTCGATTCCATCGCCAGGCTTATCTAACAAAAACGGGTTCTATAGCTTAGCCTATCATTGAGTCAAGTCTGTCACCGAGTTGCTAAAAATGGTGAGATAAGAAGTAGGATGAACAACGCCTAATTTGCCTATATTCAGGCTGAACCTCCTGCTTTCAACATGAGAAAAGTAAATTGCTGGAACGGAACCTGAAATCTTGCTCTACGCCTTGTGATCCGTCTTCTCTCTCCTAATCGCAAGCCATATTATTCGACACAAGTAACTCTCATTTCGCTGTTGGAGAGCAGATATCATCCACATTTGCTCGGTGTTGTGTAATAGTACCTTCTTGAAAACCATCAAATCACATTCTTTTTGTTCTTGCATTCGGGATAACAGCCCTCTTTCGAATGGTAGGATTGAAAACCAGTGGAAACTGAGGTTAATGTGTCGGATTGTTCCAGGAAAAGAATCGGAAATGAGTGACACCTTTTCGACGACGAACAATCATCCCTGAAGGAGGATGAGCTTCGAAGCTTGAGCGCATATTGTGGACACGAGGTTGTGTGGATGATGCACTCCTAAACTTACGACACCTATCGCGAAAGGGAAGTGATGTACTACAATGTAACGCACTTACACTCGCATTCTGTGCATTTATTCATTATGCGTTGCATGACGTCTTTGCCTGGGCATTTGACTGTAAGAGAGAGGCTTGACTTCCTGGAGCACAGCACTCTACACGGAGAGTACACTGGACCCTCTATGCAGTCACCAAATCCTTCATTTTATCAACATGTCCTGAGTGAAGCTGCGCGACGTCATGGAACGAGAGCGTGGTTCAATATTTCAATATTTCCTTTTTTTTTTTCAACGTTCAACCCGCGCTACCTCAACTATGTATGTCATACCGTAACATTGGTTGATACACGGCGGTACGCAATAGTTAATGGTGTAAAATGACACCTTGTGACATGTGGAGAAATAACTGCAGAATGATGTTTTTTTTTTCAGTCAGTCCGTGAAGGGTCACTTCATTTTGCATCAAGGACCAACCGCCTGACGTAGTAGGTAAGGAAAAGAGAAGCCGACGTCGGTGCATTGCATGCGGAGTGCATAGATAGGCAGTCCCTTGTAAAGAAGGCTATGCTGAAAAGTGACAAAATAATATGACGGATTTGAAAGACGGTTTATGAGATACCTTGTGCTTTCGACAAATGTTGGGCATCGATGAGGCTTTCGGATAAACCGCAATCTTCTACAGTAAGATCTTATTTCTCGGGCAATTTGTAAGGCTGCTGAATAAAGCCTAGAATTATGAAGAGACAGGGTCTTCCGGAAAAGTTCAGTCTTTCGGCGATGTCCTCAAGTAGAACGTGGGATGAAAGTGAGAGGATTTCCCAAAAGCGAAAGAACTGGCGGCCAATTGAAAAAATTTGCTGAACAGCTCGAGAAAAGCAACTGTGAGAGGCTGGCTTGAGCCTCCGAGCAGAGGGCCTACCCCGCATGTCAGCTATACAGTTACATACAGTTACATACACTTACGGTAGGTACACCAAATGTGTGGGAGCACAACAGATCTCTGGCTTGCAGACTATCCGTTGTTCCAACACCACGCGGGCAGGCGACCACTGTGCGGACCAGCCATAGGCGAACCACTACAAACCGTTCGTTGCCAATGAAATAGCTTGCGGACTGTTTTTAGGCCCCTTCCGGGTCTGCTCATCGGCCGTGGCACGACATTTTGCGAAGGAATCGTGGGATCTCATCGCCTCTCGCGGTGAGACAGTTTGCTGTCAGGAACACAAGCTAGACAAGCCATGGCAAGAGTGGATGGAAGTGCCAAGTTGAAAAGAACGAAAAACGAGTTTGAAACGTTTTGAGACCACGACTACGAGTACGGCGTACCTCAGCCTCACAGGTACTCATGTACATAGAGGCAGGACCGTCAGATCCGACAGCCAGCTTCCTGCAACTTGTCCTGCAACTTGTACAATAATGTCTCCATGAAAAATGCCGTCGGGCGAGGCTGCGCAGGAATTATTGCGGTTTTGGTAAGACTCAGAAGTCATGGGCCATAGCATGCACGTGCTGATACGTCCGCGGGAAGGTCTCTTGCAGTACCGAATCGAATGAGGAGATGCCACAAGGAAGACCTCTTTTCGCTATCCGTGCAAGCTGCGGCCTTCTGTCCATACAGAGGTCGCAAGCTCTGCAATTCGTGAGAAATTCCATCCTTACCCAAGTTACGGACCTACTTGAGCCATTAAATGACCTGAGCACGCCTGGTCTATTATGGCCTCGACCTACTTTTTGCACTGAGAGACTGGGAAGCGTTGGCAGCAGTCAACTTTCAAGACTCAGGAGTTGGTTCTGCCTCATCGGCGACTTTGGTCCAGACTCCAAATTGACTTTTGGAAAAATAAAAAAACTTCTTGGTCCATGGTCACTCGACTCGTCCCAAAAAATTATTGTGCGGATGATAGGCACGCCAGCAGAATTGAAACGGCCTGCCACGATGATGGTTGCAACAGCGAAGAGAGGATTCTCCACCCCCAGGTGAACGGGTGATCATCTTCACATGAGCCTGCGTGCTGGTACAGTACAAGAGCTGTAGGTACATGACAGAGAGAGGGGAAATGCTGATGTCCATGAGTATTGTACAGTAGCGATGGTGATTCTCGGAATCTGTGGCTGGTGCGAAAGCTCCTTGGATCCCGAGATTTGTTGGAACTAAATCTGATTCGAGTGATGGTCTTTGCATAGAAGCGCTCCGCATGCAGGACACAGCAATTGGCTATATTTGGGCTACCACCTGAACTTTTAGCTGCGGCTAGAGTAGTAGTCAGCAAAAGTTGACAACCTTCCCCTTCCTCGCCTGGGCGCATTGTCGTGAAGACTTCAGGCTGCGGATGAGATACTATTCGTGTCCACGTCGTATGGATGAGATGAGGCTGGCACATCAACGCGAAGGAATAATGGATGCCACGCCCGAATGAGTGTGTACACGAAGTACAGTAGAATGGCGAAAACAGCGGGAAGACGTCGGGCACCAGCAAGGCAGAATGTAGAGGGCGACGGGCGACTACTGGACTGGCAATTCTTATTGACAACCAGCAAGCGACTAGATAGGCAGTACCTCCTCGAGTTGTGGTTGGAACTTGGGGAGTCGTCGATACTAGATAGAGTACAGTACTGTACAGTACAGTGTGCTAGGGGGGGCTATGTACCACATCGAACCTCTCATAACTAAGGGGAACGTGTAATGTGACAAGTCAACAGAAACGTGAGGACCAACCCTATTGGAGATGTCATATTGCAGAGTTTCTCATGAACGGTCGCTCAAGTTGCTCAACATTTGTGCGATCGGCAGCGGCGGTCCATCCTGGGTTGCAAAGGCTGGGATGGGGGCTTGGGATGGGCCTGAACTTCCCTGAAGACTGGTGCCAATCGGGGAGGGAAGTCGCCAGAAATCGGATTCTCTGGGAGACTAGGGTTTGATCAAGGTGGTGGCTTGACAGCTCCAGAGCCAGAAAGCACAGTGACACGCTCAAGACTACCGACTTTTTAACGCCAATACATGTAATATGGCTGCGGTAATAAGTGGTTCTTACAGGCCTTGACCCTCCCCCCCTCCATGCCTTCGTACTGTACTAAGTGAAGCGACCCTCCACGCGTATCCCTCATCCTCCACTTCTTCCCGTCTTCAACCACAAAGCATCCCACCTCAGCTCACCCTACTACCTACCTACCACTCTACATCTCTGTCGCAGAATCAATCGTTCTTTCTTCAAACCCCCCCCCATCATACATACTATATACAGTACTTGCAAACCTGTTGAATAATTCCACCCCCGTCGATACTCACATTCGCTGTCCATCGATGCCAAATCATACACATTCGAGCAAACTCCACACGCCTCTGCACCGAACAAGTCGCTATATAAAATTCGGATTTCACCATGGCAAATTCAAGTACTAGTTGTAATTGATTGCTTCTGTCTCAGAGTTGATACTTCTTCGACACACCCTTCACCACACCTCTATAATACAACAGAACGACCTTCGAACATCATCAACTCATTCTCACCGCCACTCAACCCACATACTACTACCGCTTCCTCAGAATCACCCCGCCAAGATGCCTACGACAATGAAACGACACAATACCGACCCTAGCTCGTGTAGCAGAGCCTCGAGTCGCAGCGACGACTCCCATGTCTCTCATAGCACCGCTCCAACCTCCATATACAGCAGACCCTCTTTCTACCACGCTGCAACGGACAGGCCGACACAGGGAAAACCGTACTTCGGCAACAGCTCCATCGATGATAGTTTATCCCCCGCCACAACTTATTATCCCCGCTCGTCGACCGAGACCTATGCTTCCACAGTGGCGTCACAAGAATTGCTCTATGAAGAACCAGAAGAGGTAGACCGGGACTATCTCATGCCAGAGTACAGCAATTATAAGGAGGTGCTCGAGCATGACTTGCGACCCTCAACTCCGACAGACTTCGCCGAACTCTTCCCGTCAACAAGAAGGTTATTTATTCGTCATGATGATACCACCTATGATGGAAATATGAACCTTCGAGTTGACACTGAAGTAGGATCAGGGCCATGTAAGGAGAATGTTCAACTTTTCCACATGCGCATGCATGACCTCAAAGCTAGAGAGTTCTCCCTCCGTAGGTACTGCCGAGATTCAGGACGAGAAGTCTGCCACTCGAGTCGGAAATTCTCAAAACCAGCAGCAGAACGCCCTGGTATCCAGCGATCCGTGAGCAATGCGCTGGCGAGCATTCGTGGAAAGCCAGAACTTAAGCGCACTCCCACTGGCCACTCAAGTCACAGTGCGAAAAGCAACAAGAGTTCCAAGGCCGTGACGAGGCAAGACAGTGGCTATGGCTCGAACGAAGATGACTTCGACGAGGATGATCTTTCCTCGTTCATGGAGACAAAGGTGAAGTCATCGTCGATAGCCATGCCTACCAACACTACAAAGTTGGAATTCTCGAATTACGCCCAAGTGGACGTCAAACGACGGGGCGCACAGTCCAAGAAGCGCTACGAGTTCGAGTACTGGGGCCACACTTACACTTGGAAACGCGTCGTAGAAAAGGATGGCGATGGAAAAGCTGTCTCGTATCATCTATTTAAAGGGGATAACAACAATGCCGTTGCCCATATTGTACCCGAGTTACGATCACCAACTGAGATGCGGGATGAAGATGCCGCCGGTGGATGGGTGCCTCCCTGCTCGATGTGGATCAGCGACAACAGCGTTGTGGAGGCACTCACTGATGTAGCCGAGTAAGTAGACTTTCAGGTGGATGTTTTAAGACCCCAGACTAACCACAAATCTACAGTGTTATTGTCGCCACTGGCCTCATCGCCTTGATTGATGACTGCATCAAACGTCGATTCCACACAAAGCCCAAGCACATCCGGCAGGTCGGACTTCCTCTCACACCATTGAAAATGGATGTTGAATTTGTTGGTCCCAGAGCCATGGTGGACCTATTTAAACGCCGCAATTCGGCGAGTTCCACAAAGGAAAAAGACCAGCAGAGAGGTTCGCCTCTTAGATTCGCCAGTCCTGTTGAGGCTCACTAGACAAAAAATTGAGAATTAAGGGCAATTCTTATGTAAAGAGTATTTTATGGCAGCAACAGCTATCAGTTGGAGACAGTACGATGTCCTCTCAGTGGACAATCGGGATTTAATGGCCGGAGTCGGTTATGATATTACAGTTCAGCAGTACAGTGAATCAGACCCAGGTAGGATTTTGGAGCATAGTTGTGAACTGGGTAGGCAGCATATTAATGGGAGTTTCTTTTGGGTATAGTCCATGAATAGGAAAGGTCCAAGGCGTCCGGAGTATTACAGCATGTGGATTGCATTATGTGCAGATCCCGATCACTATTTTGATCTGTTTCATTTTTATTGATTTTATTTACACATGGCACATATATATACATATATCAACCTCTTCATAGAGTAATGAATGAACGAACAATATGAACTATCTCAATTCGCATACCATTTTTAGCATTTGATGATACCTTTACCTGGTCCTCTATACACTCTATGAAAAATGAAGAGAGTTAAAGCTTGTGAGGATTTCTAGTAAGGCAATTCGTTCTATTGCCCGTACCTAGAATTAAGTTTCCTAAGTTAAAAAGACCTTGTAGTAAACTAGACTACTATAGTCTCTAGTCAACCAAAAAGCTGTTGGGGTGTCTTTAACAAAGTGCACATGGACCGTTTGGCACCCGGAAATGAGTATTGCATTCCTACTGCATTTCTAAAATTCTTTGGGAATCCAAGACAGTTGTATCAGTTATCTACCCACACGACACTTCATGTATGTTTTTACTGTTAGACATCTTGACTTTGAGTGAATAGTAATAATAATATGATGATGATAATAATAATAATAATATAGATCTTCGAGAGTTTGCGATTTTGAATTGATACATTAAATCCGCTCCAAGTTTCGATTTGATATTCGATTCATTTCGGCCGTCATCATTTCCATCTCTCTTTCTGTGCACGCACTTTATGAAAGTAACCTAGGTTATACCATGTTTGAGAGCCACGCCTTTACCTTCCTTCTCAAACCTTGCCAACACCCCTTCCTAGTCCAAGTTCCGTTCCATTTTCTCATCTCGTAGGAGATGGCAAGAAAAGTTGTTTGCACGAATGGTCCTCCACTTGTCAAACAAAGGGTCTCCATAAAAGAATGGTAGTAAGAAGAATCGTAACAGACATGTCAATTGCTCCCCAAACTGCTTTAGCCCCAGAACACCACCCACAGTAGAATGACCTCTAGCTCAGCATGAAAGGTATCCAGAAGACATGTCGAAAATTTCATAAACGCCAGATAGCCAGCCATTCAGTTCTACCGAGTGAGATATCTGTGGCCCTTCTGGTGCCTTCAACACAGGAATGAAGCCCATCTTCAATAATTCTCCCATGCTTGGATTAAACTTCGATGTGGTTCCCCAACATGATCCCATCCGTCGCTGAATATGCCCGAAAAATCTTCACGGGATGCCAGTCCCGAACAAATGGCCTCTTCCTGTTTGACTAAAGGAAACATATCGCTATCCATAAGAAAACTGTAACCTGGGGGCGCCGAATGTACAGATTGTGTGCTTGGCGGTGCCATGGCAGCTTTTGAGTGTTGCATAGGTGGTAGGATGATCTGCTGGCTCGCTCTTTGATAACTTCCACCATGAGTATTGATGTCTGGTAGACGTCCATGACCGTAGGGAGATGGAAGTCCAGCACGCGAGTCACCGCTGCTTGGGTGTGTGAGACGTGGGTTTGTGTTTGGAGACGGTTGAGAACTCTGGTATCCGTATGGAAATCCGCTCGCGCCTTGAGCATTGGATCTCGCCCTATCTTCGGCCTCGGCAGACTGATTTGGCATGTTAACCGTAGCCCATGTCGGCCCATTTCCATTTAGACGTGGGAGTGACAAGCTATCAACACCTTGCATCGCATCCCCATCTGAGCTTGATGGTGGACCGTCGAGGGGTTTGCCTCGTGAGCTATCGATAGATTCATCTGGTGAGCCACGGTTAATGTCAAGATTGCCAAGGTCGTTGAGTTCCCTTTCTAAAGACATATACTCCTGTAAGCCACCGCCGCTTGCTTCCCCCGCCTTCAATTCGAACTTGAGTTTTGTCTTTTTAAACTGCTCATTCCAATCTTTAGTCAGGAGAAGATGATGCGTTGCCATCTGCGACCTATGGCTCATCTCTTTGAGAATCTTGATCGTCATGCCTGAGTAACCATCGCCACCAGGTTCCATATCTTGGTCTGGGCGACACATATATCTACGTGTGTCCATATGCGGGAAATGATTTGAATAGACACCAGTGAAAGCCGCGATATACAGAGCCTGCACAATCAATGTCGACTGCGGCAACACTGCATCTTCTCTTTCTAGCGAGGTCTTAATGATCTCCACAATGTCTCTCCCCGATTTGAAGAGAATCTCAGCACTTTCCTCCCAGAATCCATCCGGAATATCATATTTATCAGGCGGAAACGTCGGCTCATCCAGTGGACCGACTGGTTTATTGCAAAGAATTGGTGCGTACGGGACCCATTCCCGATGTAGTAGGACCAGACAAAGCAATCGCAATGTATGCATAAGTACATATGTAGAACCGTTGTGAACGGTAGGGCGGAAGTAAGCCGTGAGGTGCTCTTGAGTGAACTTGAGATCCTTTGGTAATGCCGCATCAAACTCGCCAAGCCGTTGACTTAATCGGTGGAACGTTGACTTCTCGTCCCAGGGAGGTACCGTTTCTTTTCGGCGACCACCATTTGAGCTCCACTTGTAAACACTACCCCATAAATCTACCACGCGGATGTATCTACTCAATACCTCGTCGTCACTATTTCCCGAGTCCGGGGTAATAAAATCATCATCTAGGTATTCCACAGGGCCTTTGCGCACGAAAGAGAAGGCATCATTGTAGCGAGGAAGTTGCAACTTCATATTCTCCAACTGAATCATCTTGATTCTATACTTTCCAGCCGAAAGCATACTATCCATGATGAAACAGCTCCACATAGTGCGTCTCCTGATCTCCTTCTCAGTTGATGTAAGAGCCGATGATGCCTCCTTCTCATCTTTGATATTTCGATCAACATCATCCTCAAACGGTAGGTGCATCAACTCAGCCAACCGAATGGCATCTCCAAGATGAACCCAGGCCCTTGTGCCTTTTGCTTGACCCCATTCATGGAGTGTTAGCATGAGAAGAGCCTGGGTGCGGCGAAGAGACGGCACAAGACGATGGTAACCAGACAATCCGTTTGAATTCACCAATGCAGAAGCAAAGTATTCACTGGCACCTATAGGGTGGTTGGGAGAGTGATGCTGAACTAGTCCAGGATGATATTGGGCAGTCAAGGCCAATACTCCCAAGAGCAGAAGTCTGGCACCTTCATGATCAGTGATTGCGGGACCCACAACATCGCGGGTTGTAACCTGACGGCAGTCTCTGAATAACTCGTAATGCAAAAAGGACATCTCGGTTGAGAAATTTTGATTGAAGATTTGGTAAACTTCCGTCCAGGTCTTCGCCGTCAACACAGGTGAGTTAAGGGCATCTTCTCCTGATCGATGGCTGTGTCTCCGCGCACCATCGTCAGTCTTTCTTACTCGCTTCTTGTTTTCCCCTTCATCGGCTTTGACGCCTGTGCTCGGTTCTGCTCGTTTTGGGGTAGTTGTCAGGCCTGATGGCGATGGATATGTACACTCTCGACCACTGGCCTCACAAGACTTGCATTTGGAATCTGGGCCATTATTCACGCCTGCACAAAACGTAAGTTCTCGTGAATAATTCGTAGGACCGTGGGAATGAATGTTTACATTTGACTTTGCTTCGCCTACATCTTGCGCAAGCGATACTAGAACGGGCCATCTTTTTCTTCTCCTCCTGCCCACCTCTTAAGCCACCACCACTCCCCTCATCCGCTGGTAGACCACTGCTGCCAAAAGTGCTTGGGCTGGGCGCGCTCGATTGACCGGATCGGTTGTGGTCTGGAGAATTGGGGTGGAGATAAGGCTGCTCTCAGGCGGGGAGAAGGCCTCGGAATGAGCGCGCTTGGGTGTGGATGCGCGTGAGACACCAGCTGTTGAAATGTTTGATTCAGCTGGGGTCGAGGGCGAGAGGATCGCAGCTAGAGAGTGCGGAGAGGGCATCGACCCGGGGCTTGGGGGATGGGGGAGGTAGATATGTTGAGGGGAGAGTACGGAGTAAGGAGGGCCAGGCTGGGAAGGGATGGTGGCCTAGGAGGAATTGATGAGGATGAGAATGGGATGCTGCAGCTTGTGGGATGGCGAGCAAAACGGGTTGTGAAGAATGTGTGGTGTGGACAGCTGCAAAAGAGATGTTTGTGCTACTGGGGGTAACAAGTGAGGTGAAAGCGAATTAAACGGAGGCATGCAGGCAGGATGCCGTCCAATATGCTTTTTGGTGAGTAGTTGCAGCAGCAGCATTCACCGGCGGCCGTGGACAAAGGCGCAAGAGGAACGCAACGGGCGCATCGAGACAGGAATTGACGCCGTGAAAAAGTGAAGCAGTGAAAGTGAGTGAGCGAGAGAAGACAAGGGAAGAAGAGGGTGTTAAGGGTGTGCGAGTGTGGAGAGGGTATCACGGCAGGAAGAGTGAGGAAGAGGAGGAGGCGGCGGAGGATTTGGGGGAGAGTAGCAGCAACTAGTGTGGTATTTTGATTTTGGGCTCGGGATGGAGATTGGGGGGGGATGGATTATGGAGACCTCTCTCGCTCGCAGGCAGAGAACGGGCCAGTCAGTAGTGCCCAGTAGTGACCAAGCTTGTCTTGGATTGAACATTCCCCCCTCCCCATAGCCATAGCCTACCGTACCTTCGGCCCGCGTACGGCTGCAGCGACCCCCGAAAAGCCGTGCTAGACATTTAATTGTACTACCGACCTACACGCTGCGCTGCCTGCGAGAAAGAAAGCCTTACCTACCTACCCTACCACCTACCTACTACTACGTACTAATAATTAACAATCATCTCGCTCTTTCTTTCTCTCCCTGTCCCTCTCCCTCTCTCTGCGTCTGTCTCTCTCAACGAATGTAAAAATAAAAATAAAATATCCTACAGGTGGCGAGCGACGTTTCGTACTTCTGTACCATGTGGGGGAAAAAGGAAGCAAACACATGTAGACGACTTGGTCACTGCTGGTCACAGGTGAGGAGAAGCTACTGTACATGTACCGTTGTATCATACGCACCTCAACGCCAGTCAGGGGCGGGGGTCGGAAGGGGGGAAGGAAGAAGCAACGACAACAGGCCGGGGCAGGCCAAAGCGAGAGTGAGAGTGTGAGGGAAACAGACAGACAGGCAGAGAGAGAGCTTCCGGGTGAATGCACCGAATGCACCTAGGGATCCACCAAGCGCTCTTACTCGTGGGCCATCTCCATTCCGTATTCGTGTCAATTTCCTGGCCTCTATGATAAATAGACACAAATGATGTGGTCGGCATGCAAAGCCGTGTACAGCACAAGAGTGCAGCAAATCTAAAATCCACAAGTCGTCGATGATAAATAAGTTTGTCTCCTCTTACGGTGAGAATGCTATCCGGGTACCAGGAATGAACAGGTCTCGTCAATCTTAGAGGATGTGATATGATCTGTCTTATTGTCATCACGGAGGTAATGAGGACTCAGACCATGCTGATGCGATAAAACCTACGAAGCACAGGCTTTGCGGAGGATCAAGAGAATAATGGGAGGGACGGACGGTAGGACTGATCCGGACAACACCAACACAGGATCAACTACTACTGTGCCAACCTGCTACCTACTCTCGGTGACGAGATTGTGGCCTACCTACCTACCTACCTAGGCCAGGGACTTCGGGAGAGTCGATATGCCGAGAACAGGTCCAGAACTCCAGGCCACGAAAATAGAGTCGTACGTAGCTGGAGAACCCCTACTGTACACTCACTGTACAGACAGTATCATGATTTCTCACTGTACTCCGTACTCCGTAGGTACCCACCACCGAAAACATCACATAAAATGGTGTAAGGAAGTCCGTAAGGCGTCATACGTACATATACCTAGTATGGTACACTGTACGGTATTCATATAAATTTTGTTTTATTATTTTTCATTCTCTTGTTCTGCTGATCTCGTGTATCAAGGAGGGTCTTGCTCATGCCCTGAAACACATTCAAAGGCAAAAGATGTTAGACTTTTGAGCCACCTGTGGCCAACATGTGGATGTGGCGGTGCGCTATAGAGGGGTCCTGTTTCGATTGGACTGTCGCAAGAGCTTCTTGGCATCCAACACCACCCTCGAAGCGCCCAAGGTATGATGATGATGGCCCTACGGTAGATATGCTCCTGTTTTTTGTCAACTCTTCCTCATCTCATCAATCTCATTCCCTTGGCTCTGCTTCTCCATCAATCTCTTTCCAAGTTCTACTCAAAAACTTCCTCCAAGACTCAGATTCTCTATCATAGCGACGCTCTGTCTACTCCAGTAGCGCGCAAGACGAGCAGCCCGCGCCAGAGAGACAGCAAGGCGTCATCATGTCTGCAGGGCACAATGTAAGCTCATGCAACCCCTACATCATACAGCAACGAGCTCCTAATTCGTAGAAGGATCCCAAGCTGTTGTATGCCATCAATGGCATAAATGCATACCACATCGAGAATGGAAAGGAAGAATCCCTCACGCCATCAGGCCCGCAGACCCTATCGCTTTTGATGGTACCAACTTCGTCGCCATTTGCTGGATTATCCTCTGCCGACCCAAGCTCTCAGGCCCCAGAAGAAGATTTCTACCTTCACCTACACCTGCCTCCCGAGCTCGACCTTCCACTCCCTGCAACAACTCAAATCTACCACCAACCACCTAATAGCTATCTCATCCCAAGATGGGACTTGGGTCCTGACAGTGGCTCGTTTACCCGCATTGAGTTCCCAAGTTTGCGCGCCGAGAAGGGTGCACGACAAGAAGACGTTGATACCTTTGAGACTATCCTTGCGCAATGTACAGCTTTCTTAGAGCGTGCACCTCCGCCAAAGGGTGTGCGTCGCCGGCCCACAACGTCAAGTGAGAAGTCAGGGCCCCTACCAGCTTACAACCCCTCCGAATACAAGCCTGGAGAAGCTTATGTTCCAGGCAGCTCCAGCGCTCATGCAGGCGGTCAAATTGTCCTGATTGATGAAGAGAATGGAAGTGTGGTGGGTGAGCTAGGGGAAGGTTTCCACGTAGTAGAAGATAGTAAAATGAAACCTGGCTCTAAAGGTAAAGGAAATGCTACATGTATATGCCTTCGTTCGTACTGACTTTTAACAGACCCGGTCGAGATCACGCTTCCTCAAGACGGGTCGCTTAATATTGGAGTTTCGCCAGCATCGACTGAATACCTTGAAATGTCAATGCACCCAGCATATAAGAACTCCACGCTGGTTTCAAAAGCAGCCATGGCCTCGCGACTTATTGTCACAAGCTCTGGTTACATCTCAAATACCCTACAGAGTCAGGCCACTAATCTCACCACGAAGATTAAGCCAAACGAGAAGCCAATGACGTTCACGCCAACTACTCATGCACGAATTCGAAAAATCAATACTTTCTCCGAAGGTGCTGCGGGATTAAGTGCTAAGACTGTGGGACAGGTTAGCAAATACGCTCAAAATCTGGGAGCCACCATGGCAAAACGAGGCCAGAGTCAAAAGGCCACCAGAGGCATTGGACCAGATGGTAAACCAGTAGATAACTACAAGCCAGGCCTCTTGAACAAAAGCATGATGGCTTTCTCAACAATTGCTGATGGCATTGACCAAGCAGGACGACAACTGCTCGCATCAACTTCAACCGCTGCAACAACTGTTGTAGGTCATAAGTATGGTCCGGAAGCCGGAGAAATTTCAAAGAGTATTGGTGGTGGGTTTAAGAACGTCGGGCTTGTGTATATAGATGCTGCAGGTGTTTCTCGGAAGGCTATCATCAAATCTGTTGCCAAAGGCATGGTCGTAGGCAAGGTACGTGGTGGTGGGGAACTTATCGTTGGAGGAGGAGATGGTGGTGTTGTTACAGCGCCAGCAAAAAACAGAAAGGAGGAAGAGGCTGGCCAGGGAAGATATACAGATGACATGATGAGCGGTGCAAGGGATTCTCCCGATGTCATCGCGTTTGGCACAAACGCTCCACCTCCAGCATACGGCAACGGCGTCGGAAACAGCATTGAGGGTCAAAGAGCTTACGGAAAGGATGTTAAGAGATGAGGGATATTTGACGAATTGGCATGATAAGATGAACCTCATGGAATTTTGATGCAACTGAATTTTTCGTTTTGAGCAAAATACCCTCTTTAAGATGCTCTTAAATATGAAAAGGCTTTGTCCCTCTCGATGTCGTCTCAACCGCATTACGAGGTGATAGTTGTCAGTACCCTTTCTCATTATTCTCATTCACCTTGTAAATCATTCACTTAAATTTCCTTCTTACTAAATTTCGGCCAAACCTTCTAATAGGATTTAGCTGGGCTAAATTGGTTTAGGACTAAGGGGAAGGGACCAATTTCAATTCAAATTTTCTGTCAAAAATCAACTTTCACCAGCCTCAGCTTCAAAGACGAGACGGTAAAAACAGATAGCAATAAAGCAAGACCTAAGTATCTAACCTCTCACTACGCAAACGCAAACATGTCTACCAAATACCTCGCCGCAAAACAAAACTTCGATACCTTCGTCGCGCAAACCACACAATTCAAAGATACCCACATTAGTCCAGCACTCATCACAACCAAGGCAGTCGGCACTCCAAGCAACAATCGAGAAGGTTCAAGAACTGTGGACTGATTATCATACTTTACCAGCTGCGATCAAGACATGGATGACGCAGAATCCGCGCCAGACTCTGTTCAATATGCGAGACTTTTCGCCCTTAGTCTTATTCCTTTTCGCCCTGAGTTTGTTGGAGCTAGGCTTATTTGTGTTTCCCGGGAAGATTTTAGTTTTGAGTGGCAATTTTGGGTGGCGATTTTGAGTGGCGATTATAAGTACTAATTGGGGCGGGCGCTGTTTAGGTTCTGTTGCTGAGGCTTTGCACTCATTATTGCGTAATGCAAATCAGAGAGGAAAACCGGTTGTTCAGTCATATGCCGGAGCACTTATGCAGACGGCTATTGACTCGGCAAGAACCATGGTTGTTGATTGGCAAGGCTGGGATGGAGGGAAAGATATGTCTACTTCAGAAGTTGAGGAGAATGGAAGTCTACAGCACCATGGTGGGATGTCATCACCCATGGATGAATGGGAAACTCTTGAAGGAGAGGATGCTGAAGATGAGATTCTTGAGAGGGACGAAGATGATGATTTTGTAGTCCTCGATCAAGCTACTCCGCTAGGTGGTAGCGGGTTTGAGAAACAGAATGTGTTCTAAGCTGCTGGTCTGGTTTGCTGCTTATTTTGATGCCATGGTTAGCGAAGCGAGCGGGATTATATCAAGTCTGAAGAATTGAGTCTAACATATTGAAAATGTACAAGAATCAACTTCAATCAACCCAAGCAAACTCTCGACCCTAGTCATTCAATACGATTCGGCTAGTGGTTCATAGGCCAAAGTAGTAGTTACGGTGGAGTGTCGCTAAAATCATCATTCTGATTGCAATCTGAGACCATATATTGAGACAACATGTGTATACTAAAAGGTCTCTAATCCAATCATGACGTGGTATCATTCATACATTCTCGTTGCTGAGCTTGAAGCCCCATGGGTATAACATTTCCATCAACAAAAGAGGCAGGAACTGATTTGATCCAACTCCATGAAACAAACAATCAATCGTGCACCAGCCCTTTTGAAGAATCCTCCAATTTTGACTCCTCTAACATCAATCAGATGTGACCAATCTAAAGATCTGGGTCACTCTCAACCTGAGTTTCCTCCTCTAGCTCGTGCTTGATTGACATCATATAATTCCGGGCCATGACCACGAAGATAGCCACGGCAATAGCATTCCAGACATCCATATGTTTCTCGCTAAAGTCGAAATGCCAGATGAACTTCGGCTTTGCATCCACTTTCGACGAATCGAGTGTCCAAAAGATAGTATGCGAGTTCGCAATAACGATTCCATATATGACGGGCGGCGTTCGAGAATAGAACATTTCCTTCTCGCCAAGTTCGTTCAGCCGCGCAGGTGGCATTTCAAGCGACTTCCGATACACGCCGGCCGGCTAGAAACTGCATTTGGGAAGTGATTTCTCTCTCGAAAGCATGTCGGGCGTTTTGCCAGGCTGCTCTGCGACAGCTACGATGTTTGGAATGAAGCGAAGCTTGCTATACCCTCCATCATCTTGTGACCATCTTATATAACGGTTGACTTCAATAAACATCAAGCGCTCATCGGATCTGTTTGCAGCCTTCTTGTCTCGCACGCGGCCTGCCAAAGCGACAAGTGATTGCAATGCTTTAACTCCTGCAATGAGGTTAGCGTGAACTTTAGGAATGTGTACCGACATAAGCTTACCTCGGGAACTTGAAGTACAATTGTAATTGATGAAAGTCTTTTTATCGTCCAGTGTAAAGAGTATCTGGGGCCAGGTCCTGAAATCGATCTGCCACTCCGCTGGTAGAAGTGGTTCAAAACTACGTGCAGCTAACTTTTGCAGCAGAAAGCTTTCATCTTCGGTCCAATCACCTTTAGAGATCGTATCATCAATCTTTCCTCTGATGGTTTCGAGTTGCTTTTGTTTTTCGAGATAGAGCTTAACCTTAGCTTCAGCTGAGAGCTCCGACTCGGCCTCCATAATATTATCATCGCCAATTTCTCCCGTCAAATCTTCATCGTTTTGTACAAGCTGTGATGCCGACTCTTCTGGATCGACTGAATCATCTGAATCTATTGACTGCGCATCGGAGCGTTCATCAGACTCTTCAGAGCCTTCTTCTTCGTCGTCGTCGGAATCTGCAAGGAATTGTTGCGAGTCTTCTTCAACTTCGTATATCATCTCCTGATCTACATCTTCAGCCTCGACGACCCCTCTAGCCTCCTCAACCTCCTGCTCGTCATATTCCTCGTCTTCATCATCATCTTCACGAGCCCTCTTGCGCGAGCCTGGTGGGAACTTTTTGGTGTCGGTCGGCGTAAATGGTTGCACATGGTATTCACGAACTATCTTTATTCTCCGTTTTACAAGACCACCTGGTGCAGACATTGGCAGCTCAGGAGATGTAGCATCCCTGGTGGGGGTCCCAGGACCCACGGTGCGACGACGTTTTGAGGGAGAAAGATAACCAACCAAGGTATCTTTGAGCCTGAAAAGATGATCCATTGTAACCGTAGCTGATCTGGGTGGATGTTTATTCGAAGGTTGCTGTGTTGGCAGGTCAGAGTTTGTATCAGCGCGTGGGCCTCAAGGCGGTTCGAGAAGCGCTCGCTGTACTTCGTAGGTGACTCAAAGCGAGTTCGTGCCGTATAGGAGGTATCTTATAGAACTGTAATCGCTGTACTCTGCAGGTGGGTGTTTTTGATCTCGAGGTGACTGAACTTGCGAGGGAGCCCTCAGACAAGAGGTATTGAGCTTTCTCAGACCATTGTTGACAATGTTCCTATTGTGTTTACTGTATTGTCGTGTTTCCACCCACTAGCCCCTATCGCCGTCGCGGGTGCGATTAGCAGACAGGCACAGCTAGGTAGCCCCTTTTCGCCATTAAACGTTACGTACAGGACATCACCTATTAGTATTCACCACTCCACACGTGCGAGGCAACCACCTTTCTTCACTTCACCTGGTGTTCGATACCGTCAAAACCTGTCTGAAGGCCATTTTTCAACCGACTTATTAGGCTTCTTTCAAACCGTTTTCCCACACACGATAGACAGCATGAAAAGGCTGTTTTATCAATCAAGCTTCCATACCAACTACAGGGGACGGTGAGAACAGGTCTGGCAAACGTTGGGAGTGATGGTTGGTCGTTTCAATCGTCTATTAATTACAGTTGCATCCATAGGTACCCACCCTCCTTATAGTTTTTAAGGTAGAAGAAACTCTCAATTTTTAAATAGCTACTAGTGGTTGGGAGCTGCCAATGGGACAACACTTTTTCTACAGTGCATCAAGTTGTTGTTCTTTAAAAGAGTTCATTGAATTGGTTTAGTACAACATTTCATCGCAAAAGAAAATTTTGTCGAGAGACAGGTTTTCTAGTCCTTGTGGGGGGCGAGTGGCTATCGTGAAGTCAGTAACGAATCCCGTCTGGAAATCAAGGGAAGTGAAGTAATTGATATACCTTTTGTGCCTCGTGGTAATCGAAAGAACCGCCCATGTTCATCAGCCAAACGTCCTTCGGGCTCTTCACACCGTTGGGTCCACCCAAGAAGTTTTGCGGGAATCCAATATCAAACGCATTTGCTCCCTCGATCTCGGCAATTTCTTCTTCAGTAAGCTGCAATGATAAACCTTCGATATTACCCTTCAGGTGCTCAATCTTGCGTCCACCGACGATGGGGAACACATAGGGTGTCTTCTGCATAACGTAGGCGAGCGCAACGCTTGTAATCTGCGCTTTCTTTGCTTTGCAGCGCCAATCTTTTCGAGCACCTTGCTGATCTTGATAGCAGCTTCGGAAGCTTCGCCCATCTTGCGGCCTTCTTGTGACTTGCGTTGCTCGTCGCTCTTGAAGTTTCCGCCGCCGAGAGCTCCCCACGGTGCGAGACCCATGCCTTCAGCAGCGCACATGGGAATGATATCTCTCTCAAAGTCACGGTGTTCAGCGGACCAGCGTCCCTGGTAGACTGAGAACTGGCGGAAGCCGTTTTGGCGTGCGTATTCGTTTGCTTTAGAGACGATCCAAGCTGGAGTATCAGAGATACCTAAGTAAAGAACCTTTCCGGCGAGAACCAGGGCATTGAGAGATTGCATGAGCTCCGGGATGGAACAGGTGAAATCCCACCAGTGCACGTACAGGAGATCAATATAAGAGGTCTGCAACTTCTTCAAAGAAGCCTCAACAGAGACGTGAAGAGATTTGGTACCATTTCCACCAGTGTTGGCAATGATCTCCTTGTCTCCATGGCCGGCTCGGTGGTGCGGAGTTGTGAACTTGGTAGCAATGACAAGCTGGTCTCTAATTCCTTTCTGAGTACAATTAGTACTTCATCTAATCTCATCATCCACATCCAGTACCAACCTTTTTTGCCCACTCGCCGATCCATTTCTCTGATTCCTCGGACTGGTAATTGTTCGCAGTGTCAATGAAGTTTCCCCCAGACTCGTAGAAGTAATCGAGGATAGATTCGGTTGTCTTTTGGTCACACTCTCCCATAAAGTCCTTCCTATCCAGATAGATGAATGATTAGCTTCATGCCAGACTGATTGCGAATGGTTGTACCCAGTGCATACCATGCGTTTCCAAAGTTCATTGCTCCTAGGCACAAGGGACTGACTCTGACAGCGGCATTGGGAGACAGCATGCGGTAGTAGCCCAGGGCAGTCTTGGGTGGAGGGGGATTTCGGAACGCCATTGGGAGAAAAGGATGAATTTAAATGTAATGGGTGAGGTTGATTACACAGGTTTGATTGATGTTTTGCAGAGAGAGAGAAGTCAAATTGGGTTGAAGCTGATATAAAAGGAAAGTAGAGCCAAGAATGCGGACTATCAGATGCTTTTATAGTTCGAGAGGTTTATTGAATTCACCAAGTGATTCTACCTTGTCCCTTTCACAAGGACATGACTTCATGGAAATCCCCCTCCTTCAGCCTATGTGCCTGCTTCCCTACCTTCAGACCTCAGTTGTGCTGCAGCCTGCTGAGCTAACCTCTTGTCTCCGATAGCTATCGCCGTGGCCCTGCATTAGCCCCGGTAGCGATATAACCCTTCGTCACCGAAAGAAGAGCTTTTGTTCCAATCGTATAAGGGGGATGTCATGGGTTATGAGACTTTGACTTTCGGCTCTGAAGTCTGAATCGTTCGTTACGGAGTCTGGTCTGGTACATCTGGGTCGTAGCTGGCTATCACTCACGCTACTTACTACTACTGGCCCAAGCTCCTTCTGAGGTGCATCCAATAAGGTGCCTGCATGGCTGAGAAACTTTCAGACTTCGGCTACAACAACCCGACAGATTTCGGCCGAAGGAAGGCAATAATACAGGCACCCAGGTCATACACCAGACTACTAATCACACCAGTTCCTTACCTAACGACTTCTCCTAGTCCCAAACGAGTGATAATGGTCAGCCAGTCTACTGTACCAAGGACCGGACGAAGAAGCCTAACGCCTATTCCCGATTGACTTTTATGCTGCTTTGTATATTTCACGATATCTCCAATTCGTACAACACATATACATCTAACACCCGGGTCTTCCGACCCAATCCCATAACGCCTGGCACGCTCGAGCTCCCTGCGCTGCCCCATATGCTTTCAGGCCAATGTTTTCTCCCATGATCGACTGAGCTTAGCACGTCCAAATTCCTACAATGCCATCCCTACGACCTTCCGTGAGATATCCGTCCTTGATCCGAACTCTCTCTCGACAATGGCTGGATGTTTGCCATCCTCCTCTATTGTGACACCCAGCTCCACAGTCCCAATGTCGACCATCTGTTTTATCATACACTTTGGCAACTTCCTCGCCTGCCGCCGAGACAATTCTGCGGTTATCAAACATCATGCTTGTGATCGGAGAGTCGTAAGCATAGGCATCATGAATAGCACCTGTTCTGAGATCCCAGATCTAGTCTGTGTTAGCAATGACTTGAATTACAAGGATTGGTATATCTTACTCGGATACTACGATCCAAACTTCCTGTTACAAGGTGTACATCATCGAATTGTAAACAAGTTACAGGCCCAGTATGACCGACCAGACTTCGGTGAACTTGTCCACTCCTAAGATCCCATAATCGAACCATACCGTCAGCAGTACCGCAAGCCAAAGCAGCGTCAAAAAACTTGAACGGCTCCAACGAAATCTGCCGATGCGTCTAAACGACTACCAGTTTGGCGCCAGGTACCCTCAACTGATCCCATAGTCGCTGAAGCTTGGGCAGCTGCCCACATCACATCCAAAGTCTGTACACAACGACCCTTTTCAAGATCCCATTGCCTTAATGTCTTGTCTGCTGATCCTGAAATCAAAGTATCCCCTCGGAAATGTAATGCTGTAACTTCATCCACGTGTGCCTCCAGTGTGAACAAGGGGCAATCACGCATACTTCCAGTAGGTGGTGGAATGGGCTCATCTCCTAAGTCTCCAAATGCCATGCCATCCTCGTCCTCCTCATCACTGCCCTTATTAATACGGTTATCCTGAGGCTCGTAAAGAGTCTTGCTGAGATCCCATAATCGAATTGTGGCATCCATTGAACCTGTCGCCACAATGTTGTCTTCAACTTGAAGTGTTCGTACTGAGGCAGTGTGGCCTTCAAGCAAACCCATGCATCTTCCAGCGCTCATATCCCACACTCGCACCGTGTCATCTAGCGCAGCTGTAACCATAGTACCAAACGGCACATCAAAATCAAGAGCTGTGATGGAGTCGCCATGTGCCTGTATCTCTCGAATCATGGATCCAGGCTCAAAATGTTCATGTAGTATTGGCATTGACTTCCGCCGGATGGTCTTAGGCTTCTTCGATCGTGTTGGCGTACCTGCGGCAGAAGGTAACTTCTCGTATATTGACTCGGACATGAAGGAAGCATCCATCTCACGGTCTTCGGCTCCCTCGCCATCTTCCGTTCCTGGAGGTGTTGTTTTGGCGAGAGCTTCGAGGTCGTCCAGTTCCTCTTGAGCGTCTTCGAGTCGATTCTCAACATCAAGTACTTTTTCTAGTTAGCGTGCCGACTCCCAAGTAGTAGACATACGTACTATCATGCTCCAGTAGGGCTTCTTCCTGCTCCAGCCCTGCCAGTCGGTCAATGACAATCCTCCGCATAGTATTCAAGTTGGCAATCTTCTTGTCGATCTCGTGTATCTCACTGCTTGCCATATTTTTGCGGATGCCCATCATTTCCAGCTGATGATTTAAGGTATGCTGTTCTTTCTTGAGCTTCGCCAACGTTGGGGGAGTATCTGCGTCAGATGTATTATCTTCCAGTAACTTCCTGCCTCTTGATACTCGTCTTTTGTGACGTTTCCCTTCCGGACTTGCGTCCGGCAAGGTGGCCTGAAAGCCTTGAAATAGGGAGTATACATTATCATCATCCGGAATGTTTGCAAGAAGCTCGTCCGGGAGGTAGGTGAGGGCGCGGTATTGGATCTCAGTCCTTGATATCCTCGAGCGTACAAGATCGGTGGGGATGTCTGTCTTTGCGAAAGAGAAGACACTGCGTTGTAAGTTCGGTCGTCTTAGCTGTTTGTGTAGGTCGGTCATGGCATTGTGGTAATGAGTGCCCGACGACGGGTCCGTTAAAGTTCCCATCAAGTGTCCAGCAGTGGTCGTAACCTTCCTCCCAAATGCCTCTACTCCTCGAGTCTGTTCCGGTCAGCGTTCTGCACGATAGTCTGGCAAAAGGATGCAAATCCTACAGATATTATCGCAGAGTCCTCATCTGCTTGATCTGGAGGCATTGTGGCAACCTAAGCCATCCGTACGCTTTCGATTCACCGTAAAGCGAGCATGCAGAATTGATATTCGGATTTACAAGGGTTTGTCCGTCACTGAAAGCTTTGGGAAGATATTTATGGGCGATATGATATTACCATGTTATGCGAGGTCGAGGTCGTGTGAGGCTGGCCCGATGATGTTGTCTCAAAGCCACTGTGGCGTCCAGTGTTCCTGCCTTACAGTACCTGCCGTACCTACCGTAATTACCATCTATCTACCTTACGGACAAAACTCGAGACTTCGCTCGATTGACCTCTGTGCCATGTACCGAAGATAAGAAAGAAGAATTTCTGAACGAGAGGGAGACACATACAAGCATCTCAAAGTTGCGCCCTCTCCCTTCCAAAGAGCCATCTCATGGCCGTTTAAAATTTGGTCGACCTTATTGCTCCATGTGAATCTTGTGCCTGGTTTAACCCGTACGGAAGTTAAAGTCGGCCGCACAAGGGTCAAATAATACTTGTACTGTAGACAATCTGACAAACCCCACCTTCTCCAATAGACACAGAAAGAGAAAGATTCGTTCCAAAAGGTTCCAACCAAAATCCAAAAAAGATGGATGCAGTAATCGATCTTTCGGATGCCTCGAAGGCTCTCGATCTTGCAAACATCCGCTTTCAGTTAATGTAAGTATGTCGCTTCTCATCTGTACTATAAACTCGCTTTTCTCTTGTGGGGTTGAGCACAAGAACGGGAGGAAGTTTACCAATGTGACTCAATTTCATGAGCAGAATGCGCCGGATGGTGTCCTCACAGCAAGCATATGAGCGGCGAGATGCAATGCCCTACGAGGCCATACCCATATAACACTCTGTTCCTCGCTGACAGATCTCGACAGTCGACTGGAGGATACAATCACTTTCCACCTTATCGAAAGAGTGCAATTCCCTCTCAATGAAACGATCTACAAGCCAGGCGCAGTCCAGATACCAGATTGGAACCTCAGCTTCCTTGACTGGACGCTTTTCCAGCAAGAAAAACTTCAGTCCTTAATCCGACGTTACGAATCGCCCGACGAATACCCATACTTTCCAGATGCGCTCGAGAAGCCCATCCTACAGCCTCTCCATTACCCCAAGATCCTACATAAAAATGACGTCAACGTCAACGAGAAAATCAAGAAGAGTTACATAGAGCATTTCCTGCCAGGAGCATGCCCAAACCTAGGACGCAATGATAGGGGAGAGACACAGGAAAATTATGGCTCAGCAGCTGTATGCGATATTGCTTGTTTACAAGCTTTGTCAAGACGAATACACTTTGGAAAGTTTGTGGCAGAGTCCAAGTTCCAGACCGAGACAGAGAGGTTCACGGAGTTGATCAAGGCTGGAGACCGAGAAGGCATTGGAGCCGCAATCACAAAGCCGGCTGTAGAGCTACAGGTTCTGGAGCGGTTAAGACTGAAAGCTAAGACATACGGTACTGATCCCAGTTCGAGTGTGGAAGGTCCTGGAAAGATTAATGTTGAAGCGGTAGTGAAGATGTACAAGGACTTCGTGATTCCTCTGACAAAGGAAGTGGAGGTCGAGTACTTGATGCAACGGCTAGAATAAGCTTAGACATTGTAGACCAAAACCCAAAGAATATCCCCTTGGAGTCCTATTAGCTTTAGATTAATAAGTCGAAGCAAACGAACATCATTAATCGGATTTCCATTGAGGTATTGGGTTTATTTTTGATTTATTTTTGTTCATTGAGGAGGACTTAGGTAGTCGCCAATTGCTTTGACTGCACCCTCAAATTTGCTTGCTTCAATCAAGATCATGGATCCTTGTGGTTTAATACCCATTTCTTGGAAGGCTCTCTTGCTATCGGCGGCAGCATCACCCTCGTCCTTCGTATACTCATACGTTCCAGAAGCCAGCGCATGCCTCTGCAGTACCTCGTCTTCTGGGTGGAAGTAGAAAGTCTCCTTGGAACCTTTCACAGCCTTGCTCTTCTTTTGCCTTGGTGCATCTTCCTGATCAAGAGTAGATGCAATCTCGTGGTATGTTTTAGAGAGGATGAGGTAGTGAGTGAACTCATACGGCTCCTTGTCCTCCACTGCTGCCTCAATTTCGTCGATCAGCATAGCATACATCGGTGGTGCGATTTCGGATGGAACGTTGATTAAGCGTTCTGCAAGAATCAGACCGACTTGGGCACCAGATTGTAGTAAGCCTGAAAGTGGTGCAAGAGAAGAATTCGAGTTCGCTTTCTCTGAGAGGTACTTTATCAGATCTTCAATAGCTGGTTTTTCTCGGTGCGCATGTAGATTAAGAATAGTAAGGAACGCGTAAGGATCAGTCTCCTCACCATCGACCTTGACTGTGGATCCGATGGTGGGTTGTGAGAGGACAAGATCTGAGAGTTCGGAAAGGTTGAAGAGTTGCGCATCGCAATCTAGTAATTGTCTAATAAGACTTTTGACGCCGTGAAAGTCGATTTCGGGCTTGAAGTTGAACCATTCAAATTCTACGTTTACAACGTCGTCCATGTCCTACGCAATTGTGAGCAAAAATTATTATGGAAGCGCGGGGTACTTTGGGGGGGCATACATCGTCGCTGCCGCTTCCATCGTCTGTACGAGGAGCGTCTGGAAGGACTTCCGCATCTCTGACTCTCTTCTTAACCATTTTGACAGCTGTATTGAGAATGGAAGGTTAAATTCTTAGCAGCTCTAGTTCAGTATTTTTGACATCGAGTATGAGGTGGGTGAGCACACCCGCCAAACTTTTTTTGCCGTCGCTAAAATAGGCGTGAGTGTAGTACAATTGAGGACGTCAACAGATGAACTACTACTATACCTATACTGTATTTCCATAGGCACTCAAGTCATAATTTAGCACTTCAGGTTTTCGTTCAATACATGTCTATCTGTTACTATGTTTACATACAAGAAGAGCATGGGGGTATTCTCCTTTGCTATTAATCGAAGTAGAAGGACATAATGTTTTATCAAGTAGTTAACTTATGGGCACCTATTGACACCATTTTCTCATACCAGAGCATAGCGCCAAACAATGGTAAATAACCCCGCTGAGGCTATCTAAACATGATACAATTTCATCTCCTCTTTACTGCTCCACTATCTGACAAATATTATACTTCTAGGCTTTCTGTCCAGAGACCTTCTCCCGATAGCCTTTCTCGATACCAAGCCTCTTCGCCTCTGTGACAACAATATTTTCCATTTCATCCTCCAAGCTCTTCCCAGTTGGTTTCCATCCCAAGACCTTCCTGGCCCTCTTCGCGAATCCCTTCGAATTTAAACCCCAGGTCTGGGCCTGAAATCCACCATAGTCCTCCACCTCGTCAGGCCCAAAAGCCTTAACATCGCTGCTATCGATAAAAAACCCTTCTTATGAGCAATATCTGCTGCTTGCTTTGATACCTTGCCCCAGACATGATGGCCATTTTCTGCGAGGAAATAACCTTTTGGTCCCCAGATCTCCGCAAATTGACTGCCATCAGCTTCCCTCATTGAGATGGCATTCTCGGCCAGGAGCACATATAAATCACTAAGGTCGTGTACATGCACATTGTCCCATTCTGTCAAACCCTTACCAAACTGTGGAGCTACACCATTCTTCAGTGTTAATGCCACAAGCTCATAAACTTGTCTACTTCTTTGGTTACCTGGACCACGACCAGGCCCATAAATAGTAGGCGGACAGACGATTGCCGTCCTCAGCACCTCAGGATTAGCCGCATTAGCTTCGAGGACGATCTTATCGACGTCTCGGTGAAGTGCAGTGTCGGGTAGGTTTGTAAGGGCCTGTACATCTTCAAGGTCATCATAAGGCTTTTGGGACGGCGGCTCTCCATAGGTTTTGGTCTCCATGTCATGCCTAGCCAGTAACTCAGAGTTAGTTTACTTTAGATATGTCGGAATTAACTGGAATGTGTTTCAATAGCTAGTAATTCGAAACCAGAAGACAAAAATTTACTCCTAGAACTCGGGAACATACCAGCAAAGGATAGCCGTCCCCGAGACATGGATATAGAAGCCGGGATTGGTTTTCTTATGTCCTGCTAGGATGCCTTTCGTGATAGCTCTTGCAGCACCTGCATGGTCCGAGGAGTCGGCAGTGTCTAATTCAACGGTTAATCTTGATATTGTAGATATGTGTGACAAAGAAGACCTTACGGATAACAATATCTGCTTTGGCACTCTCTTCCTCGAGCAGAGATGAGTCCTCGAGAGTTCCATAAACAAGCCGGATTTTTGGAAAGGCTGCTGCTACCGGAGCACCTTTGTCTGAGTTTCTTACGATAGCAGTATACTCGTATTCTGGATGAGCCTTGTAACTAGATTATCAGCTAGCTCTTACAAAAATGCGTTTAGATATTTAAAGGGTCACCAACCTTGTAAAGAGCGAAGAGGGCATCGCCTCCAATGTAGCCTGTAACTCCTGTGCTAAAAGCACAAATGTTAACCTTGGTCCTTGGGTGTTTGCATTGAGCCGTCCCTTCGCAAACTTACATGAAGATCTTAGGCGCCATGGCTTGATTTCCTGAAGCAACGTTTGGTTATATCCTTTTATGATGGTTTGTACAGTAGGAGGAAGAGTAGCGAAGGCTGCGGTCTGGAGTTATTTCCATCTAATTCCAGCCTCGTGAACTGCGGGGTGTTCTATAATGAGGGGCAAGTGACGTGATACACCTTATCACCTACCTAATGCACACTTGCTTGTTTGTAAGCAAATGTGTGCAACAACAATATCTCATGTAATTGAATTGTTATCCATCACTTCAGTAAAGAAATTGGTACTGGGTAGGACAAGCTACTACAATGCAGCATTCGTACCCAGAGATATTCCATCTCTCTCTCATCAATGACATCATAGAAAATAAGCTGGGCCATCTTTATTTCCAGATGCTATATATATATACATCAAGAGTCGCTCATGTCATTGCTCATACTCAAGAACCACAGCAACTGTCACTCGCAAAACCAGTGCAGCTCTCACTTTCGGCAGCAATTGCTTTTCGCTCGAATTGCTAGAGGGCCCACAGGCAGAGTGGAACAATTTGACAGTGGTTGAAGATCAGTTGCAAGGACAGAGTCAACATTATCCACCTACAGTAGAACAACAAGCAAACGAGAGTCACCATGTTCAGCCAAGATGGACTGCACAGGTGTCTAGGTACGTAATGAATGTCATTATTGACCTTGATCCGAATCTCATCACCGCTGTCGGCAGCCGCAGTAGCCCCTTTCCCTTGGCGAGGCTTTGGCTTGCTTAAACTTTGGAGTAAGACCGAGGTTCTCGTGGTCAGGACTCTTGAGAAATGGGGAACACCCCGCTTGCTTGCAAGTACTGTAGATGGGTGTACGAGTAAGCAAAGGGCTAGATTTCCGATATTTAAGTGGATGTCTTTTGAATCATGATTAGAAAGCGAGT
Organism: Pezicula neosporulosa; assembly: GCA_009805495.1. Lineage (NCBI taxonomy): Eukaryota > Fungi > Ascomycota > Leotiomycetes > Helotiales > Dermateaceae > Pezicula > Pezicula neosporulosa. Next base: position 556,038 of record SELE01000036.1, read on the forward strand.
AACAAAGAAAGAAAGTCATCTGTGGAAGATCGAACGAACGCTACCTTATTTATTACCTTAGCTTTATTAGCTTTAGCTTTAGCCCAGCTTAAGTACCGGCAGTTAATGTATTAGCGAGATCACCCCTATCTATCTATCCTAAATCCTGACTCAGCGAACCACCAGCCTCTCAGCTCTCGCAACGTTACCTGGGGACACCTGACGGCCGCTGTCAATGCCGCTAGGTTTGGCCTTTCAAACACCCACTTCCCCAACTTCCTTGTCGCCTTTGCTGTATTCAATTCATTCTTTCATCTGTTCTTCCCCTCGCAAACAGCCTGAAAGGTTAGCTGGCGGCGATCAACGCGAAACGCTGCCTTCTTGGCAATTCTCCCGGCCCTTTCGGCGACATTGGGAAAATCACAGGACCACTCTCTCTTTTACCCCCCCTCCTGGGTATTCCCCCTCCCCCCCCCCCCCATGTTAGCTAGACTTGGTATACTGCATAGAGTACAGTACACTAAGATCCTATAAGAGCCAAGATGCTCTCCCAACTTTCTTTTCATCACGCCTCCTACGTCTTGTTGTCGCTCTTTCATTCTTTTGCATCCTATCTCGGTCCTGCTTGTTCTTCCTTAGCCATGCGCTTCCAACTTCCTCTAGGAGGTCTTCTGACCACCACGGTCGTTGCTACGCATCTCTATGTCTCTTCATATGTCGGGACCATTACTACCCTTCAATTGAGTCAATGTGTAGACGGTTCATACTCTCTGGACATCCTCTCTTCCACCAACGGGTCAGCGCCAAATCCGTCGTGGTTGACTTTGGATGCGGACAAGGGTGTCGTTTACTGTGTCGATGAAGGACTTTCGACACCGAATGGCTCTTTGGCTTCATATTCGACCTCCGCATCGGGAGAACTTACTGAACTTGATCGCTTAAGTGTAATCAGTGGACCCGTGTCGTCGGTCGTTTACGTTTACAACCAAGGAAAGGCACTTGCAGTTGCTCACTAGTAAGATCCAACAGTTCCTTTTTCCTTCCTTTTTTTTTTCTTTTTCTTCTTTCTGTTTTTAAATCCAATGCTAACTTTATCTTAACAGCTCCGGGTCTGCAGTCGCCACCTATGAGCTCCTAGCATCAGGTGGTTTGCAAGAACTGCAAAGATTCCCATTCACGCTGTCAGCTCCCGGGCCAAATCCAGATCGCCAAGATGCACCCCACCCGCACGAAGCTCTGGTGGATCCAACCGACACCTTTATTCTGTCGCCCGATCTAGGAGCGGACCTTGTTAGGGTATTCAGCATTGACGCATCCACCAGTGCTCTGACTGAATCTAAATCCCTCGAAGTCCCCGCTGGTTCAGGCCCTCGCCACGGCGCGTTCAAGGTGACCGACGACAACACCTTCTTCTTCCTCGTTTCTGAACTAGGTAATACCGTTGCTTCCTACAAAGTAATCTACGGTAACCAAACCTTGGACTTCGAGGAGATCTTTACCAGTGGCATCTATGGCAATATGACAACACCCTCAGGAGCAGCGGCAGCTGAGTGTCTCCTAGCTGTAGGTTCTCTAACTCCGCCCTGTCTAAACAACTAACTCATATCAAATGAAGCCCGGCGGAGAATTCCTCCTGACCTCGTCTCGAAACGACTCTCTTTTTCAAATCGACAACTTCGACAGTACTAACACTACCAAGATCATCTCTGACACTCTTCAATCTTGGGCTATTAACTCTACAACTGGCGCCCTATCATTCCATCAACTAGCTCCATCAGGAGGTCGTTTCCCTCGTCAGTACTCAGTCAATCAAAATGGAACACTAGCTGCTGTTGGACTGCAAACCGATGGTCGGGTTATCATTATTGAGAGAAATGTAGAGGATGGAACTTTTGGCGACTTTGTTGCTGAGATTGATATTCCGGGAGGCCAAGTCACGAGTGTCATTTGGGATGAGTGCACGATTTGTGACTTGTACAAGGATACGAACTAAGCTTGACAGTTTGATCCTTAAGGTAATGAAAGGTGTCTGAGATGATAGAAGGCACCTATGGCGATGAGGTATGATGGAAGCTATTAAAGTTGACAAAAGATGCATTAGAAGTGGGAGACCTACACTAGATAAATAGAATATACTTCAACTTAATCACTAGATATTGAGGTTTGAAGTAAGTAGTGCTTTCAAGGAAAGGGAACCAGACAGAAGGAAATGACCCAAAGCGAGTACTGTATTTGGATAAAAAGAAACCATCCTGATGATCCATTCTCCCTCCCGTCCCGTCACTTCCCTCCCTGCCTCCCTCCATCAAGATCCACAATCTACTCAATCTAATTCAAAAAGAAACCACAACAAGCAACCCGCAGAGTTCCAAATCCAACCAAATCCAGTCAATCTCCCACATGCATCAAATTCATCCATCACACATTCTTCCCCAAACTAATCGGGCCTTCTCTTCCAAAAGACCCAAAGACAAACAAAAATGTCTCACTTAATATCCTGTACGGAGTAATTTCCATATATATAAGGTTTTACTTTTACTTTTCCTTTTCCTTCTTCTCTTATCCATTCCCATTCCCATTCCCATTCCCACTTCTCTATGGAGTACATTATATTACATTACATGACCGAACACCCACCACCAACCACCAACCACCAGGCAACGAGGTATGTAGGCGAGCGAGAGAGAGAGAGAGAGAGAGAGCACAGTGATACATCCGAATACAACCAAGCTGAACCCAATTATGCTCATCATCATTTTCTTGGAAAGGAGGGCCTTTATATGGAAGTTAAATATATATGACCCACATAATGAATAAATGATAAACGAATATGCAGGTACATATCCTATTACTATACAGATACAATACAATACGACGCAACACAATACAACACTATACTAAACTAAACTAAACTAAACTCCCTAAAATCCACTCAAATCAAGTTCACAACTTCCCACAATAATTCTTCTCCCTAGCTTACCTTACTTACATATCTTACATAGCTACTCAATACATATTGGTTCCAGAACTAAACTCTATCTATGTATTGATTGATTGATTAATTAATTGCTCAGCAACTTCGAATTTCCAATTTCCAACTTCCAAGTCCTAGCTTACAAATCTCTATAGTTCTAGAACTTATTAACTAACTAGCTGATTAACTCTCTTAAATTCCATTACTTACACGACACTGCTTCTTACTGGTATAAGATTAATTAATTTCCAAGGTAGCAAGTAATCTTACTTCGTAACGCCGCTGTTGATGTTGTGAACTACGATGTATATATATATATATATATATATACAGTATGCAAGTGTATCATTTCATGTTCGAGCTCTGTCTTCATTATGGGTGTATTATTTACCATAATGGTGTCGGCGAGTTGGGTTAGTTTCTTGCTCCGAGACAGAGAGTCGAGGAATTGCATACCTTGATAGCTTGAATTGTTGAGGAGTTTGTTCCTTTGTATTATGAAGGTCACATATCACGCTTTGTTAGGGAAACTTTGGTATTTTTCGTGTACTAATGAATTTTTGTTTTCCTAGAACTTTTGGGGGGACATCAACGGCAGTCGAAAGCGCTGGAGAGCACGGGTACTCCTGCCGTGGTGAGATGGGTCGTTTGTGGGATGAGGACAGAATGTAATTCCTCATGAGGTACTCTTAGAAACTTGGACTTGATCAAGTACATGATTGAGGAAAGGGTTTATCTACTTGGATCATTGAACTCATATATGTGCACTCAGACTGTGGGATCAAGAAATGAATAATTCGCATTGCTCGCATTGCTACGTCCAAGTACTAGGCTACCCATTTAGCCGTTCCTATCATTTTCTACCCAGAGAATCATAAACGCCGTCTACTCTATACAAAATCAAATGCGCCACCAATAGTGAAGCCCGAGCTCTTCAGTGCTTCACTGTATGCAAATGCTACTGTTTATACACGCCCTATATGCTGCCGTTTGCCCCGTACGCCGTCGCTTGAAAGCAGAAATGCAGTATAATACAGAAATCCAATGTGGAAGTGAAAGTCGTTTCTGGATGCTGTCGTTTCTGATTGCCGTAAAATCGTGATATTGAGTTACTCTAGTAAACTCAGGTAATTATAGCCACTTTGGCTTTTCGAAGGGGGCGAGGTCGAGAAGATTGATGATGAGGTCGAGAAGATGGATAGAGAGGTTGAGGAGATGGTTGATGAGGTTCGGGCGATAATTTGAGGATGCGAAGGTCTCGAACCTCCGACGGTGACTTGCTGTTTCCTTGGCGCTTGATGATCTTTATCTTGTTGGGCTTACGAGTAGGTTGTTTCGTGACCTTCTCCGTAGGGACTTGAGCAATCTCAACTGATTGGATAGGAGCTTCCTCAACAACTGCTGGGCGTGGTTGCTCAGTGTCAACCTTTGCCTCAGAAGATTCTTCCTTCTTGGCCTTCCGCGACGCCTTTGCGGCTTTAATCTTACGATTTTGTCTTCTATTTGGGCCCACAGGCTCGTCATCATCACTGTCGGTGTCTGGTTCTATGCTCTTTTGTCTCTTAGCGGGACTGTTTTGCTGGTCGTCATCACCGTCCAACTCTCTCTCGATGCTGGAACGGCCGGAGGAGGTGCTTAAAATCTCGCTGTCTGTCGACGAATTAGTACATTGCATGTCTTAATAGCAAGAGTAAGGGCCATAAAACGTGTTCTCAGAGCTATGAGAAGGTATTTCAACGACACGAGGACAAAGAAATATGTTACTTACAGAGTGTATTGTAGGCTGCGTCAAGGTCTCCCTTGCAGTCATAGATGGCTTGCTTCACCTTGCTATCATCGACATATGAGGGGACCATCGACTTAATAAGTTGGATCTGCTTATCGACATCATCGGTGAAGCAGGGAACTTCAGTATTGGCTTCTTCATTCTGTGACGTGGCCTTCAATTCAATCATAGGCAGACCCGTGAATGGACCGTCCACACTACGAATTGAGGAATAATGTTCATGTAGAGAGCCCTGCGGATGATTATTAGCAATAGCATTAACAAATTGGAAGAGGGTTACTTACGTGGTAAGCGATGTAGACACAAGGACGGTCAGCACAAGTGTCCGAGCCTGCCGGGGTCACTAAATCTCCTTTTCCGTCTTTTGTATATAGCTTGACGTCCATTCCAAATGCTTTTGCAAAAGCTGTAATTTCGAGCTGTGTGCCCCATTCTCTGTTCCGTGCCATCTTCTCAAGATAGCTCTTCCACGCCTGCTCGCGCTCAGATATGGAGGCTTCTCTAACCTCTACAGGGCCAGAGGGAGCAGCGGTGGTTTTGCGTTTCGGTGCTCTGCGGACAGGTCCTAAGACTTGTAAAAAGCCCATAAAATCTGCTGGGTGTGTGCGCATATATTCAATAACCTTGCCGCGAATTTCAGGGTATGCTTCCATATCACCGAGAACTTGATCAGCAAGGGCTCTGAAAAGGCAGTTACCTACATAAAGGTTAGCCAATTGATTTAAATATTATCAAACCGCGCAGGATTTGGAGATTTTTGTTGACTTACCATCGCCTTTGGTTTCCATAATCTGGAGGCCGAGGCCTGGTAGTTGTGCAAACCCCTCGGGAGTAGAAAATTCTTGCGGAGCGACGAACCATTGTGATGGATTTTAGATTACGGGCGCAAGACTTAGTATGTGGGAAGAAGGTTAGGTGGTATGGTTTTGTGTTGATGGTAGAGAGCGTGTGCACGACTTGGTAATGGTGTGAAATAAGTGCTTCAACGTAAATTTAAAGTGTGAAAAATGTGGTGATGGTAATGAGGAAAAGGAGCAAAGGAGTAAGGAGAGAGGAAAAGAAAGTTGGATGAGATGGGTAAAAAAGTAGTGGCTCGCGACAGGTTTGGCTCGCTGTTGGTACCTATTGTCCTCTGGACCGAATAGGCCAATTCGGGTAGAACAATGTGAATGAAGCTATTGTCAGCGGTCGACCTCAGCTTCAAGCGGCGTAGGTAGATTTGCTGCTGCGATGGTGTTTTTGGACAACGATGACCGAATTGTTTAGGTTTAGCTGCCCTAATCCGGTATGGCGCCGCAGAGCTTACCTCTTATCGCAAACCGTAGGGCTACGATAAGCGGATGGGAATATCAAATGTTCCGTCACCGCTCGGCAGAAAATCCTGGACGTCCCACTAATCCAGGGGCTTCAGCCAGTTAGAGACATCATGATTGTCCACCATTACATTCGAACCTCCTCACAGCCTGCACTTCATCCACCCAGACTGGATTACTCTAACTAGCTGACTGGACTGGTGACTGGTGACTGGTGACTGCGCGACGTTGATCATCTGCAATCATACCTAGGCATAGGCATCCGTCTGATCTAGTCAGGACGTACGAATGATGACCCTCGGATTGGGAAGAAGCGGCCTGCGGAATAAGGTGAAGCTGGTGCCTTTTTGGAGGGGACTTCAAGAACGAGAGGTGGCTTTAGGCTAACCAAGGCACCTGTATACACATTTACTCTGCAGCCTTACCAGTTCATTCTAAGCCTTTGAGATTGCGTAGGCAACCTGAGTTGCTGTCTTGGCTTTTGATTACTGTTCGACGGACTTGCGAACCAGAAATGCATCACTCTTTTTAGGAGTTGCACATGGTCTTCGATGGAATACAAGAATTGGCTGTAGGTCTTTTTCTCTTTGTGAGTACCCTATAATATATATAGCTAGATAGAAATAGTAATCTTTTACTTTGTCGTTACTGCATAATCAGCATTGTTCACTGAAGATATACCACAGAAAGTCGAGACAATGGTATAAGCTCCACACTCGTAGAACTGAGAAAGACTTACCAACTTACATTCCTCTCCTCATAATTGCCTGTTCAATTTCATAAGGAAGGCAAATGACGAGGCTCACGAAGGATAAGGTAAGCATCTTACTACCAACTTCAAGCTTCTCGAATCACTCCGATGATTTCGAATGCAATCGAATGCAGTAAGTTGCCACAACAGTGAGAATACGACCAAAGTTGTATGTACAAGCAGGATATGAAACAAATGATCCCTCCACGGTGTAAATTATTCCTCATAAAACATTCATCAATATCTAATGTTTGTACCACCAAGTCAAGGTCTAACTTAGTGAGTACCTACCCAGCTATAGAGTCACAACACGTGACTTTCCCGCTTGACGGCAAAAACTCCAACCCCATTCTTGCATTTTCAGCTATTCAGAAGTGGAAATCCAATCGGTCGGTGAGCAGATTCGCAGCTCATTCCGCCTTGAAGAGAACGGATGAGCCGCTGGAAAACGGCGAGGTCGTATGACTCGCTCCGGTTCGGTGGCTTCAACAATCTGATATAAGGTGACTTTGGCCGAGCAGCTTGAACTTGAAGGACCCTCAATATACTGGCCTTTCATCATTGTACACAACACAAAATCTGCGTTTTTTTTAAACCAATTGAACTACGTGAACGACGCTTATCTATTCATCATTTGCTTGTCCTTCCTGTTTGTGTATTGTTTCTCTCAGCCGCATTGTCCCCGTTATCTTTACCGCTACAATGCCAAATATCGTGGTTGTTGGGTAAGTAAAGTATTCTAAGACGCATCGCATGGGAAAATTCTAAGGAAAATCTAGAGCTGGTGTGTGTCTGGTCTTACGACGGCACTTGTGCTCTCCAAGAACCCAGCATACAAAGTGACCATTGTTGCTAAGCATATGCCCGGGGATTATGATATCGAATATGCATCACCCTGGGCTGGAGCAAACTATTTACCGTGAGTTCCACAACCTGGTTCTTTCTTTTGTAATACTGACCTTATCGCAGAGTCTCAGATGAAAGTAACAATCGTTGGGAGAAAGGCACTTGGGCTGAACTCGCTCGACTTGCTAAGGACGTGCCAGAGGCTGGTATTCATTTCCAAAGTACGTTCTGCCCACAAACTGAGCATGTCCATCTATCGCTGACAAGAAACTAGCCGCCGAGGTTCTCAACCGCAAAAAAGATGCCAATTCTGCAACAGGACAAGGCTTCAAAGGTCTTTTCTCCTCAGAACCTTGGTACAAAGACGTCGTGCCCGATTACAAGGTCACTCCCAAGGCAAGCCTTCCAGAGGGAATTGATTCGGGCGCAAAATTCACATCTGTTTGCATTAACACAGCAATCTATCTTCCATATCTTGTCGGCCAATGCCTGAAAAATGGGGCCGTTCTCAAACGAGCAATTCTTGAGCATATCTCTGATGCGGCCCAGTTACATCATCTCGGGAAAGCTGATGTGATCGTCAACTGTACCGCTCTTGGTGCATCAAAGCTTGGCGGTGTTATGGATAAAGAGGTTATTCCAGCGAGAGGCCAGATAGTGCTGGTCCGGAATGATCCTGGCGTCATGTTGGCTCTCTCTGGCACTGATGATGGCGATGAAGAGTTCTGTTACACCATGTTGAGAGCCGCAGGAGGTGGCACTATTCTTGGTGGTTGTTACCAGAAAGGAAACTGGGAATCTCAGCCAGATCCAAATCTGGCTGTGAGAATCATGAAGAGAGCAGTTGCTATGTGCCCTGCTCTAACTGGAGGCAGCGGACGTATTGAAGACCTGAGTATTATTCGCCATGGTGTGGGATTACGTCCTGTTAGATCAAGTGGTGTTCGGGTTGAGAAGGAGAAGATTGGGTCTTCATGGGTGGTGCATAACTATGGACACGGTGGATATGGATATCAATCATCATATGGATGTTCTCAGGGTGCCTTGGAACTTGTAGATGAAGTCCTGGGACCCAAGTCAAAGCTGTAGAGTTGAAGTGTATACGTAATTTTTCCCAGTTCTAACTCGAGCTGCTTCATTGGTATCAGGCATCGCCCTGAGTTGTGTTCCCTGCAGTTGTCTTTCATCCACTAAGAAAGTACTCAAGGTCAGAATATACTCAGATCTATGCTACCAGACCGTCATAGCTTGATAATACCAGCCAATTCTTGTTATGAGTATTTACGGCACGTAGAATCCGAGATACTTCAAACAGATCAACTTAAGCACCCGAACCACGAAATCATTGTCCGGTAGAAGTCAGAGAACCAAAGGACAGGGACCGGTAATGACACTCAACTCAACAACTTCAACAATAAAGCCTGTAAAGAAGTTAGAACTATAGAACCATAGACAAGTCCATGAAGCAAAATGCTCCTTTACTTTGCTTTGTTCTTTGTGCTAATGTCATTTCAAATATCCTTGTCGCTTATTGAAACTAGCTTCTGAGTCTGAGATGATTGAGGCAAATAGTTATTTTAGATTACCATGGTTGAAGGCAGGGAATATTACTACATAGCACTATAATCTAGCAAAGTAATCACACATGTCAGTCTGAGAAGTAAGAGGCCATATACAAATTACGTTCGTAAAATGAGAGCTCTATGGACAGAGATGGCTACAAGAGGTATTAAGCTGAATAGTAGTAATGTTGTTAGGATGATATCACAGACCAAGACCACTTAGGGCTCTCTATGCGAGCCAAGGATTGGGTGCTATTTGCATATATATCTCGTAGCATCCTGATTGTATTCCGTAGCAACAACATACAATACCAGTTTATTACAATCGGACCTTATATTACGGGTATACCCACCTAGTGAAACCAGCAAACGTTAAAGAAATACTGACTTTCGAAAATCTGTAGAGTACCTGAGCAGCCTTGTGTTTACTATATCTTGAAAATTAAATCACTATTACTTGGCAGCAAGTACAGTGAAACGTTACAAAGAGAATAAGTAATAGAAGCTATTTAGAATTGGTTCTGCTGCTACTAGCGACGATCATGCTAGTTAACTACTGACTCTAGGCGTAAGAGAAACTCCCTTCTTTGAAGTCAAGGATTGTATAGTCCTTGTTAATTGCTGTCTAATGCCGGCCACTATCCACCTAGTATATTTAGCTGTCTTTATATGCATCTCCTAACACGGCTTGTGATAGATACATAGTGTATGAATAATACCGAAGGCCTTTTAGAAACTCATAAGATACAGACAGCTCTTCTAAGAGACGGAGTCTAAAGCATAGCTCTCCTCGCCGAGCAATGAAACTGCCGTTTTGGCGCAAGAAGAGCGCCACGACTAGACCGTGAAACCCAGCTACTTTAGCTCGACCTCCGACGACTTCTTGTCCCTGATTTTCAATTGTCATCAACAACTCTCATCCTCATCTCTCGTTTTATCGGCCCTTTCCCTCCCGGTGAACACCTATCTGTACGTGTCTCTCTTTCACCCCTGAAACAAAGACAATGACGTTAGGAGTTCAGTAAGCTCGATTGCTCAACAAGAACGATGCAAACGACTGCGAGAACGGCGATGCTAGGCAACGAGAAAGAGGCATACAAGCACTGCTAGTTGATGTACTGGGCTCACATAGAGCTTCCCAGTCCTTGAGGATTGGTCATGAGCCAGATCTTTGTTGCTATTCCTTTCTGTAAAGCTTTTATATTCTTTACATGAGCATCGAATTAAGCAGTAAGCTCATGCAAGGTCGAGTGACATGCAGCAAGAGCTGTTGTCATTATATATCTTATGATTGCTAGCTTGCAGGCAATATAAGTTGGGATGGGAATTTGAGAAACTTGATGAAAAAGTCTTGTTTCTGCTTTCCTCTGCTTCTTATCACCATGCTTATTTCTTTTCTGTTCTCTTACTTTTTTCTCCTTCTCTGCTAGTACTAGCGCTGGCTGTACTGCTCGTGGTTGAAGTCATCCTATGTTCTTCTGAGCATGGATCTAGCCCATATAAATGAGCTACCTAGGCAATACAAGCAAACGTTAGCACTGGTAGACTTGTGGAGTTTTTACTCGAGATTGCTATTGAGTTGCTAGAGATGGTATATACGAGGAGAAATATCTCTTGATTAAGCTCATTTAGGCCCAGCATTGAGTCGGCGCACGAGGCTGCTGGCAAAATTTCTCCTTAGGTAGTTTTAGTGCTAAAGTTGCTTGTGTAATTGCTAGTGGCCAAGGTGAGAGATTGTTGTAGCAAGCGAGGCTTTACTCCAGTTGTTCTCACTTGAGTAGGATCATCACGGTTTGACCTTTATCGGCTCTGCTATAAATTGCTATCGATACAAACCACAGCTGTACTCTCAGCCTAGCAGGAATTCACCTGGGTGGTTCATTCTCGGTCTGAAATCCTTTTGTGCTGGATCTCGTATCTCACGCACCATCAACAACAAAACAACCAAGAACTGAGCTCAGAACGCCACGCTCTGAAGTCGATCTTTGGTTGTCATAACCACTTCCTTAAGGACAGCACGATCTCTGGTTCAGCTGTGCACTTGCATTTGTTCTTTTAAATTCCGCCAAAGCAATCCTCGTCTCGCGCAACAGACATACCTGTCAAAAGAGCTCACCCTCCAATCTCAGGTACGGTCTATCATACCTTTGTTCTCGAAACAAAGCTTAATTCCTTCTCTTCCATCGACAGCAGCACCGCATCACGAGGTCATAATGTCGATCCAAGGTGGAGTTAGCTTCAATTTCCCTGGGGGAGAGAAGGGCTTCAAATGCTTCTACTCGAGTTTGATCGTCCAAGCCGTCATTGCAATCCTGTTCTGGGGTGTCTGGATGACATTCATGGCCAGAGATGATAAGGCAAAGAAGGATGAGAAGTTCCGCCAGTACCAAATCATCACAGGAGAGATCCGCATCAACAGCCAGGGAGAGGAAATTCGGGCAGATGTCAACAACAATACAGTCAACCCGCCACGAGAAGCGTCCGTGAGCTCGCAATCCCGAACCACGTACAATCCGGACTTTCAATTCCCGCCCAGCCAAACCAGTCTTACACTCGACCAGCGTGATCTTGACCATCTCAAGGTTCTAGATCCCGGAATGTACGCACAATACCAGGCAAGTCTCGAACAGGATGTAGGTCTCTCCATGCAGAAGAGTAGCCGTGTCCAGTCGCCTCACCCCGGTGAGCAGATGTGTAAGTCTCCAATCCAAATTTCTTCAACATCACCAATTTTTTGGGAACATAAATTCTTGAGTTGCGGTAGTACCAGCGATTTCATGACGTTCTCATATGGACTATTGTTCTGATATTCTGATATTCTGATATTCTGATATTCTGATATTCTGATATTCTGATATTCTGATATTCTGACGTTCATCTCTTCTCGCCGTCATCCACTCTTTCATTCAGTCGTTGCGGCTGACCTGGCCAAGATGACTAAGCCCCAAGGGGTATGGCGCACCTTTGGGCCCCCGGTCAACTTCGTCACGTACAGTAGCAACCTCTTAGATCTTGACACAGTGCCATAGCTTCAAATTCTGAACACTCGAGTCGCACAACTGAACATCTTCAAGATTGCTAACTCTTTACTTCTCAAGACCTCGGCCCCTGATCTCGCATTTTCCGGATACAAATAACGAGCTCTATTCACCATGGATTTCTCTGATGCTTTGTGAGTTTCCTAGCTCGTGCGTGCAGCTCGGAAGCTTCACAGCAGCGCCTGCCATTGCGCCAATTCTCAGCACGCAGCCATATGCTAATGGATTTACAGTCGACTTGTCAACCTCGTTGTCGGTGGTTTGATGGTGTTGGGTGGACTTACTCAATTCTTCTGGTCTGGCTCGAATCTTCTGTAAGTGCCCATGCGACGCATTTGCGAGAGTATCTACTGAAACCCGCTTCCAGGCAGTCAATCATCATCGGATCCTATGTCATTGTATTTGGTCTTTGTAAGTCTGCCCGCGCTTCGGATTTTCAGGTCACAAAGCTAATGTTTTCTTGACAGGCACCGTGCTTCTTGGTATACTACCCCATTCCTTCTCCAGACCTCCCACCGCACCTCCCATGAGCCACCAACTAACAATACACTACAGAGTTCCAAATACCTCCCCAGGTATCACGATATGCGTCTTTCCTGTTTTCTTTCCTCGGACGAGGTGTTTGTAAGGCCCCCACCATTCCACGTTGACTATCCACGCGGCCACTAACAGGCAGCAGTCTATATCTTCATTGGCTCCATTTTGCTGCACAACCGTGTCCTACCCATCATTGCTGGTACCCTCATTGGATTTGTCGGAATCGCCTACGTTGCACTCGAGTTTATTCCGTCGATCGAGCCTCCACAAAACATGAGAGAAGCAGATGGAGGATGGGGCGCTGAACAAGTCTAACCGCCTGGTCACATTTTGAAGCGATCTTCTTCGAACCTCGGGATATCTGATAAATTCAACTGTCTCGATAAGCAAGTCATCTTCGATAGCTGCGCTGAAGCAGCCTACTTGCCAAGAGCGTCTCTATTTCAAGTTTATGTGTTTCATGTCTCCGTATAGCGATAGGCTCTCGTCATTTCCGCACGATTTCTTCCTCCAACAAGGATGTTTTCAGGAGCTGGGATTGAGAATAAGGCTTGATTTGCATGGCTGGATGGTCACAGTCCTTTTTTGTACCTTTATTGCATAAGCGTTTATGGTTTATGGTACGATAGAAGGGAAAACTGTACAGCAGGCTTCTCCTTTCACATGTAAAATAAGTCTGCAGATCAATACAAATATTAAACGAAAGGTCACTTGACTAGATGGTGACTATGGAGTATTTACTTGATTGTAGACAGCTTTCCAGGATTTAAGTAACACTTACTGAATGTAGGAACCGTACCATGAACTGGTCGAGTCTATCAGAGCCGGCGGAGCTGCGTATCGCCCTTTCGGAGTGCCGAAGAACAAATACGTAAAAGTCATCCAACGTCTCCAAGTTTCAGAGAGAAAGTTAATTTTGACAGGCATTCAAGCATTTCCGTTAAAGCATGGGGAGGGATCTAGGAGAGAGGGTTAGTGGAAAACATTCTAAGAAGGATAACCAAGGCCAACAAATAAGCTGCACAATGGCAAAGGTACATGGAGGTAGATGAGCAGGACCAGAAAGAAAAGCGGCGACCAACGAGATGGCATTGAGGATTTGTGGAAAGGAGTTTGGAAGTCTATTGCCCAGGTCAACTGGCGTAGGCTGGAGGACAGAAAATCATACAAACCTAACTAAACAGGAGTGCTTGGATTGTTGAGAACAGGAAGGTCGGCTGATGATGGTCGTTGGATATCTAGTGGTCGACAGAGGGTAGTCTTCAAGAAAAACTGACGATATGATATGAGGTACTTGGAAAGGAGGAGGCGGGTTTAGATGACGATGATATGTGGGTACGACAAGAGGTACAATGGTTCCCTCGGGCGAGCTCCTCGGGAGGCCGAGGAATTGCACCAAGACAAAGTACGAACCGACAGTTCGATACGAAAATGAGAGTTCCCGAGAACATGCATGAGGAAGCTTTACAGAGGTAGCATGCCGAACGCAGAAGAGAAAGGCTTGCCGATGGAACGAGAAACCGATGTTGTATCCCGAGATGTTCTGAGGATGGGATTGAAGAATGTAGCACATCTGCTAGCTGCGGAACGGACGATCGGAGGGTTTGTTTGATCTGATCCTTGGATTCGGGCAGAGAAATATGGTTGTAGCTTTGGATGATTCATACTTACGCATGATCACCTGGACTTTGGAGGTTGCGGGAGAACGGCAAGGATTGAAGCAACAATGATATTTCCGGCTCGAGGCCGAATACCGATGATGGGGAATAAAAGGGCTACAGTTCCCTATAATGGAAGCAGAGACGCAGGAGTCAGGTTATTTGAAGTAAGCATGGTCCAGAAAATATGCGAAGTCCCTGACTACCCATTTCAGAAATCCAATGCGACTCCTTGTCAAAAAAGAACTGCCTAAATGGCGGCAGCTCGAGCTAGTCCATACAAAACAATATGACGAACAGGCCGGGTGGACATCAATGTGCAGCGTACCGGGCTACGAACAATGATCGACCATCTGATACCGGTATCAGATTCTTAGAGAAAGCGAGCCTCTGACTTGTGATAGGATGGATAACAGAGTACAAGCAAGAGCAAGAGCAGAAGTTTGGCGATAAGCAAGCTAGAGGCGAGATGACAGCGGCACCTAAGGCAGTCGATATCAGTAAGTAGTTTGGTCTGAGGGAACCTGCAGAAAAGCTGTTGATCGATAGCAATTACTGCGCCGTACTCCGAGTTTCTAATCGAATCATCACGAGCCAGGGCTATTAAGTAAAACAAGGGGTTTGGTCACACAGCAGTACTGTTCTGTCATGTCGAGAGGTAGTATCTGTAGCCCTTGTGTGTCCGGATTGGCTATAGATTAAACTGATAGGATGCTGTGACTTCTACTGTAAGCCAAGGCTGCACAGTCCTAAACGCCGACAACCACCACATGTACTGGTTGAGATTGATCTTCCAACTACTGTCAGTATAAACACTTTCCTTGATTCTCAAGCGCA
This sequence comes from Pezicula neosporulosa, assembly GCA_009805495.1. Classification (NCBI taxonomy): domain Eukaryota; kingdom Fungi; phylum Ascomycota; class Leotiomycetes; order Helotiales; family Dermateaceae; genus Pezicula; species Pezicula neosporulosa. Next base: position 571,319 of record SELE01000036.1, read on the forward strand.
GGAGCACGAGGAAACCAATGGGTATATGTGCATCTTGGCAGGTTTGACGAGGGGAAATGTGGACCTCAAAAGACCCAATGCTTGGAACAACGCTGCCATACATGACCCCATACAGGTGCGCTTGGGAAAGATTAGGAGATATTGGATTCTTCCCCACAATGTGTCACCGTGTGGCCGTTACGGGGATCCGCACCAATGGTTTTCCAAGGAAGGTTCTGACGAATTAGTGAACATGTGCTGTTACTGTATTCTTTATCTTATGACTTTTGTATGGTACAACCTTTCATACTTTATTATCCTACTGTGTGGTCATCATTAATCTTTTGGAAGTTGTTGGTGGCTTTCTGATGGTCACGCTCTGGTCCCGTTGTACTACGAAGACTGACCGCAAGGAGCCAATCTCTTCCGGGCTCTCGAGAGTACTAGCTTTCAGATGAGTTTTTGGCTGCTACTCCATGCGGGGAGAATGCTTGATTCGGTTCTGGTTACAAATTCCTACTTGGGTTGAAGACGACGTGACCGGTTGAAGGGTCCACGCCGCAAGGTGGCGGTTGAAAAAAGGATTGTCGGAGCCCGTACAGGCCTGCTGATGACATCCCAAGTGGCTAGCCACAGTATCTGATTATCATATTACATCAGTTGTTCCAAGGTTGGGGTCACCGTGGTTGTGTAATGTTACACATATTGACAGCCCATCAGGCTCGCACTTACTTGAAGAAAAGGAAAAGAGGCCGAAGTCTTGCACAGCTTGTGATCTTTGTGGATGACAGGGGCTAAGCTGATGGCATCTTAATCTTATCATACCGGTCACTGATCTGCTCTCATGCACCGGGACGACGTGCGTAGAGTGTAATATTCCGCGGACCTTTTCATCCACCGCCACTTTACCACTATGCACTACTGGACAACAATCGTATAGCGGAATACCGGAAAATGGCCTTGGTTATATTCCCGAGGGCAGCAAAGTCACTACTCGACGTTGAGCTACGCGGGTCATAGGTCAGCTCGGCGTAAAGTGTGAGGCACACACTGCCTCTCGGGATCCAGCCGGAGAGAGACACCTGCATCCGCAGCGACTGGATAGGGAAATACAGGGGCCACGACATGCGAATGTGCCACACCTTGCGAGTCGGATGAATTGGTGGATGAATTATATATGACGACGGGTTTCGATGTATCGCAACCCATTCGACTTGTAATAAGGCCAGGACGCAAGGTGGTATAGGAATATAGGAACAAGCCAAAGTTCCGACAGGAACAGGAGCTGTCTCCGGGATGATTTGTCGGGTACTCCGTCCCTACCTACAACACTCAGCGCCTCGGTGCTCAGCAGGTAAATAACAATCCGTGTACGAGAGTAGTAGTGCAAGACAAGATGCTTCGTGTCGTGTCAACGTTGTGATCATCTTTGGTGTTGATACCGATAGTACCGTAGAGTACAGCCCTGTAAATTATCTGTGACCAGGAAGAGGCGTGCGCCGGCAGCGGGGAAGTGGGAGGGGCTTTAATCTGAGAATGAAGCAGTGACATTACAGTATGGTAAGAGTGCTGTGCTGTGCTGTGCTGTGCTGTGCTGTACAGGACTACTGAGGTGGTGATTTTGTCAGGAGGGGTGCGGTATCAATTGGTAATATGGAAGATCAGTATCGTAGGTACTGTACTTTCCCGTATCGGATTATTAATTATTGTACAGGACTTCGCACAGTACAGTACAGTACCGGTACAAGACAGTGTACAGTACAGTATAGCACGTATCGTATCTACCATTACCTTATCCTTACCTGATAAATTAGGTTAGGACGCTACCTCAGCACGCCGAGCGATATGATAACAGTTTCTGCCAGGATGTCATCGATCCAGCCGTTGATTGGGACTGTGCCCTCACTCGAAGCCATTCTGGGCCCTGTTGATTGGTCAGGCCGAACCGATGCCGGATACGATTCTCTGACCCCAGCAGGAAAACCGCTCGATCTGATCTACCAGAGTCGGGGTCACGAGCAAGCAGCCAATGACAGGCCCGGCATTGGTAAACCGATACTACTTTACGCTCCGGCGCCTGGACCTGGGTTCGCTCGGTGTGGTGGCCTGCCTCGCCTGCACCTTGAACCCCAGATAACTTGCATAATTTGGTTTCCAGCCGTAAAGCGAAACAAAGCAAAAGCGAAAGCAACCCAACAAGCCCTGACAAAAAAAAAACATCACCACCACCACCACAGAGACTGGGAGAGAAGAAAGAAAAGGACAAAAAGCAAACAAGAATCTCCTCCCCCACTTCACTCGACTCCTGTACATCTACAACTGATCCAAAAGTCTAAATCAAAACGCCAAGCGTCCACCAATCCTAACTCACTCAGTCTCTTACTTAGGCCACCGAACGACCAGGGGTGAAGGCAAATCTGACGTGACGGGAGAGTCAGTTTGCAGCATCGAGCAAGACGAGCCTCAGGAGTCATGTCATAACATCCATTGCATCCCGCTGGTTTCCCTTGAGTTGAGGTTACGTTGAGTGCGAGCTGGAGGAGGGAGAGGAAGCCTAGGACAGATTCACAGAGTCGTGGAAGTTGTCGTGGGGAGACACAGGAGCCAGCCAGCATATCACACCATCAGGCACCTCTCCACGTGTGTATCCGGCCCTCAACATCAAAATCCGCCACGCCACCGAAGAAAGAAGCCAGAGCAGCGGTCAGAGGGCCAGCGTTGTGTGTGTGTGTTCGTGTGTGTGTGTGTTACCTACTTGTACGTGGCTATCTTCGGTACCTGTTTTCTTGTAAGCAGCTCCGAGCACCACCCATCGTCAACCGAATTGCCATCATCATTAAATCACCAGATCACCTGATTCACCCTCAATACCGTCGACTCAACATTGCTGATACTGCTTGTTCTCTAAGCAGCAATCCAATTTCCATCTTCGAGAGAGCACACCTCACCGCTCTATCTATGTGCACTGCGCTTCAGAGCACCCCTGTTGCGGTCATGTCGGATCACCAACCTGCTGGCCAGACCAAAAATGGTCTCTCGCAACAACAGAAAGACCAATCCCACAACGGGACTTCTCTGTCAAGACAATTCCGGCCTTCACAAGACCCATCAAGACAGGAGCTTGAAATTGCACAGCACTTGGTAGGCCATGCTCACGGGAGGCAAGAAAGATCTCAGGCTCAAGAGGACTCGAGCAAAACTGATAGCCCGTCTCCTTACGGCCATCATAGCCCTACAGAAAGAACTGTCTCTTCCGACAACACCGGTCATTTAATTCCGGGGTCACCTTCGGCGGAAAGTGACTCTCGAGACAACTCGTACGCACCGGCCCAAACTGACTCGGTGCCAAGCGGCCAAGTCTGCAGGTACGTTATACTAGACTGTGCTATAGGACATAACGCTAATTATCAACAGTAATTGCGGGACCACCAGAACTCCTCTATGGCGGCGCTCTCCCCAAGGTGCAACTATTTGCAATGCCTGCGGCCTGTATCTGAAGGCTCGCAATGCACAACGGCCTACTAACTTAAAGAAAGCACCGTCTACAACATCCACAGGACAGGATGCGTCTGACCAAAGAGCTTCTCCAGCGAGATCTGGACCTAATCATCAGACAGCTACCGGAGCAACTTATGTTGCAGCCGACCAAAGCACTGGTTCATGCCCTGGAGGAGGACGCTGCAATGGTACTGGCGGTGCGGAAGGTTGCGGTGGTTGCCCTGCATTCAACAATAGAGTAGCCAAGAGCGCAAATTTTAGTGTTACCCAGGATAGACAACTCACATCGACGCCTCAACCTCAGAATGACCAAGCTAGCGATGCGCCATCTCCAATCGATGTCGCGCTGCTTTGCAAATACAGTCTCAAAGCACAACTGTCGTTGTGGCATGTCAGAATTGTGGTACTACAATCACTCCTCTATGGCGTAGAGACGAAAGCGGCCACACGATCTGCAATGCTTGTGGTATGTTTTATTGCCTAGCACTCAAAATTTAGGTATACTAACTTGCCTTGCCAAGGTCTATACTATAAGCTTCATGGTGTCCATCGTCCTGTAACAATGAAAAAGTCGGTTTATCAAACGGCGAAAGCGAGTCGTGCCAGCATCGATACAAGGCGCGTCAGGTTCCTCTACTATGGATGTAGCAAGTAGCTCAATGGGCTCACCAGAATCCGACCAGCCGTCACCACCACCAGAACCCTCTTTGAAGCCTCTTCAACCAAAAGGAAGCACCAATCCAGACGGTTCTATAAACCTGGGTTTCCGAATTCGCAGCGAACAAGGACGCACGCTTCTTCCTGAACCAACTTCAACAATGCGCAGTCAAACGGGCCAGCAGCAACTACCTCCCGCTTCTGACTTAACAGCATACGCATCCGGCTCGAGTTCCCACCACCAACAACACCATGATCACCACGAATCATCACTAAATAATGAAAACCGCCTTCCGCCTATAGCTACCTACCCTTCGCCTGATATCCAACATCGGCCCTCCTTATCTCCCAACTCCTTCCTCTCCCCCTCGCGAAAGCGCTCTTTCTCGGCTACCGAAAATGAACCCCAACAATCGAATACACTTCCTCCTTTCTCCAGCCAACAAAGCCAGAGCCACGAGGCAAACCCCAAACGCCTTTCCTCCATAAAATCAATCCTCAATCCAAACTCCTCCGAAACCGAAGAACGAGACCTAGACCCGAGTCTAAGGAGAAACCAAGCAAGTCCAAGTGTTGGTAGTAATAGTAGCGATAGCGAGCGAGCAAAAGCAGAACGAAGGGAGATGTTGAAACGCGAGGCGGAGGGAATGAGGGAAGCATTAAGAGCGAAGGAGAGAGAGCTGGAGGAATTGGGAGGCACTTGGAGCTGACACTAGGGTGTACAGATAATGATGGGATGATTATATCTAGGTGTTTTGCGTGGTCTAATCTCTGAATTTAAGCAAAAGTCATGGACGGCAACGGCAGGTTTAGGAACGGAAAGGAAAGGCATGGCGTTTTATAAGCTTGCAATAAGGAATATGGGAAGAATGGTAGTAGATGGGCCATGCCTGGTGTTATTCTTGGGGATTAGCGCTAAGTGTTATTTGGGATCTCCGGTACTTGAAAGTCTGCATTATATATGTATATATCGTACCAATCCGACTCAATCCCCATAATGTATAATGACTTGCTTACATGGAGTGTTCCTGGCAATGGACAGTATCCAGATGTTGAAATTCTAAAGGCGGAAAAGAGGGCTGACGTATATGCCCTTGAACTGGATGTAAAAGCACCCCAGAAATTAATCACTGAAGTCTATAGTTGAACCAATGAATATATCCATCCTTCTGTGGCCTCAACCGTGATTTTAGCGAAGGCGAAACAGGTATTTAACAGAAATCCACACTAGAATTTTGCAATATTTTTGAATCTAGAAGACTATGCTAACATCAGGTTCAGGGATGAGTTTCATTCAGCATCGCAGCTGCTATAGACTATTACTAAAGAGCTAGTTCTCTGATTAAATAATTCAAATGTACACACTAGCTCGCTACTGTAAATTAGCGACGATACTACATTGACTTTATTACAGTTTGCATACTTGAATATTTACTGAGAAGAAAAAAGGTACTGGGGTCAGAGCAACGGCAGTAAATTCTTTGTGACTACAATAATCTAAGAATGCTCTAATACCTTTGTTCTATTATAAAATTGAAGTCGAAATATCTAGCCCGCCTAGTAGCTAAAATTCCTGGAAAGTATCTCAGAAAGAAAAGTTATATTAACACCATCTACTTCTCTTAAGAAGATACTTCTATATTATTCCAAGCTTGCAATGCACTCTAAGTCGATTGAGCGCGTGAGTAAAATTTGAAAATTTAGTAGTTAAGGTAGGTAAGTTAAAAGGTGGAAATTTAAGCGAGCAAAACAACCACCCTTTATCAACCCTATTAGCGTATCTGCTAAACAAAACAAACAAACAGATTGTGGTCAAGCTGTAGAAGATTATCGACTCCGCAACTTGAATTCGTTACTAACAATTCTCAGCCCTCTACTGTTAGCCAAAAATTTGGGTCGACAACTACAACAACTACTACACAACTACTACACCGCCAACCAATACTACACGACAAATACCACCGCCAATGATTCTCGACACTACGCCCACTGCAATATTCACGCCAAAAATTCTACCCAGCAACAACAGCCTTTACGACAATTCAGCAACTGCAACAAAATACCCGAATACACACAAACAGCAACACCAAGTACCACACCAAGTACCTACCTACTACTCAACAACTAAAACTACTACTACGAACACCAAAAACTCTTAGATAGAACCACACCCCCAAAATTTGATTTCAGAAAGAAGGTCAGAAAGAACGAGTCAATCTCGCAACACAAAAGAAGAAAAAAAAAAGGAAAAAAAAGACCCAAACTTCCATAGATCCGAACACCTCTACCCTCAGCCTCCCCTTACCCCACCCAGTCTTGTAACATAGATAGAGAGTTAGCTACCTACTAACCCCAATAGTACATACATACTTATGGTACATAGTGGAGGATCTACCTAGCTAGCTCAAACGCAGTATTAGACGGGGAACCTTGGTACGCCCGTTTCGGCGGAGTACTGGTTCAAAACGACCTGCTTCTGCGAGCACACGAGTGGAGAACGCCTACGGGGTAAGTACAACCTTCCTCCCCTCCTCTGAACTAATATGATCTGAAACAGCTTGACCACAATCACACACAATCTTCTTTTTTTCACACTTTTTTTTCTCTCTCTCTCGTTTTCCCCCTCTCTCGCTTACTGCATGCTCGCTTGCTTCTGGCTGTCTATTGTTCCTAACGTGTTAGTGAACTTTTTTTTCTTTTTCTCTCTCTTTCCTTGAGTAGATGCTGTTTTTGTAAATAAATCAATGTAATGTTTTCAGCTTCAGATTAAGAACCACGCAGGGGACTTGGCTTGATAGTCAACTATGTACAAAGAGAGGTAGCTATTTATTTATTTTTCTGCCAAATGTGAAAGTGCTCTTAACAACCGAACATGCGACCATGCATGCGCAGCCAGTCCTAATCAAGAAATGGGAAGTATTCAACAGGTGTGAAACATCAATAATCAAAGGAAACTACCCCAATGGCTCTAGTTCTAAAGGAGCATTTTATCCCATTTTCCAATCTAACGCCAACGCCATTGCCAAACTCGCCTCACAATCATATGCTCTTATGGCTGTGCCGAAATCTTCTCAGAAAATCATCTCTCTTCGTGTAGACGCCGCCACCGCAGTCCCCGAACTTTGATTGACATCCGCTGCCGCAGTACTCCGTAGAGTTACCACACCAACCAGCAGAAGAACAACAGTTCCCAAATGTGCTACCCAAGCACGTGTTTCCTGAACTTCCTCCACAGGTTGCGTCCTGTGAGATGCTGCTGCTGGCCCCTGGTGATGCCGAAGATGATGTAGAAGCCACCGCGGAAGATGTTGCTGTAGTGGGCGAGTCTGATACTAGCGTTGATTCTGGTGTAGGTGCTGTGGTCGATGCTGCTGGGATGGAGGCATAGGTCGAAATAGGTGGGTTGAGATCGGCACCCATACTTGGAGGGCCGGTGTAATTACCTGCATTGCAAGCATCCACAATACCGCGACATTTGGCTTCCCAGAGTTTACAATTCTTGCTTCCGGTCGGTGGGGCAGTACCATAGCAAGTTGTGCACTGAGCCCAGCATGCTTTGCTTCCCTAATATATCGTCAGCTATTATGATTTACAAGAGGTTTGTTTAAAACCACCTCGAGCACACTTACATTCCAGCAACCATCCTGTGTAGAGTACGAGTCAAGCTCTATTCCCCACCAGTTTGCATTTGTCAATATGGCATTTTGTGGCAGGAGTCCTTCGTTTTGTATCTTTGTGGGATCATTGTTGCTAGATAAAAGCTTCACGTTGCTCTCTTCAGCCGATGCACTTGTGTAAACCGCAGGACCAAAGTCGGGATAAGGGAACTTTGGAGACCAGACATTGAAGAGGACCGAGGGATTGCTGATATTGACGTATCCGGGAATACTGACAGTGTCTTGTGGAATGGAGGCAGCTGTCGAGTTGAGGAATATTTGAGCGCAACCAATGTAGAACTGGGGATTTGGAGGCGTCTTGTCAGCTTGGTGAAGAGCAAGTACTTCTGGTCGAACGAGATAGTATCCGCCAGCTAGATCGCTTGGTACGTCGACGGAAATAAAGCCGCCGTTTTGAATCAGTTTTTCAGTGCACCATTGTGAAGTCGTTGAATCGTAAGTTTCCTCCCAAATCTTGAACCAGCCGTCTCCAACAGCAGTGTCGTTTATCGCTGAATCTACTGCCTTCATGTAGACAGCGCATGGACCAAGGTGAGAAGGGTCAATAGCCTGGTTGGGAACTTGGGATCCGTCAGCCCATTCGCGGAACATGAAGCTAAGCTTTGAGGATTGGTCGACGGGACAAACACGAGCAACTCCAGCTGTGCCATCATAACCTGTCACATAGATTAGTATTAGATAGTTTGCTATGAGCCAATGAGCAGTATGGAGAATATACCACACTGCAACGAATTAGTACTATGTTTTTCTCAAAGAGGAGGAGTAAGAGCCTTGAGACATGCTCTCGGAGTCGTGAGACAGTGTTTCAAGGGATTGAGAACAAAGAGATATGTTGCTTACGGCCATGTCACTGCTAACAAGATCATTAATAGGGCTGGTAGCATTGCTTGGAGTCATTGGCATTCGAACGCAGGTTCCATCGCCCTGATCAATGTCGTTGACAAAGAACGTAGTGAAGATAGTATGCCCAGCAACTGCTTGAGCTGCCACCAGGCTGAGCGCGAAGGAGAATATCTTCATACTTTGAATTTGCGAGTGAGATGGACTTTCTAAGCCAAGGTGGGCAAGATAGATAGGGTTGAGTAATGATCGATTAGGAAGGACAGAAATCAGCACGAGTGAGGGGATTTTGTATCTTTATTTGTAAGGAGCGTGGTGGTTCTGCTGTGCGTGAATGTGTGCGTCTTAGTGAATGGAGCGGATGAGGTTACCAGCCAGAACAATGGCACCTGCCCGTGAATAACTTTCGCAAGGCAAAGAAAACAAAACGAAAACAGTAGAGGATGAGAGGATTCAGAGAACAATCAGCAAAGACAAAGGCAAAGGGGGACTGCTAGTTATAGAGAATATGACATCCCTTTGCTGGAAGCCATTGGCTTCACTTTTAACATGACGCTACTGTGAGTTTGAACATTCTGACAAGCCCTGAAGACGTTGTTGAATGGAATCAGCACTTCGGAGCGCCAATGACTACTTGGAATTGGGGGTAGTAGCAGCCGACTCCCGTTTATTACATAGCACCGAAGCCAGCCTGAGACGGGGTGTGAGGGAACGCCAATACAAAAGACTCGGTTGAAATGTTTTGAAGCGCTCTTCTCGGGTCATTTGAGTTCAAATTTAAGTATGCAGGGAGACGCTCGTAGCCGCCAACGAATCGTGTCGGATTTACCATGGTTTCTCGTTTGTAGCCAAGAGTAGCAAAGCTCCGTCCAGTCCCAATCAAAACGTTCCCGTCGTCTTTAGGTTGGACCGTATACGAGACATCTTTCCTTTTTCTTCACGCTTCGTTTCATCTTTTAAGCGCTGCCAAACAAGCGCTGCCACCCGACCATTTTGCGCTACCTCACACGTGATTAGATGCCAAGGGCCTCCGCTGAGGAAAAGAGAGGAGATTCATTAAGATGAAGTACATAATCCCCTACAATACTCCATTCTACCGTTATGCAAAGTATATTCCGGCACCTCCAGCACTTTCGCTATGCTTGACTTTTTTATACACATATGATACATTTCCTTGCGTCCGTTATTCCATTCGTAAATTTACTCGTTGATCTTGGCAAGGATACTTGAAGAAGAGTTAATTTTTTTGCATCTGTTTGGTTCGTGGGGAACAGGAAACTTACTCGTGATCTCTAAAAAGAGAGTATTCCTCATCTCCAACCTTGACTGGTGATCCGCCGTACTGCAAATAACAATTAGCAAAAGCTCTTCCGCTGTTGACCATCCTATATCCATCTATTCGATCGATTGCAATTCAGAAATTGTTGCTCTCCTTTCCCAAGTATCCGTACAACCCTTCAAAGCCGAAAGCTCCAACCCACAACAGTGACCCGTACTCAAGGAATGCTCTCAACTCACCTGAGGAATCAAGACTCTATCTCCAACAGCAACACTAGGAGAAACTCTCTTCCCATCCTTGTCCACTCCACCAGGTCCAACGGCCAACACCCTCGCCTCGTTCAACTCCTTGACACTTGACTCAGGCAAGAAGATGCCTCCTGCTGTCTTCGTCTCGGCCTTGATGCGTTGCACAAGGATGCGGTCGAGAAGAGGTGCGAGAGACTTGATGGACTTGAGCGCGGTAGTCTAATGGGTAGTCAGTCGACGAATTCCATAAGAAAAGGACTTTTTTGATATGAACACGAATTGAGCCAATTCAGTTCGGGATCTGTCCAAACCAAGGTATAAATACAGCAAGTACTTACCATTTTGAAAGAACTTAAAGGGTCTTTGGAGTTTGTGGAAGTGTTTGGTTTGTTGTATAGAATTTGTAGAGTTGAACTGTGTAAGATGAGGATGTCGAAGTTCTACAAAGCTTCTAAGAAATTCTAAGCTCCCTGAGCCTCGACCCCCGAGCCGGATTTTAACCGAAGGCTGTGGGTATAATCACGTGCCAGAAATCATTCTTGAACCAGGAACTGGTGCCAGGTCCCTTTCGTGCCTAGAATCCTAGATACCCTGGTACTTTAGGAGAGTACACACTATTTAATATTTAAATCTGGGTACGAAAAGTACTGTACAGTCGTACATGACTGTAATTTTATTGACAATAACAACAAGCTAGCTATTTAGTGGTAAACAACGCCGGAGAGCGCCTAGTATCGCAATCCATCTACAATCCGGCTCCGGCAGGTTATACAATCTACTGTTGTGTTCCATCTGCCACTACATCCTTTCTATGAGTAGAAGTATGATATCCCATTGCAGAACACCTCCTAATCCGAAACACCGTCATCCATAATGCAATCCGTCGCCTATACACGCCAATGACCTATGCTCCAATTAATAAATCCTAGCCTACTTTCTCTCCGGCTTCTTCTCAGGCTTCTTCTCTGTTTCGTGGGGAGGCTCAAGTGTATGCGTGTGTCCTGGGGCTCTGATGACTTTTCCGCCCTCTTCCTCTCGACATATGTTGGTTTCCCTGACCCATTCGTCTGCTAAAATTTCATCCATTGTGGCTCTCTTCCTCGGGTCTAATTCAAGCATACGTCCTATTATGTGTCTGCTCTCCCGTGGAAGTAACCTCAACAATCGCCATGGTCCTTTGATCGTCTCAGATTTCTTCTCCGGAACTTCCGAAGTCGACCCATTCTTTGAGTTGGCTTGAGTTGGGGCTTTTGGCGTAGTTCCGTCAGTATTTGGCGACGTTTGCTTAGAAACTGGTGCAGAGCTCGGCGCCGTATCTCGGGCCGAAGTCGACACGTCATTACTATGAGAATGTGAGGGGTCGTCAGATAATCTTCTCATATCGGAGCCGGGCGATGGAGGTGATGCAAAGAGTTTAAACGAGTTGTCCGTCATTCGTGGTAGCTTCCACGGGAAGCGTCTAAGGGACATGCAGCAATATATAATGGCAAGAGACCATATATCAGCAGGCTGAGGGTCGTATTTCCTCTCGTCATAAACTTCCGGAGCCAGATAAGGGTCGGAGCCAACGATACCTGGGAGACGTTAGATAATTTGATATTATGAAGTATAGAGTAATACGTACCGCTTGCAAGAGTGACGCCGTTTTCGAATGGATACTGGAAAACACTGGCACTACCAAAGTCAATGATTTTCATGATTCCATGCTCATTCATTGACAACAACGTTGTCGAGCTTTAAATCCCGGTGGGCCAAGCCCATGCTGTGTAGATAAGTTACACCACTCAAAATTTGTAGAAAAGAACAGCTGATCTCTGCTTTTGACATTTTCCCCGTCATGACAATGGCAAATAGGTCATAAGGTGCATATTCCATGACTTCGTACCATCTCCCTTTCTCCTGTACGATATCCATAGTTTCGATAATGTTACCATGGTGTAGGGTAGATCCTACACAGAATTCGGCAGTGACCTTCTTGTTGTACTCTTTCTCAGATTCGTACGAATGCCTGGGTCGGAACTCCTTAACAGCGAACATAGTTCCATCGCCTGGTCGTTTCATTAACTTTACTGAGCCACCTGCCCCAGCTCCGAGAACTTTCCCGAACTTTCCATATTTGGATGTTAAGCCATGGTCCTCGCCAAAGGGAAGTTGTGTGACGCTTTTGTGATGAGGAGGCGTCCTTGTTCCTGACTTTGAGGACGGTGTTGGAGATGCAGCTCGTTTTGCTTTGTGGTGCCCACCAAACTTGAGGAACCTCTTCAATTCCGACATGGATCCGTGAGGTTTTTGAAGACTCGAAGAGCTATCATCGTGTAGATGTGACATGTGGTCCTTCTTGCCAACGCTTAGCAGACTGGAATTTCGCTTCTCACTACGAGATGATCGAGGAAGATCGGCCGATGACGAGGTTGGTGATGGGCGCTTTGCACCAAGAGCACTAAATTTAAATCGAGGGTCGATAGTATCCAGATTTTTAGACTGAGGAGCTCGCTTATGAGCAGCATATGGATCATTAGCATCCCCGGCGGGTGTAAAAGGTCTGGTGTATATCGACCGGGTAGGACTCGGTTCTCGAGAGGTGGGCACTGAGTCACCAGGTCCAATCGAGAATGGGCCGTGATGCTTGGGTATAGCTTCGGCTGATTCACCAGATCGACTAGTTGGTCTGGTTGTTACTTGACCAGATGAAGGCGGGCGAGAAGATTCGTATGTTGTTGAAGGAGAGGCGCCGATCGTAGGAGGAGATATCTGTGGGGTTATCTCTTTTGGCTCAACGTCTGGTTCTCTCTCAAGCGGTGCTCCTACACTCTTGGTTCCACCATCAACAGTATCCCGCGATCGCGTCGCTGCTGGGGTAATTGGCGGTGAGTGCATAGAGGTTGGTCGGGGGCTCTGATGAGGTGACGGTCTCCCAGAAGAGCTCTGGGTGTTATACCGACTTGGTTCGCGCGATCCGTCTTCGTTTGAAGGTACCTAAGAGCGAATAGTAAGTCAATTGCTTCCAACTAATATTGCCTTGTGAAGATGGGGTTGCCGAGTAGCATCATGTGTGTAGATGGATGGGGAATGACTCTTGAAGAGCTACAGCCCACTTGATTCCATGCCTCCCCTTATAACATGTTTACTGTGTAGACTTGAGATAGAGCATCTGCTGAACAGCCTCGAGCAACACAAGGACGGAATTTGCGGATGTAAGAGTCAACATACCCTTGAAACTGGTAAAGAGACAGGCTCAAAGGCAAAATGGCTCATTCGACGTTCTTGAAGATGTGTCCCCCCCAATGTCTTCGACAATTGTCGTAAGTCTTCTTGATCCGCGCCGGATATCTGCGGCTGGGATGGTCCTGAATCGAGAGTTTCGAGGCTTTTCTCAGGTTCTATTTCTTCGTTCACAGAGGCGAATCGAACAGTGGGAGATGCAGCAATATCTTTCTGGTCCTGAATGTCAGAGAGTGTGTTGTTCCCGGCGCCTGCAGAGACATTGTTTTGTTAGTCCATGTAAGTAGGTATGCTTATAAAGAAGGGATGCTGGGATATGACGGAATAACTGGGTTAACGAGACGAGACGACTAATCTTTTCCAACGTACCAATCGGCCCACCCTCATGCTTTGATTCTTGCTCAGCCATTTTGCATATGCTTGTGCAAGAAGAAGAGTTTCGTGTAGACACTAAGCCGGAGAATATCCTATGAGGTGTTGACTGAGGGGGGAGCTCAGAGACAGAATTTTGAGTAGCTAGTGGGGCGGCTTTGGCGGGACGACGCTGGACCGAATACAGAGGGATACGGAGATGCGGAATAGGTTGATGCTTGATAAGGGAAATGGTATGGTATGGATGGTACAGATGGGTGTCTAGGTAGCAGGCCAGCCGATAATGCCAATAATGCCAATCGATATAGGAGAGCAATTAAAGATGGCAGTAGTACAACAGCACTGCGTTGTCCTGCACCATGCGAAGGAGATATGTTTGTTCAAGGTTGATGGATGCCCTGGGCGGGACTTTCGAAGTTCGTGCGGTCCTTCCCCTAGGGAAGGTGGGTATGTTGTTTGGGTGCGCGAGGCGCGAGGAAGAAGAATCAGGAATGACGGCTTCCTGATACATAGACGCTGCTCAAAATGATATTTTGAGACAAGGCACGTGAATTCTGCCGGTGTCGTCAAGGCGACTTTTTGAGTAGCTAACAGTCTCGATACTGTAGGTATGAGTAACTCAGTTGATTTCGTGACTTGTTCAGTCTCGCTTGGCTTAGACAACTTACTGAGTTGGAATAATCGTCGGTACCAATTCACTCTTTAGGATGGCATGAGCAACTTACTTGGCTTAAGTCCCAGCATACCTTATACGGCGGTGAGCTCAAAGAAGCTACAAATACCATGGGCGGCGTCACATATCAATTACAGCACCGTACACATATCAAGAGCCCAATGACGAGGAGCTGTGCGATTGCCGGCAAAGGCGTAATCCACTCATCGAACTTCTAGAACGAGGAACGAGGAATCCGAAGAGGCGAGCGGCGGTCCAACGGCCAGAAGCCACCATCTCAAGAAATATTCCTGGATTTCGCGGAAAGGATGCTCCTGACTCTTGTTTATGACTTGACTCGCAGCCGTTTTTTTGTTCAAAACCTTTACAGAGAATTTTCAACTTACAGTACGTAGGTCGTTGTAGGCCCGATTACGCGACTGGCGGAGTTGAGTGAGTGGAAGGCCGGAGTAAATCTGGAGCACGGCATTATCAGACGGATACGAAAGTATGATAACGGCAACGGCTTACAGGCTACCGGTATGGCATTTCTCCCTGCTGTCAATTATGGTTCATGTTTCCCTCGCTCTTGTTCCTTCTGTCACAGAAAATATCCTTTCTCCTCACTGGGGTAACATGCCGAGCCTACCCATTGATTTGGATGGCGAGTAGCAAGATCAGATGGGGATGTCAAAGCAACGGCCCGGCTATGAACGAATCCAACGGCGGCGCGCTGCACAACATCTAGTACCTGTACGTTCCACAAACTCTCTTCAACAGACAACTGGAGAGAGGAATTTAGCGAACTCTACCAACCTAGACCTAGACTCAAGCCTCAAACCGAACTGCCATTGGGACTTCGACACTACACCCACAAGTTGTGCCGCTTCAGCAGATAGTAATACCCAATGCACCATACTCATAATTAGCACTCCTTATTCTTGATACAATACAGATTCTCATATCTTTACAACAGAGCCAATCCACCTCTCCTGATCAGATTCCAATGTGAACCGTCCTAATCCCAACGCCGGCGCAATGTCGAAAGACAAATTTTGATACAATCCACCCCTTTTTGGAGTCCTAAGGTACCACAGTCACGCCCACAGTCTTTGCTTGGGCAATGACAGTCTTGCAAAGTCCCTCCAAGGACAGACCAGACAGCCGTAGTTCTGATTGCTTGATCTTTGCAATTTCGTATACGTGTTTCAGGCTGATTGTTCCTACACTTTCCTTCCCAGGATTCATGGCTCCTCTTAGTTTCCCTTTGCGAAGCTGCACCCCCGCCGCAGTGAGGAGGAGATAAGATGTTGATGGTGTGCGGAGTTCAAAATGGAAGGATCTGTCGGGTCGTACAGTGACTCTTGCTGGTATCGGTATGCCAGTTGTCATATGTGCTGTTCTTGCATTGAATTCCTACGAACTGGTCAGCGAGCTCGTTGCGAAAATCGGTGTTGTATCCAATCTGTCTTGACTCGGGAAAGCTTAGAGCCGCAGTGCCTCTTCTGAAGTGCTCAAGTGAGATGTCCGTACCTTGCAAAAGTCCATTGACTTTACACCTTTACTTCCGAGCGCAGGTCCTACTGGCGGACTAGGGCTTGCCTGACCGGCACCCACAATCAGCTTCACAATCTGGTCTGTTGCCGCTCTTGCTTTTCGACATGTTGGCTGGGCTGGGTGTAGAGCTGAGGATGGCTGTATGAAGCCGGCCAAATATTTTGACGATCGAGTCTTTGCTGCCTGGTATATAAGGCGTTAATACCAGGGGTCGTCAGCGAAAACAGCCAATTCTCGTGCTCGCATTCGATAACACTTGCATTACGAATTTGATACCGGACATTTATATATTATAAATAGGCTGATATGCAATACGCATAATGTTTACTACCCTCCATCGTTGCAGCGGATCCCTGACGATGCTCAACATGGTGTCTTTACTCAGGGATACTGACGTAGCAAGGCTAAGAAGGTAGCAGCTGCACCAGAGGGCGGTGGGGTGTGAGAGGCGGTCTCTCGCATTTTACCAGACAGAATTTGTACCAAATCTTGATCAACTCTACCTATTTTTCTTTAACAAGATCCACCTACATACACTCTTTCAAGATGATGAACTGGGCTAAACAAACGTAAGAATCCTACCTGCAGTTACACCAAGTTCATATGGTAGCTGGACCTAACATGATCATCGACGACAAAGGCTTGCCAATGTAGCAGGCACTCAGGAACCAATCTATGGCCCTTCAGCCATCCAGTCTGTAGCAGAGCAAGCCAAAACGACCCCGTACACCGAGCTCACAAAGAAGGACTTGAAATGGGCTGCTATGGATTCAACAAGTGTGGAGACGCAGAGCTTCTACCTGATGGCGGATAGCGGCCATATTGCTTTGGCTCAGGTTATCTACAGCAACGTTGCGTAGGTCTCGCGGAATTTTACATATCGATCCTTGCTGATAAAACATAAGTGGTCTTCGAACAACTTGCCAATTCAATACTAAAATATTCTATCCCGGTGCTTCCAAGCCCAACCTGTGGTCGTCAGACCAGCTATCAAACATTGAATTTAGCGAGGACAAGACCAATTTTTACGCTGAGAATTGTGCTCTTGAGCTTTCTGAAGATGGGACCTCCTACTCGATCAAATCTATGACGAACGAAGCATCTATCGTCAACATCACCGTAACACGAACAGCCCCGGGTTTCCAGGTTGGCAAGGATGGGAAGACATACTATGGCACTGATCCTAAGCAGCCATGGGGATCGATGAGGCATGCCTTTTGGCCAAGGAATACTGTCGAGGGTTCAATTGTGACTAAGGATGGACCGATTGATTTCAAAGGAAAAGCACTTTTCGTACATGCTCTCCAAGGCATGAAGCCCCATCACGCAGCAGCAAAATGGAGTTTTGTCGATTTTCAAAGCCCAACTTTCTCCGCCATTATGATGGAATATACTACTACGCCTGCCTCCTACGGAACTACAGTTGTTAATGTAGGCGGTCTTGCTAGAGACGGGGAGATCATCTGTGCTGGTTCATCAAACTCGGCAACCCATGTTAGCGTAAAGCCTGACCCAGATAACGACTGGCCAATGCCGCAAACTGTCAAGTTTGCCTGGAGTGGTGCAACTAAGGATGGCAAGCCAGTGGAGGCCTATATCGAAGGTTCTTTGGAGGAGAATCTTGATAGGGTGGACGTCATGGCAGAGGTTCCTGGCTTTGTGAAGAACATTGTTTCAGCAGCAGCTGGTACGAAGCCATACATTTACCAAGTAAGCTCTTCTTAATTCATATCAGGTCAAAGAAAGCTGACAAAAAGTTTAGTACTCCCCAAGCAAAATCCCAGTGTCATTGAAGATCAAAATTGGAGATGATGAAACTACAGAACAGGGAGTTCTGTTTAGTGAGGCAACTTTTATATCTGCATGATCTGCATAGCTCGCTTTGTTGGCATGGGTTTCGATATGGCGTTGAGTGGACGATTTGTCACTCGCTTGGGTATTAGAGTCGGCAAACTGTTTTTGACCTCTAGATTAGCACTAATGGAGTCTTTTGATAAGATTTGAGTCACTTTCATGATCCTCGAACCATAACCTCACTATCTTGATATTGTGCTACATACCTAATTTTGAGTTTGGGCACACGCTTTCACCTTTGAATCGTGCGTGGTTGCTTCCTACAACCCTGCCTCGCCTGCTGCCTGCTCAATTGCTTTCTCGCCAAGCCGTGACGCGCTTCTAAGACCTCAGCCTCTTATCGCGTTCCTTTCCCCTCCAAACCTAACTCTACAAACAACACTACCTTCAAAACACGAACTATGCCTCCGCACAGCACTCCAGGACGCAGGGCTATGGGTGGTGCATTCCCAACCCGTCCCAGCTCCGGGGGCGGAAGTGCCAGACCAACATTGAGTGGAAAAGGTGTTATTGGCTCAGGAGGGAAGGGTAGAGGAGTTGGAGGACGGGGAGTCGGTGTTAACAGAATGAAGAGGCAGAGAAAGCTCCTGAAAGTGCGTATCAGCCTCTGGTCTCTAAGAAGTATCCGAACCTATGAAGTAATATTGACTTGAGATCTACCCATAGGATACTATACAGGGCATCACAAAGGGAGACATAAGGTACGAAATTACACTTGCTATTCAATCCTCCTATAGCGCTAGCGCATCGACTATGCGATTCTTTTGCAATTCAATCACTAATACATTAACTCCATAGACGAATGGCGAGACGTGGGGGTGTAAAGCGCATTAGCGCAATGATCTATTCGGACATGAGAGAAGCTATGAAGGCACATCTTGAAAAGGCAAGAGCTCAGTTTGAAACCCGTTGCACCCGGATCGAGTTGTAACTTGAACTACTTTGTACTCGTATTACTGCTGTATTTCCTGCTAACTTTACCAGATCCTTCGGGATGTTGCTTACATAGTCGAGTACCAAGCTCGTAAAACGGTAACAGTCACGGATGTAATTATGCCTTTCTAACCCAAATCAATGTTATTTACCATCTAACATCCAACACAGGTCATATTTGTTTTGAAGAAGCAAGGACGCCCGATTTATGGGTTCGACCCCGATAGCCATACCCCTGGCCGTTACGCTAAGAGAGTCTCATAAGAGGAATTGATTGTATTGTACACTGCGGCTATGAGAAATTGATGATTGGGCTGGGCGTTTTAGGAATGGAGTTTCAGGGTGAGGTATCTGGACGACAAACCCCTTGTTATTTGGTGTTCGGAATGATTTTCGGAGTTTCTTGATGATGGATGACAATGGTCTCCAGAAGGTGGAGTTGCAATGGATGACATGTTGATGGTTGCACGCGATCGTGTGGGATTATGAGGGCAACTGGATATTGAGTATATCGGGAATACAAGTGATTCTGATCTTCATCTCTTTGGTAAGGGTCAGGCTTGGTGCTCATAAAACTGTAATGCTCATGGATTGGCATTCCTCGAATCAGCATCTTCAAGTTTTACAACAAATTTTCAATCTTCCAATTGACGCTCATATATTCGGGCCTCCGAATTCATTTGCTTTCAACCCCTCCAGCCGGCCGTCTGGCCCCTCTTGCTCCGCTGGCTCTTGCTCCTCTTCCTCATCAACTCTTTTTCTTTCTGACGTTGTTCAGCCTCCCAAAGCTCCCTCACGTGAGCATTAGATGCATCACCATTCCAAACCCTCTCACTATATATGAAGGACTTCCTGCCACCAGGATACCTTCCTTTGGCTACCTTTCGCTTCCTCCAGAAATATGTCCAGGTAACATAAAAGCCATGAATATGACCTGGAATAACGCCAGCTATGAAAAGCAAGGTATTGATAAGTACGTCTACACCGACACCTGCAACTAGCCTGAGAGTAAAGTCAGTGGTTGCTAGAAGGATGACTCTCTTGAGGAGCCTGATCGCTGAGCAGTCGAGGGAAGTGTTTGAGCAGAAACTTCGAGCAAGGATGGTCTACATTCTCAAACAGCTACTTGAGTGGGAAAGTTGGTGCTTTCTAGCTAATTGCTTACATTACAGCTAGAGGAGGACCTGAGCTTGTTAGAATTCAAAGTACTTCAACGGGCTTCAGAAGAACTCACAGAACATGTTGATGAGAGTGCAACCGATCTTTTCACAAGACAGCATTCCACCCATGTTGAAGGGTCGTGTATATCAGCCTTTCGTCTTTTGGAGGAATACACCAATCCTAGAACACTGCGCAAGTGCGAAAGAAAGTACGTTACGTTGATATTTTTATTCTCTCTTGAAAAGAGTACTGATTTAAGAAGATATGTATGTGCAAAGGTCTAGACATGGTGTGGCTGAAGAGATCTTATCAAATCTGGGGTTCTTATAACTTGGTCAGGACCCTGGATATTTTGGCTGAACGATGATGCAGACTCGCATACTTCGTTTGCAAGCGACGAAATGTCTCAGGGGTGTGAAGGCTAAAGCAGCACGTACTTTCGTACTTCCAGACCATTCATAAATATAACCGGTTCACATAAAACATGTACCTCTTACTCATTAGAGAATTGCTGTTGCATTACCGATTACAGATCGGAAGCTGCAGACGCCCAATCCCATAAATTTCTCATCCTAAATCAGACTTTCTGGGTAACTGACTTGAGGGGTTTTGGAAGTTGGAAGTTGGAAAGAGCATTCCCGACGCCGCTTTTCCCCCGACTATAGCGCATGAAACTGATGCTCGAGCCTAAAAAAGAAGGTACGCTTTGAGCAAACTATTGAAGAAATTTTCACGGGACTGACTTGTTGAACGGTATCAGATTGGTGATGTGTAGAGGAAGCGCAGGCTTTTGGATGATCACACCTCTGGATGAGCACGTGATCACGCGTTCAAGCATTTGGAAACTGTTTCGGATTTTGGGCAACAAGCGACGCGCTCCACTGTCCTTCTCCATCCATACAACACTAACTCATAACCGCTCATCATGTCTCTCGGCAAGCGTCCACACTCTGTTGTCGACCTGACCGGTGATGACAACCCAAGTCCTGCACGCAAGCGCAGCTCACAGCCTCAAGCCAGCCAATCCCTCACACGTGACGACTTTCAGGAATGGAATATTGGTTCAACACAAGCTGAGGGCAATGAGGAAAATGACCTAGTTGATCTCAGTCAACAAGACGCAGATGAAGGCTTTGGTTGGACTTGTGTTGGTGCAATTGACGGGAAGATTGTTGGTGTCCGTTATTATAACGGCCATGCTACTCTTGGAGAAGCCGTATTGATAAAGAGAGGTAAATTTTGCGGCTGCTGGACTAAATGCTCAGAAATTAATAGCATATGCAGAACCTTCTAATCCGTATGACTCAAATGCTATCAGAATCGATAATGTGCAGGGAACCCAAATCGGTCATCTTCCTCGTAATCTAGCTGAAAAGCTTGCTGGCTTTCTTGTACGTTGAACTATGCTTGTGATTATGAGATCCTCGCTAATGGGTCCAACAGGACCGTAGACAGATTGTGCTTGAAGGTAGGCATAATGGACAACCCCCCATCCCCTCTACTTCGGTAGACAAAGTCTTTAGGCTTGGAGCGCGTTTTCTCCGCTTATACCAAGATTTCTGTTCCGGAACTAATGAACTGACACCAAAATCTTGAACTACAGGAAACCTTTCCGGGGAAAAGGGATATTATGATTGCCCGGTCCGGTCCACCTAAAAGTCTTTGGACGCATGGAACCTAGTGCTCGTCAAGCTTTGGAGGATAGGTTAAAGGCCGAGCGAGTTCCGATTAAGAAGAGAGGCGTGGCAGCTCCAAAACCACCCAAACAGGCTATCCCCAATCCACCAACAGGAAGAAGAGAGCTGGGCTTCCAGAGCTCGCAGTCAGCCGGCAGCAGTCAGTCTGCTCTTCTCCCGCAACCAGAGCTAGACCTTCAGCATTTCGTAAATAATGCCGAGCGCTTCAGACCACGAGATATTGAGAAGCTCGCCGAGGAGTGGGGTGTGCCAGAAGAAATGCTTGCAAAAATGCCGATGGCTGAGCAACCCAAGGGTCTGGTATCTGTCCTTTTACCCTACCAGAGACAAGGTAAAACTGCCCTTTCCGAGTTGGATACTCATTGTTCCGAAATAATAACTGAGTTACTCCTGATGTTTCTGGAACAAGTAAACTAACTCCGAGTTCCCGAGCATAGGGCTAGCCTGGATGCTGTCAAAAGAAGATCCGATTCTGCCAGCTGAGGGATCCGCAGAGGTCGTTCAACTCTGGAAGCGTTCGCCAGACCGCCCAAAATTCTTCCAAAATATTGCAACGCAATACACTGCATCAAAGCCACCCGTGTTGGCTAAAGGCGGGATCCTCGCTGATGACATGGGACTAGGCAAGACCCTACAAGTCTTAAGTCTTATCCTCGAAGGAGGCCCGGGATGCACCTTGATCGTAGCTCCAGTCAGCGTGATGTCAAATGTGCGTATTTCCAGACTTAACTATCCTTTCCACAAGACCGACTTTTCCCCGAACATAGTACAGATATTACAAAAGGTGCTTTGTTCAATGCTACAAGCATTGCTCACTGATCACGATATCTTCCTAGAGTTGTGATTGCAATTGCAGAAGCATGAGAATAAAGCAGTATGATTATTTCAATAACTCGCTTAATGGCAAAATTGGTGATTTTGTCCTCTGTGCTTGATTAGGGAAGGGAGCTACTCAAGTGAGTCGCTCAAGTCTATTTTATATCTCAATGAACAGCTATTCAAAAGGATGTCTTTCGGAGCAATGGATACAGTAGCCTAATTTCTGCAGCCCAGCTAAGTGGCCTCCCATCCCTACTCTTATTGACATTTTGTATTTCTATTGTTCATAGAGCAAAGTAATACTAACTCGGTGACTGCCAATAGTGGGCGCAGCAAGCGGAACGACATATCAAAAACGAAAATTCCTTGAAGATCCTAACTTACCATGGAAGTTCTCGTAAAAGACTAACCAACAAGAACTTTGCAGAATATGATGTTGTTATCACGACCTACGGTACACTGAGCACGGAGTTCATTCCTAGAGGTGCCACAGGCCCTGTAAAAGTGCCTACCCAATTCGGCCTCTTCTCCATGAACTGGCGTCGGGTAGTTCTTGATGAAGGCCATACAATCCGAAACCCGAATACTAAGTCTGCTCTTGCAGCGACAAGTCTGCTAGCAAACTCGCGATGGGCATTGACCGGGACACCAATGTAAGTCAAAGCATCCGGAGAACTTCTTCCAATGCAAATATTGTTTTTGTTCCAGAGGCAATGTTTAAGCTCTCATCGATCTTCCAGACCAAGTAGAACTGACTTAAATTTTTTGACATACAGTGTCAACACGATCAAAGACTTATACTCAATGCTCAAATTTCTTCAAATTACTGGCGGTCTGGAGCGCCTCGAACTGTTCAATGCTATTATCTCCAGGCCACTGGCTGCTGGTGACCCCAACGCTGAGATGCTTCTACAGACTATCATGCGAACGATGTGCCTGCGAAGGAAGAAGGATATGAAGTTTGTCGACCTCAAATTGCCCGAGCTTTCCGAATATGTTCATCGGATTCAATTCCGCACAGATGAGAAAAAGAAGTATGAAGCATTACTGTAAGTACGACCTAGTTTCCATCCAAGCAAAATTTTAATTGACTGTTCAGGGCCGAGGCGAAGGGAACTTTGTCGAAGGTTTTGGCTGGAAAGGGTAAAAAGGGCGAAAACACGTATCGCCATGTCCTCGAGATTCTGCTACGACGACTTCGCCAAGTGTAAGTCTGCTCAGAGTTACAGGGTATATGGTGGTCGATGCTAATGCTCAACCAGATGTTGCCATTGGAAGCTTTGTAGTTCTCGTGTAGCAGACCTGCTTTCGCTCCTTGAATCTGAAGAAGGACAGACTATACTGCTTAACGATGAGACGCGCCTTGCTCTACAAGCTTTACTCCAGATTAGCATTGAGAGTCACGAAGACTGTGCGATCTGCCTCGAAGAGCTTCATAACCCTGTAATTACAACCTGCAAACATGCATTTGGCAAGGAGTGCATCGAACGGGTCATTGAGACACAACACAAATGTATGTATTCGATTTTTCCGAGTAGAATCACCCTGTCGAGTTTATTATCAATAATTCCCAAATCATATTTGACTCACTACAAGAGTAGACTAACTCGAAGCTTGTAACTCTAGGTCCTATGTGCCGTGCTGAGCTGAAAGATGCCGATTGCTTAGTTCATCCTGCTGTCGAAGAAGCCTTTGTTGAAGATGAGGAAATAGATGTCGATATTAAGAGCAGTAAGACTGAAGCCCTTATGAGTATTCTGGCTGCTAGCCGAAAGGACCCATTGTCAAAAGTTGTGATATTATATTCTCACAGTGGACGTCCTTCCTGAATATTATTGAACAACAGATCAAGGACGCAGGCTAGGACGCAGGCTACAAATTCGCCCGGATTGACGGCACCATGACGGCTGCATCTCGCGATGCTGCAACTAGAGCTCTTGACTCAGACCCTGAGTGCAAGATTCTTCTTGCTAGTTTGGCAGTAGCAAGTGTAGGACTTAACCTAGTTGCTGCAGACACAGTCATTCTTGCAGACTCTTGGTGGGCTCCGGCTATTGAGGATCAAGCTATTGATCGTGTGCATCGACTCGGGCAGACCAGACCTTGTACAGTGTGGCGGCTGGTAATGGAGGGTAGTATCGAAGAGAGAGTATTGGGAGTCCAGGCCGAGAAGAGAGAGCTAGTTGGTAAGGCGTTCAAGGAAAAGGCAAAGGGTGGGAAAGAGAAGACGACGAGAATGGGTGACATCCAAAAGTTATTGTCTTGAGAGCTGGCTCTATTTTGTGCAGATTTAGAAGGTTTCTTGCTTGGTTTCAAGTGGTTGTGTATTTGAGCTTGGATTTGGCTCGGTATTGTATTAAAACCTTCGCTAGATGGCTCTTTTCTTTCGGGTTGTCAACAGTATTATTAGAGGAAAGCGCGAGCTTTTACCAAAATAGTTTCATAGCTTGTATCAACATAAGATTTCATTCAATAATACTATAAATTGCAAGTGAAATATAAGGTTGACTATGTACACAATGACAAATGGACTTACAACTTCCCTTCGCGCTCTTGTGCTGTCACTTCCCGTCTTACAGAGACTAGAAATCTATCCATAAGGATGTCGCTGCCATGTAACTACATCTAAGAGCCCTAAATAATAATCATATAGCAATATAGTAGCTTTAATAACTTACTTGGCTTGAATAACTAACTTCATTTAGATACCTCAGTATATCTTAACAAGACTGACTCAAATAATTACGTGACTAGGGCATACTTCCAGGTATACCACTCAGTTAAAGCTTGTCTCGACTAGCACACAACTACCTCTTCGTTTTCTGCTTTGCCGCTTTGCCGGAGCAAGTAGCTTGCCTCTACTGGAAAAAAAAACATCCCTATTAGCTTCTAGTGTTCTGTTGATACAAATGCTAAAGTTATCTACAACTTGAGACAAGGCTGCGGTGCTGGAAAATAGTACAAGCAACAGTTTAATAGATACCACATTCTAAATTTTCTATACGAACCTAAATATTTAACGGGTATACAGTCTTTCCAGAACGCCGCAAAACAACAAGAGACAAAGTCTATATCAGCTCATCCTCACTCTTATCCTCATCCAAATCTAAAATCAAAGCATCGTCCTCTTCCTGCGGCCTTGAAACAGCAGAAGCAACACCCTTTACATCCTCATCTAACTCCACACTATCGGCCAACAAGGCTTCATCCTCCTCAGTGTAGACGCCTTCTCCATTTTCAGCAGCCGTATGTTCGTCAATACTTTCATCTTTCTCTTCTCGTCGTCCGATTATGACGTTCCCAGCAACCAGCATGGCGGCTCCTAGCCACCAGAGCGGAGGCAGCGACTCAGTAAAGATAATGAAGCCGAGGACGGCAGTAATCATGAAGTTGGAGGACGTGTTGATTATGGAGACTTGGACTGTCGAGGTTCCACGGGCTAGAGCCTTGGTGAAGAGAGTCCACATCTACAAGTTCATCAGCGAGTGAAGAGAATGTAGGGAGGGATGCAACTTACAATACCATTAAATATTAAATTCAAGCCAAAGAACATCTACACGTAGGAAAGTCAGTATGTAGATTGGAAGATTATCATCATCGGGGTTGCTGCTTATATTGAAGATGGGTACTAGAAGAACTCACAGCTCGAATGATAACCTCGACTACCTTCTCGCCATTCCCGAGGCCTAGCAAATTCGCAATTGAGGTTGCGAAGCTTGTCGTCAATTCAGTCGTTGTTCTGCAACCATGGCGTCAGTTAAGTCTGCGGCAAGTGACATATGCGCATCGCCTGTGTGGATGCGGCATCTGAGCGGTTGACATGGGGGCTTTGACAGCGGCACCGCTGCAAGATGTCTGATCTTTCCGTTGGGAGATCGCTATGGGCAAAGGAAAGGTACCAGAAAAAAAAATAGAAGGGCTCAACAGGAAATATATAGAAATCCGGGAGGCCCGGAGTACGTTGGGTATTATATATAGAATGGGAGAGACATACAACTTGGCAAATACACCGTTGAAGGCAGCACAAGCGCCACTTGCTACAGCCAGAATGATCCATTGCGACTTGCGACTCTGTTTGGAGAGATCCATGTCTTGTGCAACTGTGGCATCGACGTTGTCTTGGTCCACGAGCGTGGTGGTGGAGTATGACGATGGAGGTCCAGATAAAGTATCTGCCAAGAGCGGACGGCTGGGGTCGTCTCCCTCCTCTGTTTTGCTGGTGTCCATTATTGGTGCAGGAGTGTCGTGTGGAAGGGGATTTGAAGACGACGAAGAATTGGAGGCCTTTGTTTGTCTCTGCCGAAGCATGGTGAAAAGGGAAAGCACTGGCTGGGCTATTTGGCTTCTAACTACTAATGATCAAACTCAACGGACAATTGCGCAGACTACAGCGCGTCTTTTGAGACGTGTTTGATTGTTTCCTCAGCGAGGAACGTCCGCCAGTCTGCGCTGAATTGCTGCTGACACCGGTCCAGAACAAGGCCGAGGTGCCAAGCTTTAAGCAACTACCTACTATACTGTACGCAACACAACTTTTTGTTTGTTTGTTTTTTTTTTTTTTTTTTTTCTGTTTGCCTCCACTTCATTTGAAGATATGTAGATCATTAGTCTTGAGCGCTGGATTGTTCTCAATGACCCAACAGCGTCGAAGAATCACAACCACTTTCTACTCAGAGAGATCATACAAAGAGCAATACTTGGTCTCAAGACATCTACATAACGCGCCTTTCTTCAGGTCATCTATTTACCACCATTAACCCTCTAGGAAGCGATCATCTTGACTGTTGCTAATTCTTTTCAGGGCATAAGTTGTCGAAGTATAAAAAAATGGTCCCGCCTGCCTATAGTCAAGTGAGCTACTGAAGTCCAGTTATCAAGACAGTTCAAAAGAGACCAAATAATTGTGATTCAATATCGGTGTATTGATCCTAAAGAGCTGTTTATGTTCTCTATGCACCTATGAATAGGTGTGTTTCCTATTTGACCCTGTTCCCAGAATTTCCCCAAACGCCCCCAACTCACAGCCAAGTCTCCATGTAAATGCAGAACCATGAAAAAATACCGCTTCTGAACTCTTCCCACCTGAGAGCTTAAATTCAGATCTCAAGCCAGTCGCAGCGAAAACACTCAAGCCTAGATAGATTCGCGGGATTCGAATGGTTGCGCCTATGGTGCATCGCCAGGTTTCTTGCTATTACAGCTCACGATCTTAACCTTGTCGGCCTGGACGGTTTGGGATGAATTCTCCATCTTGAAGACGACATCCTTGATCAAGAAAGTCCAAACCTCATCGCAGAACCGGTAGGTATCAAGATGACCCTATAGTTAACGCTGTCAGCCTCTGCGCTATCGTCTCTTTCGCACTGTGTTCCTGCCCTTAGAAGGTGGATTTACCTTGAAAGTCAATCTCGCCTTCACCTTGTCACCCAAGACCTCAGAGATGCTCCGATCGAAGTTCGCTAGGATCTTCATGGCCAACTGAGGCTCGATGCGGCGCTCGCTGATCAGATCATCCAGAGTGTCTGTCAGGGCCATGCCGATGCTAGAGATAATATTAGTAGGGTAGCAAAGTGTGTGTAGCAAGTAGGCACAGTACCTGCTACGGCGATAGAGCTCGTAATAGGTATTGGTCGTCATGGTGATGGTGACGACGTGGGTTGAAAGAGAATAATGGTCTGTTGTTGCGATCCCCGCAGATATGCCTGGATCCTTAGCGTTAGTTTGAGCCTCAAAGAGTCAAAGAGCGCTAGCCACGGTGACCCAAATCTCGCTTCGTGACCAGCCCAGCTCGACGATGATGCTTTGCCGAATGTGAGAGCTTCAAATCACTCCATTCCCTTACCTTTCGACAGTCGCTTCGTCTTTCATACAACCGCCAAGATGAGTCTCAGCTATGGAGTTGGCAGTGCTACGACAGCACTGGCGGTGGTTGGAGCTTGTAAGCACCGCTTGGATGGATGGTCCTGAATGACTGCCTCAAACTGACACCTGCTAGATATGCTCTTCAACGGCGATGGAGAAGCCTTTAACGTACGCAGCTAATTTGGCTGATTAGGTGTGTCGCAGACTGATTTTATGGATAGGTCGGAAAATTTCTCGAAGATGTATCTCCGTACGCGTGGGCAAGTTTGGGCATAGGGTTGTGCATTGGATTATCAGTTGTTGGAGCAGCTTGGTAAGTTCTATACGGCTTCCACGGCATAGACAAAGGCTCATGGAATCAACAGGGGAATCTTCATTACTGGCTCCTCAATTCTCGGTGGAGGAGTCAAAGCCCCCCGCATCCGAACCAAGAACTTGATCTCCATCATTTTCTGCGAGGTTGT
Organism: Pezicula neosporulosa; assembly: GCA_009805495.1. NCBI lineage: Eukaryota > Fungi > Ascomycota > Leotiomycetes > Helotiales > Dermateaceae > Pezicula > Pezicula neosporulosa. The sequence continues at coordinate 600,090 of SELE01000036.1, forward strand.
CGCCATCTACGGTGTCATCATGTCCATTGTATTCTCTGCGAAGGTTAATGCGATGGATTCGGAGAACGTATTCTCGGGAAGCAACTACTACACTGGTTTTGCCCTATTCTGGGCGGGAGTGACAGTTGGCATGTGCAACCTAATCTGTGGTGTATCCGTGGGAATTAACGGAAGTGGTGCTGCTCTGGCTGATGCAGCAGACCCCAGCTTGTAAGTCCAATTTCATATATGGCTTGAATGCCTGCTAATGTGCCTTAGATTCGTAAAGATTCTAGTTATTGAGATCTTCAGCTCTGTCCTTGGTCTATTTGGTCTCATCATTGGCTTATTGGTATCGGGCCCTGCGGTGGACTTCAAGTAAAGACATGGGAAGGATAAGTGATAGTGTAACGTTGAAGACCTAATGGTCTACAAATCCAAGGGCAGTCATATTGTGTATATCATCCAACTGGGAGTCGATGAAGGCGTTTAGGTAGACGCGGATGTTAAGCAAGTGCATTGGGTGCTTTTGAGTCAAAAGTCTGCATTGCTCTAGAGTAGTAGTGCTAGACTGTATGTAAAATATCCACCATCATTGTACCAAGGCAAACGCAAGAGTTCGTCTCTGCAGGGTTTCATCATCGAGGTTTACCAAAGATATTGGGAGAACCAATGGAGCTATTCAGTAGGCTTTGGCGCTGGCTATGCCGGGATTTCTACGTTCTTATCCAGGCTCCCCTCTATCTTCGAGGCATAATGCTTAAAAGAGTCGAGCTTCATACCCCTACTCTCAAAGCGCAGACTGTAAAATGAAATTAGTCCAAGCTCACTGTTCAACCCATAGATAAGAGAAGGCATACCGCCAAATTTCCTCGTAAGAAACACGCTGTGCCATAGCAGCTCTGACCACTAGAATGTCTCGTGGGCTCAGGCCATAGTTTTTAGCCCAAAACTTATTAGAGTCTGGGATCCATTGCTCGCCATTGAGATGAGCATATGACGAGAACCGTGTAGCACAAGCGTACTGCGTTGACAGGTCACTGTAGATATCAATTTTGGATGGGAAATGTAAGTTGACGAAGTACTCCATTTCACGGTCTTCAACTGGGATTGTGCCTGTGAATCCGAGAAGCTCGTGAATTCATGCGGTGACGGGAGGTAAGTAGATGAAAGGACGACTAGAAGTTCCTGGCTGAGGCTGCGCCTCTGCAATATACTCCTGAAGCTGTGCACATATTTCCTGGGTCATTTATCAGCTCACTTTCAGTAACTTTAGCTATGCAGAATCGATGCTTACAACATGAGGTTTAGCTCGCTTAAGTCCAGATTTATGAAATACAGCTTGATCATTTACAAGTTGGTTGACAGGCTCTTGGTCTGGACTATATGGCTGCTGCTGTGTAGAAATAGGCTAAAGCTGATGTTCAATCAATGCAGTAGTCCAAAAGCGGCAGAGAATACTTACAGTGCTAGTCTGGAGTTTACAGTGCACAGATAGGTCGAATACTTCTTGGTCAAATGCCGTTTGGAAATGCCTTTGGTCTGGAGCACGCTTTCCAAACAGGGGCTAAAAACCGAGTCAGTGAAGCCATTGGAAGGGTATTGACGAATACTTGCACTCTTTAGTCGAGGGAGGTCAAAGGCTGAAAGATGAGGGTTGCTTTGCGTTGGGGGAGACAGTGGTGTTATCCATGGTGTTAAAGCCATCAAAAAGAATCCATTTAGAGACGACAGGTATCTATCCTCAGGCTGTAGAAGGTGATCCTTTGAGTCCTGGTAGATTGCGGAGTCTCTCAGCCATTGGCTTTCAACAGATGTGACACTAGCCACACCAGTTCTTTCAGGAAGTTCGTCAGCGAATCGTATGTTGTTATCAGTAGGATAGTTGATTGTAGGTGGCATCTAAGAGACGTTAGCAGCCCATTCTTATGATCTGGTAGAGCAAAGCCAGATCTTCAATCTAATGATGACTTCTTAAGGGAGTACCCGCCAACCAAATATCCTTGTGGTACTTACCATGAATTCAATCTCACACATCTTGCAGAAACCTGACATGCTCTTCCATTCATGGAGAATGGGATCAATTGAACCATTCTTGTCGATGTACGTGAAGTAGAAGTTCTCTTCGGCACAAGGAGACAAGAGACCCGTCATACCAGCACGGAAAAACGCTACGGGACAGCGGCCTCTAATCTCAATGATGTGATGACCGCATTGATCATGCCGGTAGTAACTAAACTCACACATGCTGTAATGAACTTAGGTGTTGCGCGACTTTGTTTTGAGGTCATTGGTGTTGAAGAAGCTCCAGAGCTGCGTCTCTTGCTAAATGTTGAAGATGGGACTAGTTGGCCCATTCGACTCGGCGTGGGTCTAATGAGCAATACAAACCACTTCATATAGAAAAATTAAAACCAATACCTCTGACTATTTCCAAAGCTGTCATTAATATTCAAATTTCTTTCTGATTGTGGTATGGGTGACAGGGCTTTTACTAAAGTTAGGCCAACATTTATAAAGCTTCTGTAGAAGAAACAAGAGTATGCTGGCGGCAGAAGAGTAGCCAGACAGACCACACCCACCAGCCGGAGAGACTATGTACCTTGCGGCCATCGAAGCTTGTACAGGATTCTTCTTAATTATGGTATTGTCCTGTCCTATATAAAGTCAGGAAGCTCCTCCAAACCACTTGTTATCATACCTATATTACCCAGAATGGTCTTAGTTGCTAAACCAACTACAATAGTTGCGACGACAGTCTTCAACAGAATTTATTGTAAATGAAGGATTTGGATTTCTTTAATCAAGCAAATGCAATGATTTAGCAGTCTGGACACCAGCAATAACCTCGGGCAGCAATCTTGACACCATGAACAGCTGACGTAACTACAATTATTCTGTAACTATTTAATCTAGATGAAGAACATATTCCCGGCATCTGGTTTTCTTACTTCAATCATCAATGTTTAAGAAATTTGGTTTTCTAACCGTAATCTTCTGTTTTGTGACTGAAACCCATCCTGATTACAAGTCACTATGCAACTTGCCTATCAACAAAGCTTCAATCCTTCCTCCTTTCCCAAGTGGTTGTGATCCAGGTTCTAAGCATAATAAAGCATTTGCGCTCTTCAGGCTCCCGATCTTCGAGCTACGCTGTCCTCCAGTGCTACTAGCATATAACAGGCCATCTTTGCTGATCGTTACAATCGCACGATGATACTCGCTTCTGGAACGATCAGGCTGGATCTCATCAGCAAGAGTCACCACTACTTTCGGCAAACCCGCAGGAGATATGCCCGAAAAATGATGTAGGGATGGCAAGACAAAGAGATGTAAAGTGACTATTGCCGAAGCGGGATTACCCGGCAGAGAAAAGATAACCTTCGAGACTCGCTGCCCTTCATTATTCTTTACTGGTACTGTTGCGAAAGTTGTTGGCTTTCCAGGCTTCATGGAAACACGTCCGAAGTGAATAGTGCCCCCGAGAGAGCGCTCGATTGTTGGCTTCAACAAATCCAGTTCGCCCATTGATACACCACCTGTGGTGATAATCATATCGACTTTCCGCAGCCCATCTCGCAGGGTTTGCTCCAAATCTCCAGGTTTATCTCTTATCTCTTGCGATTCCAAGATCAATAGCTTCAAACCCCCATTCTCGGATGGCTGCCATGACCGTGGGTCTATTACAGTCCCGAACTTCCCCTAGACGTAAAGATTCAGGCCTGCTGTGCTCGACAATCTCGTCCCCGGTAGAGAGCACTCCAACAACTGGTCTTCTATAAATCATCACATCTGCTCGACCCACTGAGGCAAGTAGGCCTAGCTCGCCACCAGTTGCTGAAACCACCTCGCCTTTGCGTAGGATAACCTCACCAGACTTGATATCACTTCCCACCTCACGAACATTCTCGCCCGGCTTGACGCCCTCGGCCAGAATCTCCACTTCCTTTTCTTCTTTGCCATTTTCCGTCATTGTCTTTAGGACCGTATCCTCTACCATGACTACAGATGTTGCTCCTGGTGGAAGCGGAGCACCTGTGGTGATTCGAGTAATCTGGCCAACTTCCAAAGGTGGGTGCTCACCAGCTGTAGCGGTTGATATGGAAGCCACCGGAAAGACTCCTTTCGTCGAGGGGCCGTTTTCTGACACTATAACTGCGTAACCATCTACAATGCTTGCTCTATATGCCGGTACTGCTTCAGTAGCTGTAACGTCTTCGGAAAGCACAGATCCCACCAAGCTTCCATCTACTTTTGTTTTAATAGGCTCGGGACCTGGCGTATTGTCTTTAATAAGTCGCATTGCTTCATCAACTGAGAGCATAGGATATGGCGATGAACGGTTTCTTCGTGTTGGTCCTAATGCTGGGTCATTTGACAGAGGATTTTGATCTGGAGCCGTATGCCGAACCGGCATTGCATGACCATGGGCGTGGCCATGTCCGTGAGAATGGCCATGTGAGTGGCTATGGCTATGGCCCGGTGTTCCAAGAACAATTCCAGCATCAGCCTCCAGTTTTTTGATCCCTCCAGCATGGAGCTTTCTCGAGTCATCCCCCATTGCTTGTTGGCAAGCGTGAGGAAGCAATTTCAACACAGATACCAGATTCTCCTTGGCCCCCTTTGGAGAACCAGGCAGGGTAATAATGATTGTCTTGTTTCGTACACCAGCTACTGGACGTGACATGGCAGCAACTTGAAAAGTCAGATGACTTGTCAATGACCTGTTTAAGAAACTCACAAGGTGTTACTGCTAGAGATTCAGCAAGCATCCGATGGACGAGACCTGGAGCATGTTTATGTAAAAGAGGAGTCACTGCCTGCAAATAAACAAGTGTTAAAAAGTACCCCAAGTGGAGATCACTGCAACGTACCTCTGGCGTACTATCATGTATGGCAAATCCTGTACCGCCGGTAGAGATAATGAGATTGACGGGATTCTCCTGATCCGTCCAAGTCATGATACTTCGTTGGATATCCAAGACAACGTCCCCGACGATCTTGGTATCGACGACTTCCCATTGTCCCCCACCTTCTTTACCAAAGACATCCTTCAACAGATTCCCCGAAGAGTCTGTAGAGGGGTCTTTGGAAGCAGTAGTTGACACCACAAGAATTGCGGCTCTCAGTCCTGACCCAGACATATTGCTGCTCCAACTTGGTCTTGCTTCGAGTCTAGTGATCGGGAATCGCTAGAATAAATCCGTAAATGCAGCGGCACTCTGTACCTTTGCCTACAGCATTGGATAGTATCTAAGCTGCCTTGGTCATGATTGTCTCTCACTTATTAAATTGCTAGGCTTGAAAGAATGTCGGAGTTTAAAATAGCATATTCACTACTTGTATTACTTATAATAAGGTATCTTGTATACCTAGCTAATCAAATCTAAGGTAGCTAGCTACCTAGCTATTTGACTGCCGTGTCTACCATATCTGGAAGCTTCCAGTGCCGCTTTTCCTAGCAAGCCCCGCCGAACTGATCGGGATTCTAGACGTCACAACTTCTTCACAAAGCTCGAGTGAACTAGAATCCGATCGCGTCCTGCAAGGACCATAGGTAAAAATACCTTAGCAATCGTCACTTCTTTAACCCTTCAAAATTTGTAGCTGACTCTAAAAAAGTACCCTACTCTTCAGTGAGCAAAATGGTTCGACTCAAGCAACGATACCTCCTAGTAAACATTCTGTATCCAGAAAAAGAAAAGAACTCCAAGGTCTGCGATTTTGTCGCATACAACCAACCTACTACGGACAATTGTACTCCACAGGTGTTACTAAAGGCTATTCGCGCGGAGGTATCAAGCCTATTCGGGGACTATGGGATTGGGGCCATTGCGGACACCGTCCAAATAAAGTATCTCTCTCCTGCGACTTCAACATTTATCATACGGGTCGGGCGTGCACATTATAGGATCGTATGGGCTGCGTTGACATTCATGAAGATGGTTCCGGTGAAGAGTGGTGATGGCAAAAAATGCATCTTTCGTGTAGTACGTGTCAGCGGTACGATGAGGAAGGCGGAAGAGGAGGCTATACGGAGGGCGAAAGAAATGGTCACAAAAGCAAGACGAGAATTGGGCCAGCAGAGCGACTCCACGCTTGACAATATGTTTGGGCACGACAGAGCTGGCGAGGATCCTCTGAACGATTTCTCAATGGTGGACCAAGGTGACAGCGACGAAGATGAAGACGAGGATGATTGAACTCGACTTGGCATCGACCTTCCAATTCCAGGACTATTTTGAGTAAACTCTATATGGCTCAGACTTGAAGTTCAGGGTATCATGGATTCTTTCTAACTACAGTGATACCGCTTCCTCCTGGCGGCAGAGACATGTTCTCAAGATCGTCATCTTCTTCGGCAGATCGAGCTTCAAGTTCCTTCTGACGTTGTGCCTCGTCTCGAGCCCTAGCCTGCTCCTCCAATTCCTTCCTCTCCTTGGCATCATATTCATCTTTTGCGTCTAACCAGCGCTCCTGGACATCTTTGACATCCATTGTGGATACACCCTCCCTCATGGCCACTTGCCATACGGTATCATTGGCACCTTCAGCCCCACCAAAAGCATACCCTCCTGCTCGGTCTATCACTTGCAGTAAATGCATCATACTCCTTTTGTCCTCCACTGCCAGAGTTTCAAACCCAACGAGGCCGAAACTTTCGACCAACTCAACGATGGCCGTATTTAAACCCTCGAATTTGGAACCGTGCATGACCGATGACTCCTCTTCTAGATGGGGGAGTAAATATGATAAGTCTTGTACTTCCGTGTAGAAGTCGAGGTTGAATGGGAGAGGGCTATACGTAGAAAGCTTGTCGATCTTGGTTAGGACGTTGAGGTGAGGGAGATCCATCTGCAGCATAGCTCGTAGGGAAAGGATCAAGTTGGAAATGTAGAGCGAAGGCAGTGTCAGGCAATAAGAATCGGAAAGATGGAGGACTACAAGCTACATAGGAGTCAGCAAATGACATCGAGTCGATGTAAGCTGAATGAATCCGCACTCTGTAACCAAGCTTCTGGAGCCTGAAAAATATGTTCCGCAAGGATGAATGATGTGTGTGTAGAGCTCGACTTGTCCTGGACAATCAAATAGTACATAGTCTTCACCTAGTTCACTCAGTCCTTTCTCAAGCCAATCCATATTTTGTTCTAGTTCTTCAAGTGCATACAACACGCCTCCATTAGGACCGAGGTCGTCTTCTTCCATTATTTCTTCTATCTAGCTTTATGAGGTCTCGTACGTCGATCGCGCATGGATATGATGTCTTATCGTTCGCTGGATCCAGGTTGACTACTGAGCATTTGCGCCCGATGGCGGACATGAATTGTTGCACTGCGAATATTATCAGTGTGTGACGCCCTGCTTGGTGGGAGATATTCGTACTTCCATCGCAATAGGTACTCTTGCCAGCTCCAGGACTACCCAGAACAAGCTGAGCGAAAGGCATGACAAAGTATCGGTGGGCACAACCAACAGCACAGCTCAAATGGATGCACCACACGAAATTCAAGACGATTAATGCTGGCTAAAATAGTATTGCGACGGTGAATGCTGATTGGATCCTGATGCTCGTGGATCTTAAGTCTCCTGGAATCCGTCAAAGGCTTCTCGGATACTATGCTCCCAAGAATATGGTGATGTGGCAGAAACTCATAGAATGCCTTGAGATTTCGTCCTTCTCGTATGAATATTTTGGAGGGGTGAAAGCGGTGAAAGCGGTCAAAATATTTTGAAGCTCGGTCGCGACCAGCCAACCAACAGCGCGCTTTCTAGGCTGTCTTTCTTTAACAGTACAACTTGCAAATCTCAAAATGGCACCGCCAGGTAAGCAATATGTGCTTAGAATGCTTTCAGTTTAATGATATCAACTGAACGGTATAGCTAACCAGTATTAGCAATCCAATTCGAGCTCTCCGAACCTCCTACAGATGCCGTATCTTCACTCGCATTTGCTCGTGAATCTCCGACGCGGTTGCTAGTAGCATCATGGGATCGGAACGTCTACTTATATGATATAATTGGCGGCGAGGAAGCTGGGGGAAAGCTCATTCAAAAGTTCGAACATCGCGCCCCTGTGCTAGACGTATGTTTTGGTCAAGATGACAATGAAGCCTACACAGCTGGGATGGATTGGCAGGTGAAAAGGTGTGTGCAAGTTATTTCTGAGTTTCTGACGCGAATTGGCTCTGTTGAACCGAGTGCGAAGTTGCTCCAAATACAAGAAATTTCATGAGCACAAGTTGGACAAGCTAACCAAATCACAGAATAAACCTCGAGACAGGCGAACAGACCGTCTTGAGCATTCACAGCGCCGCAGTCAAATCTGTTGCATACAGTAAAGAGCATTCGATTCTTATATCAGCATCTTGGGACAAAACACTCCATTTCCACCATCTCTCCACACCAGAAAAAGAACCTACCACCATCGTTCTTCCAGAAAAACCACACTCCCTCTCCATCACTGCATCCAAACTAGTCGTCGCCATGTCGTCGCGACTTCTCTACATCTACGAACTGCAAAGTACAGAGATGTTAGCTTCGCAAGCCAATGGCTCGACAACAGAACTACAACCATGGCAGCAGCGGGAGTCTTCGCTAAAATTCATGACCAGGGCAGTAGCTTGCATGCCAAATGATGCTGGGTATGCGAGCAGTAGTATCGAAGGGAGAGTTGCTGTTGAATGGTTTGATCCTTCGGCCGAGTCGCAAGCACGGAAATACGCTTTTAAATGCCACAGACAACCAGATCCAGAAGGAGATGGGACTGATATTGTGTATCCAGTTAACGCTCTTGCATTCCATCCATTCCACGGCACGTTTGCTTCGGGAGGGGGCGATGGGGTTGTAGCATTGTGGGATGCAGTTGCAAAGAGAAGAATTCGCCAGTATCAGAAATATTCCAACAGTGTTGCAGCGTTAGCATTTTCAACCGACGGCAAGTATTTGGCAGTTGGTGTTTGTCCTGGGTTTGAGGACGGTCAGGAAACTTACAGTGGAGAGGGAGATACAAAGGTTTACATCAGGGAGCTGAGTGAGACGGAAGCAAAGGGCAAAGGAGCAAAATAAAATGTTTTTCAAAGCTCTCAGGACAATTCTGATATTAGCAAGGCGTTGACGGTCTGTAGAAAGGATCCTGGAAATGTAAGAGTACCCATGTCAAAAAAAAATGATTCAAATAACTTCAAGGTATACAAAACTAAACAAATCTATCTGTCTTGATAAAAAATTGAGGTTCTTACCTCCTCAATCCATATGATTGATGACTGATGCCCAGGTCTCGTGAGCAACCTAGAAGGCTCGCTTCGAGGCCCACCCACAAAATCAGTCAGATTGTGCAACCCAGAAACCCAAAAACGAACCAAAAAAAAAAGGAACATCTCAAAAAGATATATTTGGGTCTTACCGCGATTCGAACGCGGGGCCTCTCGCAAATTATACTTAGAGTAGTCCCTAAGCGAGAATCATACCACTAGACCTACAAGAATTATTAGTCACTGTTGAGATCTTTGGAGAGAAGTAGAAGCTTACCATAAGACCATTTATGTTGTTTGTTGGCGAGGAAACGCTTAAGTCAATACTCAATGACTTTAGAGTCACTGATCTCAGCAAACAAATCTGTCAAGACTCTAGGCGAAAACTTGGTGAGTGACAACCACGAAATCATTCTGGTATTATATTTCGATTTTGAGTTTAGATTCTGGAAGTCAGTGGAGTGCTTTCGTAAAAAGTTTTGATTATATATGCATACTTCGCATAAGCTTCGAAAACTGTGTACTCAGGTAGCTAAGAGAGGAACTCAGGGTTTACTCATTGCGTTTGAACGCAACAAGGAAGTGGTTAAAACGCCTTTTACATAAAAGCCTACGAAGTACTTGTAAAAAAATTGCATAGAATAGTGCAAATAAACTCCAAAGGACTACTGTATACTTCGATTTAAATTAAAGTCATAAAGCTAGACTGGCAATCTTCTGTATTTCAAATGGAGTAAGCCAAGTCCGAATAACTATGCTTCTAATGTAAATGGCGAGTGAGCAAGACATACACAAAATTGAAGCTCAGCACCGAGTTCATGGTGTACCATTTACATTGTATCATAAACTAAAAAAAACACTCTCCATACGTGTTTCTGTATACATACCTCATTTTGCAAGCCTTACATGGCTCAAGGATCTTGTACTCAATCACAACTTCGAATTCCAAACCTAGGTAGGGCTCTAGAATTCTCATTTGTGAGAGTAGCTCGACTAGAGAACGCAGAAAAGAATTTTGTTGTCCTATATGAGGGTCGACCTGGCTGTTGATCGCCAAAGCTAAAGGGTCTATATCTTTGGAACATTGGATTCAAGGGGATTTTGCTGTCACTCTAGGCTAGTATATTTTATATCGCTTAATTTTTAAAGCATGGAGCAAATACTAGGCGTAGCTATTAAAATATAATCTGCAGGTAGCTTACATACGCTGTTACACTTTTCAAGTGGCTTGGATTGATTCCTCCCCCCCCCCCCCCCCACAAGTACCATCCCACCCAAAATTATGAAGCGACGTTTCTTCGTCAGATTCCAGCATAATAACCTTTAGCAACATAGGAGTCTAAGTCTTTTTGAATGGTGGGATAAAAGGAAGAGATTTTATTCTCCTTCTGTTTGAGCTGGGTGTGGTTCCCATCTCAAAACTTGCGCGTCTCGCCAATGATCGCAGATCTTGGCTTAAAAATGGTACGTCCGGTCGGTATAGTGATGTCGAAGAGGATGATATGGCATGCTGAAAAGCTTCGCTTGTCGCAACTTCACCAACCTCTCTTCTAGACACCGCCACTTTCCGGGTCAAGTTCGAGATCGTCGAGGAAGCAACAGACAATTGTTGTGAGGCCCGAACAAAGTAAGTATTCTCCGACAAAATGTTGGTATCATCCTTATCATGCCACATCTGGGACGACTGCGTATCCTTGTAGGAGAGCTGAGATTCTGGACTATTAGATGATTGCGATTGCATGCTACCGTCTAGCCTAGATGATTGGACTCTGTGGTAGAAAATTTGAGAATCGGGGATTTCAGGGGAAGGCGGTTGCGTGTCACTGCGTATCTGCGACGACTGCGAGCTAGTATAGGAATGCTGGGGAAACTTGAGTGCTAGTTGTGTCCGCGACGGTTCTGTGCTGTGATAAGAGAGTTGAGACTCTAGAATCTCGGGACTTAATTGTTCCTCTCTATTGAGCTTTAAACTTTGAGAGTCTTGGTGAGCAAGAAACGCATCTTGTCGAGGCAGTTTAGGAGCCTTGGATCCGCCGAAAGTCAATGACTGATTTGGATTACTCGTTGCACGCCTCTTAATTCTAGAGTGGTTAACGGAGGATTTCGTTGGAGTGGTGTCTAAAATATCCTCCTCAACCTCCATTACCATGGTGCTCGAGGGAGGCATTCTAGGTCTCCAGCAGGGTCTAGGAATGTCTTCTGCGGAAAGGACGGCTTGTTGGCGAAACATTCGAGAAGCCTGGGAAAGTTTTGCTGAAAATTTATTGACGTTATTCTTCTGCGTGTGAACACGTTGGGGGGTAATAAGATATCCACATCTTCAGGTGAGCTTCCGCCACCTGACATATTTTCAAGATGGGCCATATCTTTGTTCAGTTTAGTATTCCGGAGAGTGATAGCCTCAATATCGGCAGAAAGAGTTGGATGATATTGTGGGATTTGGGATGCCGCAGCCTCAGTGTAAAGACTTGTCATGTCTTGAGTTGCTGCCTTAAGCTCTGCCAAACGTCAGCCCGAGTCCGAAAAGTCATCCATATTGGTCATTATGGATCGAGGATGTCTTCACACTTTGATAACACATACCGGTTAAATTGCTCTCAAGTAAAAGAGGGGAAACGGGTAGAATAGGAGACCAAATTTGGGACGACGTGTCTTCGTCTCCATCACTTACAACCTCTTCAGTCTCATTGTCTGGTTCTGATGTGGTGTCTGACATTTCACTAGACCTGTCTGAGGAGCTTTCAATGCGCTTATTACTACTGTTATCATCACTGGAATTTTCGGACTCGCTTTCTATGTATTGGTTATTACTCTCATCATCGCTCTCATCTTCTTCGTCATTGTCATCGTCATCGCTGACTGATTCTCTCTTTATAGTCACCATCATCAACTGCGTGCATACATCGATTTCTTCCTTGAATGAAACAGTGCGTTTCAGGCGACGTCTCTGTAAGGGAGAGGCCGAGTTCACAAGGGGTTGTGGAGAAGGGCTTGGAGGTAGTGTTTCCATAGCCGTTTGCCTTTCCATCGTTCTTGGTGTGCAGATTGTCTTACGCTATAATTGACATGTTAGAAGTATGTGCTAAAATCACAAACGGGATACTCACAATAGCAGCTGGACTGTGACCAGACGTAAGTTGGTGCAAAAGAGGCTTGTACTTATCGTATCTGCCAGTGATATCCTCAGGAGACCTATCAGCTAGTATATGCTCTTTCTCCCCTGTGCTCTCGTCCATTGGATTCTCCTCCCTAGATTTCTGTGCAGCTCCAAGCTTCGTCTCCTTTCGTTCTTGTACAATGGCGAGTTCTCCAAATCTGACCGTAGTTTTGGGCATGATATTCGAGCGACGAGTGAGTCCTTTAACAGGCATTGGTCTTCCGATAGGATAAGCTTCAGCTCCCTCGAACCCATCTGAGTATATAGGATTCCTTCGCAGGCGAGATCTGGATCTTGGAGAGTGAAGCTTGGCCTTTGGGATTCGGAAAGTCTCGAGATCGATTGGACCAAACCCATTCGGCCTACGAAAATTGTTTCTGGCACGGTGGAGAGCATTGCGTTTTTTTGAATTACTGAGTTTTGGCGATTGGCTTCCTTTGCTGAGATTCGATTCTTGAGATATGGGGTCCTGCGATAATTCTACTGTCCCGTCAGTTCTATAACTTGGAGACGTTAAGCAAGATGTATAAAAATGACTCGAATTAAAGGAGAGACCGAGCCGAGCTGATTTTGGAGTTACTCAAGTAACTCGTGATAAATTCGCTTTAGCCTGAGGTTGTATCTCAGATGCAGTATGGCGTTCGTCAGCCACTTACCATCGTTTTCTTCTGATCCTGACCACTCATACCTTTCTGAGGCTGTTACCAGCTCGTTTACTGGTAGCCTTCGAGATTTCCGCTCTTTGCGAGAGCTTACTTTTTTGGATGTAGTCTTTTCATCAACTCTCTGATACTCTGAAACTGACTGAGAAGGTCCCAATGTCCGTCGACTTCGTGGTCCGCGTGAAATTTCGCCATGCCGTTTCATTTGAGACATCGTTTTATACGGTTGGCGGCGTTTATTAGCAGACGTTTCGAAGCTACCATCCTCGGCAACGGCACCGACTTTGGCTCGAGGGTTTTGCGCATCAATGTAGCCATATTCTTCTGGGGATTGGGCATACTTGAAGCTCTGCCGCTGAAATGCACCGTCCTTAGAGGTTCGAGGGGTTTGTGGTTCGCCAAGAAGGGCAAGTTCAATGTCGTCGAGTTCCTCGTCATCTCTGAGATAAGCATCAGTACCGTGTGTTCATCGACTGATACCAAGTTGACGATGAAAAAGGACCAGTACGGCCAGATGGCCGACGTCAGGACTTGAGCAGAGAAAGACTTACGGGAAGATTTTAACAGAGTGAACACTGCGTTCTGCAACGGTACCTTTTGCGTTATGAGTCACTGCCGTGGCAATCTCTTCAGTGGAAGAAACCGCTGATTGACGTGGTGAGTGTGGGAGTGTCAGTCGCTGGATCCCATAGGCCTTCTTAAGATGTTGTTCAAGAGTGAGGCTCTCTTGACTTCGCTCGGCAGAACTCGATCCTATTTCTTCGGGCAAGAGACAACCTGCATTGATAGTTGGCCCATCGTTTCTATCGCCTACGCATTCTCTAGCTTGTGTTTTTCCTATGGACACATGCGCTGCTAGCCTGGGCTGATTACCATCTTCGAAGAGTTGTATAGTCGTATGCTGGCTAACTTGTGAAGATGAAGCACGGAAGAGGTTCGTGGTTGTGGTTGAGGATGGAACATTGGAAGAAACAGCTATTCCTGCAGTGCCAATAACCGCTGATATTCTATTTAGGCAAGTGACAGATGGATAGATTGAGGGTGACTTACCTGCTGGGACATCTAACCCAGAGAGGGCTTTTGCAGGTGTACCTCTAGCAGGGCCTCTTTTTTGATGACTTGACAACTCTTTCTCCTTCTTGTGCTCGCCTCAGGCGGATTTTATCAAATCTGCTATTTACTGGGATGTCTTTCTTTGCCTGCCTGAGTTGGTCCACTGAATGACGGGCATTTGGAGCAATTCTGAAATTCGGATAACGTCGCTGGGCCGCACTGCTCGGAGTCCTCTCTGGAGCCATGATGTCTCAACGGGAGTGGCACCAAAGCGACCTTCATAAGTACTTGGTTGACATCTCAGTGTGTGGATCTCAATCGGGACTTGCCTCGAAGTTGTCAGGATCCTGCAAAGCGCGCTAAAACCAAGCTAAGGATTTGAATCAAAAACAGTAGGACCTCACTTGAATTGATATGTTTAAAAGCCTTCAATTATACCTACGTGCCTACAAACCAGAACCCTAAAAGACTTAAAGAGTGGGAAGTTTCGCTCCTTTACTTTAGGGTCGATTGCACGTCAGACAATCAATTAAAGGGGGTATTTAGCAAAACTCGGCACCTGAGTCTCCCATCTAGGAAGACGGTGTGGGCCTCTGAATCTCATTTCCAACGCCAAAGAACAATGAAAAGAAGGTATTTATAGTAGCGACCAGACAGCAACTAGACAGTCTATATTATCATTTTAAAAAGCACCCATAACATATGGGATAATAGCCCTGATTCTGCCGTCAGCATATTGCAGTTGAAAAATGAGTATACAACAAGACTTACCCAATTGCAAAAGTAGCACTGAGTCCAATCAAGGTCCTTGTTTTGATTCTTTCCTTTTTTAATTCTGCCTCCACCTTGGCCCTCTTTATCACTGGACCAGCGACACTGACTTCCTCTTCGGTTTCCACCTCGACATCCTCAACCTTTCGCTTGGGCTGCTTTTGTTGGCTCGGGCCGGTACTTTCGGCCCCGTGGACAGCAGCTTCAACCATTTCTTTAGCTTTCGCAATCATGGCCTCGGTATCTTCTGGTAGGGGCATTTCTGCAAATTCAGCGGGCAATTCAACTTCCACATGTGTATGAGTTGTCTCAACATCGTCCTTAACCTCCACATCTGTATCCACATTGACACGCACGACTGGCTCCTCTTGCTTGACGTCTGGCTTCAGATTTTCATCTACTTCGGGGACTTTTGGTTCGATCTCGATTGAAGCAGATTTCAAAGCCTGTTGTAGCTTCCTGCTCGCCGCTTTTGGTGTAGCAGGAGTAGGGGTTTCTGAAGGTGCCCTTGACTTTCGTGCTCTTGTAGTTCCAGTCTTCTTTGGTGAAGCAATCTTACTTGGTGAGGCTGATCGAAGAGAACGTGCGCGGCTGCTAGGTGTGGGAGCTGCAAGGGTTTCCTGAGGCATTAAGAATTCAAACTTAGGTGGCGGGGAAATTGATTTCGGTGTGCTCTCCTTGGTGGGATTTTGCTCAATAGTAGTGTTATCTAGGAGAGCTTTGATCCATGGCATAATCTTGTAGTCTTCGGCAAGCTCCAAAGCATGCTGAGGAGGAATCCAGATGTTACCAGCGGTCTCATTGTTGCTTGTTGTTGGGAGACTCTTGATGTATTTTTTTCTCTCCATTTCTTCCTCCTCAGCCTCAGCGTAGGGAAAGCTCGCCTTGAACATGCCCGTTGCGCTAATGTATCCATCCTCACTGCGCCGCATGAGGAAATACGAGTTCGGTGAGGGCTTGAAGATCCCGGAATGGATACCTTTTGGGAGAGGCGCTCGCAGGTGGGCATAGTCAAAAGTACCTAAGTTCTTGGGCTTCGTGGAGTTTGATGTGCCTACTTGGCCAGCTTTTACAGCGAGATCGGTCTGACCTAGTCGGCGCCGGGAGACGAGATCATTGTCTAATGCGAACATGTTAACGAAGGTTTCCCATACAGAGAATGGCCAGGCATACAAGGTGGTACATTCTCAGTCATCTGTTCGTTGTTCCTGGCGGGCAAACGATGGGGACGGGTAGATGCGACCATTGTGGTGGATTATGTTATTGCTGGTAATGAGATATTTCGGCTTTAAGAAGAGTGCTTGATGCCACGAGCGGACACCGATGTATGTCGCCGCGATCTAATCAGCTTTTGCGCAGTTAGCATAATCATTCATATGCTTTGAATAACTCGGTGGTCCATCCCATATCAACTGATGGGTACAATGGCTACATCAAGTCACTCCCCAAAGATTTGCGACGAACCTAATACCTCAAATGCGACAGGTCCTGACAGAAGGACTCTCCGGGATTCCGCTTCGCGACGCGCGAGAAAAGCTTTAGGAAAGCGCGACAGAGCCAATGGCGCGTCTAGAAAGAAGGTGGCGCGCAAAGAGATGGAGGGGAAATTATAATAAGTATATTCACTACTGTCGTCGTCGAAGAATGCGGCTGTCTCAAGGACTGCAGAATGGGCGACCCCTGTGAGGAGGAGGTTTGGACCACGAGGCTTAATCGATGGCTGGGATCATCCACACCTTACCACTTTGAGAGATGCCTCGAGCCGGAGCTGGAGGCCCAGATACCGTAATAAGTCAGCGACGGCCACAAAAGTACAAAAGTATTTAGGCCTTTTGTAAACGTGCTGCGAGATCAATTTCCACAAGACGGATATAAACCAGAACTTTGGAGGACGTAGGTAACATTTACTTCGTATGTATATGGTGATACCACTACCATAGGGCACTAAACGCACCCAGCATCTACCTACCGTAGGCGCAGTTTGAGAAGCTGCAACCTGGCTCCTTTCCAGATGGTGAAACCCATCAGAATACCAGCAGTCAAGCCAAAGCCAGAAAAGCGCAGTCCTGTCCAGATTACAATACGAATAGTGGAAAGTGGGCGTATAGCGCTAAAGAGAACACATGTATAGTATTGTATGGTATAGGTCTAACCTTTTTGAATTATGACCATAAGGCGGGGAGGTAGGTAGGTAGGTAACTCGATAACGCAGCAAATGACCAACAGTTGGCAAATAGGCACAGAAGTCGGACCACCCATGATAGCTCTTGCTTGCACTAAGCACTAAATTAACTACTGCCTCTGTAGATGTTAATAGGTAGTGTGGAGGTTTTTGGTTGAGGATTCAAAGCTCGATCCATATCTGCTCCATCACGTGATAATACAAGAGAAGTAGCCCGTGGAGGTACGGGGTGGAAGTGGAGGTGGAATTCATTGACCGTACTGCAAATGGCGAGTTTACGAGTACTCATCTCCTTATTGCATGCAAGTATCAGCATATCGCCGAAGGATATCATCTCAAGCTGATGGAGGTCTTTTGGGGGGTGATGCTATTGCTATTGCATCTGGTTAACGCTGGACTAGACTTGTCTTGTCATCGTCACCGCCCGGGCCCTCATGCAGGTCCCCCCACCAAGACACTTCTTTCTGCTGTACAAAGTATTCAATTCGACTCTCTTGCTTCCAAACATCAAACGATTAAACAGTGACACAGTTCTTGAATTCTGACAAGTACCGAAGCAACCGCAATCATGGCCGACCACAATGACGATCTCCTCCCTGAGAATACAGAGGGTTTTGTACGTTCATTCCTTCCGTACACATCGTGTTGTCTCGAGCACATGTCGGCATTTTAGATTATATGCCTTGGCTCTCTCGAGCCCCCAGCACCAGCACATGTCTCTCAATCCAGCGACTGACTTGACTTTGGGTGTGGAAGATGCTGACTACCAGAAGAAAGTAGGACGGAAGGAGACCATGGATCACTATAAGAACATGGGTGAGTCGACTTTCTTCCTACCCCGCTGTACAAGACAAGCCTCTCCAGTATGCATTTGCTTCCTACGCCCTGCCTGCCACAACCATGGCCCGTCGTATACTTGGAGAGCCTCTAGCAGTATTCATATCAGTACCTGCTCTCATGAGTTGCAAAGGTGCTAGAAAGCCAGCTGTATGTCGGGTTGTAATTCACCTGAGATTCTCGACCTCCCGTTGCAAAATCACAACTTGTTGCAAACAAGGACCTTCTCGCAATTCTATGCATATTTTCCATGCCACTACAAAGAAGTTTTGAGCTTTGTTGGCAGATTTGTTGTTTTCCCCTGTTAAAAGTAGGATTCACTCTGTTTCGATAATGTGACGCCGCACCAGCAAGCTTACTCTGAGATTTGGGAATTTGGTTTCTTTCTCCACGAGTTTTCATCTTCTTCCATGACATTCACTACCTTAGTGCATGCTGTAATTCCTGGTCGGTAACACACACAAAAGAGGAGAACAAGTGCAAGCCTCTACAATCCAACTCGCAACTCAACATCCTAACCAGCACAAAACTCAAGTATGGATTCAAGCATGGATTCAAGCATGAATTCGACCATTGATTCAACTATTGAGTCAACCGTGGGTTCAACCGTGGATTCAACAAGCTTGGAAGTCCCGAGCGAAAGCAACTCAAGTGAACGAGGCGACGTGGATGCCAGCGGCAAATGGCTATGCCCAAAGGAGTGGATTGTTGGCCCCGAGGATCCTTCAAAGATCGGCCCAAAGCATCTTGCTAAATTGAACATTGAAAAGCTCATCAAGTCTAACAATTCTTCTACCATTTCAGACGCCGAGGACGAATCGCTACAACGCTACAAGGAATCTCTCGGACTTGGAAAGGGAAAAGACATCTCTGACCCAAACGACAAGCGACACTGCATTATCCTCTCCCTTACTATGGACAGTGAAGGTCGTGACCCTGTTACGATCGACCTTAGCCAGCCAGGTTCGGCGGCTAGTCTCAAGGATAAACCATTCAAGATCAAGGAGGGTTCCAAGTTCAACATGACTGCGAAGTTTAAGGTCCAACACGAGGTTCTGAGTGGTCTGCAATATGTCCAGGTCGTCAAGCGTAAGGGTATCCGTGTTAGCAAGGACCAAGAGATGATTGTAAGTCAGATATCTACACTACTTTTCCGGTTACCTTGTGCTAACTTTCATGGCAGGGAAGCTATGCACCAAACACAGAAGCCACCCCTACTTACGAAAAGCGCTGTAAGTTACTTCAAAATGCCAATGTTAACAGTAACTAACCTATTTTTAGTCGCGGATGAAGATGCACCTTCTGGAATGCTTGCTCGTGGCCACTACAACGCAATCTCAACTTTTGTTGACGACGACAAGCACAAGCATCTTGAATTTGAGTGGTCTTTTGACATTTCCAAGGACTGGTAAAATGCAACGTTGGGCTTCGAAGACCTGGTAAGAGAAAAAAAAGCACAACGTCTTTGGGATCCTAGTTGGCTTGCTTTTTGGATCTTAAACTAATTTAAGTATTTTCAGTTCCGGAACCGGATGTAATGCATATGGTGGACAAGAGCTGATGGACGATGCACGAGACGATGACGATGATGACGATGCTTAGTGGTGTTATGAAATTACAGGCATGGAAACAGTCATTGTTGGAGCGTAAGACATGACAAATTGACAAAAGTTTCCTATGAAAATGATTATGCTTTTAAGTGCAGATTTTGGTGATCAAAGAAGCCCTACCAATATACTGGAGCAATATTGTCTGACAACAGCACCTGTCAAAACTTGATGTTACCCCCTACCCATCGGCCACATTGGTCTCTCACATCTTGGTTTTGTCTCAGACGATACGGTCTTGCTGAGACGTGCCGACTATGTGCGCTATCTATGAATTTCAGTAAGCTCTTGCAGCTGGAAGTATTTAAATAATGTATTTTCTGAGTTTTCCTTGGTCTAGGAACCTATTTCACATTTGTTGCTGCTTGATGAGAACCGGCTACAAGAAATAGTCAGGTAGTTGACTGCCATCTGCCATTTTCTCTCCTCCCTGCTGGCTATCCTTATGCATGTCATTCTCCGGAGCAGCAGCAAAGACGTTGAAAAACCTCTCTCCAGTATCACTAACCTCCAAAACACTTGCCATATTGCCACAGCGGTAACAGTAGTTGGGTGCACTCCAGACTGTACTCAGACGGTCGTCATATAACACCTGATACCCTTCTTGGCAAAGCTGATGCGCTCGCAAGATGTGCGACATGCTGTTGACCTCGAGAAATTTCTTGACAACCTGAGCACCAAAAGTGTAGCCAGCACCACGTGGTGATAGAGAGAATTCATCTCGTTCTGGATCAGGATCCGACCATACCAGGTCAGCCATTGGACCTTCGTGGGGTATCTCCCGGAACCGGTCTATGATTTTGATTTGATCGATTGAATGGATGGAAGGTGATAGACCTGATAAATAAGTATCAGTTTAGAGCTTTTTTCGGCAAGTGATCTTCCTTACCTCCATGTACGCAAAAGATCTGGTCATTGATAACCACACTCAAAGTAAGAAAGTCAAACATATCTGTAAAGTAGTGCCAGACATTTGCGTTGCCGTATTTCCTCGAACACTCTGTATAAAATCCATAAGACTGCGTGACTCCTCGAGATTCGTGATTTCCTCGAATCAAATGAACGCGATGTGGGTATCGTAGCTTTAAACAAACAAGCAGGGAAATTGTTTCTACACTGAACATGCCTCGATCAACATAATCACCTGGGCTTCGTTAGTTCTAGCCGGAAGAAACAATCTAGCCCCCAAAACGTACCCAGGAAAAGATAATTTGTATCCGGGCACCATCCGCCTATCTTGAAGATCTCGATCAGATCATAAAATTGCCCGTGTATATCTCCAACTACTGTAACAGGCGCCTGTACATGTACAACATTGCTCTCTTGCATCAAGAGCTCCTTCGTCTTTGCGCATATTGCCTCAATGACGGATTCGGCAAGCAGGTTCTTCTTGTAGAGGCTCTCAATGCATTCATCGAGATCGACCGAGGCTAGAGGAAGGTAATAAGCTTCTGGGCAATGGTATGGAATGTATGGTAAGATGGGCAGAATGCTTACATGGCAGACCGGGCATGATGTGAGAATTGTCGACTGTGGTTTGCGCACCACAGCTTTACAGTTGCAGATTTGTAGCTGGGACATGCGGTTTTGTGCAGTGTCGATAGTTGATTCAACATGGTCGCTCGAAAATCATGATAACATAAGGTAGGGTAGGTAGGGCTGAAGATAATAGCGATACAGCAGTCGGGGGACCTTGCATGGAAACCGGGGGCGTCCTGAGTAATTAATTCACGAGAGGACGTTGACTTGCCATTCTAATCCGACAGTACATACTATTCCCAAAACCGTTAGAGCGGGGGAAGCAGAGAGACAGAGAGAGAGAGCCGCTAGTGACTGACATGGACCCATGCCATGGACCAAGGGCCATATCCGTTCGTCTTTTTTTGAACAGCACATCTCCAGCACGTTGCCATGCCATGCAATACTATCACCCTTTTTTGTCTCGCCTGCGCCTTTCTTCAAAATTAATCTCTGCTGCGCTTCTTTGAACAGACTCTTGCAACAATTTGCTCTGCATTGTATCGCATAGCTACTTTTGCTTTCTTTGCTGCCATCCAGCCAGCTCTGTGTTGGTCCCTGTGTGGTGCCGTCGTGCTTGGTCGTTGTTCATTGGGCCAGCCTGGACTGGGCGAGCAGGAGAGAAAGTGGCCTTCAAGCACCAGCACCCACTATCACTTTGGGGGGGAGGAGAGGAGGAGAGGTCACTTTTCCCATCAGGATCAGAACAAAAACCCCAAAAGGCACAATTCGTTGTTGCACTGAGCTTCATTACTTCACCGAAAGCCTTCCCAACGCTAAGTTTCTAACACTGAGGCGGCGCGGTAAATTCTGCTTCAGTCATCCACGTCGTTTGCATTCACTTTCGCGTATTAAATTTCCGATCTTACCTTACTTTTTCCGAGTCGTCCCCGTGTCGGAGAGCTGTCATTTCATCGATGATTTGTTAAAGAAGTTATCACTTTGCGGTGGAAAATGGCCTCGAATTGGTCCCAAGGTGGGCAGTACGCTGGCGCCGGCGCTCGTCCGTACGACAAAGGGTCAACGGCGCGTGCTTATGAACGCCCTCCAACTTGTTTCAACTGTGGTGAAGAAGGTCATTTCGTGGTGAACTGTCCACGGTCGAAGCAGTCGGCCCCTGTGTAAGTGCATCTCCGTTGCAGTCGATTCTTTTCCAACAAGTATTTCTCATTCAAGCTAATAATGACAAAGTGGTCACCCTGCAAACCTTCAAGGGGCAGCTGCGCAAAATAGCAACAGCCCCCTTTATGGGTCTCAGCAATCTGCATACAACAACGGTTAGTCACCTGATTAAGCTGTTGCTGGCTTATAGTTCTAAACACTCTTCTTCAGGCTCGAGTTATTCTGCTCCTCCTAATACTGCTCCCGGTACTATTGTTCCTGGTTACTCGCCACCAGGGCAACCTCCGCAACAGTATCAGCAGTTCGCCCCACCACCAAACCAGCAATACGCACCACATTCAACTGCACCCCAAGCTCAGGCGCCTTACTCTCATTACTCCCAGAATCATTCATACAATGGTTCGCAACAACCTTACAGTCAACCGTATAACAGTCCTGCTGGCCCTCCGCAGCAACAATATGCGTACCAAGGTGGTTATCAGGCACAACCACAAGCATACGGTCAGTATTCACAAAGCCCTGCCCCTCAACAGTATTCGACGCCTGCATACCAACCTCCTCCTCAACCTTATGCACAGTCACAGACACCATATCAAGCGCAACCAACTCTCTATCAACCCCCGAACGGGGGTGGCTATGAGCAAAACTACAACTATGGCACACCCGTTCCTCAAAATCCAACACACCCTTCTCAATGGAGCCATACACCACCGCAAGTACAACCCTACACTACTCCTCCTTACCCTTCTCAAACGCAATATAATGCAGGCTATCAAGGCCAATACGACCAAAATGGTCCATATCCACCGCAGCAACACCAAAACTCGTATGCCACAGATGATTATGAATACCAGCAGTCTGCACAAGACTCAGCTTATGGCGCTGATCAGAACCAACAAGCACCTGCTTATCCCTATCAAGTTCCCCCGGTGGAACAGCAATATGTGCCAGGTCATCCTGAACAGTCGATGGAGTCCAGTGCTGCGAGTACTCCATATGCTTCAAGACGCGGATCGCTCGCCAGCTCCCAAGGCGGTCAAGAGTGTTCCACTCAAAATCTGCAGTTTTCAACTCAGAGGAATTCAAATTCATTATCAGAGGAGGATCAACAATTCAACTGGGACTTCAAGAAAATATTCAAAGAAGATTCTCATCAAGAAGCTTTGCCTATCAATCGACCATTGCCCAATGCTTTTGAGGACGATACATCATCTCTTTATTCAAATTATCCTAGTGATAGTGCTTCTCAGTATACAGCCAAGAGTCGCGAGAAGGAGTTCAAGCAGAGTATCAGACAATCATATCACTGGCCCTCGATGCAACAAGATCCCGTGTTCTCCGATATAAAACATGGGGCCCCTCTGATACCCCTGGATCAACTTTCGAGCTGGATGGAGGAAAGACACGAAAGCCTTGCTCTCACAGATACTAGCAACGATCATAAGCATTCTGATGGATCCAGGAAACGAACGTGGTCTGACGAACAAGCGGATGTTGACAACCAAATAAGTCAAGAGGCTTTTGCAGAGTATAAAGCCTCATCTCCTTCGATCAAACGTCAGAAGACTGATGCCCTACCTCGAATCACAACATCGTATGGAAACGAAGAGAGTGCAAATACAGGGCCTGGAACTCCTGTTTTTGCAAGAGCTGGTACCCCGTCTTTTGGTGCTGAAGATGACGTCTGGGCTCCACAAGCTGGTGAAAGTCAAGATCCTACTGAGGCAAAACTTGCGGCTTTAGGGGTGTCTGGTGCACCAAAACCCGTACAACCTATGGATCCTGTGCCGTTACCACCTGACTTTAATTCCCATCTTGGTTATAATTTGCCACCTCGTCGACAAGACTCTGGATATGTGAGTGCAAACGGATCATATAACAACATCTCACAGCCAAGTCAATATAATGGATACCAACCTAATTATGACACTCAGTGGCAGAGTCAACCTCCACCCCCACCGCCTCCGCCTCCGCCGCAAGAGAATCCGCCGCGAAAGCCTGATAGACCTAGTAGTACTCTTTCACCGCAGGACGAGACGCAAGACAATGCGCAGTCTCAGCCTAGCAATGGTGTACAGCACAATGGCACATCCACAACCCCAACACCT
Source organism: Pezicula neosporulosa (assembly GCA_009805495.1). Taxonomy (NCBI): domain Eukaryota; kingdom Fungi; phylum Ascomycota; class Leotiomycetes; order Helotiales; family Dermateaceae; genus Pezicula; species Pezicula neosporulosa. The sequence goes on from SELE01000036.1 coordinate 624,340, forward strand.
GTAGATATAGTCTCTCCACAAGTACCTCAACCTCGCCGAAAGATTGTCCGCGTCATCAGTGGAAAGAAAACTGAGCCACTGCGACAGGAGGATGACGTGACACCAAAATTTAAGAGATCGCAGCCGGTGGTCGCAGAAGCATACAGGTGTGTAGTCAAGTTTGCTTTGTAAATAATTGAATCATGCTAACATTTTAAACAGCCGACGTTGGTAAATATAAGACACCAATGGGAGAGCATATGTTTCCGGATTACTCAACTGCATTGGAAAGATGATTGCAATTTAGTGTTGCAACCGATTATTCGTATTACTGTAGTCAGCAAACCTTCAAGTTTGTCGGTGAACTGCTGCGTTTGTGTATTGATTATTGAATTCTGCTACCGGATTTTCGAACATTGGGTTCCCTCAGATTTCTACAGCTCGGTTTCGATTCTACCTCTTGTCTGGCTTATTCCAAAATATTTTTTAATGTTATTGTACATCCTGCATACATCCTCCGCCACATGGCCAGAGAGAAATTTTAGATGGACTCGCGCACAGGGTCCGTAGTGATCTTAATGCATTGGGCGATGGCGCCAGGGAGGGTTATTCCGCAAATTAGGAAAATCAGATAGCACGACGCCGGGCCACAAGCTTTGACCGGTAGTAACACAGAGGCTCTTTTTCCCTCAATATCAACACGTGTTGTGACTTTTAATAGCATTTAAAACCATTTTAAGAGGCCTAGTACGGCTCCATGATGTTAAATACGCACGCTCACTTAACAAGTCTATCGTGTTCCTTGTCATCATCGCTTTCTTCCTCCTCTTCGGCGTCAGACATGCCCTCGGTGGACCCCTCACTTTCGGTCTCTTCCTCTTCTTCATCTTCACCTTCATCGCTATCCTCCTCGTCTTCTTCCTCTACTTCGCTTTCAGCTAGCCAGTCATCAAGCGCCATCTTACCACCGCCCGCGCTAGAACCATTAGTTCTTGAGCTCGAGTCTGATGCTACTGCGCCTCTGGCATCCTTGACCGCGCTATCTATCCTTTCGCTAGCTGTGGGAACCCTCTTCTCATCGTACTCAGACTTTGTGGGATCTAAATCTCGCAAGGAGGGATCTGGCTCTTTCCCTGCCTCAACCCACTCTGGCAGTGGTTCATAGCCACGAAGCCCGTGCATGCCTCCGTCCTCGCCAACAACCAAACTTGCCGACCCCAATGTGAAGCTAGTGCGACTCTCTGATGGGCTGGGAGTATGCGGTACAGGCTTAGGTGCTAGTAGCATCAAACTCGCTAGTTGCGTAGATGATGGCACAGCTAAGAGGGCTTTATAGAGTCGTGTACGATCACGGAGATCGTAAGAGGTATCGTACCGCGCCAAAAGTAAGATGTAGTTCCAAAGTACGACAATTGGGTGATCGACTTCTGGCTCAGGGAGAGTATACGCAGCGGTATTGCCATTCTCATCTGCAAAGCCTTCGTTGCCGCCCAGAGAGGAATAATCATTAGAAGGTGGTACTACCTTGGTGGGCGCAGTTCCAGCCTTCAGGTCACATCGATTGAGGTGATGCAGGTATACTTTTGCAGCTAGGAGGACAATCTGTAGTTTTGCCGGTTCTGCTTCGTCTGCAAATCCTTTCGCCAGGATCCGTAAGACATCAGGAGCGACGTTATTTTCCCCGTCGTTGCCAGCAAACTCGCCGACGAGCCAAATGATAGTTGCTCGCGCTCGGGGATTTGTTGCAGTGTCTAGATTCTTTGCTAGTCGAATGACTGTGTTTGTGTGGGATCCAGGATCCTGTTGGATCAGATGCCTTACAACGGTCAAGGACTCAGCTACTAAATTTCCATCAAGACTGGTGATTTGCTTCAGTAGAAGTCGCAGGCATCTTGCGGATGTTCTAGCATCACTCTGAGCACATCTTCCAATAGCCCTGACAGCTTCTCGTACCAGCTCTTTATCTGAACCACGAGAAAAATGTTCGAGTTCATTGAGAATGAGGCTTTTGATGTCAGAACCGCAATGCGGAAATATCAAGGTAAGGAGCTCAAGCTTAAGTTCCCATACTTGTGAGGGATCCGTAGAATGTACTAGAAAATGAGATGCATATTTGACAAAAGCCTCTGGCCTTGTGAGACACACGGAGACTATGTTGTAAAGTGCAATATGCTGGATATCCTGCGGCCCTCGCAACAGTGCAATTAGTGGTCCGATCGCAGAATTAATGTACTCGCTAGTACCAAGATTAACATAGCATCGGGCTACAGCTACGACGACTGCCGAATTCCGGCTCAGTAGAAGCGGTTTTATACTCTTCAAAAGTAAGTCGAGGTCTGGGTCGAGAACATCAACCACTTCACCACTATCCTCTGTTTCTTCTTCTTCATCGCCATAAAAATTCTGGGATCCGTTACTCTTTTTGACTTTACGTGTCCTTCGTGGGAAGCACTTTCTAGCGTAGGTCGTCATTAAACTCAAGGTTGAGAGCTGACTCCATTCATCCATGTCCACTAGCTTTTTAACTAGCCCTCTGTAATGCTTATGAACCAGGTCTATCCGTTCGGGGCATATTTCCATAAAGGCTTTGACTGCGGCGCCTGCCACATAGTATTGCTTATCTCCTAGCAAGGTGGACAAATATTCTAGTAATTGGGGAAGCGTATTCGGATCGAGCCTGTAGCACTTGGGTATCGCTAGTGCCGCTGCTTTTCTAACATACGGACTCATGTCGCCAAGTCCTTTTTTGATCGCCAAAGAGACTATTTGACTGATGACGGGCACTCGAATCCCCGACATGGTCTTGAGTGCAAGAGCACGCACCTGGGGATTTCCATCGGAGAGAGATTTCTGTATGGTATTAATGGAAAGAAGGGCGAGATCTGGTTCTTGTTCGGCATGGTTTAGCAGGTAGATGTAGACTAGCTTTTTGATTTCGATATTGGGGGACGCGACATTCTTGACTACTGACGAGAAGAATGGAAGACACGGTTGGGACCGGTACATCATCTGTATTCCTTGGGTCAGCCTTGTCATTGTTCATAAGATTACTGGCTCGGAGCGGAAGCTGGCAACGCTCTGAAGCACACCAATATGTTGCCCTACGCACAGAAATGACCTTCCTCAATCCATCTAGCACTTCTCTCTCATTCCGGCTGTCAAGAAGCTTCTTTATCTGAGCCACAGGCAGGGTCTTGGAGGAGCCACGGGAGCTCCTGGCCGATTGTGCTGCATCGAGGGTGAGCTCTCGTGCTAGTTTATACGTTAGCAAGACGTCCTCTGCTTGGAACATAATGGCGAAAGGAGTGAGAATGATAGTAGTTCTTTACCGCTTTCCAGTAGGCTGCTGATTCTGGATATCGACTCCATGTGTTGATCATGAACTGCGTTGTGCAAGGCAACTAGCTAGTGGACCCTCATCTCATTTCGAGGTGTCTTGGTGGGGCAGTGCGAGCTAGAGCGTCGGCGCCATTTACAGTAGATAGGGAATGGTGGAAGCTGGAACTTCAAAACTGATCTTGACAGAACTTCAGGTGAATGTTGTCACCGAAAACTCTTGATGCGCAGGACATTTTGTCCATTCATAGTTACAGATACTCTTCAATATACTCATTAACACCTAGCACTAATAATTCTAGTCTACAGTAAGCCCACAACTCTTCACGCGACCATTTCAACCAGGACCACACGATGCCTCCTCCTACGCCGATTGTGCTCTCCCCAGCACTGCCATCCGAACTTCTCCAATACGTTCTTGCGCACCAAACTTACCCTACGACGCTCATAATTTGTGGCCAACGCACAGCCTTCCTCTCTTCCCTTCTAGAGGCAACCAAGTACTCATGCGACTCCCAGGATACCGTTGAACAACCTATTGAGTTAGATCCCCAACAACATGAAGAACCAGTCTCGCAAAGTTCCCTGCTAGTACCTACGCTTCACCAACTTGCGACCTCGCGATACATCACCACTCTCTTCACGCCAACAGTCTCTCATCTGCGGGCCTACCTGTCCGTCCTCCCTGGACCCACCAAACAGCTAGAAGAACAACCGTCGATTCCAAAATTCGATAGGCGTGGCAGAACGGTTCCACTACTAGTGGTTTATGGATTCTTGGAATTGCACCGCGATACGAGCGAGTGGAGCGCCCAGGGATTGAGCAACAGTCTTTCTGCATTGGTTGAGGCCGGGGCGAGGATTGGGAAGAGGGTTGTGGTTCTTGAGCAACGGGCCTTGGAGGGAGTGGATGGTGGGACGATAAATTATGGCGAGGTTAGTGACGAGATTGGTGAAGAGGAAGGGGATGAACAGTTAAGGGACGTCAATAGCGAAGATGAAGGCAAATCAGCAAGAAGGGAGGTTTGGAAAGGCTGGAAGGAGAGAGTTCCAATGCTTAATGGCAATGTCAGGCGTGCTGGACTCGAAAGTGACGATGGCTCTTGGAGTGGGCGCACGGTAGAGGTTGGCCGGATATTTGGTAGGTGGTTCAAATTAGGGAGAGGTGACTGGGCCACGGCCAATACTCCATGACAATATAATGTGATTTACATTAAGTTGTTTGTGGTCATTATCATTGCTACATCAACAGGTATACCTAAACGCCAATCCCCACCTGACTTTAGTCCAGCAATTAACAAGACTCCCTCAGAGCGTTTGCTCCATCTCCGTGATGTACAATTTGATGTGCGAATCCATCTTTAGAAACTCGTCATGAGCACTGTGGATCTCATTCTCAATGTTTTCCTTCAAGTCCGCCATCTAAGACGCGTCAGTGATGAGCTTTATTCATACGTTCGAGATTTTGGCATACCTTCTTCTCCGTTTGCTCTATTCTTACCCTTCTCCTCTCCATGTCTCGATCCTTTTCTGCTCTCTCATGCGTCAACTTCCTGTGGATCGCAATCAACTCCTCCATTCTCTCCTGTGCAGCTTGCGACTTTTCTTTGCTGCCATTTCTTAATTTGTCCGTCCGTTCATTCCACTTCGATAACTGCCGTTGCAAAAGACCTTCAGTCCGCTCTACCTCACGCACGTTATTTCCTCTTTCTCCGAGCGCATCCCGCTGTCTCGCTATTCTCACATTCTCCTCTTCCTCCTTGGCTAACTCATTCGAAATTTCATCAAGTAGCTTTGTGCAGGACATTACATCGGCCGTAACAACACCGAAGGTGTCCGTCGACGTCTGAAGCGCACGGGCTCGTCGATCCAAAGAATCAATCAATGCTTTGTCCGCATTCAGAGCATTACTCAGCTCGGTGAGCGATGCCTGGAGGGCAGCTGGTGATTGTAGTACGTAAGGGCGTAATTTTGCACTCTCTTGGCGCAGGGTGAGTGTCGACGCGGTTTTATCCTCCAATATCTGTGTCATTTCTGACTTCTTTGCCTTCACATTTTCAAACCTCCTCGTAACTTTCTCCTGGCCTTGTCGGAGATCTAGAAGCCGTTTCTTGAGTTCTTCATTTCTCCTTATCTTCTCCGCTGCGTGTGCTTCTATTGCTTTCCGATTTTGCTTCATCTCTTCCAAACGTTGCTCCATTTCTTGGTTCTCCATGTAGAGAGTCTCTATCCTAAGCTTGGTTGCCTCGGCCTTGTTGAAATGCTGATCGATTACAGGAGTCTGACTCTCTCTAAACCTCTGACAAAAAGAAAATCCCCACACTCCTGTAGAAGTTTCGAAGACTCATGTAAAAGCCCATAAGATTGCGCGTGTCTCCTGGTATGATATCCATAAATTCGCCGCATACATCCTCAGCAGCAGCGCGCATCGTCGTGGGTTTCGACGAGTCGCATTTTCCAAGATCATTGTGATCTGGGGGGGGTTTTTGGTTGGTCAGGCAAAATGGTCAAACCACTCAAAGATCATTTGAATCAGGGATTAGGCTTTGTCGGGCTGATGCGGCAACGGTTAAAAGAGAAAAGAAAGGGAAACAAGGGCCATAGCCTTTCTTGTTGAAAGCACCAACAAGAGGCTCTCATTCTTCTTCGACTGTTTTCTGAAATTTGGGGGCATTACGAGAAAGTCTGAAAGGGGAACTTTTGGAGGGGATTAGTTGCTTTTTGGAGACTGCAACTGGTGAATGTTGAGCACTCCGATCCTTGTACCCCAACAATTTCTTTGTCGGGGTGGCTTTTTAGGTTCTGGTGATGGTTTTGGAAGGGGAGAAGGAAAGAAAGCCTCATTCTTTTTTTGTTTTTTGTTGCTGGGAATTGGCACAAAGGGATTGTTGGGGTAATTGGTTTTGAAAGGGGGTGCTTTGGTAGTCTTTTTGGAGGGTTTTGTCGCAAGGGGGAAGTTGATGTCAACAATGGGCACGGCCTGGTGACCCGAAGTAAAACAAGACAAGGAAATAGGAGCACGGGCCAATAAGAAACCTTATTTCACAACGCCCGCGCGCACGGAGTTGGTAGTACTTCGTAGGTACGGAAGTACGGACGAGTACTCTCCGCAACTTCTCTTGCAAAAAGTCACATCCACATCTGACAATTTGGATTCATGGCATTGCAATCATCTTCTTCAATCAACATAGAAAACTAACATAGTTGGGTATCCATCCGACGGATTACGGAGCGGAAGATGCTGGGCTGCTCCGTCTAGCCTCACCTGAGACATAACAGCCAGCCATCAGTAAGCATTTTACTCTGTACTGCACGTTCGGATGCAAAGCCGGATTCCAAACATAGTAAAAAGAGGATACTAAGAATACTAAGAGTGGGCACGTTGTGTGTTGCTAACTTAATAGTGAGCCTTAATAGCTCTCGGGGATAAGCCGGTGCGCAAGACTGGCGCATTCTCATCCGTCATCCTGTGAACGCCGAAGACAAGACATGAACACTGTGTAGGAGTAGTACGGATGGAAGAACACAAAGGCTTCTTCCTCCATGACCAGGATTCCAAATGATCGTACCTGGAGCCGGGGATGCTGGAAAGGATGCTTGGGAAGACTACCAGTACCACCGTGTACCTACAGTACAACCAAGGGGCACATCTCAAAATCTCCGTTGACAAGGCCGATCAGCCTAGGTGAGATAGTGTACATCAGCGACCGGGCGGGAAGTCAAAGGTTACACTCTTACTGTACCAACCCTCCCCTCCCCTGCACGTGGAGTGGATTCATGTGCACGCATTATTCAGTACGGAAGTACGGTAACTTGATGACTACTGTGCCTATTGCTATTGTCATACCCTACCTATCCTGCCCTGCCTTTTGGGCTCAATCATATCTTATCGCAATCGCTGCATCTCTGTCACCTCCAGGCCTCCGTATATTGTAATACACTGTACTCCTCCCCTAGCCACTACCGTACTCTCGAAGCATAATAGGTAGGTACAGAAGCTACCTTGCCTATCTGCCGTGAAACCAGACGTGCCCTTTATGAACGACAGACTACTGTGCACATCATGAAGTAATAGCAATGCACCTTGCCCTACTTTGGTCCTCCATTTCGGTTTCTGTCAGGACCTCTACAGTACCCTTTTACCTACAGACAAGAGTACTGTTTTTCTCCTGACTGGATACCGATGCAGAGTAAGAGGGCCACTTTTGACCTACAGGGCGAAGGGACACATCTCAATTGGGCATTTTGGCTGAAGACAGCCGAATGGGGAAAGGTGGGTTTACAGACGCCAGCATCCCGTGGATCTTTATTCACAGTAACGGAGCCGCTGCCTTGGGGTGCTTGGTGGGGAAACCATTTTTCTCTTGGGTTGTACCCTGAAAGGTTTTACCAAGCCTGGTACAAGGTTGTCGTGGGTTGGGATTCACTTCTGTCCAGCCCTGACCCGTACGGATGGGACCAGAAACTCATTTGCAAAAACTTTGAACCCTCATGAACTTCAGGGTCCAGTAAGATGCAAGTTCCATAAAACTTACCATAGGGGGTGTGCAAGCCAGTGGTGGTTTGGGACTCGGGGTCAGGGTAGGTTTGGGATGGGGTGCGCTGCCCTTCAAATCGTTCAGGTTGGACCTATCTGGTGTTGGTTGGCTTTACCTACGGTTTTGTCTGGTGCGATCGTCTTTGGGCTGGTTAACACTCCAGGTTCGGTGATGCTGGCAGGATGTTCCAATTGATCACCTTTCGAGTTGCTAAAACCTGTTGGGTGCTGGTTAACCATTTTCTCCTGCGAACTCCATCTCCTTCTACTCCCGGGGCTTCTGCCTTCGCTGCCCAAGACTGCTACTACACACGGTTTTCCCAATGTCTTACACACGGAAGGTTCGTTGCCAGCCAACACATTTATTGACGCCTACGCATCCTTCGAGATAAGGTCTGAGGGGGTACGTACTAATTGAGTGCCGGTCTACTAAAGGTCACAATGTCCCACCCAACAACAATCTCCCGTCACGTTGGATAAATGAATGAAGCGAGTCTAGGGAATTTGGCATTACATTCCATGACGTGGAGATGTTCGAGATATCAAAGGCCTAGATTCGGGGCGACGCCCGCGGTCCCTGGGACCAACGACCCTCTTCGTTCTGATTTGTGGTTGGAGTTGCTTTTTTTGCAGGAGTTAACACCAGAAAGTGTCTGAAATTGGTCTCCAGGAGTGGTGACCTGTGTAAAAGAACCAGTGATCACCACCCTATGGTTCACCTGCGAGGTTCAATGCTGGTATGTGAGGGGGTTCTTTTTGCTTGGACACCGTCACGAAAAAGACGGGTGGACAGTGGCCGTATGGTGGGTTGATTTGTCTACCTAACAACAGCAAGAGTAATGGACTTCCGTTACAAACCGAGCTGTGACCGAAAGAAAAACTGATTAATTGGCATTATTTCAGATGTTTTCTGTTCGGTGTGGTGTGATGTGGCACGGGGGTACAGACAGAATGAGCTGGACAATAACGTACGATGATCGAAAAAGCACACCAATATCGGATATTCAATGACACTGACGTAGTTTGCAAGTTGCATAGGTGTTTTTAAGTAATGTAGGACAGCTCATGACAATTCTAGTAGGGCTCCTGAGTGTCGCAAAACTTGTCACTTCTCCTTATTAAATTGAAATGGAAAACTTGACTTCGGGACAATGCTGTCGCAATGAAAGGATCCCTGCGGCGGAGATGTTCAAAAAGGTCTGCTGTAACCCGAGACTTTCTAATAAATAGAGGCTCTTTTTACGATATTGCCAACGTGTTGATTTTCTAAATGCGAAGTAGATATACAGATATAGTGTCAGTTTATTTTCTGTTTTGTGATGTCGCCCGTAGCGAGGCTGCTGCTTCTCGCCGCCAGTGTGAACCAGTGGGTTTAAGTTTTCGTTGGGGGGGGCAATTTCAAGATGCATTGCCCAGCGTGCAAGAGTCTATGTACTGGAGGCGGGTGCTTGCTGCTAGTGCATCGTGTCAGATGCATAGATGCAATGAAGGTCCAGCAAAAAGGTTGTACAAGCTTGATACCCTCTCCTTCGAAGCCACCTTAGCACTTATTTGGGCTACCCCCCGCTAGATACCATCTTCAGAAACTACACACTGCATTTATCTAGTAATGGTTAATTGATGACCACGAAGATCCCTTCAATTTAATGGACATAAAAGTACAATCGCGTTTTGCTCACTTAATTCTCGAATTCTCTGATGGACGATCAATCACGACGGTTTGCTCGGCTGCCCAAGAAAATAAGTTGAAACTACCGGAGCACACATCAAGGCCAAAATGTGTAATGTCGCTTGGTTCAAGCATAGGTCAGTTCCCACAACACTGCCTCTCTCCTTACGCTTCTAAATGTCGCAGGCAATTTCAGTCGCCCCGATGCTGCTGCGTTCCTTCGCAATTTCGCAGATGCATTGCAGCCATCTGATTCTCTGCTCATCGGGTTAGATGCATGCAATGATCCCAAAAAGGTGTAGTGAGTGCCCTAATTCCACAACTTAGCGGACTACCACTCATTTATCTAGCCACGCCTATAATGGTTAGTACCGCCCTTTTGCTCACAATTTCTCTCTTCGCAAAGACTATACTGATGAGTTTTCGGCAGACTGCGAAGGAGTTACTCACAAGTATAATGTTCTTATTCCATGGATGATTTTGCTTTTATGCTGATGATCTTTTGTAGGTTCATTCTCAATGGGTTGGTACAAGCCAACAACATTTTAGGCGAGGAAGTTTTCAAAGCCGAGGACTGGAAGGTCATTGGCGAATACGTTCATGACGACCAAGGTGGCCGTCATCAAGCATTTTATTCACCACTTCGTGATTTCTATTTTAAGGACATTCATTTTCAAGCTGGGGAGCGTATTCAGGTTGAGCAGAGCCTCAAATACTCCTCTGAAGAGGCTGCTCAGCTATGGAATGCATCGGGGCTAGCCGAAGTTCAACAATGGACCTCAGCGCTTGAACCCTACAGTAAGCCCTTTCTCTGCGCTGCCGCTCTACTCCCATTCCTCCCACCATATATAGAATGCGGCTCAATTTCAGTACGCAGATGCTGATCGTCTGACTCTGACGCCAGTTCCTCAACAAGTGTGGGGGTCATACTGTAGGTCATCAAGTGTGTGGCGCACGGGCCATTTTACGGGTTCTTCAGTGAAGTGACAGCCATAAAGAACTGGCTGAGCCTCTGTTATTCCTTACCCCACCTTTCTTTTAAGCATGTCCCATAGGCTCTTTGATTTGACTTCTTTCTGTAACTGATTATGGGTGCACTTGCAGATATCCATTTATTGAAAAAGCAAGGGATGTCGTTCAGTCTGGATCCTGCAGATTATGCCAAATCCACGATCCCTACCTTGAGCGACTGGGAAGGTTTGTGGAAAGTATGGGATATTGTAACGAGAGACATGATCCCAGATGAGGAATTACTCGACAAACCAATTAAGCTTCGAAATGCCTGCATTTTCTATCTCGGCCATATTCCAACCTTCTTGGATATTCAACTTAATAAAGCTACTGCAGAGCCTCTTTGCGAGCCTTCTCATTACCCCAAGATTTTCGAAAGAGGCATTGACCCAGATGTGGATAATCCTGAGCACTGTCATTCACATTCTGAGATCCCAGAAGAATGGCCACCGGTTAATGAGATTCTGTCGTATCAGGACCAAGTACGAGCCAAAGTTTACAAATTGTACAGCTCGGATCTGCCACGGAAGACAGGTCGTGCTCTATGGATCGGATTTGAACATGAAATCATGCACCTTGAAACTTTATTATACATGCTTTTGCAAAGCGACAAGACTCGTCCTCCTCCTCATGCAAAGCCCGATTTCTTTGCCGAAGCGAAGCGGGGCAGAAAGTGCTCGAGTGCCAAATGAGTGGTTCACAATCCCCGAGCAGAGACTCACCATTGGACTAGAAGACCCAGAGGACAATTCTGGACCGGACAATAATTTCGGTTGGTGAGTAATCCAAAGTCATATTGGAGTGTTAAAGCTAACTCTCTTCCTTTTCAAGGGATAACGAAAAGCCACCAAGAAGTATTTCGGTGGCCTCATTTAGTGCTCAAGGGAGACCTATCACTAATGAAGAAGTGGAGTGACCCAATCAGTTTTTAGAATTGGGATTTTCTAATGTTTTACTAGTATGCTCGCTATCTGGAACAGACTAAGAAATCTAATATACCAGCGTCGTGGGCAGACCAGAAAGATAGCGAGCCCGCGCAGCCCAACGGAACAACGAATGGTTACACAAACGGTTATGCTGATGGACATACTAATGGTCATGAAGATATTCCTCTTACAAAAGCATACTTGGAAGGAAAATCTGTTCGTACAGTTTATGGTCTCGTCCGTCCCTCTAAAATACGCTCTGGATTGGCCCGTCTTTGCTTCCTATGATGAATTGGCTGGCTGTGCACAGTGGTTGGGTGGTCGGATCCCAACTTTTGAGGAAGCACGAAGCATCTACAGCCATGTCAATGGGTTAAAACTGAAAGAAGCCGAACAGCATCTTGGAAAAACGGTTCCAGCTGTCAATGGGTAAGGCATCGTTTACTGCCTATACTTAGCCGGGATTGGCTAACATGAGCACAGGCACCTTGTGAACAATGGCGTACAGGAAACTCCTCCATCACGTCCTTCTATCAGTGACAAGAGCTCGCAAGAGCTCTTCGTCAACCTTAAGGGCGCTAATATAGGCTTCAAGCATTGGCACCCTGTTGCGGTCACTGCACACGGTAACAAACTTGCTGGCCAAGCAGAGATGGGTGGAATCTGGGAGTGGACAAGCTCGCCACTCACAACATACGATGGCTTCGAGCCAATGCCCCTGTATCCTGCGTACACTGGTAAGTTACTTTTGTCTGGGCTCCCACATTGAATGTATTGATGGCTGATACAATCAAATTTAGCCGATTTCTTCGATGGTAAGCATAACATAATGCTTGGTGGATCCTGGGCAACGCATCCTCGTATTGCTGGTCGAAAGACTTTGTAAGCAATTCATTAATATCTCCATTGTAAAGCTCCTCGGCTAATAGCAATCAGTGTCAATTGGTATCAGCGCAACTACCCGTATCCATGGGCTGGTGCCAGAGTTGTCCGGGACTTGTAAACTGAAATGCAGACGTTTTCAAAGCATGACACCAAATTCAACCTTCGGTGGCTTCATTTAATAAGTATAAGAGCGAATCAACTTCGCTAACGCAAAGATAAATAAGTAATTTGGCATAAGTGCCAGTAAAAGTAATTTGCTTGTCATTGTTGAAGCAATTTAGTTAATTACTTCAATCTCTTTGCTAATATCTGAAATCTTGTGTACTTTGTGTCTATCTACTTTGTAGCTTGCTCCTGTCCATGTGTGGTGATGGATATTCGCAGCTAAGTGTTTGTAGAAGCATGTGCGTAACCGCCAGTGTCAGTACAAAGTAAATAGCGGTGAATGTCTCTCGCACAAACAGGATGATTCGATACCACGTACTTGTATCTGTCAAGGTCTTGTTCCCTTCCACCCTTCAATTTGCGGAGATAGTATTCTGGTCTGGTCTTCAAATCCCTTTACACTACTAGCCAAGGGTTTAGGTTATTAAGCGAGAAGACACTACGGACGACGCTCCAAAACCACCGCGATCCAAACGCTCTACTCACCGCGATGTACTTCACCGCTGTGCATGTTTAGGTTAGGTTCCTTCCTGTCAGATATTTCCAATTCAAAATAAGTCCTGTGTGCGCTGTCTTCCACACCACGCTCTTCAATTGCATCCAACCACAAAAGCAACCGAACTCCTCAAGCCAAGCAGGAATCAACGAAAGACTCCGCCATTGCACACGATCAGACATTGTTTTAGGTACCTGGTATATTGAGTTCGCTTGATCGCTGCTATTGATATCAAATCTACAATGTAAGATCGCTGACAATACCGCCTTCTTTCAAAAGATTTGAGGGAAACGATCTAACCCACGCGCGCGACTTCCCACTCCGGAACATCCTTTCCTTCCAACATTGGCGCTGCTAGATATTCAATTCGAGTATTGTTTTTGCCATCGGCAATCGGGTCAAAGCAGCGTACAAACACAGAGCCGAGTCTCAAGAAAACATCAACTGTCTTATCCTTCAGGACGCGATGGCAGAACTCAACACTACAAAACAAAACAGATTGTACAAGGGCAAGGTGGTCTTCAAATGGGAGGATAATCCTGGTTTGAGTACTATATGTATTGAATGGTGTTCGTATCCCTCTGCTAATTGCTCTGCAGGCCACCACTGCGGCATCTGTGCAAAGCCGTTCTCAAGTAATTCTCCCAACCGCTCTGATCCCTGAGTTTATGCTAATTTCTTTTGCAGAAGACAGCTGTAAAGTTACTTGTATTGGAAAGCACGCTGAGCCATGCTACAGATTCCACCAAATCTTACATTTTCTAGGTATATTTCCAAAGTGTCTTTGCAGTCAATGACCTACTTGCTGACATCAGTGCACAGGCAAAGCCCATGAGTGTTCTCCGTAAGAAGTTGAAATTATTTCCCACCTCTTGGTTATGGCTAATGGTTTGATAGGTGTATAACATCTGACCAAATGCATTATAATCGTTTGAAAGAAGTCCTTGTCTTGGTCAGAAAGATCAAAGAACTCGATGATGCAGACGTGTTACGCACAGCTCCCCAAGCAAAGAAGGTTGGAACACAAGAAACAGGTGGAATGAGGCGTCGGCATTCCATTGCAGAGACAACTACAGATGCAGACTCCGAAACATTAAATGACATAGGTCCAAAGCTCAATAAGAGAGAACGCAAGAGACAAAGGCGGTCGGATGTTGGAAGCACGAAGTCGACAGGTCAACTTGAGGTTTTCACAAAGGAAGATATTGAGTTCATTGACTGGGCGATTCACCTCTCTGAACCAGACACGAAAGACATTGACCAATTTGACGTAATTGCTGACCAATCCATACCTCTTGGAAGAGCCGAATGCCACGAAGATAACAAAGAGAATACAATCAACGATGCAAACCTAAGCATCACTCCACTCAAGCAGAAAGATTCAAACACATCCTTGCCAACCCCGAACTCCATCTTGACCAGGTCCAACAAATTCCGCTATTTTGGCAAGGGCTCCCAAAAGCATGCGAGAAAGAATGGGGATATCTTTGACGGTCTTGATCCAAGCATACTCGATCGACTTGGTGTGGAGATTACAACTCCAAATCACAGCAGCCAGAGGAAGGATCTTATTGTCAAGCTGATCGAAGCAATTAAAAATGATATCGAAGTTATCGACCGCGAAAATGCTGAGGCGAAGTTCAGAGAGATCGCATTTTTTCGTTGGGCTGGGAAAACATGCAAACATGCTATGGATGAGGCTCATAAGAACTATGACTGGCAGAGTGAGTTTCTCTGTAGTTATTTGGACTGAGCATTGAAAACTGATAGTTACAGCTGGATTGTTGAAGAAGAATAGTAACCCTGACCAGGAGTCCATAGAACTTGATCAGGTCATGGTGGACCCAAGCTACTCGGAAACCCCATCAGCTTCCGAACAACAAATGGTTGCCGAAAATGTACAGCAAGTTAAGAAGGCCAAAACTCCAGTCACATTAGTTAATCCAAAGCCGACCATTGCTTCTAAACCAGCAACGGCAATTGCATCGAGTAGATCGAGTACTAACAAGAACCTTGGAGCTTGGAATGTGCCAATGTCGAAGAAGAGTGCTAGTGTTTTAAAGATCACTGTACCACCAGTCCCCGATGTTCCGGAACAATCACTGGACTCTTCTGTATGTATCTTCCCGGGCCCCACCCCTCTTATGTGGATACAATGTATATCTGCCATACGTTGTATCCTAGGTGCCCCCTTTAAGTCATGAAAAGATTACCATTCCTTATTTCTCCTCGAATATGCTACGCTAACTTAAAATCCCAGTGGACGACGGTCGGCTCAAAGAACAAAGTCGGTAAAAGGATCGCGACGAAGAAGGAACCAAAACTGGTCCTGAACAAGGGTGAAGATGCTCTCGAAGAGGGGGATCTTAAATTTCTTTTGAAAGTGAGATCCAGTCGGAAATAACCATGAGTTACGGATTCTTTCTCAAATCTTTAGGTATTTGGGCCATGTTAGTGTTTGCGAGCCAGTGTTTATGTTTGGAGTCGTGGGGAATTTGTTCTGGCCTTTATCAGATGGTACATCTCGATTTAAAAATTGAGAAATCATGAAGGGCATGAATGAATGAATGAATGAATGAATGAGTGAATGGATGGATGCATTTCAGTAAAAGGCTAGATAGATACTTTGTATTAAATCCAAGTCCACCTTTTATGGGATTAAGTATGTACTTAAGAGGATCGCGTGCTAATCTTCTTAAAATCTTGTATGATGCTCTTTCATAGGAACTAATTAAGACCAGAACGACATGTATATCTCCAAGATGGTGGGTGCTTACTTTCTTGAGTGAGTGAATTCGTTAAGGCAAGGTAGGTTTAGTTAATCATAGCGTTCGCCTATTGACCTCCATGGTTATCGTCGCAATCAGCCTCCTCGGTGTTGTTTGTCGATCGCATCCCCATCACACACGCCTCACAAACCAGCTTGCGTAGGTAAATACTATAGCAGCCGGCTACATAGAAATGTTTTTGCAAAGCCTCTGGCCATGAACTCCCGATCATCATCCGTCTCTATTCCTGCGCCGCGCATACAACGACGTACATCCTCCCGTTTGTCCTTTGCGATCTCGAATGCTGAGCAGGGCGAGGAGGCTGCGGCCGAGCCCAACGTTGCAGAACACCAGATAGATGAGGAAATAGAAGAAATCAAAAGATATGAGGTACGAACCCTTACATAGTCTACTAAGCATGCTCTCTCGAATTGACGCGTTCTGCACAGGATTTTACAACCATAGGTTTGCTCTTCTCAATGTCATACACATATCCTTCAATTGACCAGTGCTGCAGATTGGGTACAGGATGCTGCGAAAGAGCAATTGCGGAGAAAGATACGACGGAAAGAGACTGCAGGTTTCTTCGAACGAGGTGGGCGAGCAGGATGGCGATATAAACTTTGGGAGTCCTATGAAGCCGCACAAGGCTGGATAGTGGTGACGCTCATTGGTGAGATTTACAGCTATGAATGAGAAGCTCAAAGCTAATGTGAGGGCAGGTGCTGCTATCGGAGTGAATGCTGCCTGTCTCAATATTATTACAGAATGGCTTTCGGACATCAAGCTAGGTCACTGCAAGACGGCATTCTATCTTAACGAGAGTTTCTGCTGTTGGGGAGAAGATACTGGTATGGCTGAATAGTATACGACTGGGCTTTGTTTGCTGATTGATTCTAGGTTGCGACGACTGGCACAGGTGGAGCTCTCTTGCTCCTGTCAATTATGTGATCTATATCTTATTCGCAGTGCGTTCAGTACTATCTTTCCGAAGTTCCATACTGACTATAATAGACTATCTTCGCCCTCACTTCTGCAAATCTTGTTAGATCCTATGCACCATATGCTGCTGGTTCTGGAATTTCTGAGATCAAATGCATCATAGCAGGTTTCGTTATGAAAGGTTTCCTCGGCTTCTGGACATTGGTCATCAAATCCGTAGCATTGCCTCTCGCTATTGCATCTGGTCTCTCGGTTGGCAAAGAAGGGCCAAGTGTTCATTACGCGGTGTGCACTGGTAATGTCATATCGAGACTGTTTGAAAAATATAAAAGGAATGCGTCAAAAACGAGGGAGATTTTGAGCGCTTGCGCTGCGGCCGGCGTTGCTGTCGCCTTCGGAAGCCCTATTGGAGGAGTATTGTTCTCGCTCGCTCGAAGAGATGTCTTCCTACTTCCCACTGAAGACAATGTGGCGGAGTTACTTCTGTGCACTAGTTGCAACAGCGGTGTTAGCAGCTATGAATCCCTTTCGCACAGGTCAGTTAGTCATGTTCCAAGTTCATTACGATCGTACCTGGCACTTCTTTGAAGTTCTGTTCTATATCATCATTGGTATATTTGGAGGACTATATGGTGCATTTGTTATGAAATGGAACCTCAGAGCACAGGCATTTCGAAAGAAATACCTCACCAAATACGCCATACTGGAAGCAACGCTACTAGCAACGGGAACAGCGATAGTTTGCTACCCAAATATGTTTTTGAGGATTGATATGACAGAGAGCATGGAGATCCTGTTTAAGGAGTGTGAAGGAGGAGAAGATTATAACGGTCTTTGCGATGGTCAGAATCGCTGGAGGATGATTTTGTCACTGACGTTCGCAACTGTATTGCGTATATTCCTCGTGATTATCTCATATGGATGCAAAGTTCCGGCAGGCATATTCGTGCCGTCAATGGCTATAGGTGCGTCATTTGGCCGCACAATAGGTATCCTAGTTCAAGCGCTGCATGAAGCCTATCCGGCTTCAGTATTCTTCGCCGCTTGCGAGCCTGATGTTCCATGCATTACACCCTGGAACATACGCATTTCTTGGAGCTGCAGCAGCTCTTAGTGGCATCATGCATATTACAGTCACAGTTGTGGTTATCATGTTTGAGCTTACTGGGGCTTTGACATACATCTTACCAACGATGATTGTTGTTGGCGTTACAAAAGCAGTTGGCGAACTTTTCGGAAAGGGTGGAATTGCCGATAGAATGATATGGTTCAACGGTTTTCCATTTTTGGATAATAAGGAAGAACACACATTCGGAGTCCCGGTCTCAAAGGTGATGACCAGCGAGGTAGTTGCACTTCCTTGTAACGGTTTGAATATGAAGAACGTCGAGGCACTCCTACGTCAAGACAGGTATCAAGGTTTCCCAATAGTGGAGGACCAGACTTCTAATATCCTAGTTGGCTATATTGGGCGCACGGAGTTGCGTTATGCTATTGACCGTGTCAAAAGAGACCGTACTATCAGTCCTACAGCAAGGTGCTACTTCAGTGCCCCTTCAACAACAACGAATCCTACAACACCGACAACGGCAACTCTCCCACCAACATCTGGGGCATTTGATGCTATGGCATCGTCGATTTCAGCCGCTTTTATTGACGCTACCCCGGTGACAGTTCATCCTCGCCTTCCCCTGGAAACAGTCAGTCGATCAGCCAGCGATTTCATTTATTGACGCTACCCCGGTGACAGTTCATCCTCGCCTTCCCCTGGAAACAGTAATGGAACTCTTCCGGAAAATAGGCCCTCGAGTTATTCTCATCGAATATCATGGTAAACTTACGGGTCTTGTAACCATCAAGGATTGTCTGAAATACCAGTTCAAGGTCGAAGCAAGCGAGAACCCTCGTGATGATAGGCGTCTCGCCGAAAGCCAAGAGCGGCTCTGGGGCGTTATAAAACAAAGTGCTATCTGGGTTTCGGATCAAGTAACTCACGTTTCGCGAGGTAAAATACGGATTGGTGGAGATTTACTGCAGGAGCAGTCAAGATCCTCGGCCGGTCGCGTTTATACAGGAACAGGACCCAGTAGTCATATGCTGGACGGAGATGAAGATATCGGCGACGATGGAGTCGAGTTGGAAGATAGGTGACATGATATTTCAAATGAATCCCCTTATATATCCATCAAGTTTGCTATTATATTATGTTTCACTGGAGTTCGGTGGTAGAAGTGGCGTTGGAATAAGCCAAAGCTTTGTATGCTTTCTGGGAGGTCTGGTCTACGGAAGATAGAGTGATTTGATGTGTCGCTCTATAGAGCTGTAAAATCATCACTTGTGCTTATTTGGAAAGAAACATTGTAAGATTATTGATGAACTATGCAGAGTATTTGAAGAATGGACATTCAGGCCAACCAACCGGCTGAGTAACTCACATTTTCTATGTGAAAGCCTTGTAGCATCTTGGAAGCTGAAAACGCTGCTGAGCCATAAGCCGCTGATAGTCACCTACAGACGACTCAAAATAGCTTGAGGTATGCCACGAGTGTCTTCTCTCATCTTGAGGTCAGGGTAGCCAGTTCCCCGATCAAGACAAGGGAAAAAGAAGATTCATTCATTCAGTCTATACTGAGACACTTAGATATGCTATGGGATCATGGAGCAGAGTCATCTTTAAGTAGAACGAACATATTTCGGTTCCTGCGCTACGTATTTCTTGTCAAGTTGTGTTTTTTCTATCTAGCTAAACCCTCACCAATTATCCTTATTCTTCATATACATACAGTGAGTGATTCCCACCCACTACCTCACAGAGAAATATCGTTCAATTCTACCCATACGGATCATATGTTGGAGGAGCGCCAAGTCTTGCTGGGTATTTATGGGCAGGTAAAGTAACGTTTATTTCCTCGGGTGGAAAAGGTACCGGGAAAGCATCAGAGCGAAACATTTTGCCAGGACCACGAATCGGTAGACCGAGTGCTTCGACCTTGCTTATACGACCCTTCCACTGGAGTCGTATCTTGAGTATCGCTGGCTGTGTCTCTTTGCCCTTGGTGTCTAATTCGATGGGTATGTCCATTTCCTCTGTACTAAGTGTCAGTTTAAAGTATCATTTTGGACGAAGAAATAGTATTAATAATTCTGATGCGTCTTTTTTTGACTTATTCTGACCCCAAGGATGCCTTATCAGAATTACAATCTCTTGAACCATTTATCTTGGGCAAGGGAGCTTGCGAGGTAAGTTAGGTAGGTACATTGGCTTTCAGCAATCTTGAATCTTTGCAATAATTTGGGGAACTAATGATGAAAGGGCAAAACAATAAACGTTCCTCTTACCATCGTAGTCATATATGAGCGATTTATCGGCAAAATTTGCCTCTACGCCTGGAATCCAGGAAAAGGGGAGCCTGATAGGTCGTCTTGTGAGTGTGGCAGTCAAGCCAGCAACTCGATCGAAAACCTCAATATCGATCCACCTCGCTTGATTTGGGACGTCAATGCTAAAGGACTTATTCCAAACCGGAAACTGACTTTTTTGTACTGGCTCCGTTTTCCACTCTCGAACCCGCATAGCACCACCGAATTTGTTAGGCCCATAAATAACGAGGAGTAGCCATGGACTAGGGCTTCTTAGTTTGGACTTCGGAATTTCGGACGCGGAGATCACGGTTAATTCAATGGTATCTGTACCTTGGACACCTGAGAGTATTTCTTCTGCCGATTTCCAGTCTTTCAATGCCGTTAAAGCCTGTGACCGTAGTGTTAGTTGCGTTCGATGCCAGTCTCTGCAGTAGAATACAGAGTCCTCGACTGCATCCCACTGCGTAAGTTGTTTTTCAACCCACGCTGTGTGAGCACTCATATTTTTTGACTTCCACAAATCCTCTATTTCTTTCGGTGAACGTATGACCGCAGTTCTACCAGTATAGATATTTGACATTGCACTGACGAAGCCCATGATGTATGTAAGAAGACGATAATAACTCTTCTGTGCGAGCTCAAACTCCGTCGCGGGGAACTGCTGTATTACAGAACCAACAGCTTGGGCGGTGCTGTACTCGAAGTCTAGGATGTCTAGATCGCTAAATGGTTGGTCGTTTCGTTGATTCTGTAGTATGGCGAATTTGGTAAGTGCACCAGTCATCACTTCAAGGGACCGCTGAGCTTCAGCACTGGATCCTTTCGTAGTTGCCAGCAATTGTTTGACTCTTGCTATGTTATCCAAATACCGCATCGATGTCTCATAGGCCATGACGCTGAACGAGTTAGCGGTGAGCATCTGGATAACGCCACGATTGCTGTCCATGTACGCTTTTTGATAGCTCATCGGTAGCCAACCCCATGGGCGTACACCTAGTTCAGGATACTTCTTCCTATGCTCACTTCGAGTCATAAGTTCGATTACGATAGCTGACTGTACATCCCTCGAGAACTCATCATCCATCAGCTCATCGCCACCTTCCTCAAATGTGTAGGCAGGAGGGTCGGCACTAGAAGAAGCCTCAAAGGATCCGATTGCCATCCTGCTCGATGTATTTTCTAGAGCTTGAACTTTTTCAATTGCCTCTCGGGCTGGTCCAGCTTTGTAGTCTGGTAAAGATTCTTCTAGTTCCTCAACATCTTTATCTTCGGTTGCAAAAGTCGCTCCCGCGGGGAAGTTACTTTGAAGCCAATCCTCAATGAAGAAAACTCTTGAACTCTTGATCGACTAAATCTTCCGAAATTCCTTGTTGTGGAAGTTCCTTTTGTACAATGCTCATTTTAGGAGTGTCAAAGGTTGAAGGATTCGAATGGCTGATGCTGAAAGGGATTTTGCCAAGTGCCTCAATAATTGATTCCCGAGTACGACTGGATATGTTTAGTATCTTTACAAATATAAAAGTGCGACTATTTTCACCTTCGTAATATTTTGTAGAAGGAAAGAACCTCATCGGTCTCTTTAGCTAGTCTCGTCTGAAGAGCCATGATCTCATCTACATTGAAATTATCCCGATGAAATTTGTACTGAGTAATTAGTCCTTCTAATTCCTCGAGCTTAGAATTGCAGCTGTTTACGAAATGGGAGAGGTTCCCGTTGTCCGCCGCTTCTGCGGTGGGATATTTCAGGATAGAATCCTGTAGTAAATGCCAGGCTCCCAACATTGAAATTATATCTTTGCATGCTGGTCTGAATTTCATAGGTGCATTTGACAGTATCCTGAAGTTCTAAGAGCTCGTCAGACCATCTTCAAGTGAGAAGAGTTGCGATTTTCTACCTTCCACAATCTCTCTGTGAGGTCGCCTATGCTGTCTGAGGCTGCGCTGGAGCTATTTCGTCTGTCTGTGTGCCATGGCCATGAGTGTATATCCTTAGATGTTTTGAGCGGAAGTTGCCTTCGGTGTACTCATGAGCTTGATAAGTGATTTTTATCCAAGGTAAGGTGGCGATTGAGGTTTTAAAGGTTGTGTTTATTTAGCAACTCAGCAACTCAGCAATTCAGGCTCAGCCTTACTGTGCCGCTCAGCCATCCGCAGCATCGCGATTTCTTCAGGGTTAGACAGCTCTGATTCACTCGTTTTCACTGTTGGCAGCCTTCACAGCACAGACTAGCACAGCGGAAGAGATCTGGCGAATAGATTGGTTGTCATAAGTAGCTAGCAATAATAGGTAGGTAAGATTGAAGATTTCAAGAGTACGAAGTAACATGATAGAATCAAAAATAAGAGCCTGAAAGCGCTAGATAAACGAGCGCTTAGCGTGACTTTGAGGTGAGGTGAGGTGAGATCTGGTGTTTGGTACGAGTAGATTGACGTCATGTGACTACGCCAAATGGGATCTCCCTTCAGTCGCGTCGGCAACAGAAGGCGCGATCCCACTTCACTGTGCTCTCCTTCTCTCCTTCTACCTCCGTCACCCAACTCAACACCACATCCAGGTAGGTACGTCTACTTCTTCTTCTCAACCCTTCTGTCTTTTTCCACCCTTTCTTGAGTCCAGAAAAGCAAGAAGAATCATTGCATCGCTGACATGTGGATTTCCAAAGCTCCTCATCGCATATACAACCTGATCTACCCAGCAAAAGCCTGACCTTTTCACATCACCATTATACCGCTTGAAATCTTTTTTTGTACGTGGCCACGTTTTCATAGTCGTAAAATGCTGGCTTTCTTCTATTTGTTCTTACCTGTCTGCCTGCCTGCTCCCTATATATCAATATGTGCTAGTGGTTTCTTGTTTGCAATGGGAAAGAGCAATGCATTCCCAGATGTGTTTGCCCAGGATTCAAGAGCCTCATCATCTTGATAAAAATGATTCCTACCAGTTTTGATCCCGAATCCAAGCAACTTTTTGTCCATGGAATCATCTCTTTCTTGTTCAGATACAGATCACAGCCAGAACAATTGTGCTGACAATGGACACTCCACCTAGACGCAGCGAATTCCGGGATTCAATTCTTCTGCCACCACCACGGGCAGAATCTTCTGACGATTTGTCTGACTTGGACAGTACATTATTTGACGACCCCGTTATGCCGTACAATATAACCGTACGTACTTAATTTTCCGGATCAAAACTGCCCCTTTGAAGTCTATTATTTATTGCTCCTGAATCATGGGCTTTTGTTACTCCCGAGATATCTAGAAGCAGTAAACTAACTCGAAATTCTTCATTGTATAGCCCATTGCTCCCAGAGCAGAACCAACGGGTTCAACCCAATTACCCTGTATGTAATATTATTCATGTCGCCTTCGGCAGGCCCACTAACGATAACTCAGTATCTCGAGTCAAGAAGATAATTGCCCTCGATCAAGACATTAATATGTGTTCCAACAACGCCTCCTTTGTGATCACGCTGGCCACTGTAAGCCCGCTTTCCACGCTCCTTGTCAAGATCTGCTTTTAATACTCTACAAGGAGATGTTCATCCAATACCTTGCCGAGCAATCTCACAATGTGGTGAAGAAGTCAGAACGCAAGCCACGTCGCAACATCCAATATCGTGATATCGGTGAGCGAAGCAATCTTCAGACCTCTCCTGCTCAGCTGACCAAAATATCTTTTTCTTAGCGAACGCAGTCGCCCATCACGACAACCTTGAATTTCTTGGTGATGTAGTTCCAAAGACGGTCAAGTATGGAGACGTGAAGGAATCCAAGAACCCGGCTTCTCATGCCGTCAATGGCAGCACAAAAGGTTCTGTTGAAGCTGGCCAGACAACGCTTGATGGATCACGTAAGGCTGCCAGCGTCATCAATGGTGCGTCGAACGGGGCTGGAGGACAGCACAATGGATCGAACGACGAGAAAGAGAGCAGGTTAAGGAATCGAGACTCCCAAATGGCAATGCCAGTAAATCAACTCCTGCAGAGACTGAGGAAGATGTTGAGATGAGTTGATTGGTTGGTTTTGTACTCACTATAAGTGCTCAGCGTTATCGGTGTATGTTAAATAATCATTGTACTGCACTTTTTCATGTCCGTGAGTTATACAATAATTTTGAGAGCAGAAGTATGTACAACAGGCTCTAGTGTCATATCAATGCCCAACGCCTGTACTTTTCGCAGCCAATCGGCAAGTAGACCAGAACGCCATTATATGCATCATGTCGCCTCTACCATAAGATATATGTTCCTAGAATTTGAACAGCCACAAGACGATCCAATTTACTCTTCCATAACATCGTCACCCTGTGCCGCGGCCGGAACCCGTCCCTCATTCAATTCCTTCTCTAAGCGAATGATATCCTGCAAACTCTTGGCATTCTTGATCAATTCTTCTACTTTCTTGCGCTCCTTATCTGTCAGCTTGACACGATAGTTCTTTGATGCCGAGGTAGAGACGGTGCCGTTTGATGACGGAATATCAAAAGTCTTCGATTTGACGCCCATAATCTACAAACCGAATTAGCATGATGATCAGGAAGTGGGTTGAGAGAAAACTGACCTTTGAAGCAAGTGCTGATGGCTCTGAAGCTGTACCGAATAGCTCGGATGATTTCTTCCGTTCAAAATCCTTTACTTTCTTGTAATCCAGAAACCGCACATTTGGGCATCGGTACAAGACCCACTCTCTGTAGTTCTACAACGCGCAAACGTCAATCTTCTCGCCCTTACAAGACCAAAACGTCCGAAGGAATGGGAAGGCACGTACTTCTTTCCGTGTCACCGGGTTCTCCAACAGCACCAAATGTGTGTGAGGCATGGGAACGTAGCCAAGACATCCAAATCAGCCAACTCCGCAAAGTTATTGCTCGTTAAAACCAGCGTGGTGAGATTGGGCAATGACTTCGCCAACGTGCTCTGTATACTGGCGACTCGATTTCGGGCCAACAGCAGCGTTCGTAGCCGTGGCGAAAGGGGGAAGTTGCCTAGGACCTGGATATCATTGTCGGTGAAGTCGATGGCATCATGAGGCTGCCATGTCGAATTAGTAACCAAGCTTCGTCATATTGATTGAACGGGCGTGAGGAGAAACTTACGCCAGCAACACCCAAGTTTTCAATTGCCGGAATTTTGTGCCCTTTAAAGATTTTTTGATATCAACTCAGCTCGCCTCAAAGTGTAGTATCAGTTCTTTTCAGTGAAAATTTAAACGCACCTCGGAGATCTAGCTCGCGCTCTTTGAGGGGATTGAGATAGGATAGGGAACCTTGAATGAGTTCTGCGGTCAACCTCATGTTGAAGTAATGGGCCGCTTGACTGGTGATGGCAAAGTTGTGGTGTTGTTGTTGGTGACAGGTGAAAGCGCGTGGGGTTGAGGTTGTCAACAAGGCTGACTGGGTGAGGCTCTGTTCCCTAGAGCTACGGGGATGGTTGACGCTAGGCCGAATTGGGCTTCAGGGCACATGAGGTGGCAGATAGTAGGTAGAATTCCATAATTCGCATATTATTTATTTCCTACCTACATGGCTTACCTAGGGTGTAAAAATCAAGAACCAGTAGCAGCTGCGCTATCATGGTCACGCCCAGAATTTCTATTTGCTCATCTGCTACCTACTTCCTCATACGCCATTCCACGCTTACGTACTACGCCCAAACTCCATCCCAATGCACCACCACCTACCAGCCCTGCGCTCATTGAAATATAAATACAACGCCAGACCTATCCGCCGACACCATCATGCCGTAAGGTGATTCTAATAAAGCAATATCAAGAATTGAATCCAAATGCGACTTGAGGAGCTGCTGTTGCTGAAGAGAGATTACCGTGGATCTAGGTGGTCTTCCACTTGATGCTTTGCTCGAGGTATTCGAGACTCGTGACGAACCGGCGGCAGCATTGGGAGCCGTTGGCACTGGACGTGGAACCCGTTCCGTATTGAACGTTAGCGATGCCGTCGGATGTGAAGTTGTAAACGTCGGCTTTGACTCTTCTGCATCAAGCCCACTAACCACCACTGAGTTCTCGACATGAGCAAGGTCCCAAAATCGAATCTTCTTATCTGAACCGCCAGTAACAATGAATCCATACTTTGATTCTCTCCCATCGTCGTGCGTATCAGTACCAGCAATCATCGCTCGCACTCCGCGGTCTGCGTTGCTAGAGCCCGTAGGCTCTAAAGCTGTTGCAAAACGTCCTAGCATGCCTTCCGGTCGATCTTCATCAACAGGCCAAGGATCGTATCCTCTCGGTCCATCTCGATTGCCACCTGCCCTGTATACTTCCCGACACTGTGTTTTTTCTATATCCCACACGGTCACCTCTCCCTGCCCACTACCACCTGCGACGCAAACCCATTTCCCGCGGCCTTTTGTGGGATGCAATGTGATGCGATAAATAGACGTAGCCCCGGGCACACCCCAGGCCTTAAGACGTACCTTAAATCGTAAGTCCCATAGATCCAAAACACCATGAGAGGTTCCAAGCAACAGCCAGTTTCGCTTTCTATCAACACAGAAGCATGTAGGGGTACCATGATGCACCGGGTTGTCTAGAGTGTAGAGAACTTTCATGTTTCTTAAATCGATAGCAAGCACTCGAGATTGGTTGGTTGCAAGGAGCAGAATCGAATGTGTCTCTAGCTTAAAATGGTCCGACCAGATAGCAATTTCATCAGGCTGAAGCTTATATTCACGCAAAACTCGAAGCTTGCCGTATCGCATATTACCTCCATTCGAGACACAGTCGACTTTGACCACATTAACACTTCCGTCACTTCCACAGCTCACGAAAGAATGAGTTTGTTCGACAAAGCAGATAGATGTTATTTTAGCTCCGTTCGCATGCTTGTGGGTTTGTCGAGACCGATGGGCAATGTTCCGCTCAAGCCGGCCTGAGTCCCAAACCTTGACACAGCCATCATCGCCTCCTGTCAGAAAGAATGCATGGTCTGGAGCTATTGAAATATGATGCACAGGACCAACGTGCTCCGAAAATGTCGCAACGAGGATGCCCTCTGGTTTCCAAGGCCTATCGATGGCTTGATTGTTACTCCTACTGATAGGCTTACGTCGACTCTGAGGTGTAACCATAGGTCCAAATTCGGTGATATCGCTGGGAAAGTTGTCTACATACATAGAGTCGAGCATCTTCAGTATATTTGGATCGTTGCCTTGGTATGTATGTGCGGCCTTGAATCGTATCTGACCTTGATCAAGACCCTCTTGTTCTTTAGCTAGCGCTAAAGCAGATGCGTGATCGGTTGACCGTGCAAAGGGGCCTTCTACTTTACCAAAAGCATTTGTAGAATTTGTACCAGTCTCAGGAGATGTCTTTGTTGAATCCTTGCGATTTATCAAGTTCATGGCACTGGATTTATGTCGAATCCCACGATTTGAGTTTACACTTGAACCAGCGATGGAGGCTGTCTCATCATCACTCAATTTGCCACCCTCAATAACTACCGTCGGTCGAGGAGTTGATATTCTATGAGTCTGACCGTCAAGACCCCCAAGCTCACCCTCCTGAGGAGATGAAGCAATCGAAGGCGATACAGGAGAAGTAGCCTCGGCTCCATTTATCATAAGAGACATTGGTCGAGGTTGATTACTCAGTCTAGCCTTATGACTGTTGAACGCAGATCGCTTTCTCCTTGATAATGGGTCGTCGATGGTCATTGAGGCATCGAGAAGTGCATCAGCTATTGTATGCGGCGCCTTACCACCCTCCAACTCAGCTATCTGGCGTAAAGGTTCTTCCATAATGTGTTGGTCGTCGAACATAACTGTCTGAGGTGTCACATGAAGACTTCGGAGAGTAATTACACCATTAAGAACCATGATGAATTTGGCATGCTCGGGATCTTCCTCCCGGTTCCTAGAACGGGCCAACCGCCAAACATACTCTCTCAATGCGAGCAACTTGAAATCGTCGTCAACACCTAGACCCATGTTCCTCAATTTCGCGACCCATAGTTCGTCTTCATCGTTCTTTGGAACCTTTTGTAAGGCATTGCTGGCCAGATCTTTCCCGGATATCGTAGGGATGGGACCACTTGAGTTAAATGAGAAGGTACGCAACTGTTGGACAGGTTTCCAGAAAAGCCCTCGATCCGTCTTCACAGCCCACGTCATTGTCAGATCTACAACAGATCTCGACAAAGGCTTTTTCAGGGCGTCCAAGAGTCCAAGCTCAGAAAAGTCCTTAATAGATGTCTTCAAGTAAGGCTTAATCAAAGGCAAGACGATACACTGGTTATCAGCATCTGACAGGAATGCTGTAGCTGAAGATATAAACATTGCTGCAGCCTCACGGATCCAGATATTTGGATGCATGGTAAACCTTCCGACGACATCCACAAGCTCCCAAATTTTTGATCTCTGGAAAAGGCCCAATTCTGCCATGCTCGCAAAAGAGTGTATGACGCTCTGTACGACAAACTCTTCGGGGTCAGTCAAAGCCTGAACCATCAATGGCAAAATGAACTCTTCCAAACTCGTCCCACCTAGGAAAGTTGCAACGCCGACAATGGTCTCAAAAAAAGCACACTTGAGCATCCAGTTCCGGTCATTGAGATATGTGTTCAAGTGGCTAAGAATAATGTCATTTGACGCTGCAGTGCCGAAAAACATGCACAGCTCAGTTACCGAGCCAAGAAAGGCTCTTTTAACAGCGGTGTCGTTATCCGTAATCAAGGCCTTCGTATGGCCCTCAAATACATCAATGAGTTCGTCCCGGGCATTATCAAAGAGCCCGTGAAATACTGCGTCCGCACGAGTGCCATCCTCAGCCTCTGGATCTGCCGTTGGCAAGGAGCCGTCTGCTTTCAATGTTGCAACCATGTCC
Source organism: Pezicula neosporulosa (assembly GCA_009805495.1). NCBI lineage: Eukaryota > Fungi > Ascomycota > Leotiomycetes > Helotiales > Dermateaceae > Pezicula > Pezicula neosporulosa. The sequence goes on from SELE01000036.1 coordinate 653,261, forward strand.
AGGAATCGAGAAGCTGAAGATGCAAGACTGCCTAAGCATGCTGCATAAGTCGCCCGAACCAAGGATCTTGGGCGCGCCGGAGACCCTGGAAGAAATGTTTGCATTCGAGGCAAAATGTACTCCGGGAAGACGTGCGCGTTGATCGGCGATACCACAGTGACTAGAGCCATGAGCTGAGTAATGGTTCGGATAGCAGCTACTTTAACGATATCTGCTTTATCATTCAACATTGAAACTAGGTATGGCAAGACTCGGTCCAATTTTGCTTCGTCCGTCAGTCGCTCAGAAAACGCCAGCAAGATATCACAAGCCCGTATTTTCGCTGTTGCTCGTGCTGTGTTACGGAGAGATGACACAACAAGTGCCAGGAAGATGAGTGTTCCATCATCTGCCGGTTTCCTGCCTATAATAGAGGCTGGATGCTCATTGTTTGGTATGTCAAGATGTACTGGAAATAGCCCTAAACCTGAGCCTGGAAAGGGATGTTTCGGAGAGACTTGTTTCTCATTCTCATATCCTAGGAAGTATGATATTTTATCAAAATCGTAGTAGACCCTGTCAATACGCTCATCAGCTTCTCCAAGATTAGCAGAGGCTCCTGAAATAGGCGATCTTCCCGAGGAAGGATCAGTGATAAGTCCCATATACTGGTGGAGGAAGCTGAAGAAATAGTCAGGAAAGACCTTCTTCCTCCAAAAATCTAAATATTCCTCTGCAGAGTATCTAGAGTCTGGGCCTAGCTGTATCATATGGGCAACCATGTCTCGAACATCTTTATCAGCAATGCGATTGAGATGTGTTGCCACCGGATCATATTCGCCCCTCTTGTATTTATATAGTTGCGCCAGGTTGAAGATCGGGGCTTCCAAGAACAACTCAGCAATAACACATCCAGCGCTAAACACATCCATGGCCCAAGTAATCTGCGCATTTGAATCAGGTGTTTCTCCCGCAGCCAAGAACCGTTCTGGAGCTAGATAGCACGTCCGTCTCCCAGCTGTATCGAAATAGTACGAGAAGTCCGCTGGATTATCCACTGGAAGGGTAGTGGGCTTGAAAGAAGACGAGAAATCTGAGAGATATAACCAATTCCATGATGTTACAAGTGTGTTTTCTGTCTTAATGTCGCCATGAAATATGTCACGAGCATGACAGTCTCGTAGGCCACACAGCAGCTGGAAAGCTAGCCACTTCTTCTCGATATCCTCTAGAAATGGTCTCGTACTCATGCGATCGTATAGGGAGCTGTATAGGTACTGTCGGACTAAGTATCCGCTCGTCTCAGTTTCCACAATTCTCTGGTAGGGAAGCGCATTCGGAACATCTGCGAGAGCTTGACGTTCTCCTGTTTAAAGGTTAGATGATGCTAATTAATCCGCCCTTCTGCGCTGTTACATACGGATGATCTCCTTCATATACTTCTTTAAACTCATGGAATATGGTTTAACAACCACCTTGACCAGTACCACTCCATCCTGATGCCTAGCACGAATACTCTTCATGAAGCGAGCCGTTCCCATTGTCTTTTCGTACACCAGATCTGCGAGCTCCGGGACATCAATACCTGCAGAGCCCGCAGAGAGCGTGGTGAGGGAGAAACCCTGCCCCATTGTTGCTGTTCACTATCGTCCTCCAGAGGGTATCGTCATTGGCAGGTTTATCGTCATTTGGACAGAGCAGCCTAGGACATTCAAATGTCCTCAACGTAATCCTCTGGAAGCTGTGAGAGAGCTTCTAGCTTTATGGAGGTAGGTGAGTAGAGGTAGTTCGCAGCTTGTAAAACTGAATGCGATGCGCGCTGATGCAATACAGCCAGGATGGAAGCTCACAAACGGCAAGTCGGTAACTCAACGGTGCCTAAGGTGAGCTAGGTAAGGTCAGGTACATCCTACTGTACGCGATGGGCACCGGGTGTGCACGTAGTAAAGCTAAGAGGAGAAACCCCAGCTACTTACTCTATGCAGTACTTTCTGTCATTAAATCACTTGAGAGTATTTGATACCTACCTACATATTTCTTAAGAAAAATGATTGGCAAATGTAGTTATCACTAAGACTATAAAGCAGGCCTCGACCAGTATTTCTCACACAAGACTCGAGAGATAACGTAACGACTACTAAACTGAGTAGTGTTGTCTCCCTGCTGATCTGGGCTCACTCCTACACACCTAGCCTAAAAGAGCTCAGTCATTCCCTAGGTTGGCTTTACCACGCCTGAAGGTCATTCTTCAATGTTTTGTCAATTCTGGATCACCATTATCTACATCTGCCCGTCTATCGATACCACCACACCACTCTGCGCATCTCATTGATTATCCTACTACCTCCGCTGAAAGCCCCTATAAACACAACCCCAATCTTCAAGCCGCTGGCTCGCCGCTATCCGCCTCAGCCAACAAGTGCACACGAAACGTCCCCCCTCCAGTTCCTCTTCCCCCAATGTGCCAGACCAATACCATACAGAGAATTTGGGTATATAGAAAATAATAAAGGTAATGTAATGTCGTTCGACAACCAACTAAACACACGCTACGCTATCGTGATAATATTAGGGTCGATGCCAAGGTGGCTAATAAGCCGGAGGCATATGTCAACCATGTTGTTGGTTATGCGGTAATGCGATGCAATGCAGACGTAGTTCTAGAACATAACGGGCATAAATAACTGAAGAAAATGAGGATGCGGTAGTTTTGTGCGTACGAAGTGTGGAGTAGTATGAGGTAAGACTGGTGACCACAAACTTTCGAAAAGTAGGCCTGGGATGTTTGGTCTGAGATGTAGAAGGTTGAATTAACGCGTCAAGAAGGGTATAAACGAAGCCGTAATACCAGAACGCCAAAACCATAACACCATCATGAGGCCGTAGAATTTAGAGTTCCAATGCCCGTCAGGACTGACGGCATGGGCAAGTTCATCCTGTGTGACCAGGTGCAGATCCAGTTTCGGTAGAGCCGTCGCCATCGATGGTCTTTCGCCAGTGATCTGGCAAGCAAACACAGACAAGCGGAAAGGCTTTGATCTCACCACTAGCAGCCGGTGACTCGTCCCGACGACCTGAAGTGTTGGATACACCACTGTCACGTTGAGCGTTTCGTTTTGCGTCCCATTCATCTGCTCGTTCATCGATCATGACTCCTGTTGCCCAGCCATCGTCCCATATTCCTACAACCTTAAGCATGTCGCCTCTCTCCAAGGCAAACTCATCTCCAGCTCGGGGTTGGTAGGCCCAGAGCGTAGCCACTTTGTCTCCAGGATGAATTTCGTCCTGGGAGTAGTAATCCTTGAAATAGGGTAATTGTTCTGATTGCTGGCTGGCAACTCCTTGTGGGGATGACATGCCATCACCGCTGCCTGATCGAGGAGATTGCGGATCTTCGCCAGCACCGAGAACCGAGTTGCTGGAGAGAGAGCCGTTTCGACGTGATGTTTGTGGAGGAGGCCGCAAAACGCCTCCCTGGTTTGATACAGGGCTATCTCCATATTCATCTGAGGAGCTTTGATCGTGATTTCTTCCCCGTCGCCCAGCTGCATAACCGGCGGCAGCACCAGCAGCACCTCCACCAACAGCACTTAGACCCCGGTCACCGCGAGGCGGGGAGTCTCCAGAATGGCCTTCCAATGCTGACATACGTGCTATCCGTCCTCCAGGAAGTACTTCATATCCCTCGGGAGTTGTGGTGGTTGCAGGCCGATTGTAGGTCATACTCTGGCCCCTTCTGGAATTTCTAGCTGGGGTTGGCTGGTTGAACACACTTCCCTGTTGACTACCACGTCTACGACGGAAACAAGCCAATATTAAGAAAACCAATCCTACGATGAATGCAAGAGCGACCACTGAACCAATTACAATCCCAGCAATAGCGCCCTTTGACAGACCGTTAGAAGTCGACGGGGCAGCCGTGTTCGATGCTGTTGCTGTTGCGGACGCTGTGGCTGTAGCTGTTGTTGTAAATGTCAGGTAGCCGGAGATGGATGGGAGAACCACTCCTGCACAACGCTGCTGCGCGCCAGAATTATAACAGCACGTATCAGTACTATTTTCTCCCCCAGATCCGCAATACTGGCATAGACCAATGGTGCTGTTTCCGAATCCACAGTTATCAGGTTCATTGTCACTACCTTCGATACAAGAAGTGCCCCCAGATAACGAGCCGGCAGGGAGTGCACAATTTGTGAAGTCAGCTCTGATCTGAGTCTCAGCACTGCTGCTGGGGTCAGAGCAAAGAGAACTGTCTGCTACAATCATTGATTCGCTCTCCGCTTGTTCCGCCTGGGCAATTGTTAGCATGGGTCATTCGGATGGCGGACTTAAATGGCGACTTACGCAAGTATCAGCGCAGACAGGTTTTGAGTCGGCGGTTGACAACCCGCAAGTTGTTTTGGAGTTTTGAATGATGGAATTACATATTACTGTGGTCGTGTATCGAGCATAAAGGTTGGTGACATTTGTGAGGTCGATGTTACCACAGCCGAGTAGGGTCTGGTACCTGTATATTATATTAGCATTATTTGTTTTGACATGGCCTTGGGAGGCTTACTTTTCTTGAACATAAGCCGTGTTGACATATGAGGCTAATTGAGTGTCAAAGGTCGCAGTGTTTGAGACAAAGGCGAGGAATGGGCTATATTAATTAAGTTAGAGACCAAAGGGGCTGGATTCCTGCGAGGAAAACGTACAAAAGGCCAACCAGCGTGCTATCTGTCGAGAAGGAAGATGAATTAAATGCTGGGCACTGCACTGCGTCGAACCGGAGAGCGATATACAGTCTGCAGCCATTGCCAGTGGTGCCGTCGCAACGAGTGACAACAGAGCTGTTCTGGTGTTGATACCGGCTGACCGTCCTCTCCGCCCCCTCGAAAAGTCAACATCCCTCTCTGCAGCCGCCATTGTTCGGTCTCGAGGCAACTCAAATCCTTCTATCGTGTCATGGTATGCCTGCGACAGTTGGATTGGATTTTTGGAACCCTCGTTCTCAAAAGCCATCCGCATCTTTTGTCGCTGTCTTCTTCCAGCCCTCAGGACATCCACGCGCCGTCGCGCGGTGTCGATCGTCTCCTCCTTCGGCGGCCGTGGTAATTATTAATTTCTTTTTTTCCGATAAGCAAAACGTTTCCAAAAAGTGGCAGCGAACTGCAGCAGGGAGAAAAAGAAGAAGAATTGACACTCTAAAGAACGACTTGTCAGTGGGAGGAGTGTTGTGAGCTGGGGGAGGAAGAAAGAAAGAAAGAAAGGCGGACAGCGAAACTAGAATGGAGACCGCAGCTTCTGTTTCTGCTTGGGCGCGGGTGCCAGGCGTGCCAGGTCATACACCGGTGGGCTCTGGGGGGCTCGGGGGGTCCTTCAAAAAGTTCAGGAGCCTCTCACGCTTCTCTCAGGGAAGTGGCAGGAGTGGCAGGGAAACTAACACAGGGACTTGGCTCGCTAAATGGGGCTTTGGGACCGCGCCAGGGTTTGGCTGCAAGGTTGGAGATGAGCACCAGCACCACCACCAACCTCCAGGTCATCACCGCTTATTTTTATTATTATTGCTTGTCACCTGTCGTCAGCAAAGTCAAGCCTGCATATCTGCATATGGCAACCAGCGTTATTGCTGTCTTGCCAATGGGCTTATTACTGGTAAGTCATCTCCAGCTTTGCGCTCTTCATGTTCATGCGGCAACTTCTGCAGTCAAGTATACATGCAGTACAAGTCCTCACTGTAGGGTCTAATGCATGCAAAACGCGTTGGTGCAGCATTACAAGTCAAGCCTCTCAGACGCTTTCGCTTTCGGCGTTTGTTTTCACGAACGGCTCTTTGCTTTGTTCCTGCGCAGCTCTTCCATCTCCAAAGATCCAGATGTAGGCCAATTCGGCGGCTGCTTTTATGACACCGTACGTCTCGTACGCTTTCGGAGTGTTTCTATTCCTGCGATTGGATCAACTCAGGGTATTCGCGTGGCGTGGCTTCAGATGGTATCTTGAAACTGCCAACGCTTCTCCTCTTCAGGGCTAGTGCGGTGGTCTGGGAAATGAGCGAGTGTGCTGGAAGTCGAGGCGTGCAGCTGCCACGACGAGGCTATCCTCGAAAGTGGGAAGGCATCGGGCCTGTTTGCCGTTGCAACGTCAAAATCCCTCATCCTGTTGTTTTGATTGACTATTGGAATGCAATACCAATGGTATCCTCATCTTTACTGTAGGTTGTTGTGATTGTGATGTTTATCCGGGCCTGTTGAGGTTGGTACCGTTTTGCTTTTGCATCAATATATGTTTTGATATGGCATTTTCGCAAAGAAGTCCAACTCGAGCTCGACTCGAGGGCTGGCATGCGAAAATGCTACTGAAACAACCCAATTTATCCCCAAAACTACTTCGAACTGCCTGGGAAATGATCTAGAATCTGGTAATTGGAACCATGAGCCATCGAACAAAATCCGAACTTGATTTGATCAATCTGAGATTCAGATATCTGCAATCTTCAGGCGACACCTACGTTCCAGCATCAACCTCCCTCAATGTGTTCGTCCAATGTTTCCTACGATTTTAAGCTTGAGAACAACCCGAGCCCATCTCTTGAACCTTCTGTCATAGGCTTTGGATCGAGATAGCACACCCCGCACTTTTATGCGTAGAAGATAAACGCTTTATGCCTCTCAACCTCTGAGCCTCCCTCCCAGATTCGACGTTCTTTTGGGAGGACAACCTCGAATCCGATTGGGAACGTAGTGTCTGTGTGCATGAATGCATGAAGAGTGCTCCCAAGGGTCTTTCCAAATATCTTTCAGCTTGATCGGCGCTTCTTCTGAACCCTTTTAACGCCTGCAATAATAATGTTTCCCAGAAAGCCTAGCTCTTCAACTGCCGCGCATACGAAGTACCTACTCTATCCTATTATACACCAAGAATGATCGTGGAAAGATAGGAATAGTAAATGTGCAAAGTCGCAGCCGCGTCCTTGCCGCGCTTGGATCGCTGGATTCCACACAAGGTTCATTCGGAAATTTGTATGACCTGGATAACGGGTACATCGCAGGGAGTTTACCCGTTTACAAAACGCTCTCGTGAGTCTCGTCATGTAAACCTCCCCAGTCTGATCGTCTGAGCAACAGATCTAATCTTAGCAAACATCTCTTGAAGGCTGCTTCAAGGTGATAGATGCAGTTCACTGGCAGGTTGCAAAAATCAACGTCATAACTGCCAAAGGGAAATAGTAAACAAGATCACGAGTTTTATTCTAATAAAAGAGAGAAGGTTCCGAGTTGACTTTGCGTAAGCTTCGGCTCGTGCAATAACAACACAGCTGAACCCTGAACCCGACTGCAATATGGAGGCAAAAGTCAACAATACAATAGAGAAAAGATCCTTGATCGTGGCTAGTGAACTCGACGTGAAGAGAATGGCTCACTAGTGGTTCGGGTGGCCAAGTACTTATACTAGTACAGTACGAAATAAAGAGACAGATTTGTCCTCTGCGATCAAGTCGCAATAGGGATTTCAAGACCCGAAGTTCGTGGCTTGAGTTTCCTGTTTGGTGGTTGTGCAAGTGCCACAGCTTCACTTTTAGTAAAACAGGTACAGTGACACAGTGATTGGTTGGTGATTCTGACGGGAAGTCTGCCGTGTGGCAGTTCTCTTTAACAAACTTCTCAGGTGTAGTACTTTCATCTGCAGTCCAAAGTGGAAGTTGGATAGTAGATCAGGGTCAGCAATCGCGAAACGACATTCGCCACTGGGAAACTTTCAATCTACGTTAATCCATTTTACTGTCCTTACGAGTTAGCTGTAAGCAGCTAGGCTCTTCTACTGGACAGGACCTGTACCTGGTCTGGTGTTGTGGTGGTGGTTGTTGTGTGGTTGTTATTATTGTTGAGCACGCGACCATGAATCCATGAAAGTTCAAAATCAACAGAGAATCAAGACTCGAAAGAGCCTCATGTTCGCACCGTCAGTTTTGCCACCGAACTATTCACTATCCGGCGCTTCTTACTTTTTAATTCTTATTCTCCTTGGCGAGCGAATGGATTCTGGCTCCAGAAGTACTATGAGGTGATGATGGCCATGCTCTCCGATGACGTAGTCTTTATTAGAACTCTTAGTGTACTTCGTAAGGCTCTGCACTCACTACCTCCCCACCACGCCCGCAGACAAGTGCAAGTACAAAAATCCAAAGCCAAATTCTGTACCTTCCTACGCCTCATTCAACATCAAAAACTTCCATATTTCAATACTTGACGCAAATCTTTCAATATGACGGGTGGCCAAGGTGATTCCAATGTCGGTTCTCGTAACCTCTATGAGGTCAGAATTCTGGTTCTTAAAGTCAAGCACTTGCTTGCCATTCAGTTGCTGTGACACTCAGCTAACAATTCTTGTCCAAGGCCGGTGATCAGCGAACGAAGTCCAACCAGGAAATCGAAGAGGAGAAGAAGGAGCTTCGCTTTCATGAGGGTCAACCACACAGCCACAAGGCTCTCGACTCCAGTATGTCAACCTACCTGGCATTGCTGCTGTCAGGCTTCCCAGACACTGAAAAAGATGGACATGTATTCATATACATCATAGCACGATGGATTGGCTAACAAATTTCTTTCAATAGAGGATGAGCGCTCCATTGCTAACAAGCTTGCCCGTGAATCCCAACGCGAGAAGGAGGAGGAGCAGGAAGACCCCGAGACAAAGGCACTGAAGAAGGATCCTACTCTCCCAGTATGCCCCAGCTCCCCATCATTAGTATTTCTCCCTGACATTGAGGTGTATAGGCTCAGCTACACGGAAACGAGCCCAGCAAGGGTGCGAAGGTCGATGCTGAGCTTCAAGCCGAAGAAGAAGAGGAGTTGAAGCGCAAAGGAAAGGCTTAAGTTTTGGGCGATGATTAAATGGTCACTTTCTGGAATTACATGGAGGGACGACGGCCGTTTGTATGATATGAACTCCATGGCATGGTGGTAGGGCCTAGACTTGCCACAAATAAAAAAGATGTACTCACATCATATAAACACAAAAACCATTTCCCTATGTATTCGTCGTTTGCTGTTATAAGCTAAAGCCTCATAGCACATTAGGTACAAAACATTACAAAGCGTCGTCTAGGCTATCAAGGTTTAGCCGGCAGCCGCTCGCTACTTGACCATCAGAGCGCAACCAAGAAGCTACAGCCAGCTACAAAAAAGCACAAGCAGCAATATATTGGGTGGTCCGTCCCAACACGATCGATACGAGATGGGGATCGATACGCGAGCATTCGCTATGTCGTATCTGAGCTTTGTTTCTATTAGACGGCTAGATGGATTAGGCGTGGCGCATGAAGCCCAACGATCAAGAAGATTGTCTTTGACATAACAAAAAAATAAGTGTACGTGATTCATAATTGGTAATTTCCAACCGACTAGTATGCAGCACGAAAACCAATGATCGTACAAAATAATGCAGTTTTTCAAATATCATTTATATGATTCACTTAGCGGGTTGAGGAGTACTTATACCTATATACTACTGCAGGACTCATGGTTGGCCTGTGAAAGAACTTGTACTTGAATTGTTTGCTTGTTCTTAGTGTTTATATAGTTCCAATAGTCCTGATAAGCTGAAGGATATACACCTCTCCCTACTCACCTATTTGTACTGTACATTTGAGTAAATACTCTTCAGTATCTCTACCAGAGGAGTCCTTGACATCTTCGAAATCTACATAAGAAATTCGTTTCAAATCGAAACGTAATATATAATCCTTTTATTAAAAGTGAAAAGCTAAACTCAAATAAACTTCTTAATACCACTAACTCTATGTCTTTTCAATTTGACGGGATTCTCTTATAGGGTTCGTTGAGTAAAGAGTATAGTCATGTGGCTAAATTTAACTACGTCGTCGTCTTGGTTTTTTTTTCTTCTAGGGATAATCGGAGATACCTAGGTAAGTTACGCTGTAATTTTCTGTATCTTCCTACCTAGCTAATATTCATTCCATCAATCATGTAATCCAAGTTTTCCTCACTATTTCCTATCTAGGTAGTCAGTCAACTACAAGTAAGAATACCCATTCCACATCTAGATATTCCTCAAGCTTGAAAATGAACAGAACAACGTTTCTAGGTAATTAATAACTTATAAATCTAAAGATACTTGTTCTTATGCATATGTAGATACATGTTTAGTAACTTGAAACCCTCGGGTCTTTCTTCTTCTCTTTTTTCTCTTTCAAAGATAAACAAATACTGTAGGTATACTGTAAATAAGCGTAACGATAAATCAAGACAAGCTTAGGTGCAGAGATAATCTGTACATTTGCAGGATGGAATATGATATTTCAGCTTACAGGAATTTAGATCTATCTATGCCTTACAAAATAATTTTTCTAGTGACACGAACTTGGGTAGTTTGTGGGGGGGAGGGGGGAGTGGGGGTTACCAAATATTTCGCCTACCAGCTCATAAAATAAGCGACGAGATCATATTTTGAGGTTTGCAAGACTGATTCTGCATTCTGTCTGAGCAGAGCTAACAAAAACTCTGTAGGGATCTTACATGTAGGCCTATATTACAACTGTTAAAAGTCAGAGCAGCTGCAGACTTACTCTGAGGTATACTGTGCTGTTGAACTTACCTTATGTTTAACAGACAAGCAGAAGAGTATAAAATAAAGAAATAATTCATGATGTCTTATCACGCATCACAAGGAGATTTACTCTTCTAGGCCTTAATAAAGTTAACGGCTTTCCTAATCATTCCGAACCAATAAGAAGGGCTAGCTCTTGCCTTCATCTGATAATCTCAGAAATCTAGTGCATGAACTGTGAATACGTGATGGGGTTATCTTGCACTAAGTGACTCGGTTAAAGTTCTACTATTTTAATTTCATAGGTTGGTAACACCGATGATTTTATGGCTAGCGATTGGGCGGTAACCTGCAGAAACACTAAATTATAGCCACCCCTTTCCGCCTTCTTACCACTTGAGCAGGAGCCAGTCGTTAAACTCCTCGCTCCAACAGATTTTTACCAAGCTTCAGCAGTTTGCTGCATAGTTATCCAAGCTGTCCAGGCCCTCTAACCAGGGTGGCTGCGCTATTGTTGGATATGACTTGGTTTACTTTCGGGCATGACCTTCCCTCCTGGCAACCTCTCCCAGAAAATATAGCCTTAGGGCGAAGCTAAGAGGGTATTTCATATTGGATTGCCAGATCACTCTAATTTCTTCAGTTTGTATGGGCAGTTTGTGAATAAATAGCCATCCCACTGATAAAGCAGTTCTACTATCACGAGTCTAAGCTGCGTTTGAAAGCAAAGTCTACCGAACGCCTTTTCCCAGAAGCAACCATTTTTCAGAATGCTCTGACCTCTCATTCAAGCTCTATAGTTCCTGGTGGCTTGCTAGTGATGTCGTCGTAGACGACACGGCAGACACCATCGACCTCGTTGACAATTCTGTTTTGGACCTTGTCGAGGAAATCCCAGTCGAACCTATAGGGAGTTCCGGTCATGAAATCTGTGGTGATCACAGCCCTCAGTTGAATTTCTTCCTGATGCGCTCTCTTGTCTCCCATCACACCAACAACTTTTGAGTCCAGAAGACCTGCAAATGCCTGGCTGATCTGGTCATAAATGCCAGCAGCCTTAATCTCTTGAATGAAAATGTGATCTGCCTTACGAGCTCTTGTGACTCGCTCACGAGTGACCTCGCCCACAACTCGTATACCAATTCCAGGTCCTGGGAAAGGATGACGCATGACAAGCTCGTGAGGAATGCCCATCTGACGACCCAGCTGCCTTACCTCGTCTTTGAAGAGTTCGCGGAGAGGTTCGATAAGTTTAAGGTCCATCTTTTCGGGAAGTCCACCAACGTTGTGATGTGTCTTAATGGTTGCAGACGGCCCTTTAAAGGAGATACTCTCAATGACATCGGGGTAAAGAGTTCCCTGAAGGAAAAACTCAATCGGTCCAGCCCTAGGTGAGTTTGCAGCTGCAACCTCTATTTCCTTGGCTTTCTGAACGAAGACCTCAATAAACGTGTTTCCAATAATCTTTCGCTTCTTCTCAGGATCGTTTGTAACACCCTTGAGTCGATCGAGGAACAAGTCCGAAGCGTCAACAACAGCAAGATTGATGTTGAGATGCTGGTTCAAGGTTTCCATGACTTGTTCACATTCGTTGAGACGCATGAGGCCATTATTCACAAGAACAGCATGGAATCTGTCACCGATCGCCAGCTGCATCAACTTGGCAGCAACGGTTGAATCAACACCTCCACTGACGGCCCCAATAACCTGGCCCTTCTCACCGACAAAAGTGCGGATTCTGTTGATCTCCTTGTCAATAAAGGTAGACATAGTCCAGTCTTGCTTGGCCTGACAGATGCCAACTGCAAAGTTTTCCAACAGTTTTCCTCCCCTTGGTGTATGTGTGACCTCAGGATGGAATTGGATACCATAGAGCGGCTTTGTCTCGTGAGCAATTCCAGCGAACGGCGCATTCTTGGTCTCTGCAATGACGTGAAAATCAACAGGTAGAGCGCTCAGCTTATCACCGTGAGACATCCAAACCTGGATATCGTCTTCCAAGTCCTTGAACAATGCGTCAACATGACCGCCAACTCTCTTGGCCTTGACATCTGCACGGCCATACTCCCTCTCTCTGTGCCCGCGATAACATTGGTCTCATCGAGTCGCCATGCAATCTCTTGAAGACCATAGCATATTCCGAGAATTGGAACGCCAAGCTCGAAGATAGCAGGATCTACGTGGGGAGCGTCCTTTTCGTAGACAGAGTAAGGGCCCCCTGAGAGGATGATACCTTTCGGCTTCCAGGAGAGATCGGCAATCTTCTGAGTGCACGGGAGCATCTCCGAGTAGATATTGAGTTCGCGCAGACGACGGGTTATGAGGTGGGTGTACTGCGAACTACATCAAATCATATTAGAGGTGTTGCGCAAAACTTATGCTAAAAAAAAATCGAGTCACACTCACCCAAAATCCAAGGTGAGAATGGTATCGAAGATTTTGTGTGGCTCTTCAGCCGTGATAACACCGTTTGCTGCCATGGCTATGAAGATGCGAAGGGAGAGAGAGGGAGAGAGAGAGAGGAGAGGGAGAGATAAAGAAAAGAAGAAAAGGTTGGGGTACAACTGGGGGTAATGAGTTGTCCAAAGAAGAAAGTGATGGAGGGGTATGGAGGGGTTTATGAATTTCTGAGATAAATTTAGTGCGCCGGCGGAAAAAAAAAAAGCTGTGGTGTTGGCGGTGAAACCCTGCCAAACTTCCCAAGCAAACTTTCACCTACCTACTGTACTGTCTGTACTGTATGTACCTGGGAGCAATGTATGCAGCAAGTGAAATTTTCAGCAAGCAGCATGCAGGAACGTACAGTACCTACGAACTACCTAGAGGCAATCTACCTATGTAATGGAACCATAACTGGGTAGGTAGGTAGGTAGGTACCTATTTAAGATTGTCGGCCTCGGAAGAACACGTGTCATTGATTGAACCGGTTCAGAATAGATACCGACAATACCTACCTATGACTGATACGTGTGATGCCTAACTAGGTGCCGCATGATTTGAATTGAATTGATTGATATTAATGTCCACGTCTCGGAGTACAGCAACGAAGTATTGCTCGTTATTTATAATGACACGTGATCTAACGTCGGGCACGGCGTCCAAGCAGAAGACGCAAGGCGGCTTACTACCGGCACTCCGTTATGGCCCGAGAGCGTCTAAAAGGTTTAAAGGTTTAAAGGCCGAAGGCGCGAGACCTGGGAGCATCAGCCACCTCATCACTCCTTTTACTTACAATTGTCACTACTACCGGTAGGCTCCAGTTAGGGTCCAGTAGCACCTGTAGGCCACATTCTCACATTCTCAACTCATATCTTCCATCTTTCATTGGTCCCAATGCCGGACAAGCAAGCATGCTGTCCTTAGTCCATTTCTCCAACAAAGGTGAAGCTCCGCTCGTGCTTGCTCACTACTACTTGTAAGCAACTTGTAACTCGTCAGTGCTGTCGCTCTTGACTGGACCAGTTCCGGCCCCGATATCTAGACCCATGTCGTCGCCCTTAAGTCCAGATGAAGCTCTCCTGCCGTTCTTTGCCTTTTGGATAAATAGTACAAATAGCTGCGTGATGGTGCTCAGGTACAGTTCTGCCCATTGATTCCATATCTATCTGTTCTCGTAAGCAAACAGTCTCACAATCCACTTAAAACTTCGCTTTCTGTCCTGTCAACCCCCTTCCTTCCATTGTTTATCATAGCTGCCACATCATTTCCGCGGAAAGCAGAGTACAGTAGTACAGTACACTCACTACACTCGTCCTCTACCCACCCTATCCCGCTCTCTCCTTAAGGATCTACTCTTTCCCACGACACTTGATTCATAACTGCGTGGAAACGCTTCCACCTTTATAGTGAGTGTTTGATTTGAACCTGTACCCAATTCAACCATTGACTGACTTCCTTCGAAGACCATGGGAGGCCCTTATGCGCCTACAACGGCATCCCTTGGGGGAACACCAACCAAGAGTCTTGACGATCCTATAACTTCCGTTTTCCTCGTTCTATTCATCTTGGGCGCAGCCACGCACATGACCATATTCCAGATCAACCGTAGTAGAGGAAAGAAGTTCATCATGTCGGCCATGACATTCGGCTTTGTAAGTCAATACACTACCAGACTCATTCTTTGTCCAGAACTCGGCTAACAAAATTTCAGTGTATGGCAAGAATAGTTGCTTGCACAATGCGACTTGTCTGGTCAACACATCTTACGAGCATCCCAATCGCAATCGCTGCAAGCATTTTCGTCGCAGCTGGCGTGCTCGTCCTTTTCATCGTCAATACAATATTCGCCCAACGGATCCTGCGCGCGCAGCACCCTCACTTTGGCTGGAAGAAATCTATCAGCGTTGCTTTCAAGGTACTCTACGCATCAATCATTGCAGGACTCGTATGTATTATTACCGTGACCGTTCAAAGTTTTTATACCTTGAATCCGAATATCAGACAAAACGATGTCGATGTGCAGCACGTAGTGGGTATCTACTTCGCCGCAGTTGCATTTTTGCCAATTCCACTCCTATCGCTCAGAGTCATCCTACCCAAAAAGTCACCAACCGAGAAATTTGGCGAGGGCCACTTCAGCACAAAGATCGTCGTTTTGCTCTTCACGTCTTTCATCTTGTGTCTTGGTGCTGCCTTCAGAGCCGCCATTGGCTTCTACCCACGGCCTCGAAACAATCCAGCTTGGTATCATTCCAAAGCATGTTTCTACACCTTCAATTTCACCATTGAAATCATCGTCGTCTTTCTTTACGCAATCATTCGAGTGGACAAACGATTCCACGTCCCAAATGGTAGTCACGGCCCTGGAGACTATTCTGGAGGTTCGCAGAAGGAAGGATACGAGCAGGAAAAGGGTTTGGGGGATCGCATCAACGATGAGGAGCAAGTGTTCGATTCTGTCGAACAGCAGCCGGACGTAGATGTGGAGATGCAGGCACCGAAACATACATCGAGGAATAGGTTAGAGACGGCCAATGTACCGTCCGTCAGCACGATCTCCTGGGGTAGCGTCTACCGAGCAAATATTATCATGAGAGACGTAATAATGTTGTAAATTTTGGGCCTGTTTTTGTTATAATCTAATGTTTATAGACTGGTGGTTTTAGGGGATAGCATAGCACGGCGTCATTTCTAGAAGTTTAAATAATAAATACCCTTTAGCGACGAAGTATATTGCTTCAGTGTTCTTTTCAGACACCACAATGTATTTCAAATCTGGTCCTTTTGACAGTTCGCAACCTTCCACCAGAAATTTCATAGTGACTTCAAATACGGAACTTATTTATAGTGATAGTCTTATTCTCTATATGACATAAATATTCATACACATATCTCTCTTCTCACAAAAACCCAATAGCTTATTATCTATCTACCTAGGTCTCCAACAAAGCTAAAGCTGGAGGGAACCGCCTTTTGATTGTACAATTTCATACATATATTTCCTACGTAGGCGTTAGTCAGACATAAAACCTGGTTACTTGATATCTGTGTGAGTGATTAAAGCCGAGTGAAGAACTCAGGTGAGGTGGTGGGGTGGCTTGCAGCGCTCTGACAGGGAACAAACATCATCACTTGGCACAACTAACTTAGCCTCTTTCACACCAGTTGAAACGAGCTTGAGTTAAAAACCAAGCAGCTGTAGCAGTCATAAAGCCGCACGTACTGTACTCTGTCCTTCATGAATGCCAAGTGTTGTAAGTGTCATTATTTCAAATGCATAATGAGTAATAGAGACGTCTTGGCATGGAACTTGCCATTTATTTTCTTTTCAAAGCTTAGGCTCACAGGTAGTAGATCTTCTTACATTTTATTCCTACGCTCCAGGCATGCCCCAGATCTCATTCCACCTTCTATAGTCACCCTCAAGAGGCCCATTAAGTCTCCCAAACCTCGCAGGTTTGCCCTCGTTAGCTTCCGGTAGGCAAATCCACTCACGTACACACCCAGGTATCTCTTCACGAACGTGACTGATGCAAAGCAAGGCTTGGTCCTTATTCAAGCCGTGCACCTTGACCTGCCCAGCCTTCGAAATATCAGATTCAATGACCGCCCGTTGCTTTTTCATTATAGTATGTAATCCATCCTCAGAAAACTCGGAGAACTGCTTTGTCTCACCGTGTGCAAGGAATAGGAGACATCGATCTCGAACTCCCTCGTCCATTCCACTGAACGCTTCATCTAGGATAATAAGATCTGCTTGTTTGATAATAGCACGTAGGAAAAGTGCGACTCTTTGAGCTGAGAATGGGAGGCCACCAAAGAGCACCTCATTTGCCCAGTGGGGCTTTGAGTCAATGGTTGTTTGCTCGTCCAGATGTGTCACCGATCCAAGACCAGGTCTCAATTCTTGTTCGAACCAACCAACGAAGACAGGCGTCAATCCGCTCGTTTGCATTTGCATCAAGCTTTGGTACACCCCTAAATGTCTCTGACCACGCGTTCTCGAGAACTTGTCGGAGTGTAAGTGATCGAGGCATATGATTATGAATCTCCGGGCTGGAGTGACCAATTCGAGCTTGGATATCCCAAATAGAGATCCCTGGTCGGCCTGGTTCTGGCAAACGAGAACGACCAAACAGCTTGATGGGAAGGGAATATGTCTGTGGGTGGTCTGAGCAGATCAGAGACAGGATGGTTGTCTTTCCTGATCCATTGGGTCCAAAGATCCCCCATCTTTCTCCTCTTCTGATCGTCCACCACAATCCATCTTTTGCTGTCCCATTGACATCCTGTTTCCAATTACCCAAAACTGCTTTTGACCCATAAGCAACTAGTGCCCCTTCCATCTCGACTAAAGGCTCACCAATTTCTGGTACTTCTGGATCCTCGAAACTATAGCCATCGCGACTGAAAGCAGGTTGTGATTCTTTTCCGTCATCGGCTGAACCTACCATACCCGACGAATTTGTTAAATTTTCGGACTTCGCTAAGTTGGGAGATGTGTAGAGTACTTTGTTGAGATTTGGTTCGATGATTCCATTGCTTGTGAGTTCACGTCCCACTTCACGGATCGAGTGCACAGGCATATGCATATCAGGCTCAACTCTTCCTTCTTTGACATCTTGAACATATCCTCGCAATTTCTCCAATACTTCCTCCTTTGGCCCAGAAAAAGCAACCTCACAATTCCCTTTCAAATAATATAGATGGGTGATCCAATCGGGAATAGGATCTTGTGGTCTTAAGGTCAACACGATCCGTGGTGTTTGTGCCTTGGCCATGCGGTATAGTAAAGGACTCAGAGTCAGCAAAGTAGGAGGATCCAGTCCCATAAATGGCTCGTCTAATAGCAGGGCCTCTGGATTTCCCAACAATGCTCTTGCGATCCTCGCTCGCCTCGTCTGCCCATTGCTGAGATTAGAAACCGGCATACCAATCAAGTCTGTCAGGCGCAAATCCTTGATGACGCGATCCAAGCTTTCTGCGTCTATTTCGATGCCGTCTGCATCTTTGAATGGATTAAGCTCAGTGTTGCCCTGGAGATAGTCTAGAACACTAAAGTCTGTATCCTCCCTTCGTGATTCGTACCTTGCGCTAAGATACGCTCCCTTCGGCCCTTGACCTCCGATTTCTTGTTCGCCATCAAACCCAACATACTTAATGGCTCGGGTGCGTGATATAGCAGGGCGATCTGTTGTGGGTTCAAGATACGGCCAAGAACGGGCTGAGGGAGGTATGCAGACATGTTGTCCGCGTAAAATTTGCAAAAAAGTTGTTTTTCCAGAGGATGACGGTCCTACAATTGCAGTATATTGAGGACTAGGATTTTGCGGGGATGAATGAAGTGCGAAATTCAACTGATCAAATAATGGAGGATTGGAAGTAGATGCTAGAATTGAATTTGGATGTTGACGGTAGAAAAGAGCCATTGGAAATCTTAAGTACGGGTGGAGAGTATGAAGCTGAATGCTTTCTTGCTACATGTATTCGTGGAAGCACTCTTCCATGGACAAATCTCATTTTGAACTACCAATGGCACAGGTATCTTCACCTTCGTAATTTCACGAAAGTCGGGAAGGAGTTAGGAGAGGGAGGTAGTAGTAAAGGTAGTAAGTAGTGAAGCTGTTGACTCAACCTCGAAATGTTATGTTATGTTATACTTATGTATGCTATGTTAACCGAGCGCTTATGCTGTGGCTGGTGCGCGCAGTGGGTGGAGTGAGTACGGTAGAGTAAAGTAAGTGTGGCTGATACTGTAAGTTCCATTATCCTTGACAGCGCGTCTACGTCTACTCACGCAGCCTGGAGCTATCCCCAAGCCAAACTCAACGTGAAGCTCCTCTGCAAACCATTTCCGTCACTGTCCATCTCTTCAAACCCTTAAATTCCCAAGATCACCTCAGTCATCATGGTAAGTCAAATGAGGAATACATCATCTCATATTCCACTTCATCCTACTTCCAGTTCCTAACCTACTTCATGCAGGCAATGAGAGTCGCACCCGCAGCTGGCCACACCAGCACCTATAACAATATCCAAAACCGAAGCGCCGGCGCACCATCTGCACCAGGAATCCACGATACATTGCGTGCCGGAGTAGGACCAGCCGTTTCTACCACAACTGCAGCTGCCACACATCCCGACAGTGCTCACCCTCTCGAATCACGTCTCAAGAGATGGGAAGCGACACAAGATGCTCTCAAGATGGAAGGACTCCGCAGAACTTTCGGCATGAGCGAGCCCATTCGTCGGGGTATGGAGTTAAAGATCACCAGGGATGGAGAGTGGAGACCTGCTGCATTGGGAGGCGGAGGACCTGGTGTTCACGAAGACATCTTGAGCGGACGGGACACGACTTGCAGCTGGGAGGATATCTTTAAGGGCGATGAGATGCGGACATTGCCTGGTTTCCATGAGGAGGTTGAGCGAAAGGTCAGGATGCAGTAGAGAATGACGGACATGACGGCAAGAGCAGAGCACGAAATAGAAGCTTGTAAGATATCACAGGACCTGAAATGGCGTTGAGGTTCACTACTACAGAGTTGGGAATGATATCTGCTCTCATGAGACTCCATCACTTTCCCAAGATCCCGCAACAGTAAGTTCTAGCAGTGCTGAAATAGTGACTGCGTTCTATTCCAACCATCCTACATAGGTCAAGTGCTGTCGCTACGCATTTCGGTATGAGGTCGATCTCATCCTGACTATACACAATATCCATAACCTGTAGCCCGCATGAGAAATACACAAATGCCAAATGAACCGCAATGTTGGCAGTGGAAATAAAAGCAAAAAGCATCCGTGTAACGCCTCCCTCGATGTCGTTATGTGCTGGTCGGGGGGCTGAACATTCATGATAAATCCTATCATATCTGTGTTCAATATGCCCCAATTATCTGGTAATGCCCTTACAATATGACACAACGACAGCCTGCCGTGCCTTCTCCACCCTCCGCATCTCTAGCCAGCGCCTTGCTTTTCGAAGCATCCTCTTCATCTACGATATCCTGGGGCCTGACAGTCATATGTACTACGTTCGCAGCTTCGGCATTGAACTTGCACTCTGTAATTCTTAAAGTCAGCTATCCAACGCTTTAAACACACGACAAGTACTTTGGAAGCAATAATCCTTAGCAACGTACCTTTAAGCGGCGTGTTATCATCCAGTAACCTTCCGAAATAGATCAGTCGTATGCTGCTAGGACTAGTTGGCTGTGTCTCCCATTCCTCTCTCCATTCCCTCAGTATTAATTCCTTCAAGGTGTACACGCTGATGCTATATGGATCTTTCCGCCCTCCATCCGTCACGCCTGGTACAGCGACGTTCCGCTTGGTCAAGTACTTCTCATCAATCTTATATGGGTGCCGTGCTCCGGACGTGAGCAGTAATGTGATGACTAGGACTGGGCCTGAATCACTGGTAACGGTTGGGGGAATAGCTTCCACGGCGGGACCAATTGCTGCCGAATCAAGTCGAGACATGGCGGGAGCTGAGGATGATGATTCTGCTGCGTTCGTGTCTGTATTCTCATTGCTTGCCGACGATAAGGGTGGTTTGGATGATTCGGGGGTGTGTTTGTTGGTTGCGTCTGTAGAAGCCGTCGCCTTGGGTTCTTCTGGGGATGTGGTTATCGCAGGAAATGATGGATTCATGGGCGAAGACTCTGGGATAGAAACATCATTGAGCAGCCCTCCTTGCGAACCTGCGCCTGCTCTCTTTGAAGTGTCGAGGTCGGTCATCTCGACAGCAGGACCTGGTAGTGATTGTGCGTTATTCGAAGGGAGTTCACTTTGGGTTGTGCCATGGCCTGGGGTCGACTGAGGAGGGGATGCCATTGGTGTAGAGTGAGCGGGCCCGGGTTGGGGTGTGGTTGAGGATGTAATGTGCTAAAAGCAATGACCTGCAGCAGATTGAACTGTATCGTCATACGATTCTCCCCGACCGGAAGACGCGATGCGCAGGTTGAAATGGCAAGAGGCTCAATTGCCCCTATGAATGAATGAATACAGAACGATATGATGATTTCGAAAAGGGAATAATACTTGGTCGAGATCCAGGGTTTGCTTAACTATAGAACGGTAGGTCGCCCTGGGCGGCGTCCTTGAGAGAGAGTCCGTTCCCGCCCCGGCGTCGATCCAAATGCGAGTGATTGGGGTCTCCCGTCGAAAAGAAGGGGCAGAAAAGAAGTGGGCTCGCTGAGCAACTACAGGATTATTTATTAGGCACTTGGATTATTTGGTCTGTACCTGTACACTGCTCGAATCTTCCTCGTAGCATTCCAGCAACACGCCGATGATGAGAAGCAGTGAGGTGAAGAGAGACGTGCGATCGTCGTGTGTTCCAAGCATGGCATAGCATGGCATGTTCTTCTTCACTCAAGGACAGGGTTCTTGAAGCATGTTTGGTCGTCGCCACATCACCGAAACAAGAACTGGTGCCCATCCGTCATCTATGATTTATCTTGCTGGCGTCTCACTGCCACTGTGGATTTCCAGTACTGTACGGTACAGGAACACCCATAGCAGGACCTCCTGTTCTCACTATCCGGCATTGTCGGACGGATAGACCGGACTGACCATGGAGTGATCAACCTCAAATACAGTGCAGTACCGTGCAGTACAATACCATATGGGATCCGTACGGTCCGCCCCAGGTGGCTTGTTAGCAGTGGTTGCAGCGCTTCTTGCTAATTTTCATCTGAAGCTGGTGCTTTGCCTCTTTAATTTCAAGGGCATCTATGTTTCGTCGCTTCCGTGCAATGCCTCACTCGCATGTCAGATGAGGTAATCCGTGTAGCTTCGAACTTCAAAGGCAGAAGGCAGTCGAGCACTTTTGACGCCTTGAACTTCCTTTTCATTTCGGAGCCAAAGTTTTGGTTTATGCCATTGTTCATTATGAGAAGAGGACATGGCTCTACATATGACTGCGTTGCTTAGCAGTCCAACTCGCAGCATGAATTGCTAGGAAGTTGTTGTCAAAACTTCCACATATATGTATCAACATGTCCTATTTCAAACCTTAGCAAAATGTCAGAGGGGAGCTATGGAAACAGCTACGTTTCTGTTTCTGTTTCTGTTTCTAGGAAACTTTCACGTTTATTCGTTTCCTGTCCAACGCTACTTCTCCTATCAAATGTAGGATTTGGCATGGCCCTTTAACTGTTAAATATCTTAACGTGTGCGCAAGCGTCGTTTTATTGGTACTTTTTAAATCATGTCGTGAAGTGACATTTAGGTTTGGCCACATTACTCTAAAATCCGGTTATAATGGAGCATTTCGAATAGCTCTATATTCGAAATCAAAAGACGGACTTGAGTAGCTTACTCGATTTAAGTGACCTGTTTGCCCCAATCAAAATGAATGCCTATTAGCTAGTTCATACGGTATCCATATCTCAGGAATAGCCTCGAAGTACGCGAAATATGTCACTTCATTAGTAAATTTATATGCTATTGTTGATCTGAGGCGCTGGAGTTCATTTTCAAGGGTAGTGGTGATAGGACTAGTAGTGAGTGAAACTAAGTAAACTTCTTTGGTCAAGTGAGTTGCTTCAGCTAAATAAAGTTTGGCTCTTACTGTTCTCATATGGGACCACTTACATTGAACGTCTCCATAAGATTAAACTATATCTTTATCGAACGAATACCTTGCATATCCTCTGAGTTTGCAAACTTTCTTACCGTACTCGAACTTAGATTGTCATACTATCTCCTTTCAAGGGATATCTTCGAAGTCGAAAAAGCAACTTAATCGACTTGTAATATGATGGTAACTTGAAGAAGTTGCCTACATGATTACTGCATCTCAGCTCAAGCCATCCTATTACACTATCGTCGACGAAAGCCAGGTGCTTTTCAAGTGGATTGGTACATTTGCTTAGCTACACCGCTACTGTTCATTTTGTACAACTTCGTATTCAGCCTTGTTCTTGGCATCTGGTTCCGCCTAACAGCAGTCGTACTCAGGGTTTACACTCAACGATTTTCAAATACACAGCTCAGCCATGGTCAACTGTATTAAGAGCTTTGGGTGTCTCACGAGTTTTTATTTTTTATGTGATCACACGTACAAATGGAGGCTTCTTGGCAGTGACTATTAATGGTAGCTTTAAAAGAGAGTAACACAAGCTGCCAAAAAGTCTTGCTTCAGCTATGGAAGCAGTTGCTCCTCGTTCCCGCTATACTCAAGTGCTTACAGAAAGCCGCAGAAAGGCATTCTGCTCCGGCCTGATCTATCAACCATCCTCCTCAGCTCCTCCGTATTTTCATCTATAAGACAGAAGAGTCCCTCAAGGTAGAAGCAAACTAACTCACCCTTCATAAAATCCTTCATATTCTCTCGGAATTTCCAAGATATGATGCAATTCTCCATCTCTACGTTCGTGCTTGCAGCGAGTATTGCTGTGGCTCAAGCAGCACCTCAGTATGGCTATCCTGGAATTGGCTCAGAAGTCATCACCTTCCTTGGTGCTGGTGATGCACAATATAGCCTCGTAGTGACACTTGACGGGGAGCCAAATTATACCTGCAAGTTCTCCAGAAACTGTTCACTTAGAGAACGACCAATAACATATAATCTTACAGACAATCCCTTGAGCATCTCATCAATCTCTTCCTCCTTCGACGTCAAAACCAACTGTCAGCTCCAGACTGTCGACTATGAGCCTGTGCTTGTCGAGGTATCAACAGGCCTCTGGCAAGTCGGTCCTCCTCAGACGGTGACAGCAATCAGTTGCACAGCACCCATCACAAAGCGTAATCGACCAGAGGCAGATATTAGTTTCCATGGTGCAGCGGATGCTGTTTATAGATTGTTAGTGCCATATAATGGAACCTACATCGTTCCATGTAAGCCATCAATGCCCCTGAGACGACTGGAAGCAGTGCTGAGTTTACTTTCTTTTTCTAGCTGGTCAGCAGTATGAAATCAGCATCTCGTCTATTACTACCAACGATATTGCGTTCGACAAGTTCTGCACAATCGTAACTCAGAACCCTGCTTCACCACCCAGAGAACTTTTCAAAGGATATTGGCAATTGAGTCCCCCAACTCCTATCCTATCTATCACATGTTCTTGCAATGTTATGCGTACTAGTTTTTATGAGTAGGTAGATTATTATGTTCGAGATAGCATGCTAGTTGAAAGTGAATGCAGCCTTATCTTGTGACTTCTTAGTTCATAGGAGGTAATTTGAAGATTTGGTGGTTACCTGCCTTTTCTTGGTGATTTGACAATCCAGGATTCAACATCTCAGGGTTGGATTAGGTTCGTTTTGTGTTTTATGGCTAAATATGTCAACTAGAATCTCGTTCATTAGCAGTTGAATTGTAAGGGAGAAGTCTAACTAAGCTTATTTTGATCTAAGAGACAATGTTCGACTATCTAAAAAGAATCCCTTCTTCCTCAATAGGATCATATCTCGTGTTCTAGTAACCTAGTTTAGGCACTTTAATGATTTTTGGCATTTTAAGTATGTCATTTACGTCAGTAGCTTACTTGGTTCAGTACGCTTATCCGGCTTCCATGGATATTTAAACATGTATATATAGTCACCTAGCTCTTACATTAGTAAGGTAGGCACTAGTAAGTAGCGCAGGCTTTCTTGTAACATAGGAGAAGTCCCAGAAGGTTATGGTAAAGGCACAGACCCTAAGTTATTTGTGAGGGTAGTCTATTACATAGGATAGTTAATTCAACATCATCCGGATTAATCAAAGAGTACTGTAGTTTTGGTCGGGTAGAAAGAACTTAAGAATTTCTTGACACCGAACGCCTTAAAGTAGATGGAAATGTTAGCTAGCACTACTCTGAATGGAGGCTCTGGCATGGATTTTCAGATCATAGATCGTCGGGACTCTAAGGTTTAATATTGACGATGGAGGTTTTGTTGGACAGCTGCTCAAATCAATAAAATTGACCTTTGGCTGTTGAAATGCAGTCTATGAGCACACAATTTCGAGTTCAAGAAGATCGGAAAAAGGAGACGGTGGCGGGCAGTGAACAACGCAATACCCTTAAACCCTACATTGTCACTTTTGCGAGGCACTTATCACTTTACCCGGTTCATGGTAGAGTCAATTCATCTGTAGTCATTCATTGTGTTTTTTCAACCCTGGAAATAGAATGACACTAGTGCATTTGCATGATTGAGTCTAATGCGAGTCTACAAAAGATGCGGATGCGCGCGCTCTATGCAGCTTCTTCCCAGGCGAACACCATTACTTCGGCGCCAGAAATTCTTTCTCGTGACTCGTACAAACATAGCACTTCATTCTGAGTATGCTCTAGACTCGTGGTATTCATGCTTCAGAGTATTATCTAGAGGAAGTAATCGGGAGTGCGTCTTGAAACCATAGGTTCGCCGGCTCTTGGGCAAGGATCAAATTGTAGGCTATTTCTTGTCAGCAAAATAATTTTTTTGGGGGGTGGGGGTTCTAGTCAAACTTACAAGGTATACTTCAACTTCAAGTGCTCGTCAATCTCCATGATAGCTGCTTGGTTACCACATCTGTAACAGTAGTTTGGAGCTGAATTGTTAGCATACATCAGCCACTGGTACGAGGTGGATAAGAATACCTGAGAAAATGGTCACCACATTTCTGTCCTGAGACCAATTATAGCCTTCCATAACCAGTTGATGAGCTCTTGCAACGAGAGTTAAGCCGTTGTTGTGGTTGAACGCTTCTGAAATGTCCTGCCCAAAAGTGTACCCCCTGCTCCTCTTGGTGATATTCCCCATCCGCATCTGTCATCCGGGTCTGACCATAACAAGTCACACATGGGACCTTCGTGTGGCACTTCCTGTATGCGATCGAGAGCTCTGATATTGTCCAGAGTATCAATACTAGGAGAAAGACCACCATGAAGGCAAAAGATCTGGTTGTCGATCAGGGCGGTAAGGGGGAGGTAATCGAAGAGATCGGTGAAGTATTTCCACACGTTCGCATTACCATACTTTCGGAGACATTCGTCGTAGAAGCCGTAAACTTGGGTGATTTGACGGGATTCGTGGTTACCACGGAGAATTGTGATGCGTTGGGGGTATCGAATTTTTAGAGCAACGAGGAGGGTGACCGTTTCCACAGAGTAGTATCCTCTATCAACGTAATCACCTATTCCAGATGGTCAGTACATGAGATGGTCGCGTGCGCACAGGAGGGGTATTCACCCATGAAAAGGTAATTGGTATCTGGATTTGGTCCACCAATTCTGAAAAGCTCCATTAAGTCATGAAACTGACCATGGATATCTCCGCACACCCGTTACGGGGCATTTCTAGATATCCGTCAACTATTGAAAGGAGGTTTAAGGTGGCATGCATTCTTACCACTGGCTGCACGTTTGACTCGTCCTGCAAGACCTCTCGTGCCTGAATAACGCGACATCAGTATCAAATATCGGTCTTTGATCTCTATCATCCCCTAGAGCGATTTGTACTGGGGTCTGCGAAGCAAGCATACCTTCTCGCACAACCTCTGTACATCAACTTCAGCCAATTGCTTGCAAGTCATCAAGCTCTCAATCCATCCGTCAAGCGTTGGTATCGACGCAGGCTCCGTCGCGGGGGATAATCTAGATGGTTCAGGCGCAGCACCGACATCCGCCATATTGGTGTCCATGTTGACTCTTATTCTACTTGTTCTCGATGTGCTGTTGGGCGATGATGGTGGGGGATCTTTGGTATGACGAAGGGGTCGTGGTGTGGTGGCACTTTCTCAAGGCTGATATCAATTCTGGCAACAGAAGGTATCGGAAAGTTAGTGCTTGTGTTGCGTGAAGCCGTAGAGAGATGGGATAACGGTGGCCTTCCCCTTGGGTATCACAGCGAGTATGGGGTTGTTTGATCTGGGGTCCAGCTTCAATTCATCTTGGTCGCACGGCTGCGTCTTCTCGTTTACGCTAGTCTGCCGGAATAGGAAAGGTGTCAAGAAGTGCAACAGCCTTGGGGGATTAGGAGCTGATTTTTAGGTAGTTCGTTAGATTGATATCGATACCGGTTTGTTCACTCTCAGCGACGACAATATAAATGTGCATGGGCAATATATTTTATTGAGAAGACTCGTAGGTCAGCGAACTAGCCCGAGGACCGAGGACCGTATAGGTACCTACTTAGTTCGGCGAGTCAAAACGATACCTACTTTTTGACATACATCTAGGTAAATTAGAACAATGAATGCCAAACTTGCATATACTACTGGTACATAATTGCTTCGTCTACTAAGTTTACTATCTAAAATTGCTGCATAATTACGAGCCATATCCATGGGGACTTAACAGCCCTACGGTACTCTATTTCCCCTAGGCTTATGAAGTCAAACCTAGTCCCACCGGCCCATTTCCATTTGGTCCCTGAGTTGAAGGAGGGTCTCTCCCAATCAAACTCTTAAAATCCAAACCAACCTCAGAGAGCATCTTCGCATGCTCTTTCGCTTGCGTCATGCATTGATTCCATACGTCGTCACCCCGTTCACGACTGCTCAATTGTCGCGCGAGGATGGCATTGAACTCATCTACCTGCTCCTTTGCCCATTTCACACATGCACTCATAAGTAATGGTGGGAAGCAGGTCTGAAAAGTTGAAACCGTGTTGCGGATCACTGTGAAGTATACGAAAGAGACCTCCCAGATATACTGATGAAGGTCGCCCTCGAAGATGCATTGCCTGCGAGCTATCAGTAAACGTTAGCACGCGAGCTGACATTACGTACCTGGATCTCTTGTGTATGATATTGCCCCGGGCTTCTAAGTAAGCCTCTCTTGCTCGATCTTCAAAGCCCAACCGCGCCAGCCAAGTGACATTGCGTTTAGTCTTTTTGAGTTCATTATGTGACTCGACCAGTTCACGAGTGATGAGCCCTGCTAATTTCGTTGCCCTCTCATCAGCCTTGAAGGTGATGAAATCTTGTGCAACAGGGTTGCTCTTGAGACCTTTCGCAAGGGAGTTGAGCTTCTCAACACGCAGCACACAGCAGCATCGAATCTTTGAAGAGCAATGTCTATATCAAGCTCATCCACCTGGCTTTCTACCCAGCGGAGATTCTGTTGCTTGCCATCTACTTCGATCAGCATGTCCTTGATATCAGATAGGGTCTCTAATAGTTCCGTCTTCTTTAGCAAACCAGGATCCCGCGAGGCAAAATAGTTAATTGTCTCTTTAGCTTTGTTGCTAGTCTCCATCTCCGACCTGATCCCTTTCCGCAGTTCTTCCACAGCTTTTCTAAAATTCATCATCAATGAGGCTTTATCGTTATCGTCAGGCTTTTCAGTCCTGTAAGTGAACGATTCCTGACCAACACCTCTGATCATGATTGCGTCGGCAACTTTGTTTCGTGTACTAGCTGATTCGCTGGTTCCTGCCAAATCTACCATTTCAATATCAAGCAATGGCCAACAGCGGTCTGCTACAAGTTTGGACGGTGCTTGCCGAGGGTCAGCACCGCTGGAGCCTTCGACCTTTCTCTTTTTCCTGGAGGCTACAAGGAGGTGGTCGTTTAAAAGAATGATCTGCATGGCTCGGCGAGACTTCCATGTAGCGTTGTCAAGCTCTATCCAGAGACCAGCATTCTGTACAACATGACGACCTGGTAGAGCAGGTAAGAACTTCTGAGAACCCTCGACGGTTTTCCATAATGCCTACACAGAATTAATATTTACGCGCACGATAAGGGCTGAGCTATTACCTGAAGTTGCGAGTTCCACATCGCAGTTCGATCAGCCACGGAGCTACGTTTGTCTCTTTTACTCATGGTTGAAGGCAGACCAGTTTCAAAATCATCAGGAGCTGTCGGTCCTTGGGAAGATGCAGTGCAGTTCTCAGTGCAGTAGTATTTGTTTTCAATTCTGACATCAAATTTCGCAAGGCCCGCATCTCTCCTTTGAGCTTCTCGGCTTCCTTACTGATTTTAATGAATTGAGTCCTGTTCTGGTAGACATTCTGTTGGAGGTCAGTAGATGTTCGATTACGCATCTTTCTCAGTTGTTGTTGGTAATCTTCGATGTCTTGCTCCGAAGCATCGCCTAACAGGTTGGCAATATATTGTTCTGGTCTTAAATTTGGATCCCTCAAGGCTTTCTGATCAACAGCCAGTCCATTGCTCTTTGCAGGCGAGGGACCTCGGCCACGACTTGCAGCTGGAGCATACTGATTCGAGCGGTTTGATAGGTTAGGAATGGGAGGAGCAGTTGCGTCGAAGTCAGCGGGCAAATTATTGAAGCGGGTGGAATAGCGACGTTTGACGAGATCTGACGTCTGCTGTGGCCTCAGTTAGCAAAGTACACAATATGACACAGTGGTATGGGTTATAAAATCAAAACGAGCTGAGCTGTACCTTTCCGCCAGCCACTGGAGGTCGTTGTGGTGGTCTTTGTCGAGGGGCATCAAATGAGGACTTTCCCCCTCGACTCCGAGGATCATCTCCATTCTGCAGTACAGGGCCTGATATTTGTTTTGGAGCACTGATGGTTGGACGGCCTTTCCTCTTGGTTCGGAGTGAAATTCCTTTGCTCTTCTCGTCAGACATCTTCGCACGCAAGACTCTACCGGAGAATCAATGGCAGGGAAAGGTCAAGTTTACAGAGAGATGTCACCGAGAGCCATCGCAAGCTCGGAAAAGCTCCAGCGTTTCAACGCGAATAGCGGAAAGCACGACCATGCTTGAGTGCCTGAAGAATAAGGCCAACATTGTAACTTAAATTCTACGGAGTAAAAACTGCCCAGGTGCCGTCGACATAACCCAAAGAAGCTCATCAAGCTCAAGCTCCTGTAGTCAACCAATTCAACCACAGGGAGCTCTCGACATTTGCGCCATCTGTCGCCTTTCCTCCTCGACATACAATTTCTATCAACTGCCAATATGGTTCAAACATCAACTATTGTTGCAGCCACTGTGGGCACTTTCGCAACAGGTCTCGTTGGTTAGATGCTCGAGATTCAGTTTGCAGAGATAAATACTGACATGTCTTCTATGTAGCATATGCTGTTTACTTTGATCACCGCCGGAGAACAGACCCAAACTTCAGAAAACAATTAAAGAAGGAATCTAAACGACAAGCGCGTGCTGCGAAGGAAGAGGCTGAAGCTCACACAACAAGACAGAGGCAGGCCATCCGGGATGCACTTCAAGAGGCGAAGGATGAAGGTTTCCCTACGGATGTCGAGGAGAAGGAAGCATACTTTATGCAGGAAGTTGCTAGAGGAGAGGGCTTGAGTTCCGATGGTATTGTACCTCCGCCCTCTCAACACGCGAACAGATATGCTGACCCTCTCAACTTATTTAGGTACCGACAATATTGAGGCTGCTCTTTGCTTTTACAAGGCACTAAAAGTCTACCCCCAACCGTCAGATTTGATTACAATCTATGACAAGACCGTGCCAAAGGTATTGCAATGTTTGAATCCCATCCTTCAAGCGTATGACTGACATTGGATATAGCCTGTCCTCGATATTCTTGCCGAAATGATAGCTCTTGATCCAAGCCTGAACGTTGGTCCATTTGGAGGAGGCCCAGGCTCTGACAGCGGAATGCCAAGTGTTGGCCTCGATTAGGACTCTCTACATCACCCACTCCTCCACTCCTTTTTTATGCATCCTCCGACCTGTCAACACTTTCTCCCAACCCCCTCACGGTCTCAAGAGCTATAGATGGTAGAAATGCTTTTTATGGCTCTATGTACATCAGCATGAACGGCGCATTTTCAATTCAACCTGTTCTATGTAATTTGTATACCTACTGTTGCGATTATGAGGCATCATCGCACCCAAGCGAGCGCTAGGAAGAGCGCCAATATGTAATTTTCATGACGAGAAATAGACTATTAGCGAATTATGCTGCTTTTTTGGGTTGGTGAAATATGAGTCGTAAGAATGAGTTCTTCGATTGGTAAGCAGCAGAATTCTTCACATGTTTACGCCATTCTGAGGGGTTGGACCAGGCAGGAATATTTATCTTTATTATCTCCTTAGTGAGTTGTATGTCTATTTCCCATCAACTCACATCTTGATATGTTTGTCTTAAGACGTATTTAACATGAACCGAACTGATCTCACCATCGGAAGTTTTGTTTTGTTTCTCATTGAGTCTCTAATGTTCCAAGCTTGGCACCAAACTCGAGACTTCTCTTATGTGGTTACATAATGATACAAAAAAGTCATGCTGCTAATAAACTGCTAGATGATTCTACTTGAAAAGAGCAATTGTTGAAAATTACTGACAACTTGAAACGAAATTCGTCACTCAACGTTAGCCAACTCATACTGTAGCTCTAGAACTGCGATGGCAATATCTAGAACTGAGATTACCCTTGGCTTAGAAGGGCAAAGAGTAAATACTCGCTTGAAAGCATTTTAGGAGAGAGAAGATTGATGCTATTATCACAAGGCTGGAAAATATCGAGGTATAAATTAGTTAGTGGGTTTTAATCCTGTTTTATAGAAATACGAGAGTAGAGAAGTCTTCGTTGCAAGGTCAATATTGACTGAGCCAACCAACCAAGCGAGCTCAGAAAGTCAGTTCATACCTAATGTCAAATACATATTCGGCAAGGAGGACGAGGACTGTAAAGCGAGGCTGAGAGTAAAAACCGGGTATAATGTTTTTAAACTTGAAGACTCAAATATCTTGTTAGCGATCTTGCTATTTCACTTGAGCGATGTAAGCTCAGGTTCTAATAATAAGTCTGCGTCTGGAGGAAGACTCGGAGGCTTTGAAGAGCCCAACGCCCAACGGGAGTTCCCTTGCTTTAGCTCCATCGCACGTGCAATGGCAGATCGCGTCTATGCGTCGCGACGAGAACCCCTGGCTGATAATTACACCTGAAAGCAAAGCAACGCCAGAATTTCAACACTTCTTCAACAACCATCAAGCCTAGAATCCCTCTCGCATCACTGGATCTAGCCCGAAGGTTCACCGACCCGTATACGAACCTTTCTGCGATGAAATCGACTTCATAGTTCGACAACAGCCATGGCCGACCTGGCTCTCCCTAATGTTCCTACTCCCACCTCTTCCCCGTCGCCCATCTCACCGAACGGGGCATCTACAAATGGCTTGCCAACCATAGACCCGACTTTGGTGGTCGAGCATCTCGCTGCTGTCCTCGAAATTGCCCTTGGCGCCACAAGAAAAGACCTGGAGAACACTGGAAGCTTACTGTCAAAGTCAAGATATTCTGACACGGTCCTAAGATGTACACGGTTCTCAGGCGAATCTCAGGTTGCGCTCTATGTGGCCAAAGAATTTGCATCTGCCGATGGTACTAATGGTGTACTTGACGGATCTAGTATGTTTCTTCTCTTCTCTTACAACAGATGAATACAATAGAAGCTAAGATCAATAGGCCATACGATGTACAATTATAATCTTGCCGCCGATATTTCATTCTCCCCTTCTACAGCTGCCTCGATTGCATTTCTCAAGCGCCCTCAACCCATAGATCCTTCGATACCCATATCTTCCCAAATACAAATAATAAACCTGCCCGGCGTGGCATCATTGAGTAATACTGGAAGTGGACAAAACGCAGTCGCCGTCTCCCCCTTCGAAATTTTACATTCTGTTGTTCACCTAGCGCTGGCGCCATATTTCAATGCATACACGAAGACACAGCCGACGACAAATGGTACCCGTGGAAGATCCGATGTGGAGGCGAAGACTGGAATTCCTGTAACCAAGAAGCGAATGGCAGAGTTGGAGTTGAGCTTATTACATCTTCAGCAAAATATCGAAATTCCCGACTTGATATTGCCCTTGCACCCCATGGTCCAAAATGCATTGGAGGAAGCGGCAGCACGGAACGTGAAGCCATCTCCAGAGCTTATTCCCGAAGCTCTATTGCAAGACAGTACCTTTCTCAACACTCTACAATCAAATGTTAATGGCTGGATCAAGTCAATACAGGCCATCACAAAAATGTCGAGAGATGCCAAGAGCGGGACGGCCACACAGGAGATCAATTTCTGGTTGTCCATGGAATCTTCATTAGAAGGTATTGAAGTTCAACTGCGCAGCAGTGGTGTTTTGCTCACAATGGAAATTCTTCGGACCGCAAAACGTTTTCAAGCTACCGTCAGTTTCTCAGCAGACACCGGTCTTAAAGAGGCCATGGATAAGGTTCAGAAATATAACCAGTTAATGCGAGATTTTCCTTTAGACGAATTACTGTCAGCAACATCGCTGGTCAAAATTGAGGATGCTATTGGCCTCATCTTCGGCCATCTGAACAAGAAGCTCCGTATATGTCCGTATCCCATTCGCCGAGCCTTGCCGCTAGTTGAGTCAATTTCAGCGGATTTGGATACCCAACTCCACAGCCTGTTGCATGGTCGTTCTTTGATGCACTTAGACTACAGAGATTTCAAGAACCTCATGGCGTCGGCCGAGTCAATCTTCAGAACATGGGAAGAAAATGTGAAAGAGTTTACAAATGTAGCAAGAGAAGTCACCCGGCGAAGGAACGAAAAGTTCATCCCGATCAAGATACTTCCTAAGCATGCTGAATTGCAGGCACGGTTGAAGTATGTTGCTACTTTCCGAGAAAACCACGAGCAGTTACAAAACACTATAGTCAACGTTTTGGGCCCGAAGGGCGAATCGAATGGTTTGACTGATGGCACTACTACCAACGGCGTAATTCTTGTTGAAGAGATGGGTGACGTCGATGCCGTTGAGGAAGTTCAGCAAGCATGGGCGGCACTTAATAATGTTGACCTGCTGGACGTTACCCCAGAGGGAACACAAACTTGGGTGCAAGCTGAGATTACGTACAATGAGCGTACATCGCGAGTGGAGAATTCCATTATAGCTCGACTTCGTGATCGGCTTGCAACAGCGAAGAACGCCAACGAGATGTTTCGTGTTTTCTCAAAATTCAACGCCCTATTCGTTCGCCCAAAGATTAGGGGTGCTATCACTGAGTATCAGTCACAGCTGATCGATAATGTGAAACACGACATCTCATCGCTACACGAACGGTTTAAGCAGCAATATGGCCATTCGGAAGCCCACGCAATGGCCCAACTTCGAGATCTCCCCCCAGTCTCTGGAGCAATCATCTGGGCCCGCCAGATTGAGCGACAACTTGATGGCTACATGAAAAAGGTGGAGGATGTGCTTGGAAACGATTGGGCTCTTCATTCGGAAGGCCAGAAGCTACAGAGCGAAAGCAATCTTTTCCGTAAAAAGCTCGAAACACGCCCGATCTTTGAAGCTTGGCTACACGATGTACAGAGAAAACAGATTTCTATTGCTGGACGACTTTTTAACATCAACAAGATTCGAGCGCAGAATAATGCCCTTGAACTAGCCGTCAACTTTGATCCCCAGGTCATCGCACTCTTCAAAGAGACTCGCAATTTACTTTGGCTCAATTTCGCAGTCCCCCACCAAATCAACAATATTTCGAAGGAAGCTAAGCGAGTATATCCTTATGCTGTTAGTTTAATGGAGAGCGTTCGGACCTTAGCGCAGACCAATCGCCAAATCGCAAGTATGTCAGATGTTGCTATTCTCTTAAGCGGATATCAGAACGAGGTGCAGGCTCTGGTTTCTAAGGGGGTGCCTTTGAAATGGGAGTCATTCGTTCATTCCTTTGACATTCACATCAAACAAACTCCATACATTTCCAACGGCGCAATTGACCATGTTAGCGGTCGGAGCGAGAGCAAGCACGTTCAATTCATTCGTGAATTCGCCGCGTCTGTGTCTCTGCTACAGAGCAAAACCGCTACCTTAGCAACAATCAATATAACCATCCAAAAAGCTCTTGCGGATTTGGAATCTTGTTCCTATGATGCCTCGGCTTTCCAGGCGCAATTGGAAACCATTCAAATGGCTGTGGATAAACTGAATTTGGAGAATTATGTCAACCTCGCCTACTGGGTTAGACAGATGAACGAACGGATCAAGGTCACTTTACTCGTAAGATTACGTAAAGCTATTGATTCCTGGATCGAGACATTTGAGAATGAGCGATTAGAAGGTGTAAATGACGACAGCCGACGGAAGCATCTCAGTGTTGTCGGGGACGTGACTGTAGAGCAGAAACCAACCCTCAAACGTCTTGTACACGAGATATCGATGCGCAATCAAGTAATATACTTGGACCCCCCACTAGAGTTTGCAAGGGCTAGTTGGTTCTCGCAGCTTCACGAGTGGCTCGGCGTTGTTTGCAACTTACGAAAGATCAAAGCTTCACGATATGAGATGACACTGACAACTCGAAGCGATGCCGAAGCTCGGTTCACGGATTTGCCTGGATTTTGTGCAGACAGTTTATCTCATGTGTACACCAGCATAGAGAGGAAACTGCAGGAGATCAGCGGATACATCGATAAATGGCTTCAGTTCCAATCTCTGTGGGATCTCCAATCTGACCAAGTTTATGAGATACTCGGTGAACAGTTATCAAAGTGGTTACAACTACTTCAAGAAATTAGAAAGTCTCGTGCGACGTTCGACACCACTGAGGTCAGCAGATCATTTGGCCATCTTACCATTGACTATGATCAAGTACAGACTAAGGTCAATGCCAAATACGATCAGTGGCAGCACGAGATTCTTACAAAGTTTGCCGGCCGTCTTGGCACGCGCGTGCGTGAAGTTTATGCGGAGGTCGAGAAGGCACGACGTGATTTAGAACAGCAGTCTTTAGAAGCAAGCTCGACAGCACAGGCAGTACAGTTCATTACAATTGTTCAGACTTGTAAGCGCAAAGTTAAGGCTTGGGGACCAGAAGTAGAGACCTTCCGTCAAGGTCAGACAACATTGGTGCGCCAAAGATATCAATTCCCAGCAGATTGGCTTGCTGTCGAACAAATTGATTCGGAATGGACAGCTCTTAACGAAATCCTTACTAGGAAGGCGAAGATTGTTCAAGACCAAACGGATGCACTCCGAGCCAAGATAACTGCAGAAGACAAGGTTGTTGGGGACAAAATCGCCGAGATCACCTTTCAGTGGAATGAGGAGAAACCTGTATCAGGTACCATTGCTCCAGATGTCGCTTCGGCTACACTGTCTTCTTTCGAGGATCGGATCACTAGACTCCACGAGGAGTCTGAGATGGTCTCCAAAGCAAAGGAAGCTTTGGACCTTCCTGCAAGTCCAGACACAGCTCTTGCCGCTATTCTCGAAGAGGTCCAAGATTTCAAATCAGTATGGGCTGCGCTTTCTACCATCTGGAAGAGCTTAAATGATCTCAGAGAATTACTATGGACTAGTGTGCAGCCTCGGAAATTGCGTTCTCAAATCGATGGACTCATCAAGATGACGAAGGAGATGCCTAGTCGCATGAGACAATATGCTGCCTTTGAGCACATTCAGAATGTGCTCCGCCAATTCCTCAAAGTCAATCCAGTCCTCACCGATTTGAAGTCCGAGGCGGTTAGAGACCGTCATTGGAATAAGATCTTTAAGGCTCTCAAACCCGGCAAGCGCTATTCGCCCATGTCAATGACGCTCGGAGACGTATGGGATCTCAACCTGGCTGCTAGTGAAGTTGTTATACGTGACATCATTGCACAAGCACAAGGAGAAATGGCCCTGGAAGAATTTCTGAAGCAAGTTAGAGAGATCTGGACAAGTTACTCATTAGATCTCGTCAACTACCAAAACAAGTGTCGACTTATCCGAGGTTGGGATGATCTGTTCGCAAAGTGTAGCGAAAACCTCAACTCGCTCCAAGCGATGAGGCACTCTCCGTACTACAAGGAGTTTGAAGAAGAGGCATCATCATGGGAAGACAAGCTTAATCGAGTTCACGTACTTTTTGATGTATGGATTGATGTTCAACGTCAGTGGGTGTACCTTGAAGGAGTGTTCACCGGAAATGCAGACATCAAGCATCTCTTGCCTATTGAGTCATCAAGGTTTCAAAACATCAACTCGGAATTCTTTGCAGTTATGAAGAAAGTCTACAAACAGCCTTTCGTCCTGGACGTCCTAAATATATCAGGTGTCCAGAAATCCCTGGAGCGTCTTGCTGAGCTTTTAAATAAAATTCAAAAGGCTCTTGGTGAATACCTTGAAAGGGAGCGTGTCTCATTTCCGCGCTTCTACTTTGTCGGTGACGAGGATCTGTTGGAAATTATTGGCAATAGTAATGACACCCTTCGAATTGCGAAACATTTCAAGAAGATGTTTGCTGGATTGTCGGGTCTTATCATGGACGAAGATCATCTAATATCTGGTTTCACGTCAAAAGAAGGCGAAGAAGTAAGACTGAAGAAAGAAATCTCTCTCATCAAAACTCCAAAGATCAACGATTGGTTGGCACTGCTAGAGAGTAGCATGAAGTCAACCCTCGCAGAACTACTCGCAGAAGCTGTGGAGCAATACGAGGCATTATTTGCTGCTGATGAAGTGAATTCTGCTGCGCTGAATGAGTATATCAATTCATTCCCTAGTCAAATTGTGGTTCTAGCCACCCAGGCAGTCTGGACTTCGGCCATCGAAAAATCACTTGAAGTTGGTGGTTCCACGCTGGAAAGCCTTTACAATCAAGAAGTCAAGGTCCTCCGCCTCCTGGCATCTACGGTGCTTGGTGATCTTGACCCAATATTGAGGAAGACATGCGAGCAACTGATTACGGAATGTGTTCATCAACGTGATGTCATTGAGAAGCTTATCAACCTGAATGCTTCGACGCCGAACCATTATCTGTGGCTCCTTCAGATGAAGTATGTGTACAAGGCTGAAGGTGACTTCATGCAGCGTCTCCATATCAAGATGGCGAATGCCAAACTTGCTTATGGCTTCGAATACTTGGGTGTAACAGAACGGCTTGTTCGCACACCACTCACAGATCGCTGTTTCTTAACACTTACACAAGCCCTTTGCCAACGGCTCGGAGGTTCTCCGTATGGGCCTGCCGGTACCGGAAAAACTGAATCTGTGAAGGCATTAGGAGTTCAGCTTGGTCGCTTCACACTTGTCTTTTGTTGTGACGACACATTCGATTTCCAGGCCATGGGGCGTATCTTCCTTGGTATCTGCCAAGTCGGAGCATGGGGATGTTTCGATGAGTTCAATCGACTGGAAGAACGAATTCTGTCCGCTGTATCACAACAGGTCCAGAACATACAGTTGGGTTTGAAGCAAGGCGTTGATGATCCAAAATCTCAAATCGAGTTGGTTGGACGACAATTATGCGTTAATCAGAACACCGGCCTGTTCATCACAATGAATCCTGGATATGCCGGTCGATCAAATCTGCCCGACAATCTCAAAAAATTGTTTCGAAGTGTTGCTATGTCTAAGCCCGATAAGGAGCTCATCGCCGAGGTTATGCTCTACTCGCAAGGCTTCAACCAGGCCAAGCAGCTTTCCAAACAGACTGTACCATTTTTCGATAGTTGCTCGGCGAAGCTTTCAAAGCAGGCACATTATGATTTTGGTTTGAGAGCATTGAAGAGTGTACTGGTCAGTTCTGGTGGTCTAAAGCGTGCTCGCCTTGCCCAGACCAATGGCAATCTTGGGCCTGAAGAAGAAGTAGAACCCCAGATTATCGTCCAGAGTATACGTGAAACTATTGCTCCTAAGTTGATCAAGAGTGATGTGGACATCATGAGGATCATTGAAGCTGAGTCGTTCCCTGGAGTCGACTATGTTCCAGCTAGCCTAGAGGAGCTACAAGCCGCCATCCGCAGCATTGCTGCCGAGAAACATCTGGTGGTCAATGATACCTGGATGACCAAAGTCCTCCAGCTCTATCAGATTCAAGGCATCCACCATGGTGTAATGATGGTTGGCAATTCTGGATCAGGAAAGTCTTTAGCTTGGAAAGTCCTATTGCAAGCTCTCCAGCAAGTTGAAGGTATCGAAGGCGTATGCCACATTATCGACTCCAAGGTTATGTCGAAGGAAGCTCTATATGGAAATTTGGATTCGACTACTCGAGAATGGACAGACGGTTTGTTCACAAGCATTCTTCGCAAAATCGTGGATAATTTGCGTGGTGAGGAGTCGAAGCGCCACTGGATTGTATTTGATGGAGATGTGGATCCCGAATGGGTAGAGAACTTGAACAGTGTTTCTTGACGACAACAAACTGCTCACTTTGCCTAACGGCGAGCGTCTTAATCTACCCTCAAATGTCCGAATTATGTTTGAAGTCGAGACATTGAAATATGCCACATTAGCAACAGTCAGTCGATGCGGTATGGTTTGGTTCAGCGAAGATACAGTAACGTCGAACATGATGGTATCTAATTATTTGGACACCCTAAGAAAGGTCGCTTTTGAAGACCTCGACGAAGACGCCGTAGCGACTGGACAGACAGCTGCCAAAGCCCTTGTCCTTCAAGGGCAAGTAGCAGATCTTCTACATGTGTTCCTGACTACGGATGACTTCATCGTCAATGCTCTGGAACGTGCTCAAGCTTTCAATCACATCATGGACTTCACTGTTGCTCGAGTCTTAAGCACGTTATTTTCTCTTCTTAACAAGAGTGTACGGGATATCATTGATTATAATGCACAGCACGTTGACTTCCCTCTTGATCCAGAACAAGTGGAGTCCTACGTTGCCAAGAAACTCTTACTGGCACTGGTATGGTCATTTACGGGAGACTGTCCTCTGGGGGATCGTAAAAGCTATGGCGACTGTCTTGCAGGACTTGCCACCTTTGGATCGCCAGTCCTTGGAGATGGCTCTCTCATTGATTACGATGTCACCCTACCGAAGGCCGAGTGGACATCATGGCAGAACCAAGTCCCAACGAT
Organism: Pezicula neosporulosa; assembly: GCA_009805495.1. Lineage (NCBI taxonomy): Eukaryota > Fungi > Ascomycota > Leotiomycetes > Helotiales > Dermateaceae > Pezicula > Pezicula neosporulosa. The sequence goes on from SELE01000036.1 coordinate 692,947, forward strand.
TGAAGTAAATACCCACTCAATAACTCAGACAGATGTCGTAATTCCAACTCTGGATACTGTTCGACATGAGGATGTTTTGTACTCTTGGCTCGCGGAGCACAAACCTTTACTTCTTTGTGGGCCTCCAGGTTCTGGAAAGACCATGACGCTCTTCAGTGCTCTACGCAAACTCCCTAATATGGAAGTTGTCGGTCTTAACTTCTCTAGCGCCACAACCCCCGACCTTCTCATTAAGACATTTGAGCAATATTGCGAATACAAAAAGACACTAAACGGAGTTATGCTATCACCAACGCAGATTGGTCGATGGCTTGTTCTCTTCTGTGACGAAATAAACTTGCCCGCGCCTGATAAATATGGAACGCAGCGAGCGATCTCGTTTCTGCGGCAGCTTGTAGAGCAAAATGGCTTTTGGCGTACATCTGATAAGACATGGGTCACGCTCGACCGTATTCAGTTTGTAGTAGAGCCTGCAACCCACCCACAGACGCTGGCCGAACTCCGTTAGGCCCACGATTCCTCCGACACGCACCGTTAATCATGGTCGATTATCCTGGAGAGCTGTCCCTACAACAAATTTATGGCACATTTAGTAATGCGGTGCTGAAGATTGTGCCGTCTCTGAGGGGTTACTCTGAATCTCTAACAAAAGCAATGGTCCAGTTCTACTTAGAATCACAGCAAAGATTCACTCCCAAGATACAACCCCATTATGTCTACAGTCCTCGTGAGCTCACCAGATGGGTGCGGGGTATTTATGAGGCCATCCGACCATTGGAAACTCTGTCCGTGGAAGGGTTGGTTCGTATATGGGCACACGAGGCTCTTCGACTTTTCCAAGACCGTCTTGTTGCAGAGGATGAAAGAAAATGGACAGATGATGCAGTTCGGCGCATTGCACTTGACCATTTCCCCACAATTGAAGAAGACAAGGCCTTGGGTGGTCCTATCCTTTTCTCTAACTGGCTTTCCAAGAATTACGTACCTGTCGATCGAGAACAGTTACGCGATTTCGTTAAGGCTAGACTCAAGACCTTCTGCGAAGAAGAGGTCGATGTCCCGCTCATTCTCTTCAATGATGTACTAGAGCATGTCCTCCGTATTGATCGTGTATTCAGACAGCCTCAAGGTCATCTCATTTTGATTGGAGTCAGCGGAAGTGGGAAGACAACACTGTCCCGATTCGTAGCCTGGATGAATGGATTGAAGGTCTTCCAAATCAAAGTACATGGGAAATACTCAGGCGAGGATTTCGATGAGGATCTTCGGGATGTACTCCGCCGCTGTGGTTGCAAAGGCGAGAAAATATGCTTTATCATGGACGAGGCTAACGTTCTGGACTCTGGATTCCTCGAAAGGATGAACACTTTGTTGGCAAATGCAGAGGTTCCCGGTCTCTTTGAAGGGGATGAACTCGCGTCACTTATGACAGCTTGCAAAGAAGGTGCTCAAAAACAAGGGCTTCTTCTAGATTCCCAGGAAGAGTTGTACAAATGGTTCACTCAACAGATTGTCAAAAATCTGCACGTGGTTTTCACAATGAACCCACCTGAGGATGGGCTATCCTCTAAGGCTGCAACTAGTCCAGCACTCTTCAATCGTTGCGTATTGAATTGGTTTGGAGACTGGTCAGATCAAGCCCTTTTCCAAGTTGGTACGGAACTAACGCACAAGGTTGATCTTGACCGACCAAATTTCACAGCGCCGGATAGTATACCCGTTGCCTACAGGGACCTCAATCTTCCAGCGACTCATCGTGAGGCTGTTGTGAACTCGATGGTATATATCCATTACTCGCTTCACCGTTTCAATGTCAAGCTTTTGAAGCAGCAAGGAAGAGTTACTTATCTTACTCCAAGACACTTCCTTGACTTCGTCGCACAATACGTCAAGTTGTATAACGAAAAGCGTGAGGATTTAGAGGAACAACAGCGCCATCTCAATGTTGGATTGGAGAAGCTGAGAGACACTGTTGAAAAAGTCAGCGATCTTCGTAAGAGTTTGGCTGAGAAGAAGGGCCAGTTGGAGCGCAAAGATGCCGAGGCCAACGAGAAGTTGCAACGCATGGTTGCAGACCAACGTGAAGCGGAACAACGTAAAACCACGTCTCTTGAGATACAGGCCGCTCTTGAGAAACAGGAAGTCCAAGTCAACCAGCGACGCGAACTAGTTCAGAAAGACCTAGACAACGCCGAACCCGCCGTACTCGAAGCCCAGAAAAGCGTGCAGTCTATCAAGAAGCAGCATCTTACAGAATTGAAAGCTATGGGTAATCCTCCTCTTGGTGTCAAGCTTGCACTTGAATCTGTCTGCACACTTCTTGGTCACAAAATCGACAGCTGGAAAGCCATCCAAGGTATAGTACGGAGAGATGACTTCATTGCAAGTATTGTTAATTACGACAACGAACGCCAGATGACCAAAAACCTTCGTATCAAGATGCGTAATGAGTTCCTGTCTAATGAAGATTTCACCTACGAAAAAGCGATGCGCTCTAGTAAAGCTTGCGGTCCTCTTGTGCAGTGGGTTCAAGCCCAAGTCTTCTACTCTGAGATTCTTGATCGTGTGGGACCTCTCAGAGAAGAAGTAGACCAGCTCGCAGAAGAAGCCTTGCAAACAAAAGCAGAGGCTCAAGCCGTAGAGAATACTGTCATCGCCCTTGAACAAAGTATAGCAACCTACAAGACAGAGTACGCAGCATTAATCAGTGAAACCCAAGCCATCAAGACTGAGATGTCTCGCGTACAATTTAAGGTCGACCGCAGTGTCCGACTTCTTGAGAGAGTTCAGTTTGTCTTCTGAGAGAGTTCGTTGGGAAGAGGGCAGCAAGTCTTTCGAAACTCAAATCGGCACCCTTGTGGGCGATGTTCTCGTCGCTGCAGCTTTCCTTGCGTACAGTGGGCTTTACGATCAGCAATTCCGAAAGAACATGATGGATGATTGGCTTCATCAACTTCACTTATCTGGCATCAACTACAAGCAGCACAATCCCGTTACAGAATATCTCTCAACTGCTGATGAACGCCTCGGATGGCAGGAGAATTCTTTGCCGGTGGACGATCTATGCACCGAGAATGCCATCGTTTTGAAGCGGTTTAACCGATATCCGCTAATCATTGATCCTTCGGGTCGTGTTACCGAGTTCCTTCAGAAGCAGAACAAAGAGAGACGACTGACCGTCACCAGCTTTTTGGACGATTCCTTTACAAAGCAGTTAGAGAGCTCACTACGTTTTGGCAACCCCATCCTTATCCAGGACGCTGAGTATCTAGATCCAATCTTGAACCATGTTCTCAACAAGGAGTACCAGAAAACCGGTGGTCGTGTTCTAATTCAGCTGGGCAAGCAAGAGATTGATTTCTCACCGGCATTCAAGATCTACCTGTCAACCAGAGATCCATCTGCTACTTTCCCGCCAGATATTTGTAGTCGGACTACCTTCGTCAACTTCACGGTTACACAGAGCAGTTTACAAACTCAATCACTGAGCGAAGTCCTTAAGTCTGAACGACCTGATGTTGACGAAAGGAGATCAAATCTGATCAAGTTACAAGGCGAATTTAAGATTCACTTGCGACAACTAGAAAAGCGACTTCTGCAGGCTCTGAACGAATCGCGTGGCAATATTCTTGACGACGACAACGTCATAGAGACACTTGAGACATTGAAGAAAGAAGCTGCAGAGATTTCGATCAAGATGAGCAATACTGAAGGTGTTATGGCAGAGGTGGATGAAATCACCTTGCAATACAACATTATTGCACGCTCATGCAGTGCAGTCTTTGCCGTCTTGGAGCAATTGCATTATCTCAACCACTTCTATCAATTCTCACTACAATACTTCCTCGATATTTTCCATTCTGTGTTACGGAGCAAACGCTTGCTAAACGAGACAAATCACAATATTAGACGGGATATCATCATTGAAGAACTATTCGTCACCACATATCAACGCACGTCTCTTGGTCTTCTACAAAAAGATCGCATTACTCTGGCGATGCTTCTTGCACAAGCCGCGCCATACAAAATGGACAAGACTTTGATCGATGTCATCTTGGATGACAGCGTAGAGGGAACCGACGTCTCGACCGAGCCACAGAAGGAAGAGGAAGTTATTGCGAGAGCATCCCGTCTACCTGTACTGAAAGGAAAATTAGAAGGCATATCTTCTGAGGCTTGGGATCGTTTTGTATCTGAGGAAATTGGCGAGAACTTCGTACCTCAGATCTGGGATGATAGCATGGAGAAGCGTGATCAAGAGCTTCAATCTCTACTCCTGACTAAGCTTTTTAGACTTGATCGTTTCGTCCCAGCTGCCGAACGTTTCGTCGCTGCAGTATTTGGTTCTGGTCTTTTCGACACCACGGAGGATTTGAAACAGACTGTCGATCAGGTTTCTTCAAGTCAACCAATTGCGTTATGTTCAAGTCCGGGCTTTGATGCAAGCTACAAGGTTGACACGCTTGTTGAGCGTACTCGTACAACTTGCACTAACATTGCTATGGGATCAAACGAGGGACCGGCCAGTGCAGATAAGGCAATCAGCAATGCAGCTGCAATCGGTTCCTGGGTTCTCATTAAGAACGTCCATCTGGCCCCACAGTGGCTGCAGAGTCTTGAGAAAAGAATGGAGTCTCTCAAGCCGCATGCAGACTTCAGATTATTCCTATCGATGGAGTCAAGCCCGAAAATCCCTGTCAACCTTTTGAGAGCCTCCCGTGTATTGATGTACGAGCAACCTGCTGGCGTCAGGGCCAATATGAAAGACTCAATGTCATCTTTATCCACCAGAGCTACAAAGACACCAGTAGAAAGAGCTCGATTGTACCTGCTTCTGTCTTTCTTGCATGCCGTGGTTCAGGAGAGATTGCGTTATGCCCCTAATTTGGGATGGAAAGGTTTCTGGGAGTTTAACGATAGTGACGTGAGTAAATATGAGCACCCTCGTCTACGTTCCGAGCTAACTGTATCGATAGTACGAATGTTCCGCTTTCATTGTCGATACCTGGGTTGAGACAGTCGCTCAAGGGCGATCAAATGTCAACCCTCAAAACCTTCCCTGGGATATGATCCGCACCTTGGTCACCGAGACATATGGCGGTAAAATTGATGATGAGGGTGATTTTGCACTCCTTACACAACTTGTCAGCAACGTGCTTACCCCCTCGGCCTACGATATCGGCCACAAGCTCGTCGATGGTGATGAACCATTGGTTGTACCAAGCGAGACATCGCAGAAGGACTTCATGACGTGGGTCCAGAAGCTTCCAGAGAGAGAACCACCTACATATCTTGGCTTACCTGCCAATGCAGAGAAGCTGCTCTTGGTTGGCCAAGGAAGGAGCATGATTCAGAACTTAGGGAAAATTACTGAGATGTTAGATGAAGGAGAACAGATTATGGCAGAAGCTGCTTAGGTATTTCATTTTCCTGTTTACCGGAGCGAGGAAGCTTCATTTCGCCTGTAACATCTTAGGGATGGTAGTTTTGTCTTGGCGCACAAAGGATATGGGATTTTAGCATGGCTTGCGGAGGGGCTGGTAGTCGTTCTTATACCCTGCTTTAGACTTACAGATTGCTTCTCTTTTGTCTTTTTGTAGCATAGCAATCCTGTAATAAATTGTTAAATAGTGTATGACCCTACGTTTTTTTAGATTGCTCGCTTGTGCACACATTTCCTTTCTTGGCCCTTAAGCTTATTGTGTTCTGTACAGTACAAAGTCTTTTTATTGTGGCTTATTTCGAGTTTCACACAATACTAGTATCACAATCTGCATTTTAGAAATTTCAAATTAATTACCCAGGACACCCTCCATATGCTCGCTAACGTTACCAGTCAATACGCATCACATGATACTAACCCTCATCAGAAACTGAGTAAATCTCCATTCGAACCTCCACCAATGGCAGGCTGGTTAACAAATTAGTACATTGGTTTGTCAAATAGCAAGAACGACAGTCATGAGACATGCCCTTTTGGGGTCGTAACGCGGTGTTCCGAGAAAACACAACAAAAGGAATATGCTCACCTGGTAGACCTGCTCCGGAGCATTCTGATTGACCACATACTGTGTCTCTCCTCTGCCTACAGTTGGAGATCCTCCAAACCCATCGTCGTGTCCCCCGTTGATGTGCATATTTGCCATCTGTTGTGTTCCCACACCAGCAAAGAATTCGTCTGCAATAAGTTAGTTTTATTATCTTCTCAAAGAATGGTGATAGAATCATGAGACCTGGTCGGGTTCGTGAGGCAGTGTTGTAGGGACATAAAAAGAGAAATGGCTTTCTTACCTGCAGCATCCACGGCAGCTGCTAGATTTCCATTCTGTGGTGGCCGTAGGGCAGCTTGGTCGCCCATACCGAAAGCGGAAAGCGATTTTTGAGAGTCCAGGTCATTGGCTGTCGGTAAGGTGTGCTTTTGTAAAGCCGGGCTATCAATAAGTCGGCGAAGGCGAGCAGAGCGGAAGACTTGCTGAACAGGCTTGAGATAGACGGTTGCGAGAGTACCGACGTTGAGGCACATCTCTTCCAATGTTGCAGGATCGAGCTTTTCCGATTCAGCGGTAATAGGTGGCTTCTCGCCCATCACTATAAGTTTTGCTGTTGCCATATCCGAGGAGAGAAGGCGCCAGTACATGTAACCTCTATCTCTTAAATCAGGATTATCTGTATCCTCAGTAGCCCATTTCAGAACTTTAGGGACGAGGTCCTGCCCTTTAGTAGGACGTTGGATGAATAACTTGACTGTAGCAGTCAGAAGAGCGAGTTGGACTTCAACTGGTTCGTCCGCGAATGAGTACAGGAAATCTTCAAGCAAGACGTCTGAATTCTCAATTCTTGACGCATACTGGCCGATGACCCATATCATTGCTGCTTTGGCCTCAGGCTCATCCAGAGAATCAAGATTCTCGCAAAGAGTCGAAATAATCGACTCGTATTGGTTCGGATATTTGCGGAATATATTGCGAATCACCACCGTTGCTTCCTGGACGATGTATGTGACTTTAGTTGCAACAAGCTCTAGCAGTGTGTTGATGCACCGTCTTGCAGCTGGCTCAATCTTGATAGCGAGTTTTCCGATAGCTCGCACAGATTTGCGCACGAAGTGTACATCGATTTCTGTCGCATATTCTCGTAGTTCGGTAAGCACTTCCTCAATATTCTTCTCATTCGCCAACATGAAAATCAACTCAAGCTTTGTAACTTTAACATAGATGGGGTCGTTGTATTTGCAGAAGAATACTCGAATATCATTCCTTAAAACTTCCGGCCTTCGCTGAAGTATGAGTAGGGCGTTCCTGAGAGCCAGATATTGCACCTCCGGTCCTTTAGCGAGCAAGGTAACTAGTGGCGGGGAAAGCTTTCGACATAACGCAGATATTTGCTTTTGGTCTGCGATGTAATTCATGAGATAGAGGATAACTCGTATGCAAGTCAAAACTACGGCCGAGTTCGAGTGTGACAATCGAGGGGCTATTCTTTCTGCAAGCAATAATGCTTCAGAGCACTCCTGCGGGACGTAAGACATAAGTGCTTCTAGAATATATGTCTGGCCCCATCTGCGTTATCAAGGTCAGCACAGATATAAGTCTTAGGTGTTAGAGAGAAACTGACTCTGAACAATCTGGCAGGATCTGAACCATCTTTGAAGCATTGCCGTAGTCAATTGTGAGTTTAATAGCATCACTCCTCTCCCAAATATCCATCAAGCTTGCAAGTGCACTCGCGACAACCGTTGGGTTGTCATCCCTCAGCATAGAATTGAGTCTGTCAATCAGATCAGAAGCCTCCACAAGTTGTCTGTCGTGGTCATATAGTTTAGCCACACAGAAAGCTGCTGTTTTCCGGACATACGGATCCGGGTCACGCAAAAGTCGTTTTGTTGGCGGTACCGTCGCTTCCACGAACTCCCTTACGTGTATGTAAGACATTGTACGAAGTGCCAGTGCCCTAACCAAGGGATTTGAGTCGTCCATGTCCTATAGTCTAAGTCAGAATACAAAAGGAAACAGGCAATATTGATAACTCACTGCTTCAAGAGTTGGTAGAGCTTTGAGAGCTACTTCTGGCTTCATTCGTGCGTAGTTGACAAGGAACAAAAAGCACCTATACCACTATCAATATCTCATGCCGCCGCGTGGGGTGTATAACCAACATCTTTTTGATCTCCAAGCTTTGTATATCCATACAACCAACAATATCAGGGAACAAAGCTACCATATCATTGTTACTCATTGTCATGTTGGCAACGATTTTCTTCAAAGCAATCTTCTTTGCCGAATGGTTCTTGTCCTTCTTTCCACCGCTGTTCAATTCCAAACGAAGCTCCGCGACTTTGCCCTGTGGTGTACGAAAGTATGGTGAGCCACAGCCTCCATAGCCATAGCCCGAAGGCGGGATATAATGGGGAAGAAACATGACAGGCATCTGCCAGCCAGTTTGCAGATACTTGTAACATAGATAAGAAGCTTTGCAGCGCAGGCAGGACCTGAAATCCCTGTATTTCTTGCTCGTCGGCGCGGTGCGCGCTCAGAGGGAGGCCTGTAACAAATACATGGCCAATGCCAAAGACTCCTTTGCTTTGCTCAAAGACGAGGAATGAAGATAAACTGGTAAAGGTACGTACTCTGGCAAAGAGCTTCGCATCTCCCCCGCCTGATGCCATTGTGGGCTAATCTATGAGGATACCCCTCCCACACACACTCGCCCAGACTGTCCAACGAGGTTGTCAGAATCCTAACGGCAAGGCACAGAATGCGGTCACATGCGCCACGTCTCGATATCTCGATTTCACCGGCAGAGAGGGGCTTGATCGTGTCGCTGGCCTCGATCCATTTATTACTCGGAACTCGCGGATTATTGTTGACGATATTTCGAGGTGGGAGATGTCGTTGCGTCGTCGTTGAAGGGTTAGGGTGTCAGGGGTCTTCGAGGCTGACACGACCGTTCCCGAGGCGCTACGTCGCTGTACTACTACTACTGTAACGACGGACGCTCAACTCACCTTCGACGCTCCACGCTTCACATTACATCTTTCTGCGAATATGTCTTCTCCTCCACCTCCCCCTCCTCAATGGGTGGTTGATTTGAATACACCGCCGATAACGAAGCCAAAATCAAATGGCATTCCAGACCCTCCTGGATACTCAGCTGTGGCGACAGGAAGCAAGGTAGCTCTTTACTCACGCCTCAGCGCATCTTTGCCCATACCTAATGTCTCTATAGAAGCAAATCGCATCCTCCAAAACTGCTGTCCGCGCCCCTCCGACGACCGAAGAAATGGACACGCTGAAGCTCAAGAAGGCTTGGGAGGTTGCTCTTGCGCCAGTCAAACAGCTTCCCATGACCGCAATCATGATGTACATGTCCGGCAATTCGTTACAAATATTCAGTATCATGATGGTTGTTATGGCTTTCAAGAATCCGGTCATGGGCTTGGTGGCAACTAATCAGGCATTTGAGAAATTTGAGAGTGAAGGGACAAAGGACAAGATGTTGCAGGTCAAAGCAGTTTATGTGCTGATGCAGCTAGTGGCGCTGGCCTTGGGAGTTTGGAAGGTCAACGGGATGGGACTCTTACCGTACGTCTAACCTTCTTTCGTGGCGTACGAGTAATGCTAATATTTTATAGAACGACGAGGTCGGACTGGCTAGCTTGGGAGACAGCGAGGGATCCTATGGAATTTGCAATACCCGCATTTTGATATACAACCATGGAAATGTAATACTTCGGCGTTGAGGGAATGGGATACAGGTGTGATTGTAGGTTACGTGCTCAGGTTCTATCATGGGAGTAGTGGTAGTGACTGAGACAGGAAGCGGGAATAGCATGTCGGAGGAGCTACGCCATGAAAGCCATACCATGGCTCAGTTAAATGAAGCTCCATCTGGAAAGCAATGTGAATTGAGTAATTCAGCCCGAGAGCCGTAGTCCATCCATATGTGCGCACCCCTCTGAGGAGAAGCAAGGCAGATAAGTGGAATGGAATCCATCGGCTTTTAATCAGCTGACTTCCAGTCAGCCTCGCTCTTGTCGGACTGAAAAATAAATCTTGACGAGGCTGTGGTGGTTGTCGCGGAAACGAGCCAAGAAGCACCTTCGCAATGTTTACACCATCAGGCGATATCAGGCTGTGCTGAAAGTATTGATATACGAGCCACCAACGTCCTCTTGCAAGTCAATTGCTGAAGACAACCCTCGAAAACATCCAACCACGAAGTTTCTCCCACCCAGTCTATTGATTCCCAACCTCCAATTAAGTTCATATTACCTGGGCGCGAATCCTTCGAATCTCGATGAATTGGAGCTCAAAGTAAACAACATTCCTTCGCGCATTCGACGCATTTTTGGCGCATCGCTTCAAAATCACAATGGAACGCCCAAGCACTCCCACACAGCCACCGCTGTACTCCGTCCCTCCTTCGTACGGCGAATCCTCATATGGCGAAGAGAATAGCACAACACCAACAGGACAGACGGCCAATGGCGCAGCAATTCGTCTCTTAACCTCAGTTGACGAGCCTGAGAGTCGACCGTATGTTCCACCACATCTTGTACCACAACCTCTTGCAGTCAAATTAAAGAATCGCCAAATCAAGTCAACCCCCGAGCACCTTTTATCTCTCAAGGAAGAGGAAGAGGCTATCTCAAACTGCAAGCTGCAGCAAAAGTCGCCAGTTTCGTTGAAAGACAAAGTCAGGCTGCAACGAAAAAGAACGACGTTGGTGGGAAAAGATGAAATTCCAACCGTAAAGTTACAGAACAAGTCAAAGTTAAAAGCACCCGATGACAAAAGCGTTGCCAATCTGTTACCAGTACTACCAGATGGCCCTTCTAGCAGAAAATCACTTCGAAACCCTCCTAAATCTCCCCCATCTTACTCTACAAGCCCCAAGAAAAGAGACTCAAGCTTACAAGATCCAAACAGCCCCTACTCGCCCCGCAGATCTTACCAACCTTCAGTCACATCATTACACTCACGACCTCCGTCCATAATTGACTCTGCTCCAACAATGCCACCAAGAGAATACATTCCATATAATCCAAGTGGAAGAATTTCGCCAGTTAGGGGAACCTCAGAATTCAGACCTCCACCTCCAAATCTTTCATTTGAACCCGAAGATCTGAACGGTAGCCCTAGACCAGGAACCCCGTCTTCACGATATGGAGGAAGTCCTAGAAGACCATTACCACCAGCCCCTCTCTTCTCTGGTCCCGGCCCAAACGCACGTAATTCTACTTTTGCCGATGACGCCACAATATCAATCCCCTTGGATGAAGGAGATCTAAGTAATGGTAACGGTGACGATGTGTTCGGGCCCGAGAGCCCTTTAAGTTCAGACCCGAGAGAACATCTGAAAACACGAGAGTCTTACGCATCACAAACTACCTTTACAGATGATATGGATACAGAATCAAAGGATATCTTCGAACACTACGGTCCTGCACCTGACGGGAAACAAGAGCGAAGAGGTGCTAGACAAGCGCAGATGGCAAAGAAGGAAGTAAAGCTCATCAACGGAGAATTGATTTTGGAGTGCAAAATCCCGACAATCCTCTACAGTTTCTTGCCGAGAAGAGACGAAATTGAGTTCACTCATATGCGATATACGGCTGTAACATGTGATCCCGATGACTTTGTATCGAAGGGGTATAAACTTCGTCAAAATATAGGTACTACAGCAAGAGATACAGAACTCTTCATTTGCGTCACTATGTATAACGAGAGCGAAATTGACTTTACGAGGACAATGCACGCTGTCATGAAGAATATCTCACACTTCTGCTCCCGTTCAAAATCAAGGACATGGGGTGAGCATGGCTGGCAGAAGATTGTTGTTTGTATAGTTTCCGATGGACGACAGAAGATACATCCTCGGACTTTAGATGCTTTGGCAGCCATGGGAGTGTATCAAGATGGAATTGCTAAGAACCTGGTCAACGGTCGTGAAGTACAGGCACACGTATATGAGTACACGACCCAGGTCTCCCTGGATTCTGATCTCAAATTCAAGGGAGCAGAAAAAGGAATTGTGCCGGTTCAGATGCTCTTCTGCCTCAAGGAGAAGAACGCTAAGAAATTGAACTCTCACCGCTGGTTTTTCAATGCCTTTGGACGAGCTCTTACCCCAAATATTTGCATCCTTCTCGACGTCGGTACAAAACCTGGTTCAAACTCACTTTATCACTTATGGAAAGCTTTCGACACAGATTCCAATGTCGCAGGTGCTTGCGGTGAGATCAAGGCAATGAAAGGCAGAGGTTGGCTAGGACTTCTAAATCCTTTAGTAGCTTCACAAAATTTCGAGTATAAGATGTCTAATATTCTGGACAAGCCTTTGGAGAGTGTATTCGGATACATTACCGTGTTGCCTGGTGCTCTGAGTGCATACCGTTATCATGCGTTACAGAATGACCATACAGGCCATGGACCTTTGAGTCAATATTTCAAGGGAGAGACTTTACATGGCGTGAATGCGGATGTTTTCACTGCGAACATGTACTTAGCCGAAGATCGCATTCTCTGTTGGGAATTGGTAGCAAAACGAGACGAGAGATGGGTTTTGAAGTACGTGAAAAGTTGTACTGGAGAGACTGATGTGCCTGGTAAGATGGTAGACAAGTCCCATTATGGATCAAAAAAAACTAATAGAGACCTAGATACCGTAGCTGAATTGGTATCGCAGCGTAGAAGATGGCTTAACGGAGCCTTCTTTGCGGCTATTTATTCCTTGGTTCACTTCAAGCAGATATGGGCTACTGATCACACCCTTGCCCGCAAAATCCTCCTCCACATTGAATTCGTCTATCAGTTTATCCAGCTCTGCTTCACCTACTTTTCACTCGCCAATTTCTACCTGACCTTTTACTTCGTAGCAGGTTCTCTAGCAGACCCGTCTGTGGACCCATTCGGCCATAATATTGGGAAATACATCTTCTATCTCCTCCGGTATACGTGCATCCTGCTCATTTGCACACAATTCATCCTCTCCATGGGTAATCGTCCTCAGGGTGCTCGGAAGCTATATCTTGGTTCCATGATTATATACAGTATCATCATGATCTACACCTCATTCGCAACCATCTACATCATCATCCGACAATTCAAAGATAATGCAATATCAGTCGGAGATAATGTCTTCACCAACTTGATCGTCTCAACTGCATCCACGGTTGGATGTTACTTCCTGATGTCCTTCCTCTACTTGGACCCATGGCATATGTTCACATCATCGGCACAGTATTTTGCTCTCCTTCCATCCTATATTTGTACTCTCCAGGTGTACGCTTTCTGCAACACTCATGATGTTACATGGGGTACTAAGGGTGACAATGTCATCCACACGGATTTGGGTGCAGCTGTCGGAGGAAAAGGCTCAACCGTCGAGCTTGAGATGCCATCTGAGCAACTCGACATTGACTCCGGGTACGACGAAGCCCTCCGCAACCTTCGCGACCGCCTCGAAGTGCCCGCTGCTCCGATATCCGAATCTCAACAGCAAGAAGACTACTACAAATCAGTCCGTACATACATGGTGGTAACATGGATGGTGGCAAACGCTATCCTAGCCATGGCAGTCAGCGAAGCATACGGATCTTCTTCACTTGGGAACAATACCTACCTGAAATTAATTCTCTGGAGTGTTGCCGGTTTGGCATTGTTCAGAGCAATTGGATCTAGTACCTTTGGTATCATCAATATCATCGAAGCGATCGTGACCGGAAGGATGAAGATGAAGATGGAGCTTCCGGCATGGATGGGTGGCGTTGGTGAAAAGATCAAGGATAGTGTGTCTAGCTTTGGAAGCAGTATCAAAAGTTAAAAGCGAGGGTTCAGTTGTTTTTACAAATTTTTTTTGGTGTATCATGATGATATGCTATTCTTTGCATTAAGATAGGGATATAGCTGGAGGGACTGATGAAGGGGATATGATAATGTGGTGTTTTTGTGTTGATGAAATGATGTTCACTTTGGAGGGCTTATTTGGCAGAATGGGCTGTTTACGAATTTGTATGTAGTTTGGTTTGGACTTTAGCATCCAGGCCCTGTTTTACGCTGGGAACTGTAGGAGTTGGTAGGTTTGTTGTAGGAATAGATGACTCTACTTTGGTCATAATATAGGGCATATGGTATTACTTTTATCCCCTAGAATACAGGAAACGTCCATGGATGTCTTACCGTAGCTCTTTATTCACATTGCCTACTGAAGTTCTTTCCTAACTGCAAAGAAAGACAGGGAAGGGTTCCTCTAACGCGTTTCCCTCATTATGCGCAAACACAACCACAAGCACACTAGGAGTAACTAGAAATTTCACATAAAAAGGTAAACATTAAGACAGATGTAGTAAATCCGCATTCGTTGGATCGTAATATACACACAAAGGTAGCCATCCCCTCACCTCTACCCAACCTCACGGTCCGTTCCCTTCTTCTCTCCCTTCTCCGTCAATGCTTCCTCAAAAATATCCTCCCCAAGAATAGTTAAAAAAGTCCTCTGACCAGAACTCCTGCCAGAAATGGCGGCGGGAGGTCCTTCACGGTGCAGTAGGGGGTATGATGGCGGGAACCAACGCCGAAAATGAAGCTTTATGACAAGGAAAATATGGTGTATCGTGTTACAGACGAAGCTGTGATGCAGGTGATTGTATGTTACAAGCAAGATTGATGGTGAGTCATGGGTATATAGGGTAATAGAAAAATTAAACGTGAAATGTCAAGCTTCAATTCCAGCCGAGTGAGTTCTCTGCCATCATTGGTGCTGATATCTGCGCAGTTCGTGCAGAATTGCCGTTGCTTCTTCCACTCCCTCGACTGCCACGGCTATCTCTATTGTAATCCGGTGATTGGCGACCACCAGACATCATAACGCCACCAGTGAGAGCTGGGCTGCCCGATTGCATCATCTCAGCTGGGTTTATCACGGAGTTTGATCGGCGATGGGCTTGCTTGCGCTTCTTGTATCTTCTGGCGATAAAGAACATGGCAACACCGTAGGCAGCAGCTCCACCAACAGCTCCCAGGGCGATACCTGCTGTAGCTCCTTTGACTGATGCACTTGTGTTCTGAGTGCTGGGGTCGAAAACCCCATTGTTGACAGCTGTTGTTGAGGTGGCGGCAGAGGCTGCTCCAGTTCCTGATGCTGCACTACCGGGAAGAGTAGAGCCAGCAAGGATGGGAATGGCAGGGTTGATGTAGTTCATGAGAGTATTGACACTACCGCTTGGGTTGTTGTAGATCTCCGATACCGGGGTCTTCACAGCAAGCTGGAGAGTATTGACCATTGAGGTTGGGATATATGCATAGGCAAGTGTCGTGACGAATCCCAACTGCTTGCGTGTGTCATATGGGACCAGGCTGTGCATGGTAATCTGGTCAAGGTCCAATCCTAAACCAGTGGCAATGCCCTCTGGGAGGTAAGTAAAGATCTGGGCAGAAGACATTGTGTTAGACACAACGAAATCGTAGTTCAAAGCATAAAGGAACCCAAGTTGAATTAAAGTCGAGTCCGCTGGAGCATCTGGGGTACCGGTACTAGGTGAGATTACTTGAGGCAAATTAGCCGGGAGGGTTGATGCAGTGGGGCCAGCGGTGGAAAGGCTTGAAGAAGAAGATTGGGCAATGATGGTAGTTGGAAGCCACAACGAGGTTGCCGAATCGGTTCCAGTTGGCGTAATACTATACACTGGGGGTGGGGTCGAGGTCGAAGTTGAGAAAGCTGGTGGCGGTGTCTGACTTGGAGATGAGACCGATGGCTCTGTTGACGATACGGGAATCGACGAAGCTGAAGTCGAAGAGGTGAAAATCGGAACAATAGTAGTACCATTGTTTGAGGTTGTTGCAGAGGCCAGGCTTGTCAGGGCAGAGCTCGTAATGCTCTCGGTTCCATTGGTGCTTGAACCAGAGGTTGGAGAACTTGATCCAGACGATGGGAATATTCCAGAGACACTGGATGCTTTTGAAGATCCGGCAGTGCTCAAGGTAGTCGACCCAGTACCACCAAATGAGGCGCTGATGCCTGAAGTGAAAGCGCCTGTAGTCGTAGCGGTGCTGTTGTCTCCTGGGCTGGTAGCAGTTGGCAAACTTGAACCTGCGGGTGTGGTCTGGGATCCTAGATAGCCAGTTCCAGAGTATGGAGCGGTCCCTGAAGCACTAATGCCAGATGCGGTCGGAGTGCTAGTTGTAGTTGCCGCACCAGAGTCGGATGTTGATGTGGATCCGAATATACTAGATAGAATGCTTCCAAGGCCAGTTGAAGAGCCAGTGTCCGAGGTTGGGGTGCTGGTTGCTGCAGGCGAAGCGGACGATGTGATCCCGCCCGTTGACGCAATTCCGCTAAATCCAGTAGAGGCAGCAGAATCGGACAAAGAGCCAGACGAAGCAATTGTCGTTGTGGCAGCAGCTCCAGTGGAGGCTGGTCCGCTTATTCCATCGGCTGTGGTAGTGGGTACAGACGAATCAGTGGAGGCAGAGTCAGTCAAACTGGCGAGAGCAGAAGAGAGAAGATCAGAACTAGCAATCGAGCTTGCTGCAGCAGAGGAAGACAAAGTTGCAGCAGCGCCAGTTGTAGCTGGTCCAGTAATGCCATCTGCCGTGGTAGTGGGGGCAGAAGAGCTAATTAGGGCGCTGGACACATCCGACACAAGACTGCTCAATACGTTGGCACTGCTTGTAGAAGTAGATCCGGTCGAAGCTGCCCCACTAATGCCATCGGCCGTAGTGGTTGGAGTGGAAGAAGAGACAATATCGCTGGCCGACGTAACTCCAGTCGAAGCTCCACTGATTCCATCTGTGGTGCTAGTTGCAGCAGACAATCCGAGAGCACTGGTAGCACCTGATACGATGCTGCTTAGCGCGTTTGGAAGAGCAGCGGAGGAGGACGAAACTGAGGTTGTTGTAGGCGAAGCTGGATCTGTTGAGCCTGCTGATCCTGAGAAAGAAACTCCTGAGCTCTCGCTTCCAGCGCTAGTTGTTGTTGCTGCACTGCTGTCTGAAGTACTGCTCACAACTCCTCCAGGACCAAAGGTGATCGCACTTCCAACTGACGACGAGCTAGCTGCGGACTCAGAAGATGAGGCAGCGCTGCTAGGAGTTGGCGAGATGATAACTGGGGTTGTAGATCCGGTTCCAACCGCTAGTGCCGAATCCGAAGTTGCAGAAGCGGCGCTACTTGAAGTTGGTGAAATGACTACGGCGGAAGTTGTAGAGCCCGTTCCAACCGCTAGTGCTGAATCTGAAGTTGAAATAGCACTGCTTGAAGTTGGTGAACTAACAACAGAGGTAGCAGAGTCAGTTCCAATTAAACTTGAGAGGTCTGAAGACACGGCGGAGATCAAATTAGCGTCTGAAGTTGAAGCAGCTGCGCTACTCGAGGTTGGCGAGATAACTACAGGCGTTGTAGAGCCTGTTCCAACGGCCAGTGCTGAATCTGAACTTGAAGTTGCGCTGCTTGAAATTGTTGAACTAGTGGCTGCGGTAGTAGAATCACTTCCAATTAGACTTGAAAGGTCGGAAGACACAGCCGAGATCAAGGCAATGTCTGTAGTCGAAGAAGCTGCGCTACTAGCAGTTGAAGATATAACCACAGCGGTCGAAGATCCGGTCCCAACTATACTTGCCGAGGTCGAGGCAGCGTCCGTGGTCGCTGTGGCCGTGGTCGATGTGGCCGAGGCCGTTGTCTCGTCATCCGAGGTGGAGCTCGTTGCAGCATCACTTGTTGTCCCTGCATCTGTACTTTGAGCGCTTGACGAAGAAATGGTCTCAGTGCTTGATTCTACAGTCGTCCCCGTAGATCCATCGATTACCACCGTCGATGCTACGACAACAGTTGTAACCGCCGTTTCTGAAGTTGAAGTTGAATCTATAGCCGTGGTGGTCGAAGAGGCTGCAGCAGAACTCGTCGATTCTATTATGACGCTATCAGAGCTCCCTGTTGATCCGGCAGAAGTCAAACCAATTGAATCTCCACTCGTAAGCCCATTCAAGAAATCCGTTAAGCTGTTGGACCGTGTTGTAAGAGATTGGCTTGAGGACAATTCCGGGGTAGTGGATGCGCTGAGAGGGGTTTGACTTGTGGTGACTGTGGTGGAATTGGTATAACGTTTAATTTGCCGGGGGAAATAGAACTTCGGCCGGTCAGGAGCGGCTACTGCGAAAGTAGAAAGGACGGCCACCGAGGCAACGACGAGCGAAGATGAATGCATCTTGAATAAAAGCAATCTAAATGTTCGAACTTGATCTCGTAAAGGATAGGGTTGAGGAGTAGGTGGAGAAATAAGATTGATGAATCTGGTCGCCAGTTAGCGGTGCCAACCTCTATGGAGAGGCACCTCGGTCTCAACTCACTCACTGTCAGGGAAATAAGATTAACGAGTGTACTTGACAAATATGTCAACGAGCGTGTCTGCAATGGCAATAGTCAGTAAAAAGTTTTGAGGTTGCTTGCTCGCATAAATATCAACACCCTCGTAGCGACCCAGCGACCGACGAGCCGCATATATTGAAAAAGCGACAAAGTGACCAGTCATCCCTCCAAAAGTATCCGGCAAAAAAAGAGCTGGCGACTCACGAGATCAAAAGATCGATTGTAGTTTCGCAAGATCCAAAGGAGTGTGGTGACGATAAATCGTCAGAAGGTCGCGCGTCGAGTTCACAACTTGCAATCGTTCGTCCCAATCATCAGCGAGCTACCATTATCCAGAGACCTCCGGAGGCCCACTATCGTATATTTATTAATTCGTGTGTAAGGCGTGCGAGCAAGCTGCACGTCGTCGAAATTGAGGTCGTGGAGGAGGAGAGGAGAGGAGGAGGGCGAAGGTTGAGAGAGATATTTGGTGATGGGTGAGGGAAGCAGGAACACGACGAGGCAGGCCCTTGGCTTGGAGGAAATGAGGTGAGCGCAGCTTTGCAGCTAAGAAAAGTGGCCCTGCGAAATGCGACCAAGGCGAAGAGGGGGGCGCTGTGGAAAGAAAAGCGCACGCTGGAAAGGCGGGCGAACGAAGTAACAGTGGGTGCTGGCACGGGTGGTGGCCTGTGGGTAGTAGTGGACAGGGAGGCTGTATAATTATTTGGGGCAGTCTGCTTTGTACCGCGCGCTCTAAATTCTAATACCACGTAAAACGAGGGTCTGGAAAGGGGACAAAGACCAGTGATTATGTTCTCTTGAGCCCCCTGTCCTTGGAGTCAAATAACAAACGCTTGGCCATCGCATATTGGATACTTTCTTGTCTTGTTCCCCGAGACTTTGATGCCCCCGTTATTACCTAGGCGGAGCGGAATCCTGCTGGGTGTTCTTTGTTGACCCAAGTCGCCCACTGCTACTTCGCCCAAGGCTGCTCTCTGCCTGTTGTGTACCCCTCCCCTCTCCCCTCTGAATTATTGCTCGCATTATTCTGCCATGTTCATATTTTACCGCGCCCCTACAGCACAGTACTGCCCCCCCCTTGCCAACGACCCTTGCGTGGCTAGCCGTTGAGCCAATGGGCATCTGAACAGGCGGTTTGGAATTCAGCGCCATGTTGAGCCTTCTTAATCTTAATCTACTTAAAATCTACGGGCCCCCACTTAAATCTCCAGACATCGGCTCTAGTCAAGCTTCGCAACGAGAAACAGAGGCCCGGTTTCGTACAAGTTGTTGTCGATCCAAGAAGACGAAGTGATCCAGATTCATCTGATTCTCACGATAACTTCATTTTGCTCACTACTACCGTAGGTGTGTCCTGATGTTTGTGTCTCTTTCTTCTCTTTGTTGTGGTGCTGGGTAATGGACACGCAAGCTCCCCCGGGCTAGCAGAAGTAATATTATGCTTTAGCTATACGTGCCTCAGCAGTCAGCCCCAAGGGTACTATGGAAGAGGCACCGTCGTACCGTATCCCTCCATCCACGTGTATTACTGCCATCCATCCCCGAACTTGAACGGCTTGCACCATCAAACTTTGTGTCGTGCTCTCATCACCATAAACAAATCGAGAGGATTTGTGCAAATAATGCAGATGTCACTCATAGCACGACAGTAGTTCCTGGCTCTGGTGCACGGTTCTTTCTTTGGATCTTCGTTGCTTCGTTGCGCCGCTGCCCTGAGCAAGCCTTTGACGCCCACACGCACCAGTTGCTATATTTACTTTCGCCTTACCATTTCAGGACATCGACATGCTCAACTTGGGATACCCTCAAAGCACGCCTTGGAGATCCTAACTCAATACGAATTGGACGGAGGGGAAATGGAGTCAAAGAACTTGGTGTCCGTGTAAAGTTGGTCGGTATTACAGTAGTGGTGCTGTACATACTCCGTACATATGAAGGTTCTTCAGTATGGACATATCAAAAGAACACTATTATTATTGTGTTAGTCGAGCCATTCAGGACTCAGGTACCCGGGTGCTCTGGTGCCTGAGCCGGCCCCGCGAGCCAGAAGCAGGTCCAAAAGGTCGTGGGCAAAGATGCCGAAATCATATCGGTAAGCGGGTGAAACGCTAGCGAAGATCTTATCAAGAAATAGGTACGAAAGTACTTGCGTACAGTCCTAAAAGCGGCTATGATCGCCAGCCTTTCTGGTCTGCTGTTCATCTCTTTGAGCTCTTAAGGAAACAGGAAACATCCTTCCTGGATCTGGCCTCAAATACCCCCAAGCACAAGAAGAGCCGGCGAGAGAACCTTGATGCCGAGGGGAAGGCGAGCGGCATGTTGATGATGCGACTCAAGAAGCAAACATTCCAAGGTCCTACTCTCTCGCTCGCTGTACTTTCGTAAATATTGTCGAGAACACAAATTCTGTAACAAGCCTTTTGTCATGAACGCATTCCTGCCCGTCTCTGCATCGTCCCATCATTATCCATGTGGTGGCATGCGCCTTCTAGTTTCATCATCGTACTCTAATCGCATTCTCGAAGACTGCGAAAGCTTCGAGCCAAGTTTCACGCTGAGAGAAATCGGGTCAGGAATGTGGGTATCGGGTTTGCCCTCGTAGTTGTTTCATACACAAGCTTAAAATCTCTTCAAGAGGCCCAAAAATCCGGACGTGAAAGAATGGGATGAAAGTTTATTTGTCCTTAGAATTGGCCGTTATCATCTTTTCGTCTTTTAGTCTGACTTCATGAGATTTCAGAGCGTGGCAGGAAATGTTTGCATAAGAAAAGGGGAGATTTCTTCATTTTCGGGTGGTGAGACCGTCGACTTGTTCCACGAAGACTTGGGAAAGGTTACCTACAACACCAACGAACTTAGCCTGGGGCAGCTTTCAATGCGAGAACAACACGTAGTTACTTCGCAAGAGAAGCGTCTGCTCTAGATTACTGCTATGAGAGACGTGAGGTGTGTTCAAATAAGTAAGTGATTAAGCAGGGATTGGAGCTGAGGGAATTTCGAGCGGAAAGAGTCTCTTATTGATTGATAGAACCTCTGGATATTATTGCGCCTCTAAAGTAAACAATGCTTCCTCTGGACCCCTGGCTGTACCATAAATGATCCATGGATAGATGTCAAGGCGTAACCCGGTCTATCATTTTGTCCAACTTGTATTGGCTAAGTAAATGATAGTTTGTTGAAATAATAGAAAGTGCATGTGAGCATTTCTCAGTGCCGAGCAACATTTCCCCCCTCTGCACTACGACATCAACCTAAAACTTCTTTTTCATGTGGCGAGAGCTTGCTGAGCTGCTGGCGACCAATGTCATAGAATAGGTTAGAGGAAGCACCAATGAGTAGCAGCGGAGAAGTCCAGCTTCATCCACGAAGCATGGAAATGTTGAAGCTTACCTTTCAAATTAGAGTATTTGTTTGTGGGAACTCGTCCAAGTGAGCTGGAAATGTTAATGTTTAAGAGTAAGTTGCCTCTGCGGCCTTGCAATATATATCGTCTTTCCAGACCAGGTAGATACTATTGCATGTGGTAAGTAAAGCGCTGGAAGCACACTTCCTCAGTAGCCAAATACGAGAAAGGACTTCTAAAGCCAAGCGTCGGCTTAGTAGTGTTTGTCAAACAAAGACTCTGCAGTTGATAATGAAATTCGGATCTAGATACGAGTAGACATAAGAAACTGCGGAGAGGGATTAGGTGGTCGAACTCCCACAGCTAGAAGCAATTGTGGGTGATTATAATTCAATCCAGTCGCTCAGAACTTGGGCAACTCTCTGACCAGCTAGCTCTTGCTGGAAAAGTCGCAATGCCATTTTCCCTTGTTCGAAGAACGGAGTCTTACTACCCGACCCGACTCGTAAGGTAGATGGATGTACCATATTAATAAACAGAAACGGTAGTCTTCTAAGAGAATCCTAAGCAGACATACCTCCGTAGGATTACAACAATACCTAGCAATGAAGGAGATGTCAAAACCCTGCGGACCGAGATCTGTGCAAGCACAACATCGACAGATCCTAATGATGCAGAAGCTAGGCACTGGTGGCAGATTGACACAAACTTACGAAGATAGATACATTTACATTTACTTGCCAAGAGATGCTACTTCACTAGAAGCTACGGTACGGTATAGTACAGTATCGATCGAAGGATGCCGACTCCTACAGACAGTACGTAACCTCGTACGCAAATGGGGACCCGTGAAAATCACGTCAACTGCTTCAGAGAAAGGTAAATGGGCCGGCCTTCAGAAGGAAGCAGACTTGCTCCTTGTAGTGCTGTACTGTACAATAGTGTATTATTGCTGGGAAGCGGAGGTCACTATGCCCCCTCCCCCCTCCTCCCCCGAGGCGCGATGCGAAGTTGTGATTTGATCTGTGAATTGTGATTTGACGTTGCCATGTGCTACGCCTGCTGTCATTCGCCAGGCGTGCTCGCAGGCCCCCACCATGATGCAGACCCCGCTGCTTCAGGCCTCTCAGCCTTTCTAAGAGCTTCCGCGTCACGCATAAAGCTCTTGACTTGCCAGTCCAGTCCATTCCACCCTACTTGCCCCTCCATGTTCTCTCTTCTTTCCCGCCTAAGCACTACCACAACGTTCAAAACCGCAACACGTCAATTCTCAAATACTTCAGCAATCATGGGCGTCACCAAGACTGTTCTACAAGAGGGCAACGGCCCTATCCCCAAGCCTGGAGACAAGGTCACCATTGAGTATACCGGCTTCTTGAAGGATACTTCGAAGCCCGGCAATAAGGGCACACAGTAAGTCGACATATTTATCCTACAATTCCACTAGATTCTAATCTGCCCCGGCAAAATGTCCCTATTCGCCGTCAATGACTAACAGGTCCTCTGCAGGTTCGACTCGTCTGTTGGCCGAGGTGCTTTCGTTACGCAAATCGGCGTTGGACAGGTCATCAAGGGTGTGTGTAATCATCAGCATATTAGGCTTTATCGAACAACGAATTGACTCTTTACACAAGGTTGGGATGAGGGTGTCACACAGATGAAGGTTGGCGAGAAGGCCACACTGGACATCACCAGGTAAACACCAGACCGGAAACCTTGAACTTCACAGAACACTACTAACGGTATACCATTAGTGACTTCGCATATGGCGATCGGTAAGCATTTTTATCCTCCTGGACCGCATTTCCCGGAATGTTTGCAATGTCTTGCTGCTTTCCCTTCTTCAATACAATGTCAACCCTCCTGGTGTTGAAAGCTACAGTACTAACTATAGTCCGCACAGTGGTTTCCCAGGGCATATCCCAGCCAAGGCTGATCTGATCTTGTAGGCTATCTCCTTACAGAAGATAATCACAATCAATCTCTTACTAATTTGTGTTGTAGTGATGTTGAGCTCCAGAAGATCAACTAGATGTGTTCTTTGCCAGCATTTCATTTGAGCTCACATAGTTAGCTTATGGCAGGCTCTTCGAGAGAGCCAGACAAGGTTTAACTAGTTGGACCAATAAAAAGGATATCTGCTCCATGATTGACTGGATTGTATCGCTTTGATCTTTATGTGATTTTGACGTTTTATGCCATGGCTGTGCTTTCCATGCTTTTTAGGTAGGCTGCCACCTAACTTAAACCAGGGTGAGGCAAAATTCACCTCACAAAGAGCGTTTGATAATAAGCCACGTTAAGTATGAGCACTTCTAGAGGGAACTAATAATAAGCATGCTCTAAAAAAGGATGTGTGAAGATAGCAGATGCAAAGTTACTGTATGTATGGTTTTTTTAGGTCTTAAGCAATCATGGTATGGGCAACAGGATTTAGGAAGCCAAGGCATCAAATCATGGGAGGTGGTGTTTACTGTGAAAGTCACATCAACCCCAGCATATGATATTTGTATTCTGTAATCGACGTATCTTAGTCTTTGGCCAGTTCTTTTTACTATAAGATAGACTTGGAATCACTCAAGCTAAGGTACCTTACCTCCATACCTTAACTTGGTGATTTAAGCTCGTCTCGTGCTGTTGCCTCTTGACGCCGATTTCTAAGACTTGCTGATCCCTGCTCGCCTTATGTCATCGGCAGCTCTGGAAACGTCCACCACCTCTCGACCTCTCTCATGCAAAACAAAACTTGCCTTCACCTTGCATCTCTTCGCTCTAACTCTTGACCCGACATCTACAAGAGTTATCTATCTCCCAAATAACCCCCTCTCACTCCCAAAGCTATCCGAAGCCCAAGTTCCATCCAAGTCAAGAAACCGTAGCCGCAGATTTACGCATAGTGGGGTCGCAGCTTCCTGAACTGCCCGCACTATACGCCGCCAAGATTCCATCTCAACTGATACAAACCGAACCAGGCAAGCTGGGGAAGCGCAAGCTGTCCAACAACTCAGATTCGGTTCGGCCTGAGAAGAAGATCATGACGGACGTCGATATGGATACCAAGATGCAGGTGGATGAGTCGGTGGTGGGCCATAATGATATCGACGAATCCCTCTACAGCAGACAGCTCTACGTGCTTGGTCACGAGGCTATGAAGCGTATGAGTGCTTCCAATGTACTCATCGTTGGACTTAAAGGTCTTGGTGTCGAGATCGCGAAGAATATTGCTCTTGCTGGTGTCAAGAGCCTGACCCTTTACGACCCCGCTCCCACTGCCATCTCCGATCTCTCCTCCCAGTTCTTCCTTCATGTCGACGATGTTGGCAAACCCAGAGCAGCTGTTACAGCCCCACGCGTGGCGGAGTTAAACGCATACACACCAGTCTCTGTTCATGAGTCGAGCAGGTAAGTGGTGTGTGTGTGTGAGCTGTTACTCGAGACTTTTACTTACATTCAACTCTGTAGTCTGACCTCCAACCTCTCACAATTTGATCGATATCAAGTCGTCGTCCTCACCAATACTCCTCTCAAGGACCAGCTCATAATTGGGGACTATCTACACGAAAAGGGCATATACCTGGTCGTTGCAGACACATTTGGTCTGTTTGGTTCTATCTTCTGCGATTTCGGCAAGAAATTCACGGTTCTCGACCCCACTGGAGAAAACCCTGTCAGCGGTATTGTCGCTGGTATTGATGAGGAAGGCTTGGTCTCAGCTTTGGACGAAGTTCGACATGGTCTCGAAGATGGCGACTTTATTACATTCACAGAGCTCGTTGGAATGGAGGCGCTGCTGAATAGTGCAGAACCCAAGAAGGTCACGGTGAAAGGCCCGTACACTTTCTCAATTGGCGATGTCTCAGGACTCGGTCAGGTACGTCTTCTCAATCATAACAGTAGCTGGAGTGGTAATTGGAGTCAATCCAAAACTGGATCTCTGTGAACACCGCTCTATCATTAAATCTTAAAGCTCGAGTTCTTTAAGCCATCTTTAAGTGGATCAACTGAATGGAACTAACTTTTGATATAACAACAGTATAAGAGCGGCGGCATGTACACTCAAGTAAAGATGCCTAAATTTATCGACTTCAAGCCTATAACTTCAGCACTAAAGGAGCCAGAATTTCTCATCTCTGATTACGCCAAATTTGATCGTCCCCAGCAACTTCACATAGGCTTCCAGGCACTGCACGCATTTTTTGGGTCACACGGCCGCCTACCAAAACCGCAAAACAAGGATGACGCCTTAGTAGTTATTGAGTCTGCGAAGGCCTTTATCCAACAGCAGAATTTGGATATTGAGGTCGACGAAAAGCTACTGGCTGAGCTAAGTTACCAGGCTACAGGCGATCTGAGCCCTATGGCAGCTTTCTTTGGTAAGTTGAGGAAAGAATATTGTTTTAGAGTGATTTAAACTGACTCAGTGGTTCACAGGCGGTCTTGCGGCCCAGGAAGTTTTGAAGGCAGTTTCCGGAAAGTTCCACCCAATTGTCCAGTGGCTGTATTTTGACTCCTTGGAATCGCTACCCACAAGCTCAGCAAGATCTGAGGAGCTATGTCGACCACTAAACTCCAGATATGATGGCCAAATTGCTGTCTTTGGGCGCGAATTCCAAGACAAGCTTGCCAACATCAATGAATTTTTGGTTGGCGCTGGCGCTATTGGTTGTGAGATGCTGAAGAATTGGGCCATGATCGGTCTTGCGACAGGCCCCAAAGGCAAAATCAGTATTGCGGATCTAGACTCTATCGAGAAGAGCAATCTCAACCGCCAATTTTTATTCAGACCTAAGGATGTTGGCAATATGAAGAGTGACACTGCTGCTGCTGCAGTTATGGAAATGAACCCGGATCTGAAGGGTCACATCGTAACATATCGAGACCGAGTCGGTGTGGAGACAGAGCATATTTTCAATGAGGACTTCTGGGAGCAACTGAGTGGAGTAACCAATGCATTGGATAACGTTGACGCCCGAACCTATGTCGATCGTCGATGCGTTTTCTTCCGCAAACCATTGTTGGAGAGTGGAACCTTGGGGACCAAGGGTAATACCCAGGTGATCTTGCCTCACTTGACAGAGTCGTATGGCAGTTCTCAAGATCCTCCTGAGCAGTCTTTCCCCATGTGTACCTTGAGGAGTTTCCCGAATAAGATCGAACACACCATCGCATGGGGACGAGAACTTTTTGAGTCGTACTTCGTAAAGCCTGCGGAGACCGTCAATCTTTACTTGACACAACCGAATTACATTGAGTCGACACTAAAGCAAGGCGGCAATGAAAAGGCAACACTGGAAACCATCCGAGACTTTTTGGTGACGGACAAGCCCACGAGTTTTGACCATTGTATCGTCTGGGCACGCACACAATTCGAAAAGCAATACAACAATGCTATCCAACAGCTTCTTTACAACTTCCCAAAGGATTCAACTTCGTCCAGTGGTACACCTTTCTGGTCTGGCCCCAAGCGTGCGCCTGATCCATTGAAGTTTGATCCTAAGAATCCATACCACATGGGATTCATCATAGCGGGAGCAAATTTGCACGCCTTCAATTATGGTATCAACACTCCAAAGGGTGCTGATGCCAGTACATATCTCAAAGTCATGGAGGATATGATTATTCCTGAATTCACCCCCAGTTCTTCAGTCAAGATTCAAGCTGATGACAGTGAGCCTGTAAGATAACGTCCCTCTCCTTTATCTGCCCAAGACACCAAAGAATTTCGCTAATTAGATGTTTAGGACCCAAATGCCCAAACTGGCTCAAGCTTCGATGACAATGCAGAGCTCCAAGATATCACCAACTCCCTTCCTTCACCAGCAGATCTAGTAGGAACCAAATTACACCCTGTTGAATTCGAAAAGGATGATGACACCAACCATCACATCGACTTCATCACAGCAGCGAGCAATCTTCGTGCGGAGAATTACAAGATTGAGTTGGCTGACCGACATAAGACTAAATTCATTGCGGGTAAGATCATACCTGCGATTGCAACCACGACAGCTCTCGTCACCGGGTTAGTTGTTCTAGAATTTTACAAGATTGTAGACGGCAAGACCGATATGGAGCAATTCAAGAATGGGTTCGTCAACTTGGCTTTGCCATTCTTTGGCTTTAGCGAACCAATCGCAAGTCCCAAGGCCAAATACAGGAACAAGCAGGGTGAACTCGTGCCCATTGACATGCTCTGGGATCGTTTCGAGGTAGAGAACATGACGCTTCAGGAACTTCTCGACCACTTTGAAGAGAAAGGTCTTGAAATCACCATGCTGAGCTCTGGTGTCTGTTTGTTGTACGCGAGTTTCTATTCGAAGGCGAAACAAGCTCCAAAGATGAAGATGAAACTGAGCGACTTGGTGGAATCAGTATCCCACAAACAAATTCCCTCTCACCAGAGAAACGTCATCATGGAGATTTGTGTGGAAGACCAGGAAGATATTGGTCTTCCTCCCGGGAAGGAACTTGAGGTGCCCTATATCATGCTGAAGTTGAAGTAAAGACTGCGATGAACCATGGATGATTGGTGTTACTAGGCTAGGGTATTTGGTTTCGTCAGCGAGGGCTCTTGAGAATTAGAGAAAAGAAAGAAAGCCATGACAGTATTTTCCAATAGAAATGTTTTTCAGTAAATTATTGAATTCATTCGGAATTCATCAACGGACATAAATTAAATGGAATTGGAGAGCAGTGCCAAACGTGCTTTACTCCGTATAATACGTTGTTACTAAGGCTTATGCATTTTCTCATGCATGCTGACTGAGTGGGCCGCAGGCTTGCATAATTGGCTGCATAAATCTACAAGTTCGTCATCACTTAGAAAGCTAAATACGGTATTTTTTGAGCTTCAACCCCACTACTAAACATCAAGTCTCTCCTTCATAAAAGCTCACTCCTCCTTCGTTCTTCTACGCCGTACCTTAGGCATATTATATATGTTCCCTAGAGCGAAACAGTTATCGGCCCAGTTTCACATATTACAACCTAGACAATTCACAACGTCAAGTCCTCCCAAAATGGTTCACAGCCTTCCTGTATGCAACCCGTAGACATCGTTAACACCCTTTATAGGCTACCAAAATCACCAATTGGGTCGATCCTAAGGATAAGACTGGCGAGTTTAAGAGAGGACAGTCACAATTTCGCAATTTCATTTCCAAGGAGAAGGGTGCTGAATTTCCGCCTGAGAAGGGTCGCTACCACCTTTATGTACGTCTTCCTCCAGGTGAGCTGCTATGCCACTAATGATTCAATTCAGATTTCGTATGCTTGTCCTTGGGCGCACCGCACCCTCATAGTACGAAATTTGAAGGGTCTCCAAGATATCATTCCTTTCACCTCTGTACACTGGCATATGCAAGAGAGGGGCTGGCATTTTGCGAGCAAGGATGAAGCTGCTGCAGATGCGCCGGGTGAGAATGTCGGACCGGATCCTGTTGAGGGACATGAGAAGTTCACACATCTACAAGACATTTATTTCTCAGTCGATCCAGAGTATAAGGGACGATTCACTGTGCCCACATTATACGACACTAAACAACATAAGATTGTCAGTAATGAAAGCAGCGAGATTATAAGAATGTTCTATACTGAGGTTAGCAAATTTAGAATGGTCCTAAAACATGGCTAACATACAACTTAGTTTGATGACTTGATAGAAGAAAAATACAAGAACTTAGTTCTCTACCCCGAGAGTCTCCAGAAGGAAATTGAAGCCACGAACGCCTGGACATATGATGACATCAACAACGGTGTTTACAAGTCAGGTTTCGCCACCACTCAAGAAGCCTATGAAAAGAACGTAAAGCAACTCTTCAACGCCCTTGACAGGGTCGAAGAGCACCTTGCAAACTCGGAAGGTCCGTTTTACTTCGGTAAGAACATCACCGAAGCAGATGTTAGGCTGTTCACCACCATCGTCCGATTCGATGTTGTATACGTTCAACATTTCAAGACGAATATCAGGACTATAAGAGAGGGTTATCCATATATGCATAAGTGGCTGAGAAATCTTTACTGGAACGTGCCTGCTTTTGGAGAAACGACCGAATTCACCCATATCAAGAAGCACTACACTAAGTCGCATAGCCAGGTATGCAAAATCTCTTTAATTACTCGGTAAGGCATGGATACTAATTATTGGTGTAGATCAACCCATTCTCTATTACACCTGTAGGCCCACTACCACCTATTTTGGGCCTAAATGAGGAAACTCCTGCTGTCAAGTGGGCACTGGAAATGGCAAGCAAGAACAAAGAATAAAAATTGTGCATATCCTTTTGACATACTGAATTTTGACTATAGTTGAAATTGTAATCAATCTAAATTGCTGGCTGAGGCTCTATACTCAATATTTGACACTTTCATCAGTCAGGGCACTATCTTTCTGAGCTCTCTTAATGTTGTCACCAGGGAAATTAGCACAAAAGCACTCCCTTCTTCCTGTACCTACTATAAGGCCTAAGGCCTACCCTTTCTCCCTTTGCGTCTATGGATAATACCGAGCGCCATAAAAAACGTTGAGTTCCTACTTTCATGAGGCTGAATAGAGTTTTTCTACTCTAATACGCTGCTAAGCTAGATATGACTTTATCAATACACTGCTTCCTCCTTTGGGGGTTCTTATGTAGATAAGACGTTCTGGAAATTGAGCTGCAGATACAGGAAGAAACCAGGCATTCTTCTCGAGATAGGAAGATTTTTCATCTAGTGATCTCACATTTCATGAAACCCCACATCCGTTAACGCCTTCAACCCATCAATCACCGGCACTGAAAAGCTTTCCATGGTATAACCCACACAATCCCACCTTGGATCTAAAGCCGGACCTGGACTAAGTATGCCCACCTCGTTCAATTGTTCCCAAGTCTTCTTTCTCAACACAATCCTTCTCAAATTCTCCTTAATGCTCTCATTCCCTTCCAATAAACTCCGTGCGTAGTGTGGGTGTATATCATCTTCGAGCGAGAGTGTATCACACTCAAAATTAATGTATAGAGGTCTTTGATCTGGGATCCTTGATATGGATGGTGGAAGTTGTGGAAGTTGAAGAAGTGTGTAGATTGAGAGAGCTACGGAACGGGATTCGGAATTTATGTGGAAGAGGATTGGAGTTGGTGTTTGGGAAGACCAGTGTGGGGGCGTTGATAGTGCTGTTGGTGTTGTGCAATGAAGTTGTAGGGTTTGTGGATATGTTGTTACTAATTTCCAGATGTAGAGACGTATTTCTGAAGGGAGGTGTGGGAAGAAGATGAATGTTTTTGCAGCCATACTTGCGTCGCTGTGCTCAGGACGCTTTTGAAATGGACGAGATCAGACGGGGAGGGTGAGAGAGGTTTTATTATAGGAAGTAAGGTTCATTGTACGTAGGTAGGTAGATTTGATGCCTTTGTAGGTTGTACGACAGGTACGAGCGAGCCACTAGTAAGACGCCCAGCCCACGCAGTAAGATTCACAGCAGGGGCTGCTCGAGGAGTGCCCAAGGGAATACAACAAACTGCTTAACGGCAACTTCCGCCAGGTAATAATATTGAAGAAGCATGGTCAGAATTGGAGAATGCATGAATGATTGTATTTTGCTACTTGCTAGGTTTGGTACCATCGTTCATGGACCCCAAGTCTAGCGAAATTGGAGAGCAGAACAGAGAGGCTGAGAATCGCAGAAGAAGCAGAAAATAGGAATATGAACAGGAACAATGCGCACTTGGAAATGGAAGTAATCAAACTCCTTGACCCATAG
Source organism: Pezicula neosporulosa (assembly GCA_009805495.1). Lineage (NCBI taxonomy): Eukaryota > Fungi > Ascomycota > Leotiomycetes > Helotiales > Dermateaceae > Pezicula > Pezicula neosporulosa. Next base: position 724,392 of record SELE01000036.1, read on the forward strand.
CACACCGTACTATGGATCATAAGGCATAGCACAGTACAGCACAGCACAGCACAGCACAGCACAACAAAAAAGTAAGATAGAAGGTAAGCAAGGCAGTAAGTGTATGTACCGTCAGCCTTTGAAACCCACTTCATGGAGAGGAAGAAGATTTCACCCAGGGCCAACAGGAATCTCTCTCGATTCTGCAAGACGGCATCATAAGGTCATGGAAACCTCGCGCCACCGAAGTGACGGATTCCTCGCAGGATGTGCTTTTGAGCAGATCTGATTTTTTGCGTTGAAAACCCCCGAAGAGGTTTGTTGGAGAGAAAAAGAAAAAGGAAAGAAAAGAAGGAGATTTTGGCTATTTATTTCAGCTCGCCAGCCAGCCTTGTATTCTAGTCCTGATCAGGCCTAGTGTAGTACAAGTCTAACTGGACCCCACAGTGACCGTGAGCCCCTCCATACATTTCGCATACATTTCGCCATGAAGGATGCAGCGTCGCCCAAATAATTCATCAACGCTATGTGATTTGAAATAGAGCCGAACCTATTCACACCTTCCTTCTTCACCATGGCCCGCGACACATGGTCTTTGGGGCCCTGGCTTCCATTTGGTCTTGCTGGTACAGTATCGCAAGTTCATACTCCATGAATAAAAAAGCTAATACAGCTGCAGACATTGTCGCATTGTGGCACACTTACCGAATCCCAATTATCCTCTCGACCTTTACCATTCTCATGGTCTTTCGAGTGTATCTTCACCTGAAAGTGCCCCGAGAGAAACTCTCCATCACGCCGCCTCCTGCCAGCCCTACGCTATCTTCTACGAAGGAGAAGGTGCCGGTGGTAAATATTCCAAAAGTTAAGAGCGGAGAACAGAAGGCAAACATTGTGGTTAAAGCGCCGAGAAAAATAGTCGGAGGCGTCAAGAAGCGGAACTCGTCGCCAGATCAAAGCAAGAGCAAAACCAGCCAGCAAAAGATCCAAGTCTTGGTATTCTTCGCTTCGCTCACTACCACAACTGAGAGGACAGCAAAGACCTTTGCCGAGGGACTTAAGCAGCAAATCCCTACAGAGTCTACCACCCAATTTCTCGAACCTCAACTTCTGGACCTCGCAGAGTTGGACTTTGATGAGTATTTTATAAATCCTCCAAAATCGGATGCAGATGTACAATATTTCTACCTCTTATTAGTGCCCACATACAACATTGACACCATTCTTGACACCTTCTTGGAACATTTACAGGAAACGCATAATGATTTCCGGATTGATACTGCACCTCTTGCCCCTCTTCTCGGATATTCAGTCTTTGGTTTTGGTGACCGTGAAGGATGGCCAACGGAACAAGAGGGCTTCTGTTCGCAAGCGAGGGAAGTCGACAAATGGATGGCGAAGTTGTCTGGTAGAAAGCGAGCCTTCCCATTAGGTATGGGAGACCCAAAGAGAGAGATGCTGTGGATCGCTTAAGAGAGTGGAAGGAGGGAGTAGAAGATGTGTTAGAGCATATCGCAACAACTGGCGGCCTAGGAGAAGGGGTTGTTGGGAGGAGTGGAGATGCAGACGAAAGCGATGTAGATGACGAGCAAGAAGACGACGGAGAAGTGGTATTTGACGACGAGAATGTCGCCCAGCGGAAACCTAAATCCCAGACGAAGAAGAACGACTTGAACGATTTGGAAGATTTGGGACAGAGTCTGGGGAAAACTCAGGCCACCACGGACATTGAGGCAAACGAACCATTGGAGATAGACTTTACAACTTACAGCAAGAAACCTAAGCAAGTGGCTCCTGCTGTTATCAAGGAGATGGTTCCAAAGAACTCGCCCACCTATAACTCACTAACCAAACAAGGGTACTCAATAGTAGGTTCTCACTCAGGTGTCAAGATCTGCCGCTGGACCAAATCGGCTCTGAGAGGGCGAGGATCTTGCTACAAATACTCTTTCTATGGCATTGCTTCCCATCAATGCATGGAGACAACCCCATCACTCTCTTGCTCCAACAAATGCGTTTTCTGCTGGCGTCACGGTACAAATCCTGTCGGTACAAACGTGGCGATGGGTCGTTGATCCCCCAGATCTTATCTTCTCTGGAGTCAAAGAAGGCCACTATAAGAAGATTAAAATGATGCGTGGTGTTCCCGGCGTACGAGCTGAGCGTTTTGCTGAGGCGATGAGGATCCGTCATTGTGCGCTTTCTCTTGTCGGAGAACCCATTTTCTACCCACATATTAACGAATTCACCGCCATGCTACACAAGGAGCACATCTCTTCCTTCCTAGTGTGTAACGCACAACACCCAGATCAACTTGCAACCCTCAACCCTGTTACGCAGCTCTACGTCAGTATTGATGCCTCGAATCGAGAATCACTCCGCAAGATTGACCGCCCACTACATCGGGATTTCTGGGAGCGTTTCCAGCGATGTCTAGATATTCTACGAGAACGGCGTTTTGAGCAACGTACCGTTTTCCGTCTAACTCTTGTCAAGGGTTTTAATATAGAAGACGAAGCAGAAGGTTATGCAGACCTCGTCGAAAAAGGTCTCCCATGTTTCGTGGAGATAAAGGGTGTCACTTATTGCGGTACATCTTCATCAGCAGGTGCAGGCCTCACTATGCAAAATGTGCCTTTCTACGAAGAAGTCTGTGCCTTTGTAGAAGCACTGAATGCTGCTCTAGCAAAACGAGGGCTCGGGTATGGCATTGCAGCAGAGCAGAGCACGCCCACAGTTGCTGTATCTTGCTAGCAAGTGAGCGGTTTAAAGTCGAGGATAAATGGCACACAAGGATTGACTACGAAGCTTTCTTTAGATGCTTAGAATCAGGGAAGTCTTTCAAGCCAGAGGATTATATGGGTCCTGAGACGCCTGAGTGGGCGACGTGGGGAAATGGTGGATGGATTTGATCCTCGTGACGAGAGAGTATATCGTAAGGGGAAGAATAAGCAACCTTTGCCTGAGGGTCGAGCTATTGAAGAGCTGAATTAGGTTTAAGGCCAATTGAAAAGCATATTAACTGTTATTCTATGGATTATCATCTGCAGAATTTCAACTCCCGGCCTCTTGGTACATTGTCTTAAACTACAGAGGTCGACATTAGCCAAGATAGCCCACTGTCAGACTATTTATTGCTTTGAGTAAGTCGGGCCAAGGTGGAGATTGGTCTAAAATCTTTGACTTGCTATGCAGTTGCGCACTTTGATCACTCAAGTAGGTACTTTAGAGAGCTGAATGAAAGCCGAATGAGTATTGCGACTATAACATTGATGTCTACATCATGAATAATTCGTTAGGCGCGATATTGCAATAGGAGCGATAGCAAAGCTGGCAAGCAGTAAAGGTCCAGCCGACGAACGCCGGTCCCCCCAGAAAACAAATTGCCACCCAACTCCGAACATTAACAGGCTGTACCGGTAGCTTCATGCCAAAACAAAATAAAGCAATTAGTCCACCCTATGACGAGAACGCCATGCAGCGTGATATCATAATTCATCTCTAAAATCGCTCAACCACTCCCACTTCCCTCCGTGCCATCTGCCAACCGCTCTCGCTGTACCATAACACGTTCGTTGCAGATATCAATGAACATCTCAAACTTCTGGATCATCTTGTCCTTTTCTCGTAATTGGTGCTTCAATTCCTCAACTTCCGTCTTCCACTGTTCTTTAACCTTCTCTACCTCAGATTGTGCGTTTGCAACCTCCGTCCTCAACTCTGCTCGTAGCTTCTCCTCGAAAGTCATGGGTGGCTTTTTGTAGAATGTGGGTAAGGCGTCTGTAGCGGACGCTTCGACACGAGAAGGATCCCGCTTGATAGCAGCACGGGCATTGTAGATGTCTCTTGGCAAGAACTTTACATTAGGGTTTTCAGCATGCAGAATCTCGAGAGTCTCTTTGACGGAAACACCTTCTCAATATTAGCGACAATGCAGTTTTAAATACAAGTAGATAGAAGACCTACCATTTTCTTCAAGAGCCTTGACAGCAGCGATGGCTTTAGCATCCAACTTTCTCGCTCCAGGATGCTCGGTTGGACTCTCACTCGGGGGGTGGTTATGTGTCAAATGCTCACCATCGATACGTCCTCTCAGTAGCCAGGCAGTTTTCCCCTCAAGACCGAACACTCCAAACTCACAGCCACACTTTCGTGACTTAGTCTTTCGTTGACGCTGTTCACCCGGAACTTTCTCCTTATTAATACCACCACGATCACATATCAGAAACACCTTCTTCAGACCTCTATTGTCACGCTTGGACCTGCCGATGACGAATGCATAACCATGGGATAGAGCATGTGCTTGTGCAGCTGCAAACAGGGCATCGAAAGTAGGGTAACTACCTCCAGGTGGTGGTGGAGACAACATCTCCGACGACGCGACTGGGGGTAGATAGCCAGTATTGTCATGCTCGGCACCTGGTGAGTTGTCTGCAAGCTGAGGATCAATCATAGACATATCTTGCGTGGTGTTTCCAGGGGATGAATCTGGGAGTTGTGATTGCATGGTGCCGGGGGTTGAATTCGCGGGGGATGCATTCATCGAAGGTCTCCGAGGTTGTACAAGAGGGCCACCTTGAGCTGGTGAGCCATTCATAGACTGTCTTTGGGAGCCAATGCTCTGGTTCTGAATAGCGGGAGAGCCGTTGAGAGACTGTCTCTGAGCACCAATATTTTGCACGGCATCGATAAGACCATTGTGCTGGTTGCCCATATGGATGCTAGTACCCAGAGGTGGAGGTCGACGTTGTGGTGTTGCAGTGGTTCCCGCAGGATTTGGCTGGCTCAAGGCGCCTTGAGCAATCTGCTGCTCTGCAGTAACGCGAGTGGCTCCATTCTGAACGGAAGTGACAGGCGTGGTGTTGTAGGGAGTCGAGTAGGGGCTCTGGTGTTGTGCATTGGGATTCGGGCGTTGCTGTTGCTGCTGCTGCTGCTGCTGTGGGGGAGGGCGGGAGTAGGCAGTGGCGCGTTGTTGAGAGGGTGAAGGATTAGGTACATTGGGGTTTACCTGGAAGACGTGTCGTGAGGGAGCCTGCTGTTGTGCGTAGGAAGCGCGGGCGTTGTCCTGCGGAGTGAGGGACATGTTGATAGTCGATTTGGCCGCGGATGATGATGATGTTGGGGTGTGTGTATAATGCGGTCGAGTGGTGATTTTCAGAAGTGGAGTGTCTCAATTGATTGCGAAGGCCAAAGTAGTTCAGGAGCCGAGAGGGGACAGGGGTCATGTGCTACGGAGCGCCATTCACTACCAACACCTCACCTGTGACAGCCTCACCTCCCTCACCTTTCTCACCCGACTTCCATTCACCTTACCTCGACAATTTGGAGGTATCTTCAATAGTATTCCCTTATGGCCTCTACCCAGATGCCTCCGTAATCCCCAGCTTCACGATGGCTTCAAGCAGCACCGAATACAAGACCCTTCCGAGACCATCAGACGAACTAAGTCGCGATCGTGACGTATCTTCACCCAACTCAACATCTACCTCCAATGCGCAGTTAACCCCCGAGTCGGAATCCGATGACTCGGACTTCGATATAGATGCAAACAGCTTCAAGTTAGTCCCCAGGAAACGAGAGATCGAGAAGGGAGCTCTCCAAGACGAAGACTATGATGACGAGGGCCACGATGCAAAATACTCGAGCAGTGGTCGCCGCAGAGCAAGCATCTCGACCGTGCAATCATACCAGCTATATACCCCAGATGAAGAGAGAGCTGTTATCCGCAAGTTCGATAGGAGATTGGTCTTATTCGTCGCATTGCTCTACATGCTGAGCTTCCTCGATAGGTCGAGTTAGTCCATCTGTCTCGGCCATCATACATAAATGTTGCTAATAAAATCAGACATTGGGAATGCAAAGATAGCAGGGCTTGCACGGGACCTTGACCTGAACTCGTCGAGATATGAATGGGTTCTCACTGTCTTTTACATTGCATACATCACTTTCGAATGGATGAGCGTACTCTGGAAGATCGTTCCAGCGCATATATATGTCGCAGCTATCGTACTTTCCTGGGGAGTTATTGCCTCGCTTCAATCGTGTGCAACATCTTTCGCGGGATTACTAGTATTGCGGTTTTTGTTGGGCATCGGTGAAGCTGGATTTACCGGCATTCCATTCTACTTGTCGTTCTTCTTCAAACGCGAGGAACTGGCCCTCAGAACTGGCTTCTTTATATCTGCAGCTCCCTTGGCAACAACATTTGCAAGCACTTTGGCATGGGCGATCATCAAGGTTGGTGAACACTCTCCGATCGCGGCATGGCGCCTCCTCTTCCTCGTAGAAGGCTTTCCCAGTGTCTTGATTGCAGTTATTGCCTGGAATGTAATTCCTGATGGTCCTGGAAGCGCTAAGTACCTTACCAAGCGTGAGAAGAAAGTAGCACGGCTCAGATTACGCAAGGAAAAAAATCCCAACGAAGCAAGTCAAATGGGCCTCAAATTTCGCGAAGTGCTGCAGACCATTGTGGATCCAAAAAGCTACCTCACCGCGTTTATGTTTTTCTGTACTAACATGGCATTCGCGTCTATGCCTGTCTTCCTTCCCACCATAATCCACGAAATGGGCCACTCGGTTCTTGTGTCTCAAGCCCTCTCCGCTCCACCATTTCTGGCATCATTCATCGCCGTAATATTTACCGCCTGGTTGTCCGACAGAATGCAAAACCGAAGTATTTTTGTGTGCTTCCATGCTTTACTTTCTGCTTTCGGCTATGCTTTTATGGCTGTAGCTGGAGCCCAAGGATGGGGAACCTGGTGGCGCTACGCAGGGATTTATCCTGCTGCCATAGGCTTTTTCAGCGTTATAACAATTATTATAACGTGGACGATTAACAATCAAGAAAGTGAGTCTAAACAAGGCGTTGGCTTCGCTATTTTACAGATCATTGGTCAGTGTGGTCCCTTAGTTGGAGTTGAATTATATCCCCAGAAAGATGCACCGCTGTATACAAAAGGCATGTCAATATGCTCTGGGGCAATGTTGCTTGTTGTTGTTCTTGCTCTCACATTGCGGGCTTACTTGGTCAAGAAGAACAACAAAAGTGCTGAAGCATATGGACTTGTTGGCGGTGAAGAAGGGAATTCCTTGGTTTCTGGGCAGACGCTGAAGAGAAATTCGGCTCCGTTCAAATATATGCTTTGACATGCAGAATGTAAGGGAAACCGAAATACACGAGTTACTCTACTAATGAGGAAAGACTGTTATCGTTTTAAATGCTGCGAGTTCTTCGAATGCCTCTCGTCGTTTGAATGATCCAACGGAATCACTTAGAGAATTGTTTTTGGGTCTGTACTTCAGACTACTATGCTTTTCCGCCCCTACCCAAAAGAAGTTTGTTTGTGCGATCTACATTGATAATCCAGTCCTTAGTGGCAATACAATCGAGGAGGCTTTAGATATTGATGGCATTTATATATTTGGAGAATATGTGAAAGTTTTCAAAGCACTCTTCCTATTCCGGGCCCAATATTCATAACTTCACAACGCAGTTTTCAACTCTTTCAAGGACTAGGTAAGTACGAAGTCTTCTTTCTATATGTATATTGACTTATAGTATGTGATGTGAATGGTGTGTATGATACACTATATTCTAAGCAGGATCTACATCTTCATTAGGCGCATCATAATCGAAGTCATCTTGCAATAAAAATGAAGGGTCTCTCATGTCTACCATGCCGCAATTTGGTGAGCTAATTTTGTATCCCAACATAGCCTGCAATTCCGGGGAGAAAGTCTTTGCTACCTCTGGAGGGTATTCGACGAGCGTTGCAAATTCTTGGCGGAGAGTACCTTTGCACATAAACATAGCATATATAAGACGGTTCTGATCTTTGGAGTTATTTGTGGATCCTCTGAAAGAATTTTATTCAGTTATATGTCCATCAACGAATATACCGGCATGTTGAATGTAGACTTACCCATGATACATAGAAGCAAACATAAAAGCAGCCTCGCCAACCTCCATCTCGGCATAAATAGCCTCATCAGGATGTGGTCCACGGTCATCACCCCAAAGATGACTACCCGGAATCATCCTCGTAGCACCGTTTTCAACTGTCGTCCTGATTCCAGGTACGAAAAGTCCAAAACTATCATCTCGACCTGTTGTCCAACCCGTTCTCGTTGCATCTGTATGTCGCGTATGATACATCTTATCATCACGGTGTAGGCGTTGTCCTTCGGCACCTGGTCGAACATCGATTCCTAAGGCTGCACTTAAGAGTGGTCGCGAAGTGTAATGGTAGCATTTTTGGTCGTACCATGTTGGGTCTGTTGAGGATAGGAAGTATTGGGCTAGTTCCTGTTCATTGGATTGGACTCTTAGTAAGTGCATAATTTGTGTAGCCTTTGCTTTCTTTATCGGCGTACCTGGTAGAGAGGGTGCATGAAAAACTTCTCACGGCAGGTTTTGCTTCGCCATAGGAGCCTATTGCATCTGCGTGTCTCGGGCGGGAATAATTTCCCCTGAAGTTCTATTAGCTGCACGTTTCGCAGATGATATAGGTAGGTTCTTTATCCATTTTCACTTGCCTTCCAAGGTTTATCTGCATCTAGCCAAGGCTTGACTTCAGCATTTGCCTGTTCAACTGTCTCGACAGAGACATAGTTGGTACAAATACATCCGCCATCTCTTGTAATAACATCTATGAATTCTTCAATTGGCGCATCAACAGGAAGACGCTTCAATACTGGTTTAATAACGGGTGCCATATTTAAAAAAAAGGGAGGGGGGTATCGATTGTATTCTGGGTCTTGATGATTTTCTATTGTATTGTCGTACAGACTTCAGTTCAATATATAGAAAATCGTGTCCCCCAACAAACCTTGATAGTTGTAGCTACTAAAAGCTACTATCAATTGCACCAACTACGCGATCTTACTGATAAGCATCTACGGGTATCTACGGGATTATTGAAGACTAGCAGGTGTCGGCGTGCCTTTCCCCAAACCTTCTGCAGAAAGGGTACACACTAGGACCGCCCACTTTCGGTATCAGTTGCTTGTACTGTACCTCTCAGGATGGCTCGCATCTTTGCTGGTAGTTCTTGGCGCTGTTCTTGAGGTATTGGGGTAAGGAGTATATGTGTGGATATATATATATATATATATATATATTTCCCTTCGAGGCTTGGAGCATTTCTTCGTGTTTATTGAGATAGAAAAATCATTTTTAAAAGAAAAATTAAGATGCCTTCCGTGACTTCGGAATCGGAGAGCATAGAAGATGCTCTCAAAAATGCCCATGAAGGTTATGCAAAAGAAAATATGGAGAGCCAGAAAATACACACGGAGTCATGCTTACATTTACCAGGAGGTAAGAAGCACCTTATAGATTTGTAAAGTACAATACAACACCAGCTCCAATAACTTTGCGAGATGGTCCATATAACAATCAGATCAAATAACCGTACAGTCCTACGCGCCTCGACCAGATGTTTTGCCTTTCCCTCTGTTGAGAACTGTAAGCTGATGGCTTGAAAGGCACAACTCGAAATGTGATACACTTCCAGCCCTTTCCTCTGATCCTCGCCACTGGCAAAGGATCTTTTCTCACAGACGTTGACGGCCACGAGTACTTGGATTTATGCGGAGAATATAGCGCTGGCATTTTCGGCCATTCTCATCCTATTGTAACTAAGGCAATGGAAAACGCCATCAACAGCGGATTTGCCATGGGTGGTGTTAATCGCTTTGAAGGACGTTTAGCACAACTTTTTTGCTCTCGCTTCTCCAGTATTGACCAGATCAGATTCTCGAATTCTGGAACAGAGGCAAACATGACTGCTCTAGCTCTTGTCAAAGCTTATACGGAGCGAGACACTATTATTGTCTTTAAGGGAGGGTATCATGGAGGTTGAGCGGCATTTGGAAAGGTGGGAGGGAAGACGATGAATGCACCGCATAAAGTCGTTGTGGCTCCGTACAATGATATTGAGGGTATGAGTGCTGCTGTCGATGACCATAAGGATGACTTGGCATGCATTTTTCTGGAGCTGATGCAAGGCTCGTCTGGATGCGTGCCCGCCGATTTGGAGTTTATCAAGGCTGTTCGGGCTAAAGCAACGGAAGTTGGTGCAGTGCTGATGTTTGATGAAGTGATGACAAGTCGAATGTCAACTGGAGGATTGCAGACTTTGCTCGGAGTGTATCCCGACATGACGACATTGGGGAAGTATTTTGGTGGAGGCGGACAGAACTTTGGGACATTCGGAGGATCGGAGAAGATAATGAGCATTCTGGATCCAGGACATCCAAATGGAATATATCACAGTGGAACCTATAACAACAACGCTACTACTATATGGCTGCAGCAGTCGCAGTGCTTGAGGAGGTATGGACCGAAGATAAAGCCAGAGAGCTGTACGCCACTGGAGAGTGGTTGCAAAGGGAGCGTCAACGAGCGTCCAAGGAAGCTGGATCCATTCTTCAAGTGACTGGTGTTGGAAGTCTATTATGTTTGCATTTTAGCAGGAAAGAAGTTCGCTTGGCCGCCGATGTGATTAATGGAGATAAGAAGTTGAAAGAGCTTTTCTTTTTTGATATGCTCAGGAAGGGCTTTTTCTTGTCGCATCGACTCATGATCAGCTTAATGACGGTTACGACGAAAGACGAGCTTCAAAGCTTTGTTTCTGCTGTAAGCGAGTTCTTGGAGGAGAGAAAGGAGCTCGTCTGTTAAAATTTTTAGTATCAAAAAATTGTATGACAGAATCGAAAGAAGAGTCTCAAGTGATGCTCTCTACATCCAATATGAAGAAAATTGCCGGCTGAAGCTTATACCATTTCCGAATCCGCTGTAGGGGGTGAGCTCTTTTGCTCCTCAATTACAACTTGCTCCCCAATACTTTGATCCTTGTCGGCTCTTGCTTGCGCAAGTAGCTTGCCAGGATTGAAGATGTTCAATATAACCACAGCCAAGACCATAATGGCGGCATCTAAACCAATTACAAATCTCTCATGAGTATTGAGATAGCCTATCCACCCCTGCAGTAGCTCGACACTCCTGTAAATACCTCGCGTAACCATACAAGTGATCGAAATCTGCATTGCAAGAGCTAGCAATCTCAAAGGCTTACTCTGCGAAAGTTCTTTCCAGCCTCGAAGAAAAACAATGCTCATGAGGACGGTGAATGTCAGAGTCGATGCCAGCTGGAAGAGAATTCCTGCAACCATGGTATATGTTCCTGGTTCCATGTCTCCGCCAGCATCATTGGCGGCACCTGCTAGGCCTCCGCCGACAGCTTGCATAGTCAAAGAGATTGTGTCTACAACGAAGCATATTAGAAGACATAGCTTCGGTGGGAAAGGGGATGTGTGTGGTCCAAGGATCGGTATCATCTTGAAGAGGATCACATAGATTCCTGCAGTGGTCCATGCCGGTGCTGTTGATAAGTTAGCCAGGAACCAGAACGACAAATAGTAAAGCATGAGAAGGTATATTACTTGCCCATAATTAAAAGTGCGATTTGCATGTCAAAGTATACAAAAGAGTAGACACATTTATGAGCCGCAGTTCGCGCTATCCAGCCGAGACCTTCTGCGAAAGCACCAATAACCACAAAAGCCAACCATGGCGTCCGATATCGAAATGCTTGGAAGGCATGAACAAATGACGAGAGGAAGAAGAGAACGACAAAAACAATGCCAGCGGCTAAGGAGGGCTGGTAACCATATGCACCAGGAAACCGCGTGTCGTATGCTACACAGGTAGACATTTTGGCTGGAGGTACGAAGAGGCTAAAACCAGAGGACTCGGTTCTGCCTAATACAAAAGAACGGCTCTTCAACAAAGAAGCTCAATGTTGGAATAAGAGCGATGAGAAGAGAGAAGGGTCAACTAGACCATGCGCTCCTATCTTGTGTAGAATCAGAAGATGGGGCCATTTCACAGTGACGACAATGATAGAAGAGAGCGAGCGATACTTCGCAGTTATCTTCCGTCGCAACAGTCGATTTGAGGCACCGTTGGCTTACCTTACATGACATTACATTATTGTCGTGGCCCACAATGGAGGGCATTCTCGGCTTCCGCTTGGTCTGGCTCCCCTGTAACATCGAGATGCCTCGTTTTGGGTTAGTCGGCCAGAAGAAGTGGATTCAGTTTAAAGGTGCGCCTCTCTTGACGTTCCTTGAGTTCCTTGAATTCCCTTACACCACTCAGCTGAGAGGCAAGGCAAGTTTGATGTGAGGCCACAGCGACGAAGATGGGTAAGAAGAAGTAATTTCGTTTATGTTGATGATAGATGGAGTTGAGAGGTTTTGCAAGTGCAAACATCTTTAAAGGTATGCTTGAATGAGTTGCTAGTAACGCACCGATGTGGATTTAGTGATGCAGGTCTTGCCAAGCTTTCTTTCCTTTTGAGGACTCACTAGAACAGTCGTCGATTGTTAATCGCACCCTTTCCAGGCTTTCCCCCGCAAAAAACAGCTCCCACGTCCCTGTTCCTGTTGCTCCTCTCCACCTCTCTATGCACATACATACATTTGCATTTACATTGCAATACAGTACACGATCCTTCAGCCCTACGTCAAACAAGCACAGAGGGCAATATATCCCACCGAACGCCCTTACCAATCATCACGTTATTTATTAACATTCACTATGCTATCCGGTTCAGTATATCGCCATGCTAAGAGCGACTGACCCCTCTGGGACTGAGAGTCCTAGTCCCAATGAAGTCCCGAAACAGGATGACGGATCTGAAGTGCCTCGCTTTGCCAAGCGACAACGATTGACTATGGCTTGTACCCAGTGCAGGAAGAGAAAGGTTCGGTGCGATGAGGGCCAGCCAAAATGTTCTCATTGCACTGCTCGCAATGAAAAGTGTGTGACAACTGATCCAAGGACTCCTGCCGGAACTGGTACTCGGAGGCGAACATCTCGACTCCCCTCTCCTGGACTCGTGCATACCAATGGCTCGAATCTCAGTCACCGCAATCAAGATGTAGCGTCAAGTGATGGCTCACCTGGCCATAGGGACATCACAAGCATGCAACCTCCAAGTCGAGCGTCATTTGTTCCTGTGCATATCCCGCAGCTTCCCACCCCAATTACGACTCGGGAGGACTCTGTCTCTGTAGTTTCGCCATACAATTATGGAATAATGATAAACACAGACGAGAGCACTTACAGACGGAAGATGGTTGGAGGTAACTCCTTGCAAGCGCTCGCACGTTATCTGGATCTTTATTTCGAGCACAAGGGATGGGAAGTCATTGGGAAACGCTTTGCTTGCGGCATACAACATGCCGAGGAAGGGCCACGAATTACTCTTGATATGACCTCAAATCTTCCATCCTTTCCACAGCCGATGGATCGACAACGCTATATGGACGCGTTTTCCGCAAGATTGTATCCTATTTTCCCAATCTTGGATATGTCTTTCATCCAAAAGACTGCTGAAGGGATCTCGCTAGCAGATAATTATCGAGATACACCTTTAGATCTGAGTTTGCTGGTCATCTGCTTCGCAGTATTCTCTCTAGGAGCAGACGAGTATGCTGGGACCATATCAGAAGCAGGTACACTTTTTTTGGAAGCAGCTTATAGCTTGTATGGATTTGTTCTTGCGTTTCCCTATCTACATTCCGTACAAGCTCTTCTTCTCCTTACTATAGCCTTGAGAGGTCGCAATAAGGACGGTGCAGCTTGGCACACACTTGGAACAGCAATCAGGATTGCTTACTCAATTGGTATTCATCGGTCTCTTGATAGAGATAACGTTGTTCAGGCAGGGCGTCGTGTTTATCAAACCAACGAAGACCTCGACGCTCGCGTATGGTGGGCTTGCTATTGCCTTGACAAGATGATGTCTATGGAATGTGGACGGCCTTCAGCTATCCGCGATATAGATTGTAATCAAATTCTCCCTGTACACGGTATAGATATGGGTAGCGATATTTTTGTTCACTGGGTTGGTCTGGCTCAAATTCAAAGTCGCCTTGCAGAACTGCTCTACTATCGGAAACCTAGCGGTCAGAATGCAGCGCAACTTTTGAAAGATATTGGAAAATTGGACCACGATCTATGCAGGTGGGCTGCTGAGATTGAGCCAGAAGCAATCAGGTAAGCAATTCTTTCCTTGATGGCCACTTCGCTAATTGGTCTAGACCGACGCTCGATCTTCTCTGCTCAGTGGATGAGTTGCATGCCGCGACTTTTCTGTCAATGCAGTACTATGAGACGTGAGTGCGTTTATGGCTCAAGATTAATTTACTCGCTGATCACAACTTATAGTATGATAACCGTCCATCAAGCCGCATTGATGCTTGCTTGACGAAAGTACTTACACTGCCAAGGTCAAGATGTACTGCTCACAGGGTCCTATTCAAGCCAGGCTCCTGGCTAGTGAGAGTATACTGGTAAATTCAGCTAGAAAGATTGCCAATCTGCAAATTGATGCCGCCGATCGACATATACGATCTCGGGTTTTCACGGCAACTCCTGTAATGCTTTCAATTGTTGTTCTCAGCATTAATATTATGAGGCACACAGGAGAGAGAAGGAGCAAGACAGATCTGGAGGTATGAAGATTATATTTCCACGCATGCTCAGCTACTGACACTAAGACTTTAGCTACTCACACTTCTGTCTCACTACATAGCCGATGAGTATGCTGTGTGCGGCCAAGATCCAGGGTTTTATCAATGTATATCTTCCAATATACCATAATGCTTCTCATCAGGATACTAAGACATTGATCTAGTCTGCAACATTTTACGGGAACAGACACGAAAACATGTCTACGAAGAAACATCCAACGATTCCCCTCAGAACATTCCAAAACTGCCTCTCTACAAAGAATCTGGCTCTCGCGATGAGCATTCTATCCAGCGAACTCCTCAAGGATTTGCACACCAGACGCTTAGCGCAGGGCAGCAAACCTATATCCAAGATAATGGGGAGCCTCTCAGAAGAGATGACATGTTTAGTGATCTCTTTGGGAATGTAGCTCTCGAAGACCCCTGGAGTCTTCTGTTGGCAGACGACAATGCGGCTATAGAAAGCTTATTTATGATGTCTGGTAGTCAGTAGGCAATCCTAGGTATATCAGAAAGCAAGGTACTTATTGCCAACTAATTAATCGTCGCAAAGCGATTACAGACTATTTCGAGAATGGTCGCTTGTTCATGTCTAAAGCATTTGATATGAACCAATCATGACTATGATAAACAAACTGCTTTCAGTGATGGCATTTCCACAAAAGGTAAATGGCTGTAAGTCTTGATCTCCATTTCCCCGCTTTGATCACGGAATTTGGTGTCCGGAATGTGGGTGACTACCTGCATAAGCCGACATTTACTTAGCACTTGGTGCCCGCCCGCGTAGCATTGCATTGAATCTGGGGAAACCTTGATCTTGATCTCCCCAGCTTCGGTGTTCCGGTGGTCAAAAATGAACTAGTGTAAATATTCGGGTATCCGAACAAGCGAAGCTATTTTGTCTTTTGCCCGGATGGCATACTACCAAAGGCCAGCTACACCACTCCCTGATTCAGCACATTAAATGTGTTTGATTCTTCCACGTGCTAGGAGCATCCGCTGCGGGGCCGAGGATAATTTGTGAGCCGTAGGTGAGATGTGACTCAAATCTCAATAGCTTGCATCTATATGTTACGACATAAATCATCTCCAAGCGATTTCATATACTATTTACCTTTCTTGATAATCTCAAAATATCCTTTCCCGCCACAGTCAGAATGCCAGCTCCGGTTCAGGTCGCGTACAAACCCATTGGAAAGCCAGAGATTGGGGTCAACAATTATCAAGGCTTTTTCCCCGGCAAGAAAGAGATTCTCTCCAAAGGTTGGAATGGCTACGACGCGCTTCCGCTAGAGAGTGATATAGAGATTCACCATGATGTCGAGATCAAAGTCCGCGATGGATGCCGCCTGTATATTGATGTCTACAAACCTGCCAATACCACAGAGAAGCTGCCAGCAATATTAGGGTGGTCTCCATACGGCAAGAAATACAGTGGGCTTGCTATGCTTCCGATCACCACTTGGCATTGTTGTGTAAAACGTTCAGATCTCAGCGGGCTCGAAAAATTCGAGGGTCTGGATCCCCAACTCTGGTGTCCTCGGGGGTATGCGATTGTCAGCGTAGACTCCCGAGGTTCTGGCAACTCAGACGGCCAGGTCCCTATCATGGGAGCCCAGGATGCAGAAGATGGGTATGATGTCGTTGAGGCTGTTGCAAAACTTCCTTGGTGCAATGGATCTGTTGGTATGGCAGGGAACTCTTGTCTCGCTATTTCGCAATGGTTCACAGCTGCCCTCAATCCTCCATCTTTGAAAGCTATAGCTCCTTGGGAAGGGTGCGGGGATTTGTTTCGTGAGCAATTCGTTCGAGGCGGAGTTTTCAGTATGGTAAGTTTACTCGGGGATAATACGGTGTCTCATGCTAACTAGAAAACAGTCCAACTTTGATCTCATC
The DNA here is from genome assembly GCA_009805495.1 of Pezicula neosporulosa. Taxonomy (NCBI): domain Eukaryota; kingdom Fungi; phylum Ascomycota; class Leotiomycetes; order Helotiales; family Dermateaceae; genus Pezicula; species Pezicula neosporulosa. The sequence goes on from SELE01000036.1 coordinate 740,811, forward strand.
ACTCGACTGATAATTAAAGGCAATACCGGGGTTGAGGACTTTGCGGAAATGTACCGTCGAAGCCCCCTGGCAAATGCATACTGGAAGGACAAAAGACCTGACATGAAGAACAAATGTCCAGCATATATCTCCGGTTCCGACTTCTCTTCAATTCATACAATGGGCTCTATTCGAGGTTTTATGGAGCAATCCCAACAAATGGATAAGATGGCAGGAATGGTATGATCTCTGGAGACAAATCAAGAACTTGGCCGCTTCTTCGATCGTTACCTTAAAGGCGATCGAGATTCCATTTTCTCTTGAAGATTTCCAGCTCCAAATACTGATTACAGCAGCAGCGCGAAGTCCCAGCAACCGTACAGTCTGTTGCCTCGTACAACTCAGAGGATGGGAATGACTTTGCAGGATTCACCTATACTTTTCCAAAAGCTTCACGTTTCATTCCCAAAGCATACCTACATATGAGTTGCGATGCTCTCGATATGTCTGTCTTTATAATATTGAGAAAGCTAGATAAAGCGGGAAATGTACTCACTCATCTCTGCTTCCCGTTCGACGCAACCCCAGTCAAGTCGATTACAGAAATTCCGGAGAAGGACAAATCCAGCCTCAATCTTCACATGGGTTCTGTAGGGATTCTAAGGGCATCACATCGCGCCATAGATCATAGCAAATCAATCCATCCACGAGAAGGAAGATTGAGCCAGGTACCATAGTGGAGTTAGACAATGGGGGTGGATTTTCTTTGCGCATGCAGATTGGTGGCCAGTTCCCCAGTCTTGCTGAGTATAAGGCTTTTTCTGACGAGAGGCCTGACTCCGAAAAGAACAAGGGGATTCAAAAGGTGCATTTTGGAGGAGAATATCCAAGCAGAGTCATTCTGCCTTTTTTGTCCTAGACTAGCTCCACTTAGTAGTCCAGGGCACACGGTCCACACAGAAGTATTAGCTTAGGTAAAGATAGGAAACAACAGACCTGCTTGTCTTAAACCTTTCAGTCAGTTGACCATTATTAGTCTATATTGTGTGAAATTACAGGAGCGATATCTCTCAATTTCAATTTCAATTTCATAAAATTTAGCGAGCTCGGTGAGATCGACTACGACCGATGAAAAGATTCAAGGTATCGTCTCTATCTTAACCCGCAAAAAGGAGTAAAAAGATTCAGCAAAAAAACTCAGTCACCAGCGACTTTCTTGCACTTCACGGGAACGAATCCAGTATTTTAAATCACCCGTCTAGGGGCTAACAAGTTTGCTTTGCTTTGGTTTTGTTTTATTTTTTCGTATTCCATAAGCGGGGTTGGCGAACCATTTAATTGTTTCCTCCTCTTCAAACAGAATTTTGAGCTGAACCACTCACCCGCTGCGGCACGCCTGTTCTGTTTGTTGGGAAACTAGTGATTGAGTAGGTATTTAAGAGAAGTAGCGGTGGTAGGTGGTTTTTGCTCTTAAGGTGGTTTGTTTGTTTATTGAGTTAGGCGACGAGTATTAATTATGGTGAATATGAAGTAGATTTCTGGCCGAAATTGGATACAAGATACCGATTACGAGTTCCTCTACCAGTTACTTTCTAAGGCCGTATTAAACGTATTAGGGAGGGCGGTGTCTCTTAATTCGTTTTACTACGTACTTAATAGCTCTGGGTGATTGAATCTCGGAGATCCTTCCAGTTCTCACAATCTTGTTGTAGTGCTTAAGCCAAGCGTAAGTTAGAATAAAGGGGGATTTAACAAACAAATTCAATGTGAATATGAAATGAATATCTTTGGCCATGGCTACTTTCTCATGCGTTCGTATTCACGATCCGAGGCAAAGCAGTAGGCTCGGAATATTGGCGACGAGCACTTCGGTTCGGGCTTCGGTCGACCGAGAGCACCTAACACAATAACAACGACAACAACAACAACACCCACAATTCCGATTCATTCTGCAACTTTCTTGTCGATCATTTCCGTGTAATCTCACATGCTCCTAGAGTTTTTGACCTTGACTAGTCGGATCCCTGCCTTTGACCGAGAACGTGGGCCTTCCCCCCACACCCCATAGTTTCCCCGCAATCCAACCCAGAGACAGACTAGTTGTGTTATACAAGCTCTACATTTGTGCATAAGTAGGTCTTTCGTGCCAATTTTCGTAGAATGAAGTGCACGACGACAGATACTAGTCTCATTTCCTAGCAAAGAAGGGAGACAGACTTCCGAAGTCATTTTCCTCACAGCAACTTGCAAGCGAACCGAAACCGGCTTCACAGAAAACAGGGAACATGGGTCTGGATTCAGATATCACTACGAGCCAGATTGAAGATGTTCGGAGTTTTCACGAGAGTGAGGAAGTCAAAAAGCTTGATGGGACAGTTCAACTTACCTCCAAGAGAGGGACGCTCTTGATTCCTGTTCCGAGCAAAGACCCAAGAGAGACCCGCTCAACATTCCACTCTGGCAGAAATGGGTTATTGTACTCACTGTTTGTATATGTAAGTCTTGGGTCTACTTCTAAGCATCATATTTGCTAACAAGACGAAGTTTCCACCCTTGGACTTACAGCCACAAGTGGTCTTGGTGGCATCATTGTCTTTTTCATTCCTGGCTATACGGCAGCTGGGAAAACCTATTCTGACATTAGTGCTCTTCTTACTTGTAATATACTCCAAACTTTTTTCATTTTCACTCTATATACTCACGACGACCAGATCCTGCTTTATTCATGGGTCTTGGAAATATTGTTTCAATGCCAATTGCTCTGGCTATAGGTCGTCGACCAGTGTTCCTCGCCTCGAATGTCTTACTCGTCGTATCATGTATCTTATGTGCCACCAACCAGTCTTACTCATGGCATCTGGCTGCTCGATGCGTACTTGGCCTTGCTGCAGGTCAGAGCGAGGCATTATGCCCATTGATGGTTTCCGTAAGTTTACCAGCCAGCTCTAATCACCACTAATTTAGACCGAATTCTTCGGATATCTAATCCCAAATGTTAAAATATCATACTTATGATATTTCTAGGAAGTTCATTTTCTACACGAAAGAGCTAAATTCCTCCAATTCTTCTCCACGATCCAAACCGTTCTCAGTGGCACTCTGATAATCTTGTCGTCGTACATCGCTTCGACGATCGGTTGGCGAGCCTGGTATTATCTTTTTGCGGGTCTTTCTGGTGGTGTCGCGATACTATCGTTCTTCTTTGTACCAGAGACCAAGTATGACCGACCGTTAATGGCATATGAGGGAGCCACGGCAATCCAGAAATTCGAGCAGTCAATCGATCCGAAGATGGAAACACATATATCAGCAATGACTATTCACGATGAGAGAATTCTTGACACAATCAATCATCTACCACGCACCCGACTCTCAGATCTAAAGATCTTCGTTACAAAGTCAGACTGGCCAGAGGCAGGCCGTTGCTTGAAGCACATGGTTCAAGTCTTTTTCTTCCCTAACGTGACATGGGTAACAGTTATGAATGGAGTAGTCCTCGGCATCAACATCGCTCTGGGTCTAACCTACGGAAACATTTTAACAACATATTATCACTGGGAAGATAAATATGTTAGTGTTGCTCAAGCAGGTCAACTTATAGTCGCATTTCTTGCACTTCCCATGCTTGGTTATGGCTCTGACTGGATCATCAAGGTCATGGCCCGTCGGAATAAGGGAATTCATGAGCCAGAACACAGACTTTTAACTCTCTTCATTCCACTTTTACTTGGAGTTCTGTTTGTCGTCATATATGGACAAGCAGCTCAGTATCCTCAGCGATACCAATGGATGGCAATTGTGTTCACTCTTAACGCCTGTGGGTTTCTCCAGAGATAATCTGATTCTATGAAAATGCTAATAGATTAAATATCAGATTACTTATCTTTCATTGGAGCAAATACAGCTGGTATCACATACCTATTGGATTCTTATCCAACGCGCTCTGGTCCTGTTCTGGTGGTCATATGTGCCATGAGAGGAGTTATCTCATTTTGTCTCTCATACGGAACTGTCCAGTTGTACGACGAGGTTGGCTATGCTAATGCTTTTGGCTTGTTTGGTGGACTGACGGCTGTTTTCTTCGTTCTTGGTGTTCTTGTTTACTTTACGGGGAAGAGGATCAGACACTTTTGTACTAGGTGGACAATTGTTGAAGTTACTGATAGGCCTACCATGGGGTGAGGATGTCATTTTACACAAGGCGCTAGTTTGAGAATAGGTATAGAATACGTTTTTCCAGGTTTTTTCTTCCGATATGTACTTTTCAAGGGTTTGCTAAGGGACCGAACGGACCTCGCTTATCAACTCGCTTAGAGTAGGGGGGGTTAAATCATATGATCAGCTGAGTTACAGAACAGTTGTAGAACCCTGGAACACATTTCAAAGTTCAGTGTCCGGCTTATGTTTAGCAGTTTTGAATTTACGTCATGATCTTCAAAAGTATGAAGTGTGATTTTCTACCATGGTCTATCCGTAAGTGCCAGATTTCATGCATCTATAGATCCATCCCCGGAAGCTTATGTCACGAGGTACTTACTATACGAGTGCGGCGTTGAAAGACTAGGCACCTGTTTATACTCTGTATTTCAAAGAAGCCTGGCTACTTCGTGACGTACAAAAGATTTGATCCTTCAGTCACTTGACGAACTTTGCACTAAAGATTCGATTTGCGGCTTTGTTAGTATACGTGACTTGGAATCGTTACCTGGAATATAGGTAGGGTGGCTTGTGATTTTTTTTCTGGGTGTTCGAAGTAGGAGATGACCAAAAATAGGTAGGCAGCCTAGATGGGGAAATCTAGAACCATAAAAGGAACTACCTTACCTTAGTCTCTAATTTCATACGTAGGTATATTTCTTACGATCGCCTCTCAGGCTCCGAAGGGTTTGTCATTCATTGGGCATTGGGTAGTGCGAAATCTGCTAGCGCTGGGCTGAAAAGCCGACTTGGCGAGCCAACAGGTATGCCCTGCATCTAGTCGCTGAACGAGTGTCTTGGCTTTCTTTTTACATCGTGTACTAAATGGATTGGGAAAGTCATATGGAACCTGCATCTGTGTTTTGGTGAAAAGGACCAATATAACCTCATTTACTGGTTAAGAAGTCAAGTAACAAACTTTATTTGACTTGTGGGGAGAGCTTTTCTGAATCCTTACTCGATCGATCGACCTTTGATATACTTTAACGCTCTCTTAAGTTCAATTGTAGTTTTCAAAAGTAATTTATGTCATATCTGCAGAAATATTCGTTCTATCTATTCTACAAAACTAGGAACTCGAGGATTTAGCCGTTATTACAGAGACTAAGCTTTGTCAATCAAGCTAAAAGTAGAAAAAAATGACATTCTTTTCGCGATTCAACCTCTTAGGAGTACTCATAGTCTGGACCCACATTTATGAAAGTGCACCTATAGACAATTCCTCTGCTCTATCATATCATGAATTAGAATTATCGACAACTTAATTCTACTATGGCGTCAATGGGACACAGCACAAACCAAATGTTAATTATCTATTCGGAATCTGGATACCGCCCAATTTTATTGAGTATTTACGGTCAACCTTCACAACAATCATACTCTGCCATCTGAATCCAGCGTCCAGGTCCTAGTTACTACGCCATCTTAATTGCAGATTCTGCTACATACCAATCCTTTTTCAAAATCTACAGCTCAGCTGGTTATGTTTCCACCATAATCACTGTCACAGGACTAGTCACCGAAGCCATATTTGCACGCGTAATGGAGCAAAATGGAGTTATGAATTGGTACGAAATGTGTGATCTCAACAACACCGAATACGTGACCCAAATCTCGAATGTAGTAGCTACTCGATATTACTTGAAATCCTTTACCGAGTATGGAACAACTTCAGATCGTCGGTATTGTGGTATCTGTTATGGTAATGATCAATTTGACAAATATACTATTGTGTACAACCAGCCATATAATGACTATCAGAGTACCTTTAACAATGAAACGTCAAAACCATTCTGGACACCGTATTATCTGACGGTTTCTGAAGATCATTTAGTTCCTGGGACTTTACTGATACGGATGTGCGACCGTGGTATACTGGGCATGGATTATCTGCTTCTGAGCTTATGCAAGTGAATAAGGAACAGGTTGAGAAAGGACTATATGCGATTCATCTCTAAGGTGGAGGTTCTGAGCTTAATTTTAATCACGCTGCGTTGTGGGCTGAATATGAAATTCCTACTCCAAGGAGCTTGAGAGTTATTGGAAGTTTCTTTTCTGGACTCGAGGTATGCATGGGGTTATGGAGCTTTCGGCAAGCATAGGTCTCAGTTGGGAAGAATGGTGCTATGTAAGAGCCCAGGTCTCTCCTTTTCCATGGCAGCTTCGACTGATTGACAGCACTGTAGGTTTGCTGAAATGGCATATTCATGGAGTGAGTCTACTCGACATACGACGACCCCTTCAGATACACTCCTACTTACCAGCACAACCAAAATGTTTCTTGAAGCATCTATCCAGAGCCTTTATGACACCAGCGAATTATCCTCAGAAATACCCGCATATCCTCTCCAGGACTACCCAAATCCCCTCGACTCGATCCTCGCGTAAACAACATCACAATCAAACAGCTCTTAGATCACTATGGTGGCTACGGCGATACCAATCTCCCATATTTCGACCCAGTATACAACATGAGAATAATAGCACTAGCTCAAAGAATCGATGGAGGTAGCAGCAGCCACCATAAAGAACATAGTAGACTACATGTTTAATTAAACACTATAACATGACCCAGGAACAATATCCACATATAGCAACTATGGGTACTTTCTCCAAAGCTACATCATCGAACATATATCTTGCAAAGATTACTATTCTTATCTTTCTGAAGTCATCGTCCAACCAGGTAACTACGATGTCCGTAAATAGTTAACTTTACCCGCTACACAATTCATTGATCCGATTACTCCAGAATCAATCTACACGGGATTGAATGCTGAATTTCCACTTACTATAAATGGCTGATCGCTGCTCTCTTGGTAGTGATGGTATGGTTAAGGAATGTGATTTTGGTGTTGCTGCTTTAGCTACCTCTACTAGTATACTTGTGAAATTTATTTATACACATGGTAAGTAAATTAGTCTATAGACTCAAAATGAAGTTGTGATTTATGGTTCACTCATAAATGTTCTTTCTTTTCTTCTTCTTTAGCTGTTCGGTGTAATAGTGGAAGAGCTTCGGGATATAGATATACAAGAGAGGGTAGTACATCTGGTACTGGAACTTGGGCTGAGAGTGATGTTTATGGATTGGATTGGATCGGGATGTGGTTGTCAATACTAGAAGTAAGATGGACTTCTTGAATTTCCGGAAAATCCTCTAAGAGTTTTACTATACTTGCTAAACTGCGTTTGTAGATTGGCCATACAATTTTGAAAGTACAGAAGACCCTTTCGCTTTTCTGACCGAAACGAACGATTCCCTAATTCTCGAGTTCTATTCTTATAGTTTAAGTTTATTATCTTCTTAGTTACAGAGGAAGCAAAATGACTTTACCTGAGTGAGTATTTGATACATTTAGCGACGTCACATAGATTTTCTCACTTCAAATCACTTAATCCATAGATTCAATGCCTTAATTCTTCTGTATCATCATCAGAAAGAAGAAACCCCTTTTTCCACTTTTAGAATTATTGCTCTCCGCTTGCTTGCTTGCCACCTTCAAAATCACACTCCCTCACCCCCCTCCCCCCAAAATGGTAAGTGAGCTGAGCCAAAATCACCTGTCCCATTCCAAACCAACCCGACTGTTTGAGGCTCTTTCGGAGATCGCATCATTCTACTCGGCGGCGGCGGTGGGCGGCGCAACCGGGTTCTCAAACGCATTAGCCCGCATGGAAAGTTAAGCTTCTTCTAGAAGGACGTCCGAAGAAGGGGTCGCAAAAAAAAAAACAGTCTTGAAACAATTCAAGTCACTCTTCCCGCGGGGGCCGTAAAACTTTGAACCCTCCGAATAGACGAACGAACGAACATCTGACAAAACATACAATGCTTGAGAAGGGGGAAAATAAACTCTTGACAAGAATCGGTTATACAGTATCGCCGGCCGGTACGTAGGTTGATAGTACGGATACGGTAAATAAAGGCAAAAGAGACAGAAAAAAAAAATAAGCGAGGTATCATACCCCGTCGCGATTATTTTACCCAGTATTTGCCCCTCATGCCCCCTTCTCCCCTGAGAAGAATCCTCTTGACGTAAGCTAAAGAAGAAAAGATAAAATAGGGAACGACACTGGTAGTTTCGGGAAACGGATGGCGAAAAGTAAAAAAGTAAAAAAGCTTTAGAGGGTGATGAATTTTCATTGGGAAGGGTAACGAGAGAGAGAGAGTACTGCTTGCGTCGCCCCAAAGTGGACTTTCACGAGTGTGATGATTATTTTAACAACAATGCAAACAAGTGGAAGTGGAAGGCGAGGTGGACATCTTTTGTGTGTGTCTGTGTGTGTGTGTGTGTGTGTGTGTTTGTGAGTGAGTGAGTGAGTGTATATTTTGATAGATAATACTGTATGTAATAAAGCCTGGGTACTCGTAGATCCCGGTTCCCAGTTTAAAGTTCTGGTATGGATGGATGGGATGTGCACACTCAGTTTATTTAAGTTCAACAATTGCGCGGCTTGTGCTTGGATGGTTACTTACTTACATAACCCCAGAGATTCCTTTTGCGAGGGTTTCCTTGTTAGGGGAGCAAAATATACTCGTACTTGCTACGGCATCCAGAAATAACAAAAAAAGGGGTTGCCGGATCTGAGAATTCAAACAAAAAGAAAAGGTAATTTACTACTGTATCCAGATGATTTAGAGTTTCGAATCGGATGACAGATCGAAGACTGCTCTAGTAGTTCACGTTTGAAAAAAAAATTCTCTGCCTTTGCGCCCTCGGGTTTTGGACTTTTTGGTCTTTGCCATAATTGTAGTTCTCCGGGTTTGAAAAGGGGGCACTCGTTGACAAGGAATCTGCTTAATTCTTTACCGCATCTCAAACTCTGGATTATAGCTAGTGATGCGCGTGCTTGTTTGCTGACGCAACTCGCTTTCCCCGATCAAAAAAGATCGCGATGGTGAACTATAGAAGGCCTTAAGTGAACCTACCTTGTAACAACTTGTTCTGTTCTTATTTGACTTTCTGTTTTGGTAAGCGGACATCTGTGACTTACTGCCCGTAGGAATGCTAGTTCGTCTAAAGTTCAACAGGGATACATGAGGTTTCTTTTGCTGTAGTCGTTAAGAAAGCTAAAGTATTGCTTTAGAGAGCTTCTGTTGAAAAGAACGTTTGGGAGTTGTATCACTGACCGAGAATAAGGGTTCTATTGTAAGTTCGAAGTGCATCTAGAAGAATAAGGGCTTTGATTAGATAATGGCTACTTAGGGACAACCTTCTACGGCTTAGGTTGCTTTCGGTAATCTTTCAAAGACGAGGTTGATTAATTGGATATTCTAGTAAGAGCAACTACTACACAAGCTTTAGCCTAGAGAGGTTATAGTACTAGTATATTTAAATGGACTAGTAACAGAAGTTAAACAAGTAAGTTGAAAGTGTATGATTTTCTTTGACTCTACCTGAGTCTTATACCAAATTTCCTGTAGCTACAGAAGTACTGTTATTTATAAGTTGCTGTTTTTATTAATTCAGGGGGAGATGATTATGTATAGTAGTAGTCTAAAGCAGAAAATATTATGTACTAAAATCTTTTACATGAGATATAATAACTCTTTCGCTTTGTTCCAACCTCCTCTTAATCCGACTCTTCCATTCGTATAGAGATATTCTACTAATAAATAGTAAGAGATGGCCGTCCCAAACGAAAGTATCAAACATGAGTCAACAATTGACATCTATTCTTTCCCGTTCCCCTGTGCATCTCATAAAGTCCCTACTAATATAGAACTGTAACAAGGTTCATAGCATCAACTTTCTCGGTACTAGCAATATGATTTGCTCAGCCAGAGAAATTATGATGGGTAATAGGAAAGGAGTCGCTATCCTATACATGAATATCAAGCAGCTCTCGCGCCCGGAAAGCTACAAGCAGCATTGGTCGTCGATCATCAACTGGACAGACCAACCAGAGCCCGGTCAAAAGCGTCGATTAAATCAGAGCTGAGATATCGTAACAGAACCCTCGCCGTCGCGCCCTGAAGCGACAAACATATAGAAACGGAAGTCACATCTGACACCCGAACTATACGCCAAACCACGACCCAACAACTACTCCAAAAGCAATAAACGGATAAACCACCCGTCTCTTCGCTACTCGCTCAGTCCCTCCAGTTCATCCCGTTCCTCTTTGACCCCTCCATCCGCAACCGGAATGAGACTCAAATCATGCCAATATGTAGCTTCCCGTGATCCTAAGCATCTCAATTTCAAACACCACCAGTACTACCTTCCAAACCACGTGTGCACAGACCAACAGTTCATCTCCTCTCCCGTCTGTCTTAGCACATCGTTCCATACAACCTTGGGCTGTTCCGCTGTCCCGCTGTCCCGCTGTCCCGGAGGGTCTTCGCCTTCTTGCAACTCAAAAACAGACGTCAGAGCTGAGAATCGACTCCATGGGTAATTGGAGGAGCTGTCTTGTTTGACTGGTCACAGTATGGTAAAACTAGATCCAGGAATTAGAACCGAGATGGAAGGCTGCATGAGAACAGCTGGGTGGAAAACTCTGCTGGGACAGGTGTGATCCGATGCCTCGGAAGCGACGGCGAGTTTGTACTGAGAAGTTAGCATTGAGACCTATTTCTTGTTGGTTGGAAATGACAAAAATGTACTACAGAAAGCATTCGAAAACTAATTTGTCAAACATGAAAGTGTGCCTTCGTTGCGCAGATCTTTGGCTTGCGAATTCCCAAGCCGAGGGTGCTTCAGCAGGAGGATCCTGCATTGGAAAATGCAAGATCTGTTGCCTTTGTGACATAGAGAAGGAGATGTTATTGAAAATTGTGATCAATTATCGGAGCGTGCCGAGCCCCTGCTTTTGTTGTGCAGAATCGGGTTCCTGTCGTGCTACGTTGGCATGCATGCAGCCAGCCTTGCTGCTGAGTAAAGGCATTTGTAAACTCCCCGTCCTTGAAAGTGACTGGCGAGCATTTTGGAGAAGGAAGATTAAAAAAGAAATATATCTGACAACAAAGATAATCTCCATTCCGTCCTTGCTCTTGTGGAATGAGTTATACAACGGCAAAGAAGCTCGTGTTGATGCCTTAATTTGTCACGAGCATTCATAATAAAAGCAGAAACACCAGCACATGTACTCTCGACTTGGCCGATGCCATTGCGTACAGACTCAATAGTGCTCGGCTCGGAGCTCCTCGTTGAAGGGCATCAGAGATTGTACGTTCGTAAATGGGCCATTGCATGATGAACTTGTGACATGGCGATCAAGTGATACCGCAGTATGTTGTGTACGTTCTAGAAGGCCGTACAGCATGAAAATGCAGAGCGCGCAATACAAGCGTGAGAAAGGAGATATTTTCCCGCGGCTTTTCATGTGCTCGTACAGACGGCATGCAGTTCGTGAATTGTCAACGTGATGTGCAAGAAGCTTCAAGCCCGAGCTCATCAATGACAATTCCACTAAAGCAGCTAGCTAAGCTTATAGTAGGGGCGTTGTGTGATTTGCATAACACACCACAAATATTAATAAATAAATAAATAAATAGAAATAATAAGCAAATATTGAAAGCACCGACCAGTGCGAGATGAGGCCATGCAATGATGGTTCGCAGATCGAGGTCACTGTGGAAGACAGTGCGGAGTAGAGGAGAGAAGAGAAGAAGAAGAAAAAGAAAAGAGACTTGGTGGCAGATGCAACTTAACCGTCATTTGTCAAGCTTGTTTGGTGCCTGCATTGATCTTCCTGATCTGCATTTCGTGGCGTCTTGGAATCTTGGAACCCTGCCCTTGCGAATGCATTCTGCACCCAGCTGAAAAGGGATTGGGGTAAGACGACACACACACACACAGACGGAGCAATCATCATAATACTCTATGTACTATGCTCCTGCTGTTCCTGTACCATAAGTAAGAAGATTTAAGAAACGCGAAAAGGACATACGAAATCGGCGTTTCAATGGGTCCTGTCAGTAGTCGTACGCTGCTTGGGGTACAACAAGGTAGGGTTAGGCTACTCGAGTACAGTGGCCAAAAACCGTCCAGTCAGGACAGTACAATACCTGATTTGTTCGCACCCTCCATATGGGCCAACTTTCAGCTCCAGATGCCAGAGGCCCAGAGTCTGACGCCTCTCTTTTTATGCTATTCATAGCGGTTGCAGCGCACCTGATGGAAAGTGGGCTCTTGAAAGGGTTGCAGGAATTCGCGGGTAGGCTGGCTCGGCTGGTTTACTTCGTACTGTAGCATCATCATTCGTTGGTCTCTGAGCCACAGAGAGCAGAAGGTAGGCCAGGTAGGCCAGGTAGGGTAGGTAGGGTAGGTAGGGTAGTTTCTTACGTAGACCTAAACTGCGATAGCCTGGCCCTCGTGACACGCCAAATAATGCAAGATACATGGAATCCGGAATAATGCGAAATGCACGATGTTGGTTGCAACCTTTTCGGGTCCTCCCATCCACCGCGGCGGCGAAAGATGGGATGGCACTCGCGGGCGCTAGGGTAGAGTAGTCGAGATGTGATGCGATTTGAAAGAACGACAGCATCATCACGATCGATATCTGAACTATCTAAACTTTTATTCCCGGCCTGACCTTGTGCCGGTACTTCGCACTTTTTGGCCAAATTAATTTCTTTTGCTTCGGGTGACTGACCGAAATGATGACCCTGCCAATGTGGCTTCGTCCGTGAACAACGGCCAGCAAGTAAGATGACAGCAGAAGAGATGGGTGGAGCTTGAGTCTTGACAGGCTGACTGACACACCCGCTGCTCCCTGTAGTCGATCCCCCCCTCTAAACCGCTTTGGTCATCCGTATCTTTGTGTGACGGCCAAACCCAACCACGAGCATCAAAAGAGGCGTCACATATACATATACTCGAGCATTGGTGGAAGATCCCTCGTCCTTTCGGGTGTTGTTGGCGTCGCGATCATCGCTGAGCGTAGGTCAAGCAATGCATGCATATCGTTGGAGATATTTCGCAAAGCGTTGAGGCTGCTTAGGCCTCAAACATGAAGGGGGTGTGGTGATAATGGTGGTGGTGTTGGAGTTCTTCGGCCTCTGTGCGTACATAGAGTTAGATGCGGTGGTTTATGGCGCAAGATGCGTCCAAGAGTGGGCGCGGGACAGCCACGGCAGAGGAATACTGTATCGAAGACTCGATTTGGATCTCGATAGAGTGCGTTGCGCAGTATATCATGTTTCCATGGGTATTCTCGTCCATCGCATCACGTCAGGATACAGGATTTTACTAGGAAAGTGATGATGATGATGATGATACTGCTGATTCCAGCAGCGAAGACCAATGGAAAATAATTAATGGACACAACCACAACATCCGTCGTCGCAGTTCCAGCCCGTCTAATTGCCGACTGCACATCTCAAGCGGTACCACTCAGTGCAAAGAGTTGACTGGATGCTTGGGGCCGTAGTGGCTTGGTCCATCATCGCCCACATGTGGGGGAGACATAAAGAAAGACTAAAACGGATTGATGGAAGGGATGGAAGGGGGGAAGAAAAGCCAAAAAAAAAGGAAGGAAAGAAAGGATTGTTCGGGATTGGTACAGAATCGGTGTGCACGAAGTAGTGCTTGTTCCCTAGGACCTGTAGTGCTTCGTAAGACCGTGAATAAAGCCGCGATGGGATGGTTTGCGTCGAAGTTTGCAGCAAAAGGCGAGTGTCGGCCATACCGTTGTTGATATTAGCAGCGCTGTTAAGCGTTAAGGTATAATAGGGTAATTACGATCGATGCGAATGATGCGGTGCAAGAGGATCATAAAGCAAGCGTCGTATGTAGTCGTAGCGGAGCATCGTAGATGTGTGGCTCAGGAAGCTGCCGGAGCAGAGAGATGGGTGACCTCTTACAGGGCAGGGGTCCCTAATTATAGCGTGTGGCGATCGTCCTAAAAGGAGACCCTTGTGTGAACAGCCCTGTCGTCGACTTTCTCTCTTTGGCCAAAGACCCTGGGCCATCGTAACATTCCCTGTCGCTGAATCGACAGCAGCAATAATGCAGAAATGCGAAAATGCAAAATGCGAAAGAAAGTCCTACAGTACTCCTGTATCATACTCGAGGACTACCACTCACTCACTACCTTACCGCCATAGACCCTCTAGGCGCGTCCTTACCTCGATCCCGCCCATGTCCATTCTCAAGTCTGCCGCCTTCAAACGCCTAATTCCTAATTCCTAATTCCTAATTCCTAATTCTTGATTCCTAATTCCTACCTACTACTTCCCTTCCCCCACACGACACTAGTGATTATTCCAGCTAACCAATCCACTAAAAGCTACCTATTGTACTGCCGAGAGAGATCAAATTGCCAATCCCGCGCTTCCCATTCCCCATTCCTCATGGCCCCTCACCGACCTCCTGCATTTCTCTCTTGCTCCGACGTCTCCAAGATTACACGCCTAGGCGCGCCAAAAGACGCCCCTACTGTCCTTCTCTCGCTCTCTCTTTGTGTATCCCGCCCGAGTCTCCTATCGGCTTCTCATCAAGGCATAGCTTCGGTCATCCCATCCCAATATTCTACCCAATCCAACAACAATCCTCTTGTGCAAGCTGTCCCCTAGGAATCACAGCGCCATCCCAAATGTTGATTCGCCTCTTCTGTCAATCTTCCAGAACGCGCCCTGACCGCCCTATGTGACATCTCACCCTAATGCTGCTTCCTTCCCTCTAACAACAAACTTCTCTGCGTCCATCTCGTCTGAACTTTAATCACTAAAGTTCTCGATAATTCTAATTTCTTAATACTGGAGTGTTCTTGGTCCAGCAGTCGCACGCTTGTCCACTATTACAAACAAACAGCAGACACGTACGCTCTCGTTCGCATCCTTCTCGCAAAATAGCAGCTTAAAAGAGTACGTTGCCTTCCCAGGAGTGGTCTTCCAGCTTACGACTACCTACATACTCGATCGCCTTGAGTTCGGCGGGTGCTGGCGCTTGTATTTCTCCATCCAGAAGAAGGCTCATGCTACGTCCCCACATCCCGACTTTTAACGTTATTCAGCTGGAAAGTCGAAACAATTGCAGCCGGCTGAAGCGTACGCACTCATCATAGGCCAACGTACTGTTGAAACGAAAGGCCTCTAACAAAGGGAACGGCGAAAGTCCCATAAACACCCCCATTCCGAACTCCAGCATTGGACGAAGTGGATACAGAGCCACGGCCATCCGAATACTTAAAAGGTAATCTCCAACCTTATGTATTTTGGCACCGAGACAGCCTGCACATCATACAAGACTGTTCTACTTCGCACGACTGGAAATCTGCGTCTATTTACACATTCTGCAGATTTTTGGCTCGCAGCTGAAAAATTAATAAGGCTGGATTGCAAGAGCTGCACTTAGTCGCCTTTACACACCTACCTACTACTACTCCACACCTCAGGCTTCATTATCCCATTCACTCCTCCCAAATTCCCCAACTGCCTGCCTTCCAACAGTCAGCCCACTCGCTTGGCTTGACCTCTTTGGACCAGCACCGATCAGCCTCTTTCACCACGCACTACACACCACACCTGAATATAATTGGGGACCCGTGGACTTGGCATCTCCTTTACGACGACAGCTCTCCTATCTCTTCGGGACTTGACTGCAGTAGATTTTCGTATTCTGTGCAGCTGTAGGTGTGCACATTTACTCGTACAGCTCATTTTGGGACTTGTACAGTGTGTACTTGGGGGCTTGCTACTGCTACTCGTACAGTACCAAGACTTCTGCTGCTGCTTGCACGGCTCGCTACTCAATACCCGCTTGTCAGCGCCTCGTTCCCCACTCGCTCAAACTGTACGTATGCCCTGTCATGCCCTGCCCTGCGCTTCTTATTTTATTATTTTGCGACCCCCCCCCCCCTCCCCTTGCATCCCTGCACCACCACCTGCACACCAAAAAGATTGGGGGAGTCATCTGTGCGCCAGCATTATTTGGGACCAGTACGCTACTGTACCGTACAGGGTCCTTTAGCCTCTTGGACCCCAACCCTGGTACGGCATTCACAGAACACCCTTACCCTTAACTGCACTGTACACCCCCCCCCCCCCTCCTCCTCATCCTCTCCCTTCCCTCTTCTTCACCCTGGCCGCATCACCAGCATGCGCACTCTCTTTCTACCCATTTTTTCTCCACACCCTTACGAACCTTCAACTACATGTCACCGGCACTTTCTCTATTAGACTACTTACTGCACTTTACCCTCCGAAGCTACGCAGCATGACCATGACGCCATGAGCATCTGCAATACTTGAAGTCTGACATCTTTTTGTTCCCATGTAGAGACAAGAGAATAGAGAGAGAGAGAGATAGAGCGCGCGCGCGAGAGCGAGACAAGACAAGACAGGACAAGACAGTTGCGATTTACGGGTGGCTGCATATCGTTCTTGAACCCCGGGTCAAAGTCAGAGCCGCCGATCCTCCCAGAGAGAGCTTCAGTTCACTTTCCATCTTTACGCTTATCCATCTCTGTACGTTCTTCCCTTTTCCACTTGTTGATGCAGCACCACACCTCTTCGTCGCCTACGGCCTTCTACCTTGAACTCTCCTCGTCCAGAGCTCTCGCATTTTCTGAGCACACATCTCACACTCCCTGCTTCCATAACCCTCAGCTGCTCCAACATGCCCAACCACCCACACCGCAAGAGAAGCTTCCAGCTAACAAAGCCGGCTCTTAAAGCTAGATTTGCACCTGGGAATACTTTATCTTGAGAGTTTCAACTTCCCGAGACCAGCCGACCTAGACTACTACTTATTAGCCAGACTACGGACGGCAATCTGACCGCTAGGCTCCAAGCTCCAAGCTCCAGTTGATCGGATCGCAAGCACCGGCACACTACCTCACTGCTACTCTACTGCTACACTACGACTACTACTACCACTACCACCACCACCATTACCACCACCACCACCACCACTACCATACATCCACACTTCCATATCCACACACACACACACACATACACACACACACACTTACTGCGAGAGCCCACCAGCCCACCAGCCCGCCGCCAACCCCACCAGCTTGTCCAACTAACGCGTTAAAACTTTCCAAACTTGCCTACTCCTCACTACCCGCTTCCTCTTTTAATCGCGGCCCTCTCCTTCCTCTAGCCTCACCGCGACACGGTTCCAACCTAAATTTCTCGTGCGCGCCTTGCTCGGCTCCTAGATCAAAAGATCAGAACGTCAACATCTAGAACTTGGTGCCTTGATCTTCACCGCGAACTCACCCCCATCACAAAGAAAAATCGACCATCTGACCGGGGTACATCTCCTCGCTCAGTCTCACTCGTCTTTCATTGCTCATATACAAATACGAAGACACCCCCTCACTGTCTTCAAGACCTTTCCCGACTCATTTCCATGGACGTGAAACTTCTGAGCTCTTCCGCCCGCGACAGTATTCACACATAAATCACGTTTCCTCCCGACCTTGGTCTTCCATCTTCAGAATAAACCAAACCCCCTTCTCAGTCGTCTACTCCCGCCATTGTTTTGGCTACCGCCAAACTGGCATCCTCAACTTACAGTCTGTTCGAAGTAAGTCAAATTTGACTCTTCCTGCTGCCTGACAGAGGACTCTCCAGCTAATCCTCAGTGTCACAGCCCAAGTACCTTTCTTCAGGTAGACCCTTCATACTCGACGAAGGGTACGCTTCGCCGGAGACTGCGGCACTCCACGAAGAAGGGTACGAGGGAGCCCTCGTGGCGAGGTCAAATTCCGTGACCGAGCTCCTCTCGATGTCTGCCTACGGAAAGTCGCAACCACCACATGGTTAGTCACCCATGAGTCCAGCACCTTTTGGGAGCATTCACGTCTTCACGTGAGCACTGCAACCCTTGTACTAACACTGAACAGGCTATGATACTGGTCGAGCATACCAAGAAAGTGCATACTCGTTCCCTGCGCCACAATACGTACCCCAGTCGTCGCTCCCAACATCAACAGCTGCGCCCAGCTATCAACATGCCAATCAGATGACTGCTATGGATTATGGTTCCCATCAGGCGCGTCCCCCATACGATGATCATTCGGGTCCTTACCTTAACGTTGGATCGACCTCCATTCCTGAGGTTACATCCTATCAACCGCAAAGAGGTATTGGAGGCAGCAAAATATACGTGCAAATCACTGCCCTCTATGAACTCATGACAACAAACCTACCGACTTTCTACCTATTCTTTGGGCAACGAAAGTGCGCAGCTTCTCTTACCAAGATGGCCCACCAACAAGGAGCAGCATGCCAGTATACTGTGACCGCTGAAATTCCACCTTTCTCATCAACAAGATCGCCATCTTCTCACGTTGGAGTTTATATGCTTTTGGAAACTGGCGACGGGGATTTGATAGACAGGGTCGATGTTGGACAGTTTACATATTTGGACGACGGGAATATGAGTGGAAGCAACACACCCCTTGACAATAGCAGAAAGAGGAAGATGTCGGATTCAGAAGTGCTGTCGAGAAGTCCAGCGAAGCGCGCATCAAATCAAAACTTGAGACAGAAGGACGACTACAACGCTTACAGTTACGCGGATGCCGCATCGTACTCACCATACCTTACACCGAATCCCCAATATTCCAGTCTAATACAAAATTACGGTCGTGCTCCCAGTGGTTATCCAGCAGCTCAACCTTCGCGGCAAATTTCATATGGATATTCCAGCTCGTCTAATGCATCATTGCCCTCAGTTAAGGCGGAGACGTGGAATCCGGCATACTCAGGTTTTGATGCTACGATGAACCGAAATCAAGGATTGCCATCGAATGCATCTATCAATCGTCCAGCACTTTCTGGTTTGCCATCACCAGGAGCTGCAAACCCACCTTTAATTAGAACTACTTGTCTACAACAAACACCAAGTCCCGCCAACACACCCCATGGAAATGTCGGCCAACATTACAATGCTTATTCGTTATACCCACACAAGGCCAAGTTGGATCTGAAAGGAGAACTCAAGTCTATGAGGGACAACTGGACCGCAGATGAGTGGGAAAGCAAAAGGCGGCTTGTACACTTTAAAAGGTCACAGTCCGGAAGCACGATCACGGCGACATTTCAACCAATATCTCTAGACGAAAGGCCTCAGAATAGTGTTTGCATTAGTTGCATTTATTGGGCAGAAAAAGAAGACTATTATGTTACAAGTGTCGATACAATTTACTTACTTGAACAATTGGTCGCAAATCGATTCACCGTTGAGGAGAAGAATAGGATTCGGAGGAACTTAGAGGGCTTCAAGCCCTTGACCGTCTCCAAGGGCAAACCCGAAAGCGAAGAGTTCTTCAAGGTTATCATGGGATTCCCTACTCCCAAACCTCGCAATATTGAAAAGGATGTCAAAGTATTCCAATGGGATGATCTGTCACAAGCGTTGAAGAAGATCATCAGCAAATACGCAAGTATTCCTCTATCCCACGACAGAGTAAATTACTGACATCTAGATAGTCGGCCAGTCCATCTTCGATAGTACCGCCGGCTCCTACCCTCCTGACCCCGATCAGCTCGACCGGTTACACAACAGAAGCTTCATCTGCCGGCATTTCATATGCAAGCGAACATCATGGAGCCGTCTCGCCACGCTCAATATCTGGATCAAACAGCTCTGTCACATACAACTCCAACATCCCCACGAGAGTACTGTCCCCCCACGATTCCAAATCGATGATACTCCAGAGCGGGCCGCCTGATCTGCGACTTTCGCTCCCCCAGAACCATGAGCCAACCAGTCAGTGGCAAGGAGGCCAGCATCACATGGCGAAGCCTCAGTCACAATATCAACAATATGGAGCCCAGAACGCGAGGACCACATCCTGGGACCTCTCGTCTTATCTCGAGAACAGTCCCGCGACTGCCGCCGGCACTTCTTCCGGGGGCCAGTCACTCAACTACAGCGCGCAAACATCGCACAATAATGCCCGCGGCTTGTCGGATGCATCCGGTGCGCACGACGAAAACAGGAATATGGGCAACATATTGAGTCAATCTGAGAGTCACCAGACGCCGCGGACATGATTCGCTTGTGCCTCGTGATTGGCGATTGGAGGGAAAGAGCGGGAAAGAGGGTGTCCTGGACCACGCCATTGGTCATGCGCCCAATCTGACTAGCGCATTCAGACCCCGGCCTACTCCTCGTATCTCCTCACATGCGCCATCACCACTCCCTCACTGCTCATCACTGATCATCACTGCTCACACTGCGCCCACTGTGCATTCCTCCTCACATTCCTGCACAACATCATATATCGCGACGACGAGCTGTCGATATCCAATAGATCCCATCGCATCATCAGCCACGACCACCCCCTTTCGCGCTCATGAAACAAACATGAGGATGTTTCCATTCACGACGACGACACCCTCTTCTATCTAAAGCCGTATCTCTCAATATCTCCGAGATGGTCGCCGCGCCGACTACCTATCTCTTTTTCCATCACACGCACCTATGTCACCTATGTCTCTTCGCATCCATCTCCTTCCTTGCTTGACTTACTTGGGGGGGTGTCCCGTATTCGTTACTCCTTAGTTCATTATTTCTTACCTGTTTATTTACATTTGCACTCATCATAGATCATCATAGCATTGGTTTCGGTGCGGGGTTCGGTGGCTATGGGACTGGCGTTTCCCAGTGAGGGTTGCATTTCTTGGTTGTTGTGTGCATAAGATACCACGGCGTATACAATTTTGCTTTGGCTTCGTTTCTTCAACTCAGTCAAACTTTTTACCGAAGAACATCATATACAAGTTCTGTTAGACATGTGCGCTCACGCGAATGTACTCTCACAAATTCCTGTGATTTTTCCTTTGCTTACTTTCTTCTCCATCTGCTTCGCATTCTCTTCTTCTCTTCTAGGCCGGCTGTATGATTCCATGAATTATTAGTTTTTTCTTGGTTGTATTCGTGCAGTATTTTTGCTTGGCACATCCATTTGCTGGAACGGTTGGGGCTTCCGGCGTTTAGCAGGTGATTTTTTGTTTATAGGGAATACCAATGTGCAGTACGCTGGTGTATTAGCTGGTCGGTTGGTTGGCTCTGGATGGTTGGGAAGGAGCAGCAGGAGCTGGAATTTGACATGGGCATATATTATCATTATCCACCTTAATTTTTAATACGCAAATCTTTGCACCACCGCCTACTATTCTATCCTTAGCGCGATCTCTCTTTTTTTTTATACTTTGCATTGCCTGTCTCCAGCTGCATGGGCTCTTGGCTGGTACCACTTATTCTTGAAAATACAACGCAAGTGCATACAGGATGCAGAATGACCAGAATGAGCGGAATAACCGTTGTATCTGTTTCTTTGCCTCTCCTGCCATTCTTTGACCGGCTAGAGGCCGATGCGATACATACCGTTTTATCCCGTATGCGGCCAAGGCAGGTCGAGCAGGGTTTAAATCTAACTGCTGAGCTGCTGCAGTCTGCACCTCCAGGGAAGCAAACAAGCAGAACAACAGGGATTCCCAGATCTTATCGGTGTCTTGGGTGATGCAATAGCGGGAGATCTTATTACAGTAGGCCCGTCGTCCGCGCGCCAAAACAAAATTGCACGCGTGTGTTTCATACCCCTACCGTCGCTTAATAAAAATTCAACGGTAACGGTGTTTGCCGCGCTGCGACTTCTTCTCTTCTCCTCGCAGCTTCCTTCATTCCTTCTTTCCTTCCTTCGCACTTGAGTGCCTTCGGTGCCAAACAGTAGTCTTGTTGGTCTTGGTTCTACAACGGGCGATGCATGTTGAAATCTTCCCTTGCGCAATAGTTTGTATTTGACCTTTTGTTATCAAGACTCGACAAGGAACAAGTGCCCCCGCGCCTATCTTTCGTACCTCCTCCTCGTTCCCATTTTATGATCGACAACAAGGGCCACGAATCCTTTCGCCCCAACTCTCCGCGGCTTTGCTAGGGCGGAAATCCATAATAGATTTAAAGTACGGAGCGAACGCCCGACTTGACCAGCGGGGCCGTTTACTTTTGTTTCAATTTCATGCGAATTGCGTATTCATGGCTATCCTTGTTCGGAATTATCTTTATCGGGGCCGTTGAATTTAGCTTGTTGGCTTTTTGGTCGCCCTCTTTTAAGGTTAAGTTTTCAAGATGATTCGGGCCGGGGTAAAAAACGGTTTTTTTTTTTTTTTTTTTTTTTGTTTTTTTTTTGCCAACTTGTCCAAGCATTGCTCGTGCCCTCGTGGGAGCAATGAATCCGTCCCTCTTCCGGAATGTGAAGCCGTTTGGGAAAAGTGTATTTTAGACTTTGGGCGACTATTGAGACACGCGGCTACTTTTCAAAAGGCTGTTGTTGAACTAAGGTTTATACCAATCCCGACGTCCAATTTTTCAATCTTCGGGACAGGATACGATTTCGCATTTGGGTTAATGAGCGATACCATTACCATATTTCTTTGGGACGAAGAGAGACATGAACGAATGGACAGAGAGAGAAAGTCCTATATGATGATGATCATATAGGGTGGTGGCGTGGACTTTGCTCGAGTATGATTACTTCGCTCTACACCAGTCTATTGATTTTCCCAACACATCGCGATATCCATTGATTCCTGTAGAATGTTGCAATCTTAAATCTCCGGTCTGAATACCGGTACCATATTTTTTCATCCTTTCCTCGCATCGTATGATGACGCGTGTATTCTCATACACTGGACTGCTCAGCGTTCACTGCACTGTAGGGCTGTGACTTTATTTCTGTTCCTGCAGATTTTCAGGTACAGTGACAGACTAGGCGGCTGATGGACCACTATAAATAAGAATATGTGGGGGGGAAGAGTGCTTGTTACTGTATTTTTGGTGCCAATGGTGTCATCTATCTCATATATTGCCCTTTTTAAGGTGCTTGTTAGCAGGGGGTACGTTTAAAGTTACGTCTTTGCTCTGCACCTTTGAAACGCGAGGATGGTACAGTAATAAGGATCAAGGTTACGGAGCCTCCCTCGCTAAGAACAAGGCTGGCGCGTTGGCCCGCGGCTATCGTGCTGTGATTTCTTCTATGTACTGTGCAGTACTGTACACGTTTTCGTGGCTCTCTACTGGTAGCTGAGGACCCTTTTTCTTCCTTATTTTTGGACATCGGATGATATTGAAAATCTCCGCCATCTCGCGGAGCTTCTTTAGAGATTGATGATTCGGGGATTGGGGATTGGAGATTGGAGATTATGACGATGATGACGACGATAGAGGGGAATGGGGAAGGGTGGGATGTAAGGTCCGAAATTAATAATGGCACCATTTTGACGGTAATACTGTACAGTATAGAAAAGGTTATTATTATTATTATTACTGGAGCGGGGTGGACGGGGCCTGGTGGTGGGTTGTTGGAGGGATGTGGAAGTGGAGTTTCTGGAGCGGATAGATGATACGGTAAGGTAGGTGGAGGTGGGTGGGTTCTGTGATATAATGCCGTGTTGAAATCTGGTTGTCGGAAAGGGAAAGGGTAAGGGAAAGTCCGTGGTGTGATCACACGTGGCGTTTGTTTAGATCTAATTTCAATGAAGATGAGAGCTATCAGTACGAGTTTTCTTTTTTTTTCCCCCTTCCTTCAGTGGTGTGGGCTGCTTTTGAGCTAGGCTTATTTCACTCGTACTAAGTTATATATGGAGATGTGCTAGATAGATGCATATTCCGAGCCGTATCTATACTATAGGTGTAAAATATAGATGTACTTCAGTTAATCTACTCTCTATTTGTAGAGACCTTCGGAAGAAACAATTATTATTTTTTGTTGCACGACGTCCTTTTTAGTGCGATGGTTGGTATGTTTTAACTCTAAAGCATCCAAAGCTTAACTACAGTCTTGGCTCTTATGATAAGTGTGTGTGTGTGGGTGGGTGGTTGGGTGGGTATGTGGGTAGGTTCTGGGATGATGGGGGATTGGGGATCGAGGATCGAAAGTAGGACCGTGGGCTTTGGCTTTGGTTTCAGATTGGGCACTTTTCGTTGCGTATCGCAGTTTTTAGTGTGGCGTTTTCATATTTACTTCATTTTGCTTTATTTCACTTTATCTTCGGTCGCGGGATTGGGCGGTCTTTTGGGGGGATGGCATGGGACGTGGTCTAGAAGAGGGTGTGATATTGTGTGTAGTATTGGCCATGGCGTAGTGGTGCTTTAGGTCGTGTTAAGTTTGATCGAGTATGGATGGGTATGTGATTTGGTATGTGCATTATTTTTGTTCGTTTTGTTCAGATGGTTAGGAGCCTTGAATTTACTTTCTATTTCATCTTCTATGTATCCTTGATATTTGATATTTTCTCGAGGGGTATATATAATTTCGATCGGTTGACTTCTTTAACCGCATTTGTATATTAAGAAACAAAGTAGCTCGACCTCGCAATGAAGATCTAGAAAGCGATCTAATCCTCGTTGCTCTTCTAGTTTCCAGTCACTTTTCAACTATATAAATCTTACTCTCTAATTGAAAAATAATTGTCTACTACATGCTTACATTGTGACTAGTGTTGGGGAGTAAGTGACAATTCAAGGCTTTGATTAGTGTCTTTCTAGTACTTTAGTCTTGAAAATCGTTGAACAATTGAAAACTTTTGGAATATTCAATGCAGAATATAAGATAATAGCTTAAAACGTATCGATCTATAACTTAGTAGTGCTTGTTAGGGTTTACTAACCCTAAGTACTAAGTTAACAATGCAAAAGAGAAAATCGAGAACTAAATTACGAAACGTTGTGTCATCGCGCAAGCTTGCTGAACCCCTTAAAAATAGAACTAATTATTTAACACATCCTGTAAGATTACAATAGTTCTTCTTCACTGTCGTTTCTAGAAAAGGAGCATTGATTCTTTAGCAGGATAAGTAGAAAAATTAAGCGATCCTCCTCGCTTAACTAAAGTAAAAAGAAGGCCTCGAGAAAGTAGAGGTAACGTTTTCCCTCCAAGGCTATTAGTGCTAAATCTTCTAAAGAGACGTATTTGATATTTATAGATAATTTCGGTTGCTATAAGGAGCGGAATAGAAAATTAGGAGGGGTATGTTGTATTCTGCGCATGCGTATGTTTTGTATTATTCTAAAGATTAATCCTAAATTCCGAAAATGCTCACTAGAGGTTATTTAATATTTATTAGTAGATAAAACTCTTGCAATTGAATATATCTTACGATCATGTTAGCTTTAAGATAAAACTAACATATATAATAGGATTCAATTATAAGAGGAATATCTGTGTCTATTACAGTGGAGTTTTTGACATAGATGGCACAGAGATAGCTTTCAATTAGACTATTAGGCTAATGATTCAGAAATTAAACTTTCGATTTTAGTTCTACATTTATAAGTTTCGTACTGATTCATTTAACGAGTATTTGTAATTCAATTACGCGTTGTTGTAACTTTGTTAACTTCTGTAATTTAAAGGTTACAATTCCTTATAGTACTTACCCTAGATCAATACAGATGGCTACAGAGATAGAGTTGATTAATTCACACCTTAGTTATAGAAGTTCTACCTATTAATGTAAAGGAATCATTCTTTAGTGAATCTAAAATGTGTCTAATAATTGTAAGGCTAGAATATTCAAGTGTAACTTAGCAATTATATAAATTTTAACAACACCTTTTGGTCTTTTTTCAAGTACAGGCTGTATTAGATGTGCTAGTATTCTATTAATGTTATTAGTATTGTAATTGTATACTTTCCTTGCACTTAGTGTATAGCTTTGTATATTTAAAATGTTTTTGTTATTTATCCCTTTAGCTTCTTTAGTCTTCGATTTCTACGAACTAATCGAGTATACAATGTTTAGTTGCAGAATACACAATTAGGAAGTTATTTATATACTACAATCGTTTACAGTTGATTATAGTTAATAGAGTATAGTAGAACTAATCTACACTAAACTTTAAGTTCTCTAAATTAATCTATAATTTAAGAAGGTGTAATACATAGTATACAATAGAATTTCAAAACTTATTTTAAGATTCTATAAGTTACCTCCCGAGAAACACTTTTATTTTAACAGTAATAACCTAGATATATTTCCTATTGCCGATTCTCTTGTTTTAAACTACCTAGAGTATAAAATATTCGTAGCAATTAGACTTTTAGGGTGTTAGTAGGTACTGTCAACAAAGTCAGTTATAGGAAATGTAGAAGAATATAGCTTTGGAAGCAATTCTGTTGATTACCTATAAACCTAATATGTAGGCAGAAAGTGAGCTTATAGATAAAAATAAAGTGTGCAAGCTATAACTTAGCGTAATTATTCTCTTCCAAAGAACTTTTTGTTTTATGTATAATACGCCGGGTTTTTGATTAGTATCAAAGGGTTTAGTAACTTTAATTTACTATAATCGTAGAGATAAAAAATGTGAATTCTTCTTATGCAGAGGTAATTGAAACTACCAGACTCAGAGCGAATACAACTACGCAACCTTTGTACAAGATAACTTTCTTCATATCGATCTAGGCAACGAGATATATTAAGTAAATTAAAGAGTTAGGCCGTAATACATACATATTAGAGATCTTCGAAAGGCGAGTTACTGCTGACTTGATCACTTTCATATACATCAATATACCAAGCCTGCTAAAAAGGAACTAAGAATGTAAGGTTAAAGTATTAACAATAATACTTGAAAGTTTATTCACCTTCGACTTTTGAGCTCTTACATCGGCCAAAATACTAGTAGTAGATTATAACGCATTTACTAAGTTACTAATTTCCTATCGTTAAATTAGTTTCTAACACTAGAAGTTGAGATAAATAGAAAACACTCTAGAAGACTAACTTTGAAGCCAGCTATTAGAAAAGCTAAGGAATGGAATTTTGAGCTTTTCATCTTCATAAGCGCTCGAAAAAGAAACAGACTTTAAAGAGCCTTGGGCAGCAATTGGAAACATGATTCGTTGTAGGGCTTTAGAGTGTCTAATTTTTAGTCTTCCATCTCTTGCAGAAGTGTATACAGATACAAATATCTCCTTTATTTCGACTCTAAACCGAAGTACCTAAAGCAAAGTCAACCGTGGTATAGACCCGGATGAAGCAGGCTGAACTCTCGCAACTGCAATAATATAGAGAAGACCACACGTACCTTATGGTAACCGCCAATCTGTTTCGAAGAAAGAGCTACTTAGAAGTTCTAACTTACAGAGCAAATTGTATTTATTGTAAGCTGCTGTTATATCTATTCATGTTGTCATTTGAGTACTAAGATAAACTAATACAGCAAGCCATCTAGTTTAGTTGTTGCACTAAAATATCTTGTCCTTAACTCTTAATATTTCCTAGTCTAAATCAATATTTTCATTTAAAAAATAACACAAGTAAAAAATGTAAATCTTATAGCTCGATCTAGCAAATCTACTACAGCTATACTACAAATAATCTACCCTTGCCAGGGCCTCCCCAAAACCAACGGACCCTTAGCAAACCTCTTCTAATTTATCTCTCTTCTATATTACACACCACCATTGCTACAGCTAGAACGCTAGTGTTATTAGCTTCCTAAGGATATCTTGTAATCTAGCGGACTTCTAGTCTCTATTTGATAAACTTAAGGATATACAGAACTCTATATACATTTCAAACAAACCTAGGAAAGCATATTTGACCATACTAACCTACGTCCTCAATAACCATAAAATTACTCCAAAAAGTGGAAGCTATCTTTGGTTTATCTTAACTTAATATATATCTGTTTTCGAATCTACAGCACTAAGTATTTAGAAGCTGAGTATAACTTTCATAAATAAATCCCGGTAAATCCTAGTGCTGTTCGAAGTATTAAACTAATATTGAAAGAAAGAAAGGATCTTTTTTTCTATAATTTGATAGTAGTAGGTTAAGTAGAATATTTACGGCTAGGAAAGAGATTATATCTAGTTTACAAAGACTGTGTGCAAGAAATACCTTTCAAATACGCCGTTTGTTCTCGGGGGGTGGTGGGTGGTATACTCTGGTTGTGAATGTTGCAAATAAGTAAGCAGAGAAATACAATAAAAAGGTCTTCGAAAGGCGGACAAGGAAAATGGATTTCAAAGTTGTACTTATGTATTAAATTGGCTCATAGATAGGCAGAGTACCTAGTTTCTTCTATGCATTACAGTATAAAACCCGTATACCAAGATGTCTATTGATTTATAGCTTCCATTTAATACATAGTAATAACAACATACATCTACTTTATTTATAAAACTATACCATAGAACTAGAAAAGTAAGAACTTTTCCAGAGAAACCCTAGGACATCTTCTGTTTAGACTTTTCAATTAGGAGAGATTGCTGCTATATTAGCCTTTGCTGTCAAAGAACGTGGAGAGGAAATGTAGTCTGCTTCAATTAGAAGCTATGTCCTATTGTATAGGAGTTGAGCTCGCTCGGATTTTCTAAATGATGTTTGTAACCAGCTTAGGAGTAATCAATTACACTAAATATTGGGGGTTGGGGTGATTATCTTGTGCTGGGTATATCTTCTCTATACCGAGTTTTCGGGGGAGAATTGGCTGTCTTTCTCTTCCTTAGCTCCTCTGTAATTGCTTTGAAGTCCTGAATTTAATTTTTCCTATTGGTAGGTTCAGGTTTTAGAGGATCTTGAAAGTTGGACCCGGTATAGATAATGAGAGCGTGTGAGTGTATCTTACAATTTGCCTGAATATTAGACGATGTATAGTGCAATATTTTTGTTAAGTACTGTTGACTTGGTTCTTGTACATGCTATAGAATTAAGATAAGGTTACCCATTAACGTAACTACCTGATAGTAAATACGTACCTAGGTCACAGTGCACCTACATCGCGTAAACCAAGCCATGTCCAAGACTCTATATATACCTCGACTTCACACCGTAGATGTCAATCAACAAAGAGACAACGTAGGATCCGATTTCTTGTCATGAACAATGTGCTTTTTGTTCTTATTAGAAGTTTACCCTCACTTCTACTAACCTATCTAGTTTTCTAGATAGAAATAGCTCGGTTGCTTCGGTAGTCATTTACGAATAAATAATACAGTCAAAGCAAAAACAAAGTTCAATGCAGTTCTAAATCAACCTAGACAATCATTGATCCCTGCAAAATTCTATTTAGCTAAGCTAAGCGAGTAGGTAAATAGTGATCATGATATCTCCTATGTCGAACGCGACCTCATCCATAATGACCATTCATCCTTTTTCTACCTTTGTAACAAAAGCCCTCGGCCATGCACATGATCTAGAAGAAACGAAGACTTATGTTCCCTAAGAATATGACCTTCACCTTCTTTTGCGACAGCGAGTTTCCACCGCAGAGATATAATAGTCAACATCGGACCCAGCTTCTCTGCTCGCAATTTCATCCTCTCCTCACATTCTACCCTCAACCTCTTCACTTCCTCTTTACTTTCCTCATCTGTCCTGACTTCCATCCTACAATCACTTCTTCCTCCACAGTAAGGACATAAATCACTCCAATAACACATTGTTCCCCTCCACTTCCTAACCGCTGATGGTAAGCCCTCAGTACTCAAAACATGACCCTCTCTTATAGGAAATCTCCAATTCCTAGCATGCTTCATAATCTCCTCCAATTCACTGACCTTGTCCTCGGAAGTCTCAAACTCCATTTCCAACTCTTTTAGAGACTTCAAATTCATAAAAGAAACTCCCCACTTCCTCGACGTCCAATGAACATTTTCTCCACCTTCTTCCGTCAACCAGTCCTTCTTCATCTGAGCAACAGCTTCCCCATTTCCTCGTTGTGGATTGATTCCTAGAGGAGCATTTGTTTCATTGTACCACCAATCACCTCTTCGAATTGTGATCTTCACCTTTTCAATCTCCTGCATCAGAGACTGCTGACAAAGACCCCAAAAGGAGTTTTCAAGCCAATACATCTGCGTAAAGAAATGAATCTCCTTTAGTAAGCTTCGTTGCCAAGGGAATAACATGTTAATATAATGAATTTCGGACGACGAGAACCGGCTAGGGGGACGGCGTTCATGCCAAAAACAATGTTCTTTGGTAGCCATAGGAATCTCGTAGGCTTCGAGGTACGCACGACGACAAGTCTGGAGGAGACTTGTACATACTTTTCTGAAGCCTGTGTATCCTGGTCTTGTGAAATTTGTGTCTGGAGGATACTGGGTATTCGGAGATGGATCGGTGTATTCCGCGAGTACGTATTTAAAGATTTCTTGTCGAATTTCTGCTGGAATTCGCCCGTTGTATAGGGGCGAAGAATCTTGTTTGTTAGTTGGTGTAGAGAACGTTGCTGCTCCGGTTGGGTTGGGTTCATCCCAGTCACCGCTGACCCAGAGGAAGGGATCTTCACGCTTTTGTGTTAAGGTCTGTGTTCTAGGGTGGGTGGCCATGTTTACTAATGGCAAGCGAGTTGTCCTAATGAAGCGAATCACCCAAGGAGAGACGTTGAATACGGGGAAGAAAGGAGAGGCAAGGGAGAGGAGGCTGATTCAAGAGTTTTATACCTCTTGTTACCTCTAGGCAGCTGGCAGTCACATGGAGTTTAGCACACGCGAACCAATGATATGATCTACCCCTCATGTACTTCACCGAGAACGATTTATGTAAGTAATACAGTAGCCTCTGAGCAAAAATTCAGAACAATAAACTGTGCCGTATTGTCCCTCTTTATAGTAGGGGGTGACCCGACAGACTTTTCGAGAATAGATGCACGTGACAGATGATTCGGATGGGTATTATTGTGAATTCGCTATGAAGGGAAGAGATGTTGCCTGCACATTTACTCAATCTTGATGACTAGTTTGCCGAAATGTTTTTGATCCCACATGTACTGATATGCTCTTGATTCTAATTAGCGTTGTTGATTGGAGGATTCGGATTGCATGACTTACTCCTTGGTCTCCTCCAATGTGAATATCTTCTTATCGACGACAGGCTTGATGTTGTTTGCCTCGATGGCACGGTTCTAGAAAAAAAATTAGCCTAGATTCCATACCAAACGATAGCATCTACATACCATGTCCTCCATTTGGTTTCTGGATCCGACAAAGACACCTCTGACGGTACAGATGTTGCTTAAAGCCTCTAGGAAACTTGGCTCCTCCTTCGCGGTGCCTCCGATAAATCCAATGATGGAGATGAGGCCATCCAACTTGATAGCTTTTAATGATTGTCTAACGGCAGAAACTTAGAGTTAGTTTACTTATTCTAGATAGGTTGGGAGTAACTCAATCGTGATTCGAGAGTACGAAGCAAAATGAACCCAGAGGGAACAAATTAACTGAACCTGAGACTTACGCCATAGTTGATGCACCTCCAACCTCGATGACATGATGAAGACCCTCGCCATTTGGAGTAAGAGACTTGGCCTTCTCTCCCCAGTTTGGTACCTCCTTGTAGTTGATCACATGATCAGCCCCGAGCTTCTTCAAGACGTCTGCCTTTGCTGCAGAGCTGGTCGTGGCAATGACAGTGGCTCCTGAAGCCTTCGCGAACTGCAATGCAAAGATGCTGACACCTCCGGTTCCTTGAGTAAGTACCCAGTCTCCAGGTTGCAATGACTTGAGTCCGAACAGAGAGTTCCACGCTGTAACAGCTGCGCAGGGCAGCGTCGCGGCTTCCTCGAAAGAGAGGTTGGATGGCATGGTGACGAGACCTTGCTCATTGAAGACACCATATTGACGCAGGGTTCCGTCGAGAGTTCCACCAACTCCGCTACCGACGGAGGCTGGTGTGTGAGTGGTATGCAAGTGAAGCTGGTTGAAGAGAGTGACAACCTTGGCACCGGGAGCGAAGCGTGTCACTTTTTTGCCAACTGCAACAACTTCACCGGCCCCATCGGACGCTGGAGTAACACCATCTTTTTGAGGAAATGGGTACATGCCCTTGGGGATGGGTTAGTCGGAGAATCGTTGGCTCGGGGGCTCAGACTTACCTTTGTGATTACAAGATCACGGTAATTGAGAGATGCGGCATGAAACTTGACGAGAACCTCATTGTCAGAGATCTCGGGGATTGCAGCCTCTTTGTTGAACTTCAAACTCTCAAATCCATTCTTGCCTTGAATAGTCCAAGCCTTGTTGGTCTTTGGGATCGAAGCAGAAGTCATGATGGTTGGTGATTTGTGACTGTGGTGAGGAGAAGAGTGGTGGTGTATAGCAGATTGAGATTTGGAGCTTGGCTAGAAGTTTGTTAATTGAAAGGGAATTATAAGTGAAGTTGAGACGGCCTACATATGTAGCTTAAGAGTACTTCATGCAACGATAACTCCTAGCTTTGATCGGAGTTACGTGCCAACAGTATGACCACATTATTGCTTCATCTCCAGTTTTTAGGGAAGAGTGGATGGAAATCTCTGAGCAGCATTAATCATGTACCGCCCCATTATCCCGGAGGCCCAGGGGACATGATTACAAACAAAAGGTCAGTACGGTCTTGGTGGACCAGTCCGATCAAAGGTATCAACTTAAAATCGGGCGATAGCGTGTCTATCTGGGGGGGGTTTCTTTGGTGAGTATGAAAGTATTTTTACGTTGCTTAGCCTCTGGTCCCGCATCAATGACGATAAAGAGGCGATGTACGAAGTAGAGAAAGAGGAGATCGGATCTTGACTTCTGGGTCTTGACGAATTACAAGCTGCAAAATCTAGAGCCAAGTGGGGAGCAACCACGTCTAAAAGTCGGTAGATGAAATACAGGATGCCGGTGCGAAGAAAAACATCGTGGCCTAGAACTATTCAGCCCTGTGGAAGATGCTTCTAGCAGAGTCGATGGAGCTCCTTTTCTGTAGAGATTGTTTGAAATAAGATTGAAAAGAACCTGTGAAGACCTAGGACATAGAGGTGCCCCTAACTGGTGTTAATGGACTTGACCGCAAGGCCCGCCCGCTTCGGAATTGTAAAGGTAGAGGTTGAGGTAGAAAGAAGTACTATAGGAAAGTATGTATGTCTGTACGAGAGCTGGCAGTACAGTACACATCAGTAAGTAGACCAATTGTCCTTGATGAATCAATCTATTCAAATGCTCCAGACGTCGTTCATTTTCCAGTTTTCATTTTGTACCTTTCGTACCTCGGCTACGGCGTATTCGCACCACGTGATACAGAATTGGACTCTGAGGTGGAATCAAGAAAATGCATTTGCAGCTCTGAGCTGGGCCGAGACTTTTCCAAAAAAAAAAAACCTCTTGTTATTACTGCGGGCCGAATAATATCGGTGAGGCTTTTTCTGCGCCTTGACAAGTTGACAACACATGTTCTCTCGGTTGGTAACATGACGGGGTCGATCCTCGAACATCTTCGACAACGCCGACATACGTCCCCAATACGCCCATAAGTCCGAAATAAGAGCTGTCTTACGAATGTACGGACCGACTTCTTCCAGATTCAACAGAGTAATATTTCATTCCTCTCTGCATTGTCTTCGTCAAGTACTTCCGGACCTAAGTGGTCTCGGTACGTACCCATGAAACTCGATGGGAGCTTCTTTCAGGCATATCACGTGCACGAAGTATAGAGATAGAAAATACTTCATAAATAGCACAGGAACTTCAAGCCGACCGGTCCGACGATGACTCCCTTGTATTACTTACAGTGCATCATCTCGCGTCGGCGAGATAAAAAGCTTGAACTCCAAGGTGACTTGTAAAAAAGATCATCTCTGATCAGCTGGCTTGACAAGAATCAAATCTTCAACTCCTGGAGACGAACGGGATGTCGGTCCAGTGCCCGTGTCAAGGTGAAGGAAGGACATCCTAAGGCCCTTGAGGTTTTGTCAAGGGCTCAGAACGGTATACCTTCTTCCTCCATACTTCATTCGGCAGTGCTCTCGACCCAAATGCAACTTAAAATTCCAGGAACGCTATGGTGGCTTCTCTTCAGGTATCAGATTGATAGTTGATCTTCAGGACAAGGGGAGACAGACAAGTAGGGTCGAGGCTCGGCTCTTTCCCTACCATGTGCCATATTATTGCGCCTTGCAAATAAAACGGAGGTACCTTCGTTAGCCAGTTATGAATGATGAGCGTGCATGAAGCATCTCTCTGGGTGCTTGATCATGGACAGCGAGATAAAAAGTTCCCTCAAAAGTTGGAGTCTGGTTGAGCCGTGTGTTCTGATGCTACTTGGAGGTATCAAGGATACGATGATGGCTTGAAGAAAAGGAAGGATTGGGGCTTCGCTTGCACGATTGCTGTGGTTGCTCATATGTCAGACTGTCACCCAGAGAAGGCAGTTCAATAATCGCGATCGGTACCTCCGTACTTTCTGTGATGTTGACTGGTGAGTGAGGTGGCAACAATAGTCGAGGCAATTCAAAAGCTTCTAATCTGATCTTATGGTCCCCTGGCAAGGATAGACCTGCTTCTCCGCATTTTGGAGGCAACGGACGAACCTGAATCTGCATCTCGCATGTGTCGCCGCTGCATAGCCAAACCTCCTCGTGCTCTCAGGTGGTGTTTGACTGAGTTACAGTAATGCGAAAGGTGCTAATGGTACGGTCTTAGATACAGTACCTACTACTGCATTCTATGCTGTTCAAGAATTAAGAAAACACCGGGCGGCCGTCGCATAGCAATATCACAACTCTGGTATCGATGTTGATCTGGTCAAAGGATGGAGAGAAGGAGACGAAGCACAGATGTATGAGGTCAAGTGTCCCGTATCGGCATGGTGATTGGTGCGAACTGGATTGGGGTCGGCATGCGAAATGCTGCGAAATGCTGAGGAACATCGGACCGTTTGTGCTTCTGTGGCGGGGATGACGGGGTCTTCTTCTGCTCGTTTACCTCTTTTCGTTCAAGCAATTGCTTGGCCTATATCTCGGATGGCACCATACGGCACCCATGATCTGATTACTGAAGCACCTTCCCTACCTACCCTATCCAGTACGGTACCAGACCACGGAGCAGTATGACACAGTACTTTACTTATCTCCAAGCACCACAACTCAGTACCGGTAGTACAGGCCGAAGGCAGACGCCAGCTGGATGTGCGCTGGAACTTGGAAGTTGGAACAATAATAGCAATAATAATCCTGTCCTGTAATAATGAGCCCTAGTATTTGTCCTGCAGCAATTAAGTATTATCGATGCACTAACTTCGTAGATGCACCGAACGGAAGCCCGAGCAACCTCGGACGGGAGGAGATTGGAGAACCTGGAGAAGCAAAACAGCACACAAGCTTAAAGCATCTTGCCCTACAGTAGAGCAGTAGGTAGAACGCCGGAGTGACCTTTGGTAGACCAGCCACGATTCGACCCCACCACCATCATCTCATCATTACTGTATTCTCCGTTCAAGCCACATCCACCAAGCATCGGCAAGTCATCTCATTGGAGCGAATATATAACGTTACCCGTTGAACTGCCACGCCATGTGGACGGTGTACTTGTAGGGACTCAGGAGGCACTGCAGTAGTACGGTGCAGAAGTACACTTCTCGTCACTACTTCCTCCTGAGGCCAGCCTTCGTAGAGCTGGCGAGATAGGTAATAGCATGCTGTATTATTGAATGGTATTCGCGCGTCTGAAAGTTGGGGAGCAGCGCTTGTGCAGGTGGTCCCGAGTACACAGTGCAGAATGCAGAGTGCAGAAGTGCAGTGCAGCCCAGACAGAGTAGGCAAAGAAAAAAACATACAGAACTTCCTATAACCGCTAGCACGAGTATCTAATGTCGGTTGCAAGTTGCAAGGGACAATGGCGCATTTTGCTGCCGACATGTCAGCGATTGGTCAGAGATGCACTAGAAGGTTGGAAAAGTCAGAGTTTGGTGAGCGGCGAGCGCAGAAGCAATTGGGCTCCGGGGCATGCTAGAACTGATTCGGAAAAAGTACGGCCGAGGGAGTTGTTGTTGTACGATGTTTTGCGGAACAGATATCCCCGTGATGGGGTCCTTGGGCTGGGGGGGGGGGGGGTTGGCCCTGGGGTGCGAGAGAGAGTTGCTTGCTGTAGGTAAGGTAGGGGAAGTTTGGCTGGGGTTCGTTACCTAGGTCGTTAGTGAGGATAGCTCCATGGTCCTCCCGCACTCTCCTTCCCTCTCTCTCCCCGTCTCTGTGCTGTGCTGCTTGACTACTGCTTGACGGACCCATGTCGCTCTCTCTCTCTCACACACACACACACTCCTACCTCTCACCTCTCACCTCACTCCTCACTCCTTCTCCAGCGTCTTCCACTCTCAGATCCCTGCGTCTCCACAACAATAAACTCATGGCCATGTCCGCCCAAAATCTCCATGCAAACCCCGCCATCTTTATATTGCTTGCCCTGTCGTCTGCCTTGTGGCGTGCTCCTGGCTCCTACTTTTCCAATTCTTTGGTTGCGACTCTGAACATCACTGCTTCATACAAAGGGTGCAGCTGATACTATTGAAACCACGGAGTCCCATTCCGAGTCTTGCTCTCTCAAGCACCGTGAGCGTCGATGTGTTGACATATATCACTGGAGCATTCCCACCGGTACTTCTCCACAACTCCCCACAACCCTCGACCTCGACCTCGACCTTCGACCCCCCCAAGGCTGGATTGGTCAAATTTTCTGAAGTTTTCCTGAAGCCGTTCAAGGACCAACTCGGATTCAACCATCGTCAAAATGCTTTCTAATCCTCTCCACCGCTTCTCTGCATACAATTCGCTGCCCACCAACAACATGATGTCGAATGGTCATGTCCCGTCAAACCACATGCATAGTACGGGCCTGGATACTCTGGCCCACGGCTCACAATACGCGCTCCACCAACTTCAACAGCATGTTGACATTCATCAGAATAATCCCCAGGTGCACAGGAACAACAAGCATAGGCAGCACCCTTATGGAGCAGGCCCAACAGGCATGGGCGGCCGAGCTGCTAATGGGAATTCGGGTCCAATTCGGCGAAGAATTAGCAGAGCGTGTGATCAGTGCAACCAACTTAGGACCAAGTGTGATGGACAGAGTCCTTGTGCTCACTGTGTTGGTAAGTAGTAGTGGTGAACTAGCTGAGTTACACTAAGACAAAACAGAATTTGGCCTGGGCTGCGAATATATACGGGAACGCAAAAAGCGAGGCAAGGCATCACGAAAAGATCTTGCTCAACAAGCAGCAGCGGCAGCAGCATCTGGACAAAAATCCCCAACTGGACAATCTTCCGAGGGTCGCTCGCCTACCTCAGAGCCACACAATGAAAACAGTTCTTCCACCAGTTCCAAGAACGGAAATGGCGATTACAAAAGGGCCTCTTCCAGGTCTTTGAGTTTGAACACCACAGGACTCAGCAGGAAGGACTCCACAGCCCGCGAGCCCAGGAGTGCCAGACTTCGTGCTAGTAGTCTGGAGAATCTCGACAATGACATGCCAGGCCATCACCAGCCTCACATGGAGAGTCATCCAGAAGATGCAATTAGCCGGGATCCAATCAATAGTCCTTCGTCCCTGAGCTTGAACGGCTATTCAAGCCTACAGGGATACAGATCAGCCCTAGATCCCCACTTGATGAATGGCAATACTCAGACAAACTACAATGTTGGACCAGGCAATTTACCCGGATATACTGATCTACCGTACGGCATGCAGCCGCAGAGTCCCTCAAACTATCCGGGTAATACCCCAGGTTTCCGTTTAGGAGAGAGCCCTCTGCCCGGATTCCCTATGGGACCTGATGCCGCATCACCGAGTTGGATGTCTTTGCCATCTCCTTCCAACCAATACCAGCAGGTACCACAACACAATTTCAACTCACCGCTTCGATATCCTGTTTTACAGCCTCTTATTCCACATCTTGGCAATATCATCCCCATCTCGTTGGCATGCGACCTCCTCGATCTGTATTTTGCAAGCTCATCGTCAGCGTTAATGCACCCCACCTCCCCATACATCCTTGGCTACGTCTTTCGAAAACATTCATTTCTTCACCCAACCAAGCCTAGACAATGTACTCCAGCTTTATTAGCTAGTATGTTATGGGTAGTTGCACAGACAAGCGATGCAGCATTCTTGACAGCGCCTCCCTCGGCTAGAGGTCGCATTTGTCAAAGACTTCTGGAGTTGACAGTCGGCCTCCTTAAGCCTCTCATCCATGGGCCGCCAACTGGCGAGACTCCAGCAAACTTTTCAAATACTGTGATAAATGGCGTGGCACTCGGCGGTCTCGGTGTAGCGATGAATGGTTCAGTTAATACCGATGGGCTTGGTGAAACTAGTGCGTTTGGGGCAGCTGGTGCTTTGGACGATGTGGTCACCTACATTCATCTAGCAACTGTTGTTTCTGCAAGCGAGTATAAAGGTGCAAGCCTAAGATGGTGGAATGCTGCATGGTCCTTGGCTCGAGAACTCAAGTTGGGACGAGAATTACCTCACAATCCTCCATCAATGGCACCACAACAAAATCATGAGGGCAATGATGTTGATGCTGACGGCGAAGCAGATGAGGACGCTGTAAATCAGCCAGGAATGATTAGCGAAGAAGAACGGGAGGAGCGGCGAAGGATATGGTGGCTAGTCTATACGGTGGATAGACATCTCGCTCTATGTTATAACAGACCCCTCTTCCTGTTAGACATAGAGTGTGATGGCCTTCTCCAGCCCATGGACGATACATTATGGCAGGCTGGAGAATTCTACACCGGTGATTCAAGCATTCATATTACTTCCCCGAGTGGCACACCACGGATTAGAAGGAGAGGACCTAACTTTGAGTGTACGGGACATAGCATATTCGGATACTTCTTACCCCTCATGACTATCCTCGGCGAGATCGTCGATCTCTACCACGCCAAAAACCATCCACGATTCGGGGTCGGCTTTCGATCGGCGCAGGAATGGGATGATCATGCTAGCGAGATAGCAAGACAACTCGAAGCTTATGGCAGTAGTTTGAAGGATTTTGAGTCGAGACATATCATGATTCCTAACGAGCCACCAGCAGATACAAATATAGAGGGCATTCCTGCAAATACTAATGGCCTCGAACACAACGATATTGGTACACCATCCGTACACTCAGTTCATTCAGTTCACACAGCTACTTCTTCTCGCATGACAGAATCCGACATACAAACACGTATAGTAGTCGCCTACGGAACTCACGTAATGCATGTACTCCACATCCTCCTCTCAGGGAAGTGGGATCCTATATCTCTACTCGATGACAACGATCTTTGGATTTCATCGCAAAGCTTTATTAATGCCACAGGACACGCTGTTAGTGCTGCTGAAGCTATCAACAATATCCTCGAGTACGATCCTGGGCTTGAATTTATGCCTTTCTTCTTCGGGGTGTATTTGTTGCAGGGGAGTTTCTTGTTACTTTTAATTGCTGATAAACTTCAAGTAAGTTGTATTTCACTTCGGAAGTTTCAAAACTAACCCTACCTCTAGGTCGAAGCTTCCCCTAGCGTAGTTAAGGCATGCGAGACAATTGTAAGAGCACATGAAGCTTGCGTTGTAACTCTAAATACAGAGTATCAAGTGCGTACCCTTCTTCAATCACAGGAATTACAAATGCTGATGTTGTTTTGTTACAGAGAAACTTCCGCAAAGTCATGCGCTCAGCACTGGCACAAGTTCGTGGCCGCATTCCAGAAGATTTCGGTGAGCAGCAATTAAAGAGAAGAGAAGTTTTGGCTTTATATAGGTGGACAGGTGATGGTACTGGATTAGCTCTATGAAAGGTTTATCTTGGCTTACTGTTCATAATTTTGAGGGGCTGGGGGAGGATAGTGGTTCTGGATTCTAAAAAGGCTCTTGGTGTTTGAGAGAAGCATGGTTGGATGAATTTTGGGAGGGATTGCGATTGTGATTATAGTTGATTCCCCATCCTCTCGAGGATAGCGTTTGCTTTACCGACTACCTTTTTTTTCCAGCTCTCTGTAGAACTGAGAGCAGTATACATGAATGGCAACAATATTTTAAAAAGACGCCTCTCAAAGCATTTGGATCTCTCTCTCAAGCAACCGTCTCCAGAATATCTCATGAGTACCTTCAATCGGCGGCAACTTGAATGTTGGAACTGTGTGTGAGATTTAAGTTGAAGTATTGGAATACAACAGCTACACATATCCAGGCCTTACCTCATCAAAATGTTTTCAATGCATTAGTCGCCCGCCTACTGGCACAACGCTTCCTAAATACCCACTATGCTTAGGCTTGCAGTCTTTAAGTTCAGATAGCAGAACAATGAGAAATCGACAATATTTATTTCCTTGTTATATAGAGTAGAAGGGACTATATTCTCCGTGTTTATATTTCACTTATCACAAGCGCGCAATATATTTTTAAAAAAAAGCCCTACATCTATCCAGGTTTTCTGATACATACCTGTAAGAAAGGTAGAAATATCTTGTACATCTATCTTTTAATGAATCCAATCTACAACTCAGCGCGAAATGAAACTTTGTATAGCCTTATGTAATTCTTGCCATTATTGTAACTGTTATATCTATACGTACTTTTTGTCAACACTAATGGTGTTTTCCTCTTGGTATTGTAGAATAATTGTACATAATAAATAGAGGAGGTTTATAAGAGTCTACACTTTTCAAGAAACCTTACATGACTAGGACCGAAATCTACTGCCGAGATTCATAAGATACCTCGAGTAATGAAAGAACTACATTATAAACTTAGTCTAAACCTCATTTTCACACATTCTACACACGTTACCCACCGCCCGGCTTTCTCTCACTCCCATTGCATCCCATAACCAAACCGAGATTAAGCGACTGCTAAGTGCCCCCACTATTGGCTGACCTCGGCTACCACATCTCTGGCCTAAAAATGCAAAACCGCACTTCCCTCCATCAAATCATCAAAAAAGAACAAAAATTTGGACGGTATGCCCCTTCACGGAATCGAACCGTGGATCTTCTCATGTCACCGTAGAATATACGAGTGAGACGCATTACCACTGTGCCAAAACTCCAGGGGTGTCAGGATAACGTTTATGGTATTATAGAACTTAGGAGGAACTTACGGGCTGCTGTTTTGTTTCTCAAAATCCTAATTTGATATTATAATACCATTACGACACGCGATTTTACTACCTAGGCAGATTCTAATGATAAGCGAAACGCCCTACATCACACTTTTGGTGCCAACTCAAAAAGGGAAACAAGCATAGAGTTAACGTGCAAATAAACAGTGCTATTGCTAAGCCAAATTAAGTAAATGGGTTATTTACTTACGTTAACTGATTTGAGACAAACTTGGAAATGTAAATGTGACCCATTAGAATTATTAATAGAGTCAAAGGCAATTTGGTAATCGCGCTCTTCTGTTGGAACCATTTCAATCTTCACTTCGCAGCTCATGAAAATCCAGGCTTTTACTATAATTTCTACGTGTATTGACTCAAAACATCTAAGGCATCTGACAAGCTTGGCCATCACTCACAAAGTGATTGTTAAATGGAAGGATACTATCATGTCTGATTTGTAGTTGATGTGCTCCCTTGAGATCATGTCTACGGCTATTATACAGTTTATTTTCATGCCATGCCATACACCAGTTTAACTCTTACCACCATCCCATTCCGGATTCTGTCAAAAAAAGTTAGTACATATTATCGAAAGGCTGAAGGGAAGCATACCTTTCTCAAAATAACCAAGCCCTCAAGATTACTGCTGAGGCTGATGTACTGCTCATCTTCCAATTCCGCCCGCTCGCCATATGCCAACAGCACAGGCGTGCTCTGTGTCTGCCATCCAGTAATTGTCTTTGGTCTACCTGCTTGTCCAACAACATCAACAGCCTGCCCCACCCGGACATTGACTGTCAAAGGGTTCAAATCCTCATCCAGAGTAACAAGAAATCTAGGGTGCATAGCAGTGACGAGGTAGTAGAGGAGATAGTGTGAGTTCGTGGTAACGAATTGCTTGGCATCGATCATGGCAACCAAAACTGAAAGTAGTCCACCCGCAGAAACCCTTGAGAGGACTTGTCTGTCCGTATGGAATGGGTTGATGGAGAGCGTTCCTTTGCCCATGTGAAGAAGACCTTGAGCAATGCGCACCATAAATAGAGAATCCTGGTCACGGTGGTAGTAGCTGGCCAATTGTCGGAGTAGTTGGGCAAGTCTTGCATTGTTGGTTCCTGCACCGAGGAGACCCATAGCAAAAATAGCATTGATCGCCACATCATTATCATTGTCGTGACTGTATCGCGACAAAGTATCGTAGACTTTCATCTGCGGATTGCTGGGACTTAAGAGGCCCATTGCTAAAGGCACTGCTTTCCGGATATTAGCCTCGCCGTAGTGCATCAGATGTGCAAATTGTCGCAGAACCATCTCCTGTCCAACCTCTTCACCCATTGCCACAAGCCCAAGGCCAATAACAGCATATGCTTGAAGGAGCTCATCGCCCTTCTTATCATCGGTCTCCTCAATGTGATCATTACAGATGTGAAGGAGTTCCTGCAACTTCAAAACCGTTCCAGTTCCTGCCCAGGCGCAGATCTCTGCCAGAACTGAGGTTGGCTTCGATATCGGATCATCGAGCGCTTTCAAAGTCTCTAAGATGACATCAACCTCTTCCTGTCGGCCAAAAAATAGCAGGCCAAGACCAAGAGCCATAAATCGAGTCCACTTATCCTTGAGCTGAGACTTGCGATCATCGTCCATGAAAGTCTGCACAATCGCTTCGCTGATTTCTGCATTCGAAGAGCCTACAAATACCATTCCAAGGGAGAGCGTAGCCATAGCCGAGATCTGCATGTCAAGTGACGTATCCGCAACAAGTGGTAACAGTAGTTCGAGTACTTCAGCGCGATTTGATCCAGCGTATGACAGTCCCAATCCCATGATCGCAGATACTCGGACAAGAGGGTTTTTGTGGTTGAGCTTCTCTGTGTCTCCGAGTAATGCTAATGCTGGATCGGAATCAATTCGAACTCCAGAATTCATGATACCAATGGCTAGACAAGCACCGGCCTGGATCTCCTCTTCCTCAGCGTATGTATACTTATCAATTTTGTCCAAACCAATCTCGACATCCCAGAGCATCAAAGTTCCGAGAGATGCTGTTGTTGACATCATACCCTCGTCTTTTGTCTTCCATACCCAACTCGATTTAGCTTCCTCGACCATCATCATCTTATCGGTGCCGAAACCAGCGTTCACAAAAGCGTTCACAAAACCAGCAGCCAAATTGTGTCTAGCCGAGTCAAGATTTGTAAGACCTGCAACCCGATTGCTCTCCAGATGGCTCTTGTAAATATCCTCAGTTGATTTTGGATCCAGAATGTTCAGCTCCTTCGCTAGAGCCTTGAAGTGTTCTGGTAATTTGGTATTGTTGAGACATTCTGCAATCTCCTGTTCCTCCTCTGTCTCAGTAGGTAGATCCAGGACAATCTGCTGGCGGGCAATAAGGAAAGCCATTTGCTTCTTCAGGGCCACATCCTTCGTTGAGTCAAAATCGGATCTTACGAGGTCAACATCGTTCAGACGTATCGCCAGGACAATCGCTTGTGTGAGTTGATCATATTGCTTGTAAATATCGTGCGCAGTGCGGAGGAATTGCTGGTCTTCAGGATATGTTAAGAGGTTGACCATGCTCACCATGTAGAGACAGACTCTAGGGTAAGTATCCTTGTCGAGGAACTTCGGAATGTCCTCAATAATCTCAAGCTCACTCATCAAGTCCACAGCATCAGCTTCAGCATTACTCTTGAGGAACAAAGGCACAAGTACTAAGGCCAGATCGATCAGATCTTGGTATGATTCCTCTGCTGTTAATCTCCGGGTGTACACCTCCCCAAGCTCCAGAGCAAGATGTCGTGTATATTCGTGACCCCACGACCCTATATCCTGCGTAGGCGCAAGCAGCCGGTATTTGAGCGTATCTTGTCGATCCTCATCCGAGAAAGTCATGCCAATTACTGACAAAACGTCAGCAAGTGATGTCTTGTCGTCTCCAGCTGGCCATTCTTCGTAAAGCTTGATCATAGGTTCGTAATGTGGCCGGAGAAATTTGAGGGGTTTCGGTACTGCAGTCATCGATGATGTTGAGGTTTTGATGGAATCTTTGATGGCTTCGAGCGCAGATTTGTATAGCTTCGTATCAGGTTCCTGAGCGCAACTGTCAGCCTCATCCCGGGTCAGATTATAGAGAATTAACATACCGTCAACCGCTCAACAAGCATATCAAGCTCACTCTTGAGCTGCTGGTCTTCTTCACTGAGCTCCTCCGCTGTAAACAACTTAGCAACAGCTCAGTCATGTTCCCAGGACTTGTCACCTACCACCGACTACAGGCTCCTCCTTCCCCTTGCCATTCACAAGAGGTTTTCCATCTTTATCTTGCTTGCCCTCATCGACTTTGGAAACCTCTCCATCTACAGCCTTTCCCTTGCCCTTGTCGACAGGCTTTGGCTGCTCGCCATCCTGAGCCATGTTCACTTAATGGGCGGGCTGTCCGTGGTTGACTTAAATTGAAAAGAGGGCGTCAAAGAAAGAGCCGAAGAATTAAAACGGCTTGATGATTGTTTTGAGAAGAGATCGTGGTTTGTGCGGGTTCGTGGTAAGGGTAAGGCTAAGAAAGAGGTTGATGTTTCTGCCAGGCACCTCGAGCTTCCGCGTACAAACACAGGCAGAGCTCATCGAGCGCGAGTTGAGACGGGCGTGACTAAGCGAGACTAGTCGCGACAAGGATCTTCCGGGGCCGACATCAGCTATATCGAGAAAAAAAAAT
Organism: Pezicula neosporulosa; assembly: GCA_009805495.1. Classification (NCBI taxonomy): domain Eukaryota; kingdom Fungi; phylum Ascomycota; class Leotiomycetes; order Helotiales; family Dermateaceae; genus Pezicula; species Pezicula neosporulosa. The sequence goes on from SELE01000036.1 coordinate 785,511, forward strand.
AGCTACGAGGCTGCGCCAAAACCAAAACTTCAAGTTCCCACAGAAACGCGCTCACCATGAGACTCGATACCAAGCATATGCGGTATCTGACCGGAGAGGACTGGAGAGTTCTCACGGCTGTCGAAACTGGCTCGAAGAATCACGAAGTTGTTCCCACAGCACTAATTGGTCAAATATCAGGTCTTCGAAGCGGGGTGCACAAGAGTATTTCAGCATTGGCGAAGGTTGGACTGATCGCACGCCAGAAAAATGCAAAGTATGATGGCTATAGACTGACGTACGGAGGTTTGGACTACCTTTCCCTAAATACATACCGCAAGCGCAAAGATGTCTACAGTGTTGGAAATCAAATCGGGGTTGGAAAGGAGAGCGATATCTTCGTTGTTGCAGACGAGAAGGGCGTACAAAGAGTTCTGAAGATCCACCGACTTGGGCGCATTTCGTTCCGGACAGTCAAAGCAAACAGAGATTATCTGCGAAAACGATCAGGAGGATCTTGGATGTACATGTCAAGGCTGGCGGCGCTGAAAGAATACACTTTCATGACTGCACTTCGAGAGAATGGTTTCCCTGTTCCGGAACCACTGGCACAATCAAGACATACCATTGTCATGTCACTGATCGACGCTTTCCCGATGCGTCAGATCTCCTCCGTCCCCGATCCAGCCTCCCTATATGCTGAGCTCATACAAATGATCTTGCGTCTCGCGCAATACGGACTCATCCATGGCGATTTTAACGAGTTCAATATCTTGATCAAAGAAGAGCAGCAGAAACTGAACCCCGAGAATTCAGAATCCGAGTCGCTAACCTTAACACCCATTCTCATCGATTTCCCTCAGATGGTTTCAGTTGATCACGCAAACGCAGAATATTACTTTGACCGTGATGTAAATTGCATCAAGCGATTTTTTGAGCGGCGCTTTCACTTTACCAGCAATGAAAAAGGCCCGTATTTTGCAGATGCAAAGAAACTAGTTGGTAAGGATGGCATCAAAAGACTTGACATATCTGTTGAGGCCTCAGGGTTCTCAAGAAAGATGGCAAAGGAGCTAGAGGCATATATGAAGGAGGTAGGAGTTGATGGTGACGGTGATCCTGATGCTTCGCGCGGAGATGAGGACTCAGAGGATGATGGGGAAGAGAGTGATGAAGAGCAAGATAGCATTGAAGGGGAAGTCGGTAAGGAGGTGGACGAAAATATCCAAGCCGAGGATGGTGCGGATATAGTATCAGATGGAATCTCGATATCTCAACTTAGCGTCAAGGAAAAGACCTAGTGAAGGTATAATTGAAGACAAATACCGCCTGGCCTCACATATTACTTGGATATTTCTCTAAGTACTGGACAATGGAAGCATCATGAAGCAATTAAAGCGTCACTCACTGACTCGCGTCGCTTCATCCTCTAGCTACTACCGCTCTATAGCAACCCAGGGACTCTTGAGTCTGGAGCGAATTCCACGACTTCCAGACAAGCATGAATCTTACTGCACTTCTCGCTTAGTGAAATACCCACAAGCTAAGTGACCAGTCCTAAATGAGAATCACCCGTACGAGTTACTCAGATCTAGTGAGCGACTTTGACAGAGTTACCCGATTAAGGCGAGTAGCCTAAAAATTGATTTGCCTACTTGGGACATGGATTTGCTACGGAAGGACCCCATCGTTTTACGAAGAAATAATATTACGCAATTCGGACGCTTCTTCACAACGAGACAGTAACAGATTTGAAATGTATTTCCTTCTCATTCTCAGACCAACTATGATGTTACATAGTCTTTGCGAGACTGACGAGACTTGCAAGCTCGTGGGAATAGGAAAAATGAGCAAATTTTGTTTTACAATGAAAAGCGCAATATTGTAATATCGATCCACCATTTCTGACATGAAGTATGCTTGTATTCCCCCATGCCAAAAAAAAAGAACCGCGCCTTGAAATACCAGTGGGTGTCCCACATGCAATGTACAGGTTGCAAACTCGTAAGATATTGGACGATTCGAGTGTGCCAAATGCATTAGGAATGCTTGAGCAGAATATGTATGATCCGCATGATATGATGGTGGGTATAATTGTCGTAAGAGGCGTTGATTGGGTAGTGTCAAACAGGTGTAAAAAAAACTCGAGGTCTCCTTGCTGAAAGATGCTGAGACAACGAGATAATGACAATAGTAAGATGATGTGTACACTCAAACCTTGCGGGAGGATGGGGAAGAGCCACCATGAGCTACAGCTGGCGAGTCACAGTGGATCGTGGTAGTGTCGTCACCAGAACCAGCTTCAGAAATCGTAGGAGTGCTGACAGCAGCGTGCCTTGAGCAAGGTTAGCCATTGAATAAGAGAGAATGAGAGAAAACTTAGCAGTCTCTGATGACTTACTTGTCAGATGCTTTCTTGGGAGAAGGTTGGGTCAAGGATACCTTGACAGCTTGCGAAGCATAGTCGAGATCTCTGAAAGAGACAGGACTGCGTAGGTTATTAGCTGGATGTTATGAAAGGTCTTCGGAAGAATACTTACCCATTTACAGTAGACTCTCTCTTCCAAGAACGACCGAGTGTTTGGGGGACCATGTGACGACGAACCTGATCGACGCGTGGGACGATTGGAGATGGCATGGGAGGTGGTGATAGAGCCAACATATCGCCGGAACCACCATAAGCACCAACATTGTACTCATTGGTTCGGAACTGACGACGCTCAGTCGTAACACGCTTGAGATCCTTCTGGGCTGGAGTATCTGCATAGCGAACTTGAAGAAGAAGACCCTCTTCCCCAATAGGCTGACCATGGAATTTCTTGATAATCTCTTCGCAAATGTCCCGGGACTCAAAACTGCATATGCAAGGTTAGCGTTACTCTCGTAATGTCTGGTTTTGCAATGCTTACCGGGCGAAACCAACACCACGGCTGTGATTTTGACTATCACGAAGGATCCTGCTAGAACTAACCTTGTAATCCATGAAGATTGCACCAAGCTCCTGTGAGAAACGTAAGTCAAGTTCAGAGAGGGGCACTTTATGGTACTTACCGATTCAGTCATGTTCTTCGGTAAGTTCGATACGTAAAGGTTGGTGGACTGCTCGTCACCCTCAGCCTTTAGGCGAGAGTTGAAGGATTCCTGGGAAGGGTTAGTGATAAAACTGTGGCTACATGTAAGGTCCAGCTTACCCTAGCAAAGCCAACTTCATAGCCAAGCTTATAGAAGCCACGAATACACAGCTCTGAGTCGCGGACATCGAAGTACTTGGCAAAGCCGAACCTGACAATGTTAGCAAAGTTATCACAAACACAGAGGATAATCGCCATACCCCTTGCAAGCTCCAGTAGAGGTGTCAATGATTGCCTTGGACGTCTCAACTTTCCCAAAGCGAGCAGCGTACAGCGCGAGAGTCTCATCGTCAGTGTTAGGATGAAGACCTCGGATATAAACGTTGCGATTACCAAAGATCGGGTTCGATAAGCTCTGATCAAGGGTTCGCATGTTCTCGCGAGGGGTGAAGACAGCTGGCACTGCGGGCGGAATAGCTGGGTGTTGGGCCAACAAACCATCAATATCGATGCCAACCGGAATGGCCTTGTAAGAGAGCGACTTAGCATTGTGCTGGCCAGCATGGCTGAGGGTCATCTGCTGAGGTGATGGCGTTGATCCAAATGGAGAGCGATCGACAGTGGCAATGTGAGTAGCAGCATCACGCTGAGTCAAAGAACCGTAGTAAGGAGTACCGGGAGCGGACTCGTTGGTGGAGTAGGAGCCACGGCGGTTCTCCAGACCAGGAACCTCCTTGTGAAGAGAGTGAGAGTCCGAGGTCGAGCGGTCAGAATAGTAGTTGGTGCGACCAGGGGTATAGGGTAAAACTGGATATCCAGCAGGAACATAGCCATGGTAGGCAGCTTGAGTAAGGTATGGCATTGCTGGGTATGAGCTGTAGGAGCTCTCGGAAAGGTGAGCAGGTGCCAAAGATGGGGCTTGGTACATGCCAGGAGCAGCAAAGAGAAGCTGTCCATCCTGAGTGTAATAGTACTGGCTGGGTATCGGGACCTGGCTGCCTACACCCATTCCGGTTGCGGGAGGAGCCGTAGTAGTAAGTCCTGCGAATTGATTCAAAAGTGTGCCCATGGGGATATTCTCCTTGCTACCGGCTGTTGGGCCCTGGTATGAGGAAGCACGGTCTTGAGCGGAATCGCGAGGCTGGGATTGAGGCTGAGTGTACATGGAAGTAGAACGATTGTTGAAGTTAGGTGCTTCCGTGTGGGTCGCTGTCTGTTGATAAGCCATGGTAAACTGGAGAAGTTGGCGTTAGACTTGTGTGCCAATTGACCTAAAGATCTGAGGTGGACGAAATAGGTAGGATGAGTGGCAGGAACAAGAGATCGAAATATGGTGTTGGTGTGGTGAGTAGGTAGGAAATGGATAATTGCCACAAAAGTAAGGTGGTGGACTTCCTTGATACGTCGACCAGCTTGCAGATGAACAAAAGGACGAGCCACCGCAGGTAGTGAATGAATACAGACGGACGGGAGGAGACCGAGTTGACTTACATTCTACAGTCTCTTGTACAAGAAGTCTGAAGCACTTGAACGGTGCAGCGTCACAGTGCACAGCGCAATAGTCTGCAATTGGAGATCAGTATGATAAGGAGGACGGACGGAGTGGGCTGGAGGCATACTAACCTGGCAATGAAATGTCGTTACGCCCAATCTATGCTCTGACAGCCTGGACTGCGGTGCGACCAAAGACAGGCAATGCGTTACAAAAGGCTGTGGATTTAAAGAAGAGAGGGGAAAGATGAGAAAGCTATCAAGGCCAGAAAGAGATTGTGATGGGTTTGATTGTTGCTCGTCAAAGTTGTGTTGAGGAGAAGAGAAGAGGAGCTGCGCAGAAAGGCAGGCCTGTTTTATGGAGGGGCAGTCGCATTTAGCGCGCGTTGCAGTGAGTGAATTGATATTTGGGGAAGGAAGTGCGGAGGTGAGGTGTTGTTGATGTTGACGACGACCATTAAGCGGGAAACCTCGACCGAACCGACCAAAAAAGAAAAGGTAGAAGCAGAAAGCAAAATCTCAAAGTCCCAAAGACTACAACACAGCAGCAGCCAAAGGGTAGAAAAAGCTTGAATACAACGCTCGCACAAGACAGCTTCTACGTGATAGTAGATACAAGTGAGGATATTGATGGCCGATTTACTCAGAATGGGGACAAAGCCCTCTTTATGTTTTCCTTTCCATAGGCCCCTGGCTGATGCATACAACGCATGCGAGATTTCTCCTCCCGCCACCAAGTTAAGGTCGCTCGAAACCCCTGGCCCGGGATTGCTGCTGCATACAATCGCCCATTACAAGACTACAAGGGAGAAACAAAGCATGTCAAGGTTGTCTTTGCTGCATGCTTCCCACCTGCAATGGCCTTTCTTCTGCGGACTTCAACGAAAGAGCTGTCAATCGTGCACGTCGCTACATACTAGCCTTTTAGATGGCTGCAGGGTCTCAAGACAAGAGTAGACCTGCCATTTGTCAAAGCACGCTCCCCTTGCAGATCGTTTCTGACAGAAGATGTTCCCAGATCTGGCTATCAAAAGCTAACCGGTTCTTCTTCTCCAGATCTAACATCGGCTTAGAGTCCACTCAGCCTGACTGCTATACCTCCCGAGTTGCTCTTAAGTCGTTTCTGTTTGCTGCTATGAATGGTCGGACCAGCATATTGGAAACCCAGATCGCCGTGCCGAGTTCCAGAAAAGAGACTTCTCAAGATGGCTTGCCGGCTACTCATCCGGAAGCGCAGATGGGACAAACCTGTCAATTCATCACATCACGAACTATTGAAGCAGAACAGAAATAAAGCAGAACCGACAAAATTCGCTTCGCAATTAGCTGAATAGCAATTGGACGATACAACAGTGTGGGAGAAACTTAGCTGCTGCCCAAGGCTACCTGGTCATCGCAAAGACCACCTCAACAGATTTCCCTTGGATCGGCCTGTTCAAGGTCCATGGCGACCAGAATTGCAGCGTCTTTGTGGGTACCCAAAGAGATTTCCATGCGCGACTGCCACGGCTGTGAGTGGATAGGGCGTCGGGGGTACGGTGGCTCCTTGCTTTTCCCATCAGCTCTTCTCGAAAGCGTCAAGAAAAACAAATATGGCTATCACATTTGAGACAGCCAATGTCGAGGGCCCTAGGACTCGATACAATTGCCAACCGAGAGACGGGAGGGCAAGCTGTAGGATGGCTCAATGCAGTACTTAAGACTCATGGTCGCTTACCCCCTTCTAACCTCTTAAATGTATATGTCTGTTTGACCTGTTATGTTCCTTTTCGCTTTCCCGTTTGACAACCTGATGTTGGTTACGGCAGACCTTGCGCGCCAAACACGCAAGGGACATCAAGGATGGCGACGGTACGAAAGAACAGACAAGCACTTTGGCTCGGCAATCTAGGAAATCAATCTGGCGCTGGCGATCATTCAGCGATCGAGCCCTCCGGCTGGAGCGGTGGCTCGAGTTCATTCTCTGACGTTCACTGAATTATAGTTTACAGAGACACAAATGGCCTTTATTTAAACATTTTAGGAATCTGCCTGATGACTTCCGAAACGGGAATTCGAAGACCATGTTCCGTTTGCCATGCTGCAGTCTACTGGGAACATCCTGAGAACATTAGGAGTCCTTCCCGTCAACATGCGCCCTTCCCCGGATTTCGGAATCGTTCCCAGTTCCCGCCCCGCTCCTAGGCCTGAGGGCGCGATTCCAAATACTGCGTGCATGTATTATTGAATCCTGTTAAGATAGCAGAGCTTCAGTTGCTAACAGTCTCGCCGTTGGGCTAGCTGTCGATTCAATATAATGGCGGCTGCAGCGGTCCAAGGCTTAATTCCTCTCAAGCCTCGATATCTCAACGTCTCATCAACGAAGTGTAAATAGTGACTTTGTGGCTACAAACGGCAGCAGAAACGCAAATGATGAATCGAGAAGTTGGATATTCTATCGGGTATGGCCGGTTCTCATTGTCTTTTTATGCTGGGAAAGATATCATATTGTTGCAGGAACAAGTATGGATAGCACAGCTCGGCTAGTATCTTTGATTATGCCTATGTGCTACTGTCTACCTAGGCCATCACTATACCTGATGCATGTGGATTTTGCAAAATATTCTCCCACCAACCAAGGCATTACCGCCGCCGCAGCTCACCCACAACTTCAGAAAGAAAGTATAAAAAAAAAGCAAGCCTGGGGTTTCGGCAAAATCCCAAGGATCTCGGCTATATTCTCTTTTGACATTCTATTGCGATCTCGATAATGCAGGAAATAGTAGTTGCACTGGCTCGAAGAAAAAGCACGAAAATTACGTCTATGACATGAAGAGAAAACCAGTCATCGTACTTTGGGAGATCAGATAGATGCACGATCTGTCTGCTCTGCAGCTCTCCTGCACAGTATGACTAGCGACGCGGAATACATCTCGCAAGCTTGTCTTATTTCAGAAATGACCTTTTATCAATTCGCACTCATCGTGCCTGTCAGTCTCCTTTGATTTCAAGGTAGATAGGGAGGATGCATGCGAGTGTATGCACGTCCACGAGAATCCCTCGGTCTGCCATCATTACACATGCAGAGAATTTATTTTTAATTTAACCACAAACATTCTATGTGAATACGACAAAGGTCTCTACAATTCAAGAACAACCCAAACTAATATCCCACTGCCACCCTATATCATCAGACTCCTCATCAGACGAGAATGCACCTCATGTGCTTTCCCCATCATCAAGAATAGAGAGCAGCATCAATAAAAACCCAATTGGCTTCATCCTTCTTATAATCATGTGAATGAGACCGTTATACCTCATTCTCCGTCAGCGCCAACCAGAATGCAGAACGCTGATACTAGGGTAACACAAGCATGCAGCAAGAGGCGATGGGTGCAGAAATAAGAAAAAACAGAAGCCAGCCCGTCATGCAGAAGTAATCTAATTTGAATGGATTCCTCAAAGAATCTGTTTGTTTGCTTAAAATCATGACCATACATCCTCCTATAGTTCAAAAACTTGTCAGTAATTGTTTGCTTGGAGGGGTTGAAGTGAAGGGAATAAAGCACCCAGCCACAACCCGGCTGAAGATTATGCAAGAGTGATACAGATTGACATACCTGGTACTGATTTGCTGATCGCATGCTCTTCACGATCTCCTCGGCCTTGGGCTCAGGAATGCCACGCTCCTCGGCCATAATCTTCCCTAACATTGTGTTGACCTCTCTGGCCATGTTTGCAGCATCACCACATACATAAAAGTATGCCTTTTGCAACAGCAGTTCATTGACTTCCTTAGCATGCTGCTTCAATCTATGTTGGACATAGACCTTTTCGGGTCCATCACGGGAGAAGGCAGTGATCAGTTCGAATTTGTCGCCTAATGCTTCTTTGTACTCCTAAAAGAAAATCAGTATTTTAAAAATAAATCAGTAGGCAAGATTCTAATTGACCTTCCACTCATCTGCATATAGGAAGTCCTCGGTCGCCTTCCGGCACCCAAAGAAGAGTATTGTTTTTCCAACGTTCTCTCCAGCCTTCGCTTGAGCGGCCCTCTCTTGAATGAACCCACGGAAAGGTGCGACTCCAGTGCCGGGTCCAACCATAATGACTGGTTTAGATGGATCCGATGGCAGCTTGAAGTTGGAGTGCCGGACATGGACAGGAACGTGAACTCCGTCGTATTTGTTTCGTGGTCCGGTGATGTCGTAGGTAAGCCCATGAGGATCCGGATTTGGATCACCGTGTTGCTTTTGCTTCAATGCTAACAGGTAGTTGGTAGTTACTCCCTTCAATGCATCTGGGCGACCCGGAACGTCCATTGATTCGACGACTGCGGTAACAGAAATCTTATTCTTTTGAACAAGCGATGAAGAGGAGATGGAGTAATATCGTGGCTGGACCTTATTGATACCCTCAATGAAGGCAGAAAATGGAATAGATGTCCACTTCTCTCCGGATGATACCGAATCAAGAGCCTGTGCAATGTTAAAGTATTTGTTGCTGATCTTCTCGTGGAAATAATCTCTGTCACTACCAAGTTTGGCCATCTCAGCCTTGCTCTCCTCAGTAGGTGCAAATGCTGCCAAGGTGGCAATGAATTGACGAGAAACGGGTGCACAAATTTCCATGTGATACCTCACAATTGCATCGTAGGTTGTTGGAGTTGGGAATGGGACCTTAGCTGTTGGTTCGAGGGCTTTAACACTGATAACATCGTCGCGCTTCGAGAGAAGTCCAATAACGTTAAGGAAACGGTCAACCTCTTTCCCTGCATTTGTGGGCCAGATGGCAATATGGTCTCCAGTCTGGTAGCTGAGGTTTGATCCGCTGATATCAATCTCCAGATGCAGACAGTTCCTATCCTTGACGGTGAAGATCTCCTTTGATTCTACGATCGGGGCAATGTATGGATTGTGAGCATTGAATGGGCCTTTTTGAGTACCTTCGAGATGCATCTTGTTGGGCTCTCCGAGATAAACCTCTGGGGAGTCCTTTGTCAAACCCTCTCGCTCAGTTATACCAAATACGGGTTCGTAAACAGCTTCGCGCTCCTCGAGACCCATCTTTTCTTGCAAAGCAGTCCACATGGGGTCTTTCCAAGCCAGAAAGTCCTCCTCCATGGTGCCCGCGCCATCATCACCCTCTCCAGCGGTTCCGATTAACGTAGCGCCAAGTTTCTGTAAAGCCGCGCTGACATTTCTGACCATTGAGTTGTAGTGCTCGTATGTGTTATTACCAAGACCGAAGGCAACATACTTCAGGTTCTCGAGGGCTGGTTCAGAAGCCTTGGAAAAGGCCACATCTTCGCCAGTGATGAATTCGTAGAAATCAACTGCGTTATCGGTTGGTTCTCCCTCGCCGTATGTTGCAAGAACAAACATTGCGACCTTGTCTTCGGGGAAGGTATCGAGGTTCTCGAAATCGTAGTCCTCCAAATCTGCCACCATTGTCTCCAAGCCGAATCGACTTTTGCCTTCCTTTGCCAATCTTGAGGCGTAGTCCTCAGCTGTGCCGGTTTGCGATCCATAGAAGACTACGCAATTCTTGTTCGACTCCTCCATCTTCTCCACGATATTCCTCGTCTTGGCTGGCTTATTGCCATTTGCGGCAGCGTATGAAGTCGCATAAGGGTCCTTTGCCACTCCCCAATAAGTGCCCTTGGTGAAGTACGCAACAGTCCCGAGGAGTAAGACTCCCAGGACAAGAATGTCCAGAGTGTCGAGTTGTGCCATTGTGAACTAGAGGCAGGCGAGGAAAGAGTGGCACACACCGAGATAGCAGCGCGAGAAGAAGGACAAGAAGGAAGAAGAGAATATAAGGATTGGGAAGCCTCCGAAAGAGCGTGCGGCACGATGCAGAATGGTCCGAGGCGGGAACCTAGAAAGAGGTGTGTCCGAAGGAAGCACGACTCTGGGCGTTGTTGAAGAAATCTGTTGTCAAGCGATAGTCCCAGGGTCGGACAGACCGATAAAGAAAGTGAGCACAGCACCAGTGGTGAGCCTCCACAAGCTTGCAGGAGGTGGATGTTTCTAGAACCGAGCTCCAGAAAGTCAATACCGCAAATAATAATGATAATGACTGGAGCCACTCCTACTGTTACTGCAACTGGAAAGAAGAGAGGACGGTGTAGGTGTCTTTTGATCGAAAAGCGGGCTTGATTCACGTATTCAGGTCTGATATCTTAGGTGTGAAATGTTCTGTAGAGCGAGCGCGATGAGGACAGATCTTGGGATTGGGGTGAATTGCGAAAGTGAATTGCGAGCATCAGCTTATTAGTGGGACTTGGTGACTACTACATGACTACAGGACATGAGATGAGACTTTTATTATAACTACGGATGTAGTTATGGGACATAAGCCGGAGCAAACGGAGGCTTGGTTAATCGCTTTTCGTACAGTACAGCAAGCAGTAGGGTACATGAATAAGTAAAGAAGTGGCCCTCGGCTTCATTATTCCATTCTCATAATGCTCACAAGTGCCGCGACTCATACCGTACTTTTCGTACAGCAGGATCAATCCATTCCGCATTCCGTATCCACGTGCTAGTTGAAGCTGTCATTGACGTGGCCGAATACGGTCCTTGTGAGTTACAACTAAATACAGCACCTACCAAAGAGCCGTATTCGTGTTGCTCGCTGGAGGCAAGATACTCGAGTAGAAGGCGTAGCCATGGCCGTGTTGCCAACTGCACGGAAGCACCAACCGATGTACGGAGATGTTCATACCGTGTTATTCCGTAGAGTACTAAGTACGAACATAGTGTATAGAGCCCAATGCACAATTGCACAATTGCACAGTCCTTCGGACATGCGATTGGTCTCGCAACGGCTGCGACCCGATACTTTCTCCAAGTACGTAAGGACGGTACGATATTCTACGAGGCTACGACCATCGTAGTACTGTAGCGAGCGAGAAAGGGGCCCGGGAGACACCAAATAGGGATCTGCTGGGAATGGAGCAGCAGGAGGGCCGCCGCCTTGGACAATTCTCGTGGTTGGGTCCTTCTGAAGTTTTGGTGCTTCAGCCTTCAGCGACAAGGTTTTTTTGCCTTTTTTTTTTGAGCTGCCCTTCTTTTTCCTCGTCAGACCGGCAAACTCTTGACGGTGTTATTGACAGCGACTACAAATGCCTGCTGAAGAGAATATCTGTCTCGTTAATAATAATACTACTACCGCCAGCCACTTATAATATTCCGTAGTGGCTGAAGAACTTGGAAGTGATGGCTCCTATTTTGCCTCTTTAGGCCACGAATACAGGGGCTACGATTTTATGCTTAACACTGACCACCACCAGTGACCTGCCCTGCTGCAGATGCCAGTACCTGCCACCAGTGTCACTGTCTGTACCTTTATGTCGACGATAATAATGTCTATCTAAGGGGGCTGTCCGAGAGCAGAACTTGTCCTTTGAGCTCCCACCAAGATGCCCTATCTGCTGCTGCGATAGTTGAAAGATGTACCAGCAGAATAATGGGTGAGTACCTTAAATAACATAACAGGCTGAGAGAGCTCGTAGTTACACATTGAATGAAGTGGCCTAGTAGCGCGTGGTTCCGCTCCTTCGAGACGCTCACCCCCACACAGAGCCTCTCACGCCTTTCCTCTCGTGTCTGCCGCATTGTTCTTGACCACTGGCTGACACGCGTTGCGCTCTATGTTCAGAACGCCTGCAGGAACAGACGAAGAGCAGCTTCTCCATCAGATCTGCCCAGCCAATCGTCAATACAAACTTGAAACCATCGCTAGAATCCTCAACCCCGACATCGTCAAGGTCGCCTTCACATTCACGCGACTCTTCCAGAGATCAACAGACACTCGTTGGTCTTACGAGGAAGGCAAGCTCGTCACATCTGCAATCGCATCGCAGACTCCCAGCGGTCTTTCACCCCGTTTGGGCTCTCGAGGAGGACTGGCAGATAGGTTGGCCGACGCGAAATCCCTACCATATGGACATCACCGACAGACTTCGATCGTTCATGGTATACAACACTCGAGAAATGGGAGCTTTGCGAGCTCAAGCGGCCCATTAAGTCCCGAAATGATTTCTGCGGCGGGGTCTACCATTGGCGAGAGGTCGGAGGGCGATGCTGCATACTCCTCCACCATGTCGAGTATGACCAGCGGGCGTACATTCGCCTCTAATACAACTTTGGTGCCTGATCGAGGCTCCACGGCGACAGATAATAGCACCAACACGTTGACACAGAAGAGAGTAGAGCGTATGCATAGTGGTAAGAGCGGGCGTCACAACCACTCAAGTTCCAGACATCACAGGGAAGAAATCAAAACAGTGGGGGAGTATGCCCTTCATGTTTTGTTCACATCAGTGAGTCTCGACCTTGTTATCGCTGGGGATTACTCGTTAACAGGCGCCTAGTTCATTGCCCAAGCAGAAGAGAAAGATATCCCATTGTATCACTATACCCCATGATCCCGAACCCCACATAGAACCAATATGCGGACCTGGCGTGGATCCCAACTTCGATCAATTGATATCAGCCCTAGGCCATATAGCGAGCCAAAAACCCAAACCTCTGATAGATGGAATGATGCTATGGCGTAAAAACAAAAGTGATGCTGCAAATGAAGCTCGGACGCAGAGGGACCAGCTCTCCCAGGTCTGTTAATTCATGTCATTGAAATTGCATCCGCTCATCTGTCTCTTAGTCTCGAAATAATGCCATACCTGGACAAATGCTTCGTAGAAATACCGAACCTCCTCACATGCTGCCAGAAACCATGAACAATGGAGTTGGTGGGCAGCCTACTATGGCTGGACTGCAAGAAATCGTTGCCCAAGCGGAACGACGTTCAACAGCCTCCATTTATATACTGTGTCGGGTCCTGACTGAGGTCATTAGGCAAAGCAACTTAGTATCTATAACTCCAGAGATGGAAGAGAAGCTCGAAGCAATTATCTTTAATCAAATCAAGGCCTACGATGTAGAAACACTCGCCAGCTCGCCTCTGAAGATGGCAAATTGGTGTCTGTTCGGAGAACTTCTTGGTGTCATGAGCGAAATTAATTTTGACAGCGTTACAGATCGCTTTATAGCAGACCTTGAAAAGTCCCAGAAGGATCTGATTCTTGTTAAGAGTCCTGCTAACCGAGAAACTGAAGGCAGGATGGAGCTTGTACTCGGGGGAATGAAGCATCTTCGGATCAAGATATATCCTGAGGACGCCTGGGACCAGTCCTGCGATTTCATGATTTCTCTTGGTCGATTCTTCGCTAGATCCCACGGCCAGCGACTAAAATATGCTTACTGCCAAACTCTCGACATTCTTCTGTTGCCAATTGCAGCAAAGGCGAACACTGAATTGAATATGCCCAAATGGACAGAAGTGCTTGGTACTGTTGGTCCACGGCTTGCCTCCATGTTTATTAAACCTCGCCATTGGTCTGTTGCGTTTCCGTTGACAGCAACTTTGCTCTGTGTTTCGCCAGTGGAGACATTCTCAACCCAGTGGCTTCAGCTTGTTCTCCCGCTACAACCCAAACTCAAGGATCGATTCACACGTCCCATATGCCTTCAAGTTATCTCTAGACTCTTATGGACTTATCTTTACCGCACTACGGATACTCTTAATTCTACAATCAAGAAATTGGAAGAAGTTATGAAGCTTGTACTGCCTCCCGGCAGACGGACATTTCTTTCCACAGACCCATCCATCGCGGAGCCATTGATACAGATTATACGCATAATCGGCTTCAAGCAGCAAGACTTCTGTCTCCGTACCATTGTTTTCCCCCTAATCAACGCTGATTTGTTTACGTCTGGACGAGAACTGAAAATAGAGCAGCTAGAGCCCGAAAAGATGGTTATCGGCATTAGAGCATTCCTTGCTATCATGTCCGATCTTGAAAAAGGCGAACAAGGCCGACCGCCGTTCCCACAACAATATCAACCATTTCCAGTCTATGACCGGGTGCCAAACTCGCCCATACTGACCCCCCCTCGGACTCCAGTTACACCAGAAGCTGTACCAACCCGAGAAGAGCGCCTATCACGGCCCGTTCTCACCAATGCTCTTGGCGATGTCGCTAGAGAATACTATGGCAGATTTTGCGAGATTCTCGGAAAGATAACCATCATATGCGATAACACTTTTGGTGGTCAAGCTGTTCTGGACGAAAAGTTCAGTAACCCGGTACCCAAGACTCCCCTTGCTGAATCCTTTAACTTCGCTAGACGTGATACCGATCACCAGGGCCAATCCGACCAGAAGCAAGGTTTTTATGAGCTTCTCCATGTTGCGGTCCAAGCACTACCTCGCTGCTTATCTGCTGATATACCATTTAACTCTCTGGTCAATTTGCTGTGCACAGGCACAGCTCATGTGCAGTATAGGATTGCTGAGTCCTCAGCTCAATCACTCAAATCCATAGCCAGGCAGTCACATGCCCAACAAGTAACGATTGGTTTTGCTCGCTTCATTTTTAACTTCGATGACAGATACGCAACAATGTCCGATGGAGGTATGCTTGGGCCTGGGCACATCGAAAGTACGCTTCAACTCTATGTTGAGCTTCTACAAATTTGGATTGAAGAGATCAAGCAGAAAACGAGAGAGGCAGCAGCTGATGTATGTATCCGAAGATGCAAGCTCTGAGAAGCGTGGCCTGCAGCTCGATCTTTCTGGAATCTGGGCTCATGTGGATGAAGTTGAGTCTCATGGGCTCTTCTTTCTATGTTCACAGTCCAGGAGAGTGCGATCGTTTGCCGTCAATGTTCTCCGGTTAATAACAGAGTTCGATACGGCTCTTGGAAAAGACAACAGCCGCCTGATTCATATTCTTGAGGGCGACTCCAAGCGAGTGATGAATTTCAATGATGAACATCTTTCTGTGGCGGAGCGCAGTAGGCTTCAACGGGGTATGCGGAAGAGCAACTCCCAAAGTGCCTTGATTGAGCTCTGTAGCAGCGAAGTCACTTACGACACAACACTTTGGTTCAAAATATTCCCAAATTTGATAAGGATTAGCTATGATCGATGTCCATTCGCAGTCACCCTGGGCAGAGAACTCATTTGCAATCGTATTCTTCAGATGTACAGGGGCATTGTGACTCTATCTGAAGGAGCGAGAGGACCTCAGTATGCACCATTTGACCGTTTCGAGATGGGGAGCGGTCGTATGTTGTCTAGGACACCAACCACACCCCCAGAAGTCTTGATTGAGCAATGGAAACTTTATCTTATTGTTGCGTGCACAACCTTGTCGGACAAAGGTGGTCAGCAGCAACCATCGCCCCCACCAGCTCAGCATCTTCGAAAAGGATCTAAAGCACCTCCAGGGCAAGAAAAAATCACCTCGGCACGATCTCTCTTTAAATACATTATTCCTTTGCTCTCCGCTCAATCTTCGTCACTACGCGATGCCGTTGTCGTTGCTTTAGGGTCTATCAATGTCAACATTTACAAGACTTTGCTAGAAGAATTGCAAGGTGCGGTAAGCCGATGTAATGATGATGCAAGAGCTCGGATCCATCAACGCACTGCAAGTAGCCCAAGACGGAATATCAAAACAGATCTGCTACGTACCGAGGTTACTCACGTTTATAGACTGACATCACACTTCCTGAAAGAACCTGATGTGTACCAAGACGACTGGGTGCTTAATAACTTGGTAGTCTACACCAAAGATTTGAAGTTATTTTTGATGGATGGCGAAGTTCAGATGGATTGGGGCTTTCAGAAGCTCCGCCGACACTATTGCGGGCTTATGGAAGAACTTTTTGAGGGTATTAATCGTACAAAAGATCCGTCAAGATGGATGACCTTTGAGTCCCGAAAATCTTCGTTCGCTCTGATGGAAGATTGGTGTGGTTATTCACCAAATCAAACTCAGATTTCTCAGAGAGAACAAAGCATGCGGCAGTCCATGATAGACCAGCAGTCCATTGGAGAGAGAGGCACAGCCACAGCTGCCATGGAGATTGAAAAGAGGAACCTTCGAACCGCTGCGTTAAGTGCTATGGCAGCATTATGTGGCGGGCCCGTTAGTATAACGACTGAACTGAAAGCAGAGCGAATCTCCAATTTGATATCAGGAGGATGCTCTCATGGATTGACACAATCTTCGCCACTGGCAGTGACCGAATGCACGTCACGGGAAGGCGCGCACTGAAAAATCTCATAGTTCACAACAAAGATTTCCCTTATCTTCTGGAGCATTCAATTGCCAGATGCTATGGAGCTGAACCATCCAAAGTGCTTGAGAGCTACTTTGAGGTCGTAACTGAAGTTCTTCTCCAAAATCCCGACTATCCCATGCCATTTTGGAAACTCTTGGGAATTGGCTTATATACCCTTGGCAGCGAACTGAGTGAGATCAGATCTAAATCTGCTCATGTTTTAAGAGCACTCGAGGAACGTCAGCAACGAAGTTCAAAAATTCAAGATTTTGACATCAGTATTTCTGACAAAACCAAGGCTGTATACAAATTGGCCCAGTTTGAAATTTCAAAACGTCTCTCAAAGCAGCACGGCGAGTTAGCGTTTCTCATATTTTCAGAATTTACGGCCTACTTCAAAGATCTTCAACCTGTCGCGCAGCGAAATATGGTTGCAGTCATATTGCCTTGGATTCAGATCATAGAACTTCAGGTCGATCCAAATGGTGGACCTACTGCGCAGTCATACGTTTTACTTGCAAACCTATTTGAGATTACCATCAAGTGCAGCAGTGTTCTACACAATGAAGTACAGGCTCTATGGCAGGCTTTAGCAACTGGTCCGCATGCCGGGAACGTGCAACTTGTCCTCGACTTCATCATGTCACTTTGTCTGGATAGACGAGAACAAAACTTTGTTGAGTACGCAAAGCAAATCGTGGTGTTCCTTTCAAGTACACCAGCCGGTGGTAAAGTGGTCGAATTCCTGTTGATGCAGATCACGCCAAAAGCGATGATTCCGAACGAAAAACGAGAATTGATTCCACCTCCACCAGATACCGGCAAATTGCCGTATCTTGCGGAACTATCTGAGGCACTACCTATCGGAACCAAGCAGGCTGGATTCTCCTTAGGACAGCTGTCGCTTATTCTACTTGTGGATTTAATGGTATCACCTGTACAGCTAGTTGCTGACAATGTGCCACTTCTCCTGCAAGTGGTCACTGTTCTGTGGGATCATTACATTCCTCTTGTGCAGGAACAAGCACGCGAGATGCTTATTCATCTCATACATGAACTTGTCATCTCAAAGATTGAAGATGAGCACACATCCCCCACAAAAGACTCCATCGAAGACTTCATTGAATCCATCCGTCGCCACGACCCGACTGTCATCTGGGCGTATGAGGATAACAATGGCAAACCGGACGACCAGGATAACAAAGTCCCGTCGGGAATGGAGCTTCTCACTATGGAGGTTGTAAAGGACTTTGAAGTCACGTATCCCGGCATCCAAGACCAATGGAGCAAATTGTCTCTAACTTGGGCAACCTCTTGTCCTGTCAGGCATCTGGCGTGTCGATCTTTCCAAATATTCCGCTGCATCCTCACATCTCTTGATCAATCAATGCTTGCAGATATGCTAGCTAGACTGTCAAATACGATTTCGGACGACGACCCTGATGTACAAACATTTTCAATGGAAATCTTGACAACTTTGAAGACACTCATTTGCAAGCTAGGACCGGCAGATCTCATTAACTTCCCTCAACTATTCTGGACCACTTGTGCTTGCTTGGATACTATCAACGAACGAGAATTTCTTGAAGCTGTGAGCATGCTAGAAGAACTACTGATAAAACTTAACCTAGGCGAGTCAAGTGTGCGCTTACTTCTCGCTGACGGACTTCCCCCCAGATGGGAAGGCCAGTTCGGAGGGCTCCAGCCATTAGTTTACAAGGGCCTCAAGTCATCAGTATGCCTTGATTTGACACTCAAAACCCTCACTCAGCTTGTTCAGCTTCCAAGTGATCCCCTTGTGGGCGATGATAGTCGTTTGTTATTTGCCACCTTGGCTAACTTTCCACGATTCCTTCATGCGATGGACCAAGAATCTATTAGTACCGAGGTCTCTGATACAGCAGAAATTCTTGCACGAGTAGCAGAATCACAAGGATGCAGTACTATATCACGCGCCCTGGGTGGTTTCGCAGCATCACGATATCGTTCCAGTAAAGACTTCCTCGCTCAACTAGTGTCTGCAATTAGGGAATCATTCTTCCCTCAGTGGGATTTTGGGAGTTTAACCTTCTTAATGGGCCTCCTCACCAACAACATTCCATGGTTCAAGCTCAAGACGATGCGTATCTTGTGCAGTCTTATACCTGTCATTGATATGCGAAAACCTGAAATTGCCTCCCATGGTCCAGATCTCATATCCCCACTACTTCGACTGCTACAGTCTGAATTTTGCATGCAAGCTCTGGAGGTCTTGGATCATATAATGACGATGACGGGGACTTCAATGGACAAGCATCACTTACGTATGAGTATGACGAGATCATCTTCTAAGGCAATCAGAAAGGAATATGAACGTACTCAGAGTTTATTTGGTATTCCCGAGGAATCTGGTTGGTCAATACCAGTCCCTGCTAGGCACGCAGAGACCACGAGAGCAAATGTTCATGCTGCTTTCTACATGTGTCAAAATGCAGAGAATCTGGACACGGAAGTCATACCTACTCCAGATGTCGAATTCCATGTCGACGACTTTCAATATGGATACTTTCCACCTGCAGAGAGGACGGAGACCATGATGTCCGACGAGGGACGTGGAGATGGTAACATCGGGGATCTGGTTATGAAACTAGATAGCTTGGATGACTTCTTTGAAGACAGTCTACAGAGCCCCACAAGTGACGGACGATCTTCAAGGACCATCACAGAAGCTGGATTCGCTGGGGAGGGCCTTGAATCTGGTGCAATATACGACGAGCAGACTCTTCCAATCCTCACCCAGTCTTTCGCCCGCACCTCAAGTGCTGCATCCTTTGCCAATGGCTTTGCTGACCCGCAACGGCCACAACCAGGCTCGAATGCCATGAATCCAGGAGCTTTTAATATGGTCCCACCCTCCCGACCAGGCATGCACTTACGTTCTGTAACGTCACCATCCACGTCCACCTCATTTCAACCAAGTCTCGCAACGTACCTCTCTGACGATGACTATAACGAAGAAGTGTTCTCGGACGGCGACGATGAACGAGCAGCTGCCCATGGCGGCGAAGGGTCTTTCTTCTTAGAAAACATGATAAAGCCTATAGCACAAGGTACAAGAATCAGCATGCGACGACTCACAGGAGGCAGATCGCGAGAAAATGAGAGGTCGAGAGATAATCTCAGAGCCGAGAGGAGAGGCATGTCACAGCCACCGAAATCACCACGAATTCCCAAGATCCCTGATGCGTACCGTACGAAAGTAACCAGCCCGGGAGACGCGCTGTAATATATACCTAGGGATGATTTATTACCATTTATTGCATGATCCTTTTGCGTTGTGGAGCGTTGGATGAAAAGGTGTTTTGAAGGATATGAAAGATATTTATGACCGGTGTTTTTTTTATTTTAGATGGTAGGCGTTTTAACAAGAGGTACCTTAATCAAGTACAGATGTTTGGAAGTCCAAGTACGACAAGATAGGAATATGTATCTTCAGGCAGAGTTGGAAATAGTGAGATAAATAATTAAGTCTATACTACTACCCTAGGCAGGCTGTTCTAGAACTTTGAGCCAATCATCTTAAAGAGTCTCTGAAGAATCCATTTTCAGTTCGGTCCAGTAGTGAGTGACCTCGGTAGCTTCAAGTGCATCATAGAGGATGTCTTACAGAACCATTACAAGTGCGGTCAGTGTCCTAGAACTCCACACTATCCGTGTGGGGGGTGGAGATGTCCGGTGGGGTCGTTGAATTCTCCGTTTTCCTTCTCTTGACATTATTGTGACCTAGCTGTGCGCTGGATGGGAGGGACAAAGGTTGGAAGAACAGTACCGAGCAAGGCTCTCTCCATTTACGTCGGACTTGATTCGGGGACTCGGCAATACTTAAGGCTTAAGTATTGATGGCACTTGATATCGGCACTCAGCTCGAATGACGGATATTGAGCGAGATGCTCAGGGGTTAAACATGACCGGCTGTATCGGCCTCCCAATCATCAAGTGATTTCAAGGTAATCCGACTTGAGTCGACGACGTCTGAGGCCCCGATTCTTATATCCAAGATATTCCACCCATATTTCAACATCCAAAAATCTTCGTTGTAGACACATTACAACGACTCCACCACTTCCTGTCCCACAACCTAACCAGAAACATAGCAGGCCAGTAAATGACGTACAAGCTCCAGGCAGGCCAAGGATCCCAGACCTCGAAAGTGCCGTCTCTCCAGTATACCACGTGCTCCATGAAATCCAGCCATTGACCCATCATATCAAGGACGCCAATTTCAAGCCGTAGCGCTCGGAGTAAAGGAAGCAAAAATAGAGTTACTAGATCGTGGCCTATCCAGTAGTAACTGGGGACGTTTGGTCTTGGAACAACAATGGCGTCGTTTCGGTGGCCGTTTGAGACGCCCTTTGGTTCGTGATCCGGTAAGATGGATAGATACGCTTCAGCTAAATCCTCCGCTTCGTCTGCAAACAATACAGCTGCAGTATGAGCTCGAGGATTGCATTCGATCGGGAAAATTCTGCTCATTAGGTGGCTGATCTCCACCTCAGATACACCCATTTTCGTCTCTGCTTCGCGTGCAATCTGCTCTTCAACCAGAAAGTCAATTGAGAAATGGCCTGTCATAGTCGGTCCTGTCCTTCTGGCATAAGTAGACGTATATTGAAGCATAGCTTGAGACAGCGCCGAGGAAGCTGGTAGAGCAGAATAATGCATCAATAACTCGGCGGATGGACAGGCCACAAAGGCCTTGACTTTCCCATTGATTATGAGACTATGTGTGCAGTATTCAGGACCAGAAATGTACTGTTGTAATACGAAAGGGCGGAAAGGAAAGGTGTTGGGTTGAGACGTCTAATGTGCTGTTCTGTTTCCTTGGTGGTAGGCCGTGGTAGAACCGTCATGTCTGCGCGTATTGAATCATCAAGTCCCACACTCTTCATGATATACGTTCTGCCTCCAGTCGCTTCCAGTTTCTCTGGGTGTAGTTGTGCTAGAGCTTCTATGACAGAAGTCACCACATGTGTCTCTGGCACGTTGAGACCCAGATCTCGCGTATTTGCAATAAACGAGTCCTTCTCATGAAGCGTGCCTGTCAGTTTGACACCAAACTGTATCGCGATGCAGTTCGTCTCATTCTGTACTGCTTCTGCTGCCTCACCGTCTTCAATTGCAGATGCCACACCCGAGCAGCTCACCCACAATTCGACGTTCTCCTTCTGTATTATTCCGATCAATTCTCGAATGTATTCTGCAGGACCACTATCAGCAGTTGGCTTCGACAGTCGATAGAAGCGCTCAATGGCCCTGGAGAAATGCCCGCAGACAGGAATGTTGCTGGGTTCGAAATCGGCCCCAATCACACGATGGCCGGCTCTGTAAAAGTCGCGCGCAAGAGTCAGGCCTTTACTCATGCCAACGCCCGTCACAAGCACGGTTCGTGGACGAAATGCCGCGGATGAGCTTGCGCGCCATTGTCGATGATGGTTGATATGTTTTGCGACTTTTGTATAAGGGGATATTATGCGACTGACGACAGCAATGAAGGTGCATAGTGGTGCGAAGAAGACTGCGAGAGCAATCAGGGCAACATTTTGGAGGATGTGCAGCCGGGCGGATGAGGCGCCTGTCAAAGGAAGGTTCAGCATCTGGGAGTCTTGGGCGGCTTCAAGGACCGTCCCATTCTCGAGTTTTGAGCGTCTCCTGTGAGCAAGCAGGCGTATGACGAGGAAAATTACCGAAGATGATAAGTATACAGGTGAAGTGAGTTCTAGTGATATGTAATACTCGGGTGTTCAGATACAGTACAGCTCAGCAACACGAACAGCTGTTCGCACAGGAATGAGGCTGGCTGGCTGGCTGGCTGGCTGTAAGTGTTGAAGTACAGTAAGTACAGTGCACTACGGTACAGTACGGTACAGTAAGAAGACGACGGGATCGACAGCCTCGAGCTTGGGGTATTGGGGCCGTATTGGGGCCCCCCACGAACACACAGCGCACAACGTCATGGAAATCATGAAATCATCACATGCTTATTCCTTTTCTTTTCTTTCCTTCTTTTTATTTTTATACTACTTACGGTATTAATCTATCTAGTTCCTGCCGACCTCCCGCCGCTGTGACTAAACAAGGCGACATCATTTATAAGAAGTCAAGAATAAGGTGCATGCCGTCCGAGATTTTTGTTTGGCTCTTGGATGGACTACTGTACTGTACCTTTCGTACATTACAGCATAACTGCACCGTGCTCATCTAAGCTAACTTTGCTTTGCTGCGCTGCGATGCGCTGCACCAAGGTTTTCGCCGATGCAGTGCCAGTAGTGAGTGTTTCGGTGATTCGGGTGATGAGTTGCAGAGCTGGAGTCTTGACTATCATACTACGGCACTAGCGTCAAAGAACAACTCACTGAGCTGAGCTGTGCTCTAGTGCTCATTGCTCAACAGACATCAAGGGCGCATACGGGTATAGAATTCGGTACGAAAAACGTACTACTCGAACTGCTGACTTTCACATGTAAAAGCGCATTATCACGTTTGAAACAGGAACCTCAGCATAAACTTTTCCCATGGTCTTGTTACCCCTGATGATCCATCGTTCTGGCTCCTAATCTTTGGCTTCCTGCGTTCCTTGCTTCCATATAGCCTATCCAACCACAATGCCATGGAATCAGCCGAGTTGGGTATCAAGCATCCGCATTGACCTTATTAGAGCCATAAACAGATGCTTGCTTGATGCAATTGCCCGTGGTATCACCGTTGCTCAAATGGCCCTTGCTGCTCACAACTCCGTGGCTCCGGGTGCTACCATTGGCACATTTATCTTCAACATGTCCAATGACACCATTGAGCTTATCAGCCTTTTAGACCGCATTCTCCATAATCTCCTGTTCTTCTAATTGGTCACTTTCCTCGTATCCAGTGTCGGAAGCATCGACGTATGCCTCCAGGCCCTCGCCATTTCGTGGGTATCCTTTCATGAGTTGCTTGTGGCGTGTCAAAGCAGCATTCATATCTTCTGCAGATACATCGTTCAGGAAGACACAAGTCCCAATAGGACTTGGTACCGCGGCTCGAAGCAAGCCGTCTCGCGTCTTCATGATAGCAGCAGTTGCTTTGACAAGAAGTTGCTCGTCAAATTGGGGGTGATCCATGGAGAGACCAGCACGAGAAAGAGGTTTAGCAGCCGATGATGTTCGGCGTCACTTATGAGTTTGCGATTGTTAGCAAGAGTAGCAGAATATGCCATGTCAATACTGATAGCATGTCCATGTCGCAACGGTGCTTCTGGAACGAGTTCATGGAGAGGAGACCATCTGCTTCTATTAACGATGACCAAGAAACAGGGACTGAGAACTGACGTGTGACCGTATGCAAGACTCTATCGAGACCAATCTCATGAAGATTAGGAGTCTCTAGCCTCAACATCTCATGGATACCTTTCAAGTGGATCTTGTCAGCAGCCTCGGTCAGTTCCTTGGACGAGCCATGAGCACGCCCAAAAGCACTTTCGATAAGCTTCTCGCAGTAGTTGTCTAGCAAGTTGAAAGTATCCAGATGGGAACAGGCCGAGATTTTGATTAACTCTGCGAAGCCGTTTCGGATTTGCGCTGTCGGAAGCGTTTGGGGGAAGGTGAAGTCAAGGAAGGTATGAATTGGTGCGTGGTAAGCACCTAAACGGTTCTTGTAGTTGCCATAATTTACAGCCACCTTAATTGACACAGATGCATCGATAAGGCTAATAACTGTAGTCGGTATTCGAATGAAGTTCGTACTACGGCGATATGCAGCACATGCAAATCTGGTCACAAAAATAAGTTAGTATTAGAATTCGATAGCTATAATGTAAGCAAGTGGTGGATGTGTGCCTTGAGATGATCACTGGCTTTTGGGGCGTGTGAGAAATTACCCGGCAACATCAGTAACGAGGCCTCCCCCCGACGACAAGCACAAGCTCCTATGAGCGGATAAGCAAAATTCCCGTGAGCAACAGCTGGACAAAGTACAAACTTTGCGGTAGATGCCAAAGTCATTCATAGAGTCAACGATTGACAAGAGTGTCGGAATAGTCTTGGCCTTTTCGCCAATCTTCGTTTTGTGAATCTTCAATTTGACGCCATAGTGCTCAAAATAACTCTCCATCTGCTTGCCATAAATATTGTATATCTATCACTATCAGCATCCAAGTAAACTACTGAAATACTTCGCTGGCTTGTCTTACGTTTAAGTCAGTGACAACTAAACATCTCTCCCATCGTTTGTAGCAGTCGGCCAAATTTAGATTTTTCACATCAAAAACACCGTCAATGAAGGTAAAATCATACTCGATCTTCTCGTAACCCTCGACGTGGAAACCGAGATGGCCTGAGGGTGTTTTTTTTCTCAGTGACAGTAGCTTTAAGATCAGACATATTGATGGAAAATGCGAAGAAAAGAAAACCTGATGTAGAACAGTGAAATATTGGGGTAAGGATGGTATTGTAAAAAATCCCATCTTGAAGTCTGAGCCGTTGTGCGAC
Organism: Pezicula neosporulosa; assembly: GCA_009805495.1. Lineage (NCBI taxonomy): Eukaryota > Fungi > Ascomycota > Leotiomycetes > Helotiales > Dermateaceae > Pezicula > Pezicula neosporulosa. Next base: position 810,672 of record SELE01000036.1, read on the forward strand.
CAGAACCATCAACAGGAAATACTACTTCGTAACACAACAGAAATAATGGCCTCATTGAAGCACTTGCAAGCTGTTACCAATTGCACTTTGTTCACAGCAACTCGGCTGAGACCACCTCATAATTTATGGACCACACTGGTGGCCTTCCAGTCGGAATAGCTGAGTGCAAGCACAGCAGCTGAGTGACCAGTTCGGGAGAATAACGCATAGGGTTCTTGAATCAGACCGCATCTTGGTTTATCTTACCACACAAAAATGAAAAATTCCTGAAGGGGGAAAGCTCATCGAGAAGACACTGCCCAGGTGTGAGCTGATGTTGAAATATAATCCCTTTGTTAACGAAAACACCACATGGCAGGAATAGCAGATGCTATATATGAAAGTAAATAAGCACAGTCACTGAACTGGTCTCGATTGTCGAGAAATCTGTAGACCTAAGATTGTTATTAGTACAACGCCTCGACATGCATTCCTCTTAGCAGGCAACAGATATCCTCACAAACGGCCCTTTACAGGACCCTAAGAGTAACCCTAAATTCAACGGGTCATCGAATACGCAGTTTACCGCAGAGTTCTGAGAGTATGCAGTGAGGTGTTACTCTACAGAGTGCTTCCTCTGCTTGTAGAGTCTGCAAATTAAAGGTTAGGCACATACCTCTCTGTAGCACAGTACATATTCGGTAGCCACTTGAGAGAGACGAGGGGGTCTAGATTTGAGGATAATGACTCTGCAAACAAGTATCACGACCCTAACGACGACTAGATGTGGAGATGCTGATGTTGTAAAAGATGAAATTGATTGAGAGCTACCTTAGATTTTCGAATTGAAGAGGAGTGGAGGGGAGGGGGAACATTTTTGGCGGCCGAGAAACGCGCTACGCGTACATATAGTAATTTAATGTCGTCAACAGCCAAGCTCCTCTCACTCTCTTCTCGACAGCCAACATTCCTTCCTGCACAAACTCAGCACGAAGGAATCTGCTGTGAAACGCTATCATGCAAACCTCACGGGCATCCTCGACACATGACTCTATTTCGCCATGGCCCAAGTCTCCACACTCTCTGCAAACCCTCTTCCAAGAGTGGGACGAGCAACCCCGAGACTCCGCGCAACCCCGCGGTTTCTTTACTATACCCAATGCTACCGACACTAACAGCGAGAATGACTAAGTAGGTTGGCATGAATACTAATGAGGTCTTTGATTTCCAAGTGCTACAAATGAAACCAAAGTGCCCATGACATGAGCATCACCATTGACCGCAACAATATTGGAACTTTTCAGGATGCCTCACTTCGATCAGAACAATGCGTATGCAGAGCAGGAAGTTGTCTTCGTACGTATCTCGTATCTTGGAAATATCGTCATAACCTTACAATCCAACAGTTCGACGATGGTCGTGAAGAAGAACTCGTCGAATTTATCCAAAATCACCCCAATAAAGCCAGCATACAAGGGTCACCAACCGAAATCCTCCGCGCAATTGATGATTTTGGTAGAACAAAAAGATACCTCATGAACGTTGGCGAAGACAAAGGCAAAATCGTTACATCTCTCATCCAAGAAGCAAAACCTCAGATAATGGTTGAACTAGGAGGATACTGCGGTTACTCAACTATACTATTCGGGGCTGCGGTTCGAGATGCTGGTGGGAAGAAGTATTATTCTTTAGAAAGAAGTCCAAAGTTCGCAAAGAACATACAAACTCTTGTCAAGATAGCAGGGTTAGAAGATTTCGTTGAAGTCATTGTTGGACCTAGCGATGAAGGGATCAAAAAACTTCATGCTAAGGGTTTACAAACCATCGATATGATGTTCCTCGATCACTACAAGCCAGCATACACGACGGATCTAAAACTCTGCGAACATCTCGGACTGATCAAAAAAGGCACTGTCTTGGCAGCCGATAATGTGATCAAGCCTGGAAACCCTCCTTATTTGGAGTATGTACGAAGTACTGTCGAAGAGAAGAGGAGGAGGAAGCTCGGTGAGGAGAGAGGGGCCGATACCAGTCATTTTAAGGCCAGGTATGCTAATCAGTATGGAGAGGTCGAGAAGTTGGATATGGAGGTTAAGGGAAATCCAAATCTAGTTTATGAGAGTAAGCTAGTCGACAGCTTTGAACCAACTGGGGAACCGGTATGTGTGACATGAAACTTCATGTGAGATCTTCGCTAATTGTCTGGTTTAGGATGGTGTTGAGGTTACTCGATGTCTTGGAGTAAGTGATACATGAATTACTAGTGGTAGGACAGGTGGTACCAGAATAAAATCCCCAGCAGAAGTCGTTACCCGAGATATTGAATGGCTCCATGGGCAGTGTATCTACCTATAGAAACTAAAGTGACAGTCACAAGGGGTTATAGAAGCTAGACTTGACCTGCTCACTTGAGATGAGCAAATGTATCTATTCATAGATAACCGCACTTTAGTGCAGCTCATTGAGGATAGCAAGTATATTATTATTATGGTGTATTGCTAGTCTGTTGGTCTTTGATATCTTGCAAAAGTAGGTACACGATAATGCCTTCCAAAATCCCAATAAAATACAGCCAATTGCTCCAGCCAACCCTTTCAAATGCATCAACAGTAGCCTGCAACCCATATTTACTACGCCATGGTTCCCGATAGAAAACATACCCTAGCACCTTTCGAATACTCTGTACAATCCTTTGAGGTCTGCAACTTCTAGTACACCGCCCCTCATCAAGCTTTTCGTGGCGATCAGTCGAGCTCTGAAAGCTGGAAACATAACATCTTCTACAACGCGGTTAATTTCTGTTCGTCTTGCTTTGATTTCCTCATCCAACCCTTCCTCTGAATCCTCTGGTCCGGGAGCTGGAGGTAATTTTTCAGGTACGTAGAACGAAGCTAGCTCTCGCAAGAAGGTTTCGAAGCACTCCTTCTCGCTCATCCAATTGACGTGCGGCCCAAGCCTGAGGAGAAATGCTGGCAGCTTACCCAAACAAGGTTCATAGCCTCGGAGGAGCAGCGGTATGCTATGAATCTTACCGTCTTCGGATATTTCGAAGGTAAAGTACTCGAGAAGCATATCACGCCGCTCAATGAGCTGAGCAGATACTAGTTCTACAACATCCTCGATCTCAAAATCATCTTCCTCTGTAGTAGGTGGAGTAGCTGCCTTCTCCTGCTCTGCTGCGAGAGCGAGCAATTCCTTGAGATCAAGTGGTGGATCAAAACAAATAGCACCGAAGTTGCCAAAGTCGGTAAGCCCTACTTGGTAGAAGTATTCGTTGCATATCATACCGTAGTCGACAATGTAGAGTTTGACACCTCCCTGGATTGCAGCAAGCCGTCGGCGCTCATCTACGACTCCTACGAATGTGTGACCAGCGAATATCTCGGTGAGTTCATTGTGCATCTCATCACGTACCTCACTCCGGAGTTCCTTGACAGTCATAAGACGGCACACAACCGGTTCGCGGTCTGATTGCTGGTAATTCTTGTCGGGGGAGCTACTTGGGGTAGTCTGTCCTCCTGCGGTGGTATTTAACATTGACGTTATTTTCCGCATTTTAGCATCTGTTCGTACGAGATTATTTTCGTATGGTTTCGGCGTCGCATTAGGTCTGGTATCAGATTTAGAGGAAACTTCTGTGCCCGTGCTTGCCAATGGTATTCGCGCGCCAGGCAGAAGACTCTGGGTCATGAAGGTACGACTTGTATCAACATCTGCGAGTTTGACCCTGATGTCATTACAGATCTTGTCTATAATCTCGTCCTCGTTGAGAAAATTCACCTCTCTCTTGGTCGGATGCACATTGACGTCAACCCGTTCAGGAGCGATTTCGAGGCTTAAGTAAGTAAATGGATGGCCCCCTTTTGGTAGGAAAGTCGAGTAAGTCTGCTCTATAGCCTTCCGTATGTTTGTAGAGTCGACAGAGCGGTGGTTGATGAAAAGAAGTAGGGTAGTCTTTTTCACATGGTAATTCGCGTTGGTCGTCCATCCTGTAGCTTTGAATTTCCATTCGCTATCTTTAGATTCAAACTTGATGAGTTCGTTAGCAACAGCACTCCCATGGAGCTGCCGAATACGGTCAATCGTTGAGGCGTTGGACTGAGTAGATATCGTGGTACTGGACTCTCCCTGCTTCTTACAGCTGAATGCGACTCCGTCACAATGAACAGCATATCTTCCTATAACATCAAGAATTTTGTTGTACTCTTCAGAAGCTGACCTGAAGGCTCGTCGTCGAGTAGGAACGTTATAAAAGAGGTCCTCGACGGTGATTTGAGTTCCCTGGCGACCTGCTGTAGGTTTGGGATCCCCACTTTGGCCAGGCTTCGCCGGAACCAAGCGGCCACTATCATAATGTGCTCTAAATGCACAGGTGGAATCCTTAGTCTTAGTTGTGACGGTGAGATGAGCTATATGACTTATACTAGCCAAGGCTTCCCCACGAAAGCCATAGGTTCCAATAGAAGTCAGATCCTCGAAGGCTTTAAGTTTTGACGTTGTAAAACGCTCACAAAGAATGGGCATGTCTTCTTTCTATGTGCTCTCAGCTTACGGTCTAGTATGAGACCCTTAACCCATCTGAACTCACATTGATGCCGTGACCGTTATCGGTGATCTGTAGAAGCTTCAGCCCACCATCTTTGACGAGGACCTCAAGAGACGTGGAACCAGCATCCACGGCATTCTCAATGAGTTCCTTGAGCGCGTGAACAGGCGCAACGATGATCTCTCCAGCAGCGATTTTGTTGACGACATCCGGGTCAAGAGCCTTTGAATGTCAGTATCGCGCATCAATAAATAAGACTGGTGAGAAAAATCGTACTTGAATTCTTCTCGGCGCTGAAACCACATCGTCGTCGGCCTTTCTTTTTGTTCCTCTTTGGACGTCCAAATCCACGTCCATGGGGTCGTCATCGGCCATGATGAGAAATAACGCAAGACATTTGTGAATTATCTACCTTACGGGGAGGTGGCAACCACAAGGCGCGGGTTCACACGCTAACACGTGACGTACCCATTACATTTGCCGGTATGTAAGGTATAAGCGGGTGCTTCTGATGAAATACCTACTGGAGTACTGCAGCTTCTTGGACTGAGAGAGTAGCAAACGAATTAAATAGTTCCAGTTCTCAATAAAGGAAGTTACAACAGCAGGAACAAGTACCTAAGGCTAGGTACCTAAAGCGCGACCAATCAAGTGAGCTGCTTACGCGATCGAAGATCACAGTATCCAGACAAGAGAAGCAGAACCAGCGTTGAATGAATCTCTCGCCATCCTACGAATACTCCTATCTATAGTACCAGAATGCTTTCCAGGTCGCCCATTCAACATGTAACTCGTTCCGCCGTCTCTTACAGTACAGCTCGCTGGAGTGTGCAACTGCTGCAGAGACGAAAGCTACATCTAGCTCCCCCTTTCCTACTTGACGATTATACTCCAAGATATCAACTACTATCATCTGTAGACGCCTCAAAGAAACGTTCTGCTGCTTATGCGCACCTCAGAAACTGCAATCTTTGCCCGCGACTGTGCGGTGTAAATCGCTACGAGAAGACTGGTGTATGTTTGATTGGAGCCGAAACTGTCAAGGTCAATGTGATAGCACCCCATTTTGGAGAGGTAAGTAAATAAATATGTATGAAATCCTGAACGAGAACAATCTGTCGTCTCCGAAGTCTTTTGCTAATGGCATGGTCTTAGGAGCCCTGTATTCAAGGTCACAATGGGTCTGGGGCTGTTTTCTTCTCTGGATGGTATAGTATTCCAAATATCAGCAGCACGCAGGCTTAACTCACTTCTAAAGCAACCTTCGATGTGTCTTCTGCCAAAATCACGACATCGCTCATCAGCGTAACGGTCAAGATTTAACACCTGAGGAACTGGGAGAATGGTATGTCAAATTGCAAGACGTCGGACGGGTCCATAATATAAATCTTATTACTCCGGAGCATGTCGTTCCTCAGGTCGTACTATCAATCTTACATGCAAGAGATATCGGACTTCGAATCCCAATTATATACAATACGTCTGCCTTCGACTCTCTAGCATCCATAGAATTGCTGGATGGGTTGGTTGATATATATTTGCCAGATTTCAAGGTATGGAAGGACAGTACTTCCAAACGTTTATTGAAAGCAGATCATTATGCGGACGCAGCAATGGAGAGCATACAAGCAATGCATAATCAGGTCGGTGATCTCTCTTTTACACCGGATGGCATTGCGAAGAAGGGGCTACTGGTAAGACACCTGGTGATGCCCGGGAAAGAAGACGAAGGCCAGGAAATTATGCGGTGGATGGCGGGCAACATTTCGCGCGATGTTTTTGTGAACATCATGGAACAGTGTTTTTGTGAACATCATGGAACAGTATCATCCAGATGCTCACGTTGGAAAATCGAATCGGTCTCCGAGAGCCTCGACAATGCCCACCGACCCCGGTGAATCTCCCATACAACCGGAGAAAGGCGGAAAGGTGAGATATGAAGAGATAAATCGACATGTTACCAAAGACGAGGTGTCAACGGTTCGGAAGACTGCAGAAGAAGCAGGACTGTGGAGATTTTGTGATCCACCAAGACATGATGGCTTCAATATCTGATCCCGCTGAAAGCTCACATGCTTGTGCAATTTCAGCACGATTTCTGTCAAGCAACTTAATGATTGAAAGAATTGGTTGATGGTGTCGCTTAGCGGGCACTCGTTTTAAGGATGCTGTCCTGATCATCATCAACCGGGTCTGAAAAGGGTGAAGCTATATGTGTCGAATAACGACTACAATAATCCAAGTTCGAATAGCCTTAGTACACAAGCCGCTGGTGTAATAAGAACATCGGGCTATCTGCTGTGCTATGTTGGTGGCTTTGACTTCGCAAAATCATTTCAGTCTTCTAGAACCCGTCAAGTCCTTCGAGACCACACATGCCCCCAGTGCGAAGGTGCAGAGTATATCACATGATAGGCGGGTTCATGCATTGCAGGTCTTGATGGGGAAATGAGATTTCTCATCTTCCAACGTTCGCAAGTGGGCAAATGTGCATGAGACCTGATGTAATTACCCTTGAATAAAGCCCATCTAGGCAGTGCGTTTGAAGCCTGCGCCGTAAGGGATATCTCGGTACGTTAAAGTGGTTGACATAGGAGGAAACTACGGTTGTCTCTGGCGAATGTGATAGAGAATAGGTTGCAGTGGCCTATATCTGTGCATCAAGCCTACATGTCCGCCGTGTTATGGATGATACTATTGGACATCATGGAATAAACTAGTTTATCAATTGTTAAGTTGCTTGAGCAACTATGATCATCGAGCCATTTTAGTATCTAGAATTTGATAAGGAGCGTATGAAGAAGGTGCGACTCTCTTTTACACACTTCTGGGCAGTGCAACTATCATGAAGGGAGGAAAGGAGTATTGATGCTAGTGCATCCTAGTCGATGGACTTCATCTAAAACAGCTTCAGTGACCCACGCCTATGTCAAACTCCTCTCTCGTTCGAATTCTGCTGCTTCTCTCACCAAAGACCCTCATTTGAAGTTCTCAAGCTCTAATTTTTTGGAATACCATAAGGTACCGCCAATTTTGAATATGAACCTTTTGCATGCCCTCAACCTTGTTGCCTACCTCAACACATTCGTTTATGCTACACATCTTGATCCCCGCGATCCTACAGCATCGTTATATGAATGTTATGATTATATTATCGTGGGAGGAGGCATTTCCGGCCTCGTTGTTGCCAATCGCCTTACGGAAGATCCGAATGGTGACTAGGTACTCCAATCCTAGATATGCCATTACTGATTTCTAGATAGTGACTGTTCTTGTTCTTGAGGCCGGAGAACTGTGGGTAATCACTTGCCAAGTTCTTTGAGGCCACTGACTGATTGTTGCAGGGATCACTATGAAGAATTTATTCAACTACCTTTTGAGGATGGCGATGGGCTTGGTTCGATATATGATTGGAACCTCTGGACAGTCAACCAGACATACCTCGACGGCAAACCACGACCTTATGACATGGGGAAAGGTGTAGGCGGAGGCAGTCTTATAAATGGAATGTGCTGGACTCGCGGCGGCAGTGCAGACTTTGATGCTTGGGAGATGCTTGGAAATGCTGGTTGGAACTGGGACAGTTTGCTTCCTTATTTCAAAAAGGTGCTGTGTAGCTTCTGACTTCATCAACACTTGGCTAACCAATCATTGGTTTTGCAGGTAGAAAACTATACCGACGATGTGGATGCGGACTTCAGCCAGGAGTTGTATATTGATCCTGATCATGCAACTCATGGAACAGATGGCTATGTACACGTTAGCTACCCGAAATACTTTTACAACCAGTCCCGTATGTTGTACCGACCGATCTGATCAAATACAGCAACTTACTTACTATGCAGAAAATTTCTTGGACGGTTTACACGAGCTCGGTATTCCCATCTTGACAGACCCGAACAATGGCACAGCGGCCGGAGGTATGCTCATCCCTAACAGTATTAATCCTGAGAATCAGACACGCTCAGATGCGCGAACAAGTTATTACGATGGCTTCATCGATACTCGCAGCAACTTGCACGTTTTATCTGGCCAGTTTGTCACTCAAGTCCTAATGGAGTCCCCTACAAATGTTGTTAAGAGGGATTATCCTGCTGGGCTTTTTGCCTATGGAGTTGAGGTGAGCGTAGTTCCTAGACTTCGATGTCTCTTGCTTATCTCACCTAGTTTGCAAACAATTCAACCGCCGTAAAGAGTATGATAACATGCTCAAGAGAGATCATACTCGCGGCTGGGGCCGTACATACACCCCAGATACTTGAGCTCTCCGGGATTGGACAAGCAGAACACATAGGCAAATTTGACATTCCTGTCCTGATAGACCTGCCAGGTGTTGGGAACAATCTTCAAGATCATCCTTATGTAGGAGTATATTACTACTGTGAGCTTAATGTCTGGGAGTCCTTTCTGATGCTCACAAAACTCCTAGATATGAATTCAAGTTATTCTACAGTCAGTACAATATTGAATAGTACGGCGCTCTTGAATAAAACAGTCCAGGAATACTTTAAAAACAAAACAGGTGAGACTACGTCCTGAGGCCAGAGGGTTTGTACTAAATGTTCAGGGCCTTATACAGCTGGCGCTATTAACACTGTTGCTTTTCCCTCCTTGCCTTCAATATCGAACAACTGGACTGCTATGATGGCGGATGCTTCCAGGCAGGACCCTTCAGCGCACCTCCTATCAGGACTTGATCCTACAGTTTTAGCAGGATATTCTGCTCAGAAGTCACTCTTAATATCTCTGCTCAGCAACGAGACAGTTGGAGCGTACGAAATCTTGACCAACAGTATTGGGCTCTTGGCTGTTGCAGCAATGCATCCTCTTTCAAGAGGTTCAATTCATATTTCCTCATCAAATCCTTTTAGTCAACCACTCATTGACCCTCGATATTGTTCTGACCCTCTGGACTGTCAAGTTCTAGTTGAGGCACTCTTGTTCAACAATCGCCTCATTAATACCACGGCAATGCGTCTCCTAGAACCAGCGGCATACAGTCCCTTTCTTCAGGAAGCTTCGCCAGAGTCATTGCTGCCAGCAATATTTTCAGGCCTCAGAACAGAGTTTCATGGCACAGGTACGACGGCAATGATGCCCCGAGACCTTGGTGGAGTGGTAGATACTCACTTGCGAGTCTGGGGCACCAAAAATCTTAGAATTGTTGATGCAGGCATCTTTCCACTCACCCCAGCTGCACATCTTCAGGCATCTGTATATGCAGTTGCAGAGAAGGCAAGTCCTCTAGTATCGTTTACTATTCTTAGCTAACGATAAGCACCAGGCTGCTGATCTCATTAAGCTTGACAACTATGCTTTGACTCCGGGAGGATGTGGAGTGCGTTCTTCATTTGCCCAAGAAGGACCTGTGCTTTCACACACTTCATACAATCCCAATCAAGAATTAGCAACATCGAGTGCCACTTCTACTACGATGAATGGCGATTCAACACAGGGTAGCGAAGAGGATGTGAGTTCATTTTGAGTTGCTCAAGCATGTCGATTCCGAGCTGACTATATTACGAAGACCCTCCAAGGTATAGAAGAAGCATTGTCTAGCAACCCAACATACGACGCCCTTCAGGATTCAAACTATCCATATTCGCCGCTGCCCTACAGCGTTGAGTCTGTAGCATCAGAAAGTTCAAACAGCATTCAATCGACTACTATTTTTGATGCTGACCCTTTCAAAACAAGTAATCCAAACACTGCAATGGCCACAGTCGGAACTTCAACTGCGTCAAGGATCACTTCTCTCAGTAACTCTATTATGGCTGAGACTACAACAGTATCCCAGTTTAGAGCTAGCTCTGCTTCTACCTCCTCTACTACAAAAACAAAAGCTGCTGAATCTCAGCTGAATCCGACGATTGCAATGGTTGAGGTTTTAAACTCTAGTTCGATCACTCTTTTTGGTTCCCTTTTTTCGTCAACCATGTCTCCCATTTCCAGCGGAGAGTCAGGAGAAACTGATCTATCACTCAGCGACTTCACGACTTCTGATGAGCTCACAACCACCTTTATTAGTACCATTCTCCTGACTAAGACGACAACCATCCCCTCACCTGTATTGAGATCATCAATGTCTCCTATTGTAACAGCTACATGGGCTATTGGAGAGCCAATTCGGACTACGGCACCCCTTGTCACTAGCTCCATTTTGCTTTCCTCAATCTCTCAGCCCAGCTCGCTGGCATCTTCCGCCTTTACTTTGTCAAGTACCCTTGTGCAAACTACGATAAACTCTTCGACTACTTCAAATACATCAGTCGAGCCTACGACAACGCTGATTAGCACTATTCTACTCACCAAAACGACTACACTCATACCGCAGCAGTCAATGTCGTTGAACCTGGCGCCAGTGATTACATGGGCTCTTGGAATGCCATTGCGATACACAGATCCAGCAATGCAACGAACTTTGACCTCATTACCTGCATCATTGACTTCGCCAATTTTCTTCACTCTCAATACCGTAGCTACCACTGTGGTAAATCCTTTCCTGACAAACCCCTTTATCTTGATAAACTCAGCTTACTTCATCCTCAGGATCCTACTTTGACTATCACGACCAATCCTTCAGTTACTTCTACTGCTTCAGACGACGATCTTACAACCACCCTAATCAGTCATATCACATTGACTGAGACTACAACGATACCACGGTATCTCTCCACAGTATCTTCTTCAAGCTCATCTGTTCAACCTACCGTCGTGATGACGTGGAATAGTACATTGTCTACGCAGGTCACTAGCTTCATCACATTGCCTCGAGTTTCTGCTGCAAGCACGCAGAATCCTTTGTCGTTGGCCGCATCCTGGTTTGATCGAACCAACGGAACTTGGAAATACAATTCACTGCCTGGTAGCACTCTATCGTCTATAAGTACACAAGCTAGTTCAGTCGAGGTCTCTCAACCCACCAAATCTTCACAAAATGTGGAATATCTTGGATATCTTGACCTTTCAACTCCAGGCTCGACACTGTCGGTATCATCTGTAGGGATGCGTGATGCGTCTTCGACAACAGCAATAAGTCAAGATGATCCTACCTACGCTTCGCGTCATCCAACACCACCTGCTAATTCTGGATATTATGGATATTATGGCTTCTCTCGAGAGAGCATTCCTGATCCCACAGACTCAGCAGTGACATCAAATAGAGCTGTGGGCGCCACTGCAACAGAAACTGCGTCTTCCAGTAGATCAACTGGTACATGTTCGCCTTGATATTGCTGAATGAAAAGTAGCTTTAGAGTCCATTTGAATAGGAGTTTATTCAGCCTTGAATAGTGTATTTCTGTCTTAGTGTAACTATGCTTTAATACGCAATCAATCCATCCATCCAATTAATTTCATTTCAAAAAAGTGGACTTTGCCAATGTGTAATGTAGAAAGATAGTGATGATGCTGATTTATCATTGTTCTTGGGATTGCTGATACAAGAGGAATAAGACTGGTTCTGGTGGCGAGTTGTTTGGGCGTTTTGGTAGGAAAGATAGGAACAATAGGATAGGGTGTTGAATGAAGCAGAGGAGGGGCGCGAATAAGCGACGGCGTAACGCAAAAAGCACGTAACGCAAAGAAAAGCTGGCCAGAAACTAGGGACACACCGCGTGCATTATTCAGCATAGGAAATGAAAAAATGGCGTTGGAAGATTTTCGGTTTCAGAAAAAAAGAAATCCCGATAAAACGATACGGTGAAGGTTGTATCGTGTTTGCGTACATTTATTTACCTTACTTTGTTCGTACATATCCCCTAGCCTGCCTTACAGTAGGCTTTCCGTGCAGCGCGTACCTACCTTCCATACAAGTACAGTACATAGAGTACGTAGTGATCGACAGGTGCTCCGATTGGTGGTTGATCCTTTAGCGTTCGCTTTTAGAGCTCGTTTACGGAGGATCTTTGGGGTGGAGCAAGTAGGAGCAGCCTGAGGAGGCACGGGAGGTTGGAGAATTAACCTAAAGGCGTAGTTGGGGGCCGAAATGGTCCGAAAATCGTTGCATTTTGTGTATTATGCAGACTTGACTGGGTGCTGGTGCAGCTGCAGCTGCAGCACCTTAGCTTCGTTAACTTTCAAGCTTCGTTTAGGTTAGGTGGGTAGGCTGTAGTGTAGGTAGGTAGGTATTGACACTACTGTAGGGGAAAGGGGTATGGTATGGTATGGTATGGTATGGTATGGTATGGAAGGGTACTCCGTAGGGCCGTAGGTAAGTTTGGTAAGGTGGTGAGGTACTTCTTTTTTTATAGTTTGCATGACTAGGTACCTAGGTACTTCCGTGCTGTTTGAAAAGGTAATGCAAGGCAAGGCAAGGCAAGGCAAGGTAAGGTACGTACATTTATTAGTCTCCGATCGGTATGCTTGCTCCTTTTGTAATGTGGCTCTCTCTCTACTGTACAGTACATAATTACTGTGCGTACTCCCTACGAAAAGTAGTAAACTTGTACACGTAGTCTTTTCTCCGTTGTTTTGTGTACAAGTATGAGGCGACGGAGCGACGGAGCGACGGAGGTTGGGACTGAGATTGAGACTAAGACTGAGACTACTGTAGCCTATAGGAGGTTGCGAGTAGGGTGGATGGATTTCTTAGGTTGGTGGTAGGGTTGGGATCCTCCTATACGGTCGGTTGGGATATGGTGGATTGGGACACGGTGGGTTTTTCGTTTGTTTGTTCGTTCGTTGTTGCGGTTGATGGGATGGGATTCTGTTAATAATTGGAGCTTTGAGCTGCTTTACTGTATCGGAATTTGGTGCGTTGTGTGGTGAAAGGAAAACCAATGTAGGTACGGTAGTTGTATGTACTCTGGCTTCGATCCGACAGCCATTGAGCCGTAGTATGCATGTAGGCCTCTTAATTTCTTAATACCTATAAGGATAGTATTGTCTTCGGAGAATTCTCCATTCATTCGGGCGAGATAAGTGCCCGTTCGTCGAGAGCAAAGCGCTCAAATAATTAGAGATACAAGGACTCTCATGTCAACCCTGACCATGAGGGTTCAGGTTCATCTTAAGTATGGAAAAATACGAAGGGGAAAAAAAAATCAAGAGAAAACAAAAGTAAGTTCGTCCACTGCGTCTTGGACAAAAGCTTAAAGCTGGTTGCCAAGACGTGGGGTCCAAAAGGGGAAAAAAAGGTACTCGAACTGTAAAGTTTGCGAAACTATCCATCGGCTTATTATTATCAGGTTCAGGGTCCCCTTCGTTCATAAATTCATGATCCCTCACCACTACTACTACTGCACTGTCGGTACGCGTATAGGTATAGGCACAGGTACATCCAATCGAGCGAACATACCAACACAACCCATTCCAGCCTCCTTCCAAGTCCCCATCTTGTCATCAATGACAAACCCATTCTTCTCCCACGTCCGCACAGCATCCATATGAGAGTGAACACAAACAAGACCTTTCCACTCGGGTACTCCCTGGACTCTTGAAACCATGCACTCCGGATGCGATTTTGCAAATTCCAGTGCAACTTGGATTAATAGATTCGCATATCCCTTCCCACGGAATTCTTGGAGCACGCATAGCCGTCCTAATTTGATGAATGGCTCGATCCCATCGTGCAACGAAGTAGCTTTCTTTATCACGTATTGGGGCAGTGGTACTGTGAAGAAGGTTGTTGAATCCTCGAATGGTGTATCTTCTGATGGTAAGTCGTATGAGGCCCCTGGTACGGGATAGTTATGTGCATGATAGTGAGGGCATGGTATCAACCGGACAGTGCCTGCAGGTTGAGGAGAACTCTCTTGTTCTGAAGATGATTGGCCGTATATGACCCAGTGGTAAGCTCTTGCATCGTCGATGTCTGTGTGGTGTTTAATAGGGACAGCCCTTTTCTCGTGGCTGAAGACAACTTCACGTGCGGTCATGGAGTCACAGAAGGTTCTGGGAATGGTCTCTGACTGCTCGTAACCTGGGATGAGACGGTTATAGGAGCACAATACGTCACCAACAGGCGCTTGTAGTTTGATGAAGGGTGCGGATGTTGGTGACATGGCTAGAAAGCTGAACATCGAATTTCTCTTGAGGTTTCGAAAGTCCCTTGATATTTCACCGCTTTGGTGACAGAGTGAAGTTGGTGAAACCTTTGGGCTGCCGCCTCCTTTTCGTGTGTGCCGTATGCTGAAAGCACCATCCTCGCTTTTTATTTTACTTACTTACACTGTTGCGACCTAACAGATGTCATTGAGATGTCAAGACTAGGGCGTCGCGTAGGATAGCCAGACAGAGGAATGCACGAAAGTGGAAACTGAGAGCAAATTGAGCATTGCGATTAAGCGACGAATAGCTACCTACCTACCTACCTACGCACGCAGCAAAAGGTTGGTAGAGAAAGAAGATCACCAAGAGCATCACTTTTGACACTTGAGACAGTCACCTGGTTTGACCTATTCAGGTACTCCGTACTCGAAAGTACAAGTACAAGTACAGTACAGTACCGTAGCAGTACAGCTACTGCATATAGGTAACGGAGAAGGCAAGGACAAGGGACGGGCAAACCGGCGACTCAAAGTCAGTGCACTCCGGCACATCAGGGCTATCAGACAGCATTGGTCGACAAGTACAAGTACGGAGTAGCTACCGTACGGTACCGACTTTTTGTCCACCGTTCAATTCCGTGTCACGTGCAAAGACCAGAGGACAGTGCTCTCCACCTCACTGATGGTGCATTATTCGTGTTGTTGTAACTTCCGTCCCATAGCTGCTTACCTGCCATGCTTACCTGTTATTGGCTGTATAGGTGGTGGAACGTCCACTCAGCTCGTGGTGCTCGTACTTAGCTCCCCTTTATGTCTCTGTCTGGCGTTTCGCTGGCGCGCATCGGTCCATAGTACTATACTGTACTGTACTGTACGGTAGTGTACTATACCATACCGTAGTAGCAGCAGTCATGGAAAGTTCTGCTCTGCGCTGCACTGCACTGCGCTCCACTGCACTGCACGTCCGCACGGCTGCACGTCTGCTCCCTGCCAATCGGGAAGTTTCTACCAATTTGGCGTGTCCCGGGACTTGCGTGCATCGATACGCCATCGTCACGGCCCTATTGCTCCTTCAAAGCACTACCCCGATAACTTAGATGGCCAAAAAGTGGGGTCGGAGGGTCGTAGAGCTGATAAAGGTCCATGACCGATAAAAGATTCTCGACCGTCTCAACAGCTGCCAAAAGTGTTTCCAATTCTCTCTCCCTTTTTCTTTCCTGTCCCTGCCCTAAATCCTCAACTTCTTCTTCCTGTCTTCATGTAACCAATCCACCCCCCCTTTTTTTCACCACTATTTCTTCACTCCCTCCCCTTCCCTCTCCGTCGTCCGCAGCAGATACATCATCACATTGTCTCCTCCGTTTAGCCTCTCCCATCGCCTCTCAGCCTTGTCAGCCTCGCTTACCAGTGCACACACACCCAACCATTAAGCCACCCAGCCACGAACTCCAAATCAGTATGATCGAAGTCTACTGTTCCGGTAATGCTCATGAAATCGGCCTGCATCATGGCGCCCAGGCAAAGAAACAAATCCTCAAAAGCATGCGCTTTTATCGAGACCTCTTCCAGACGAAGTGCGGCATGGACTGGCAAGAAGTGAAGAAGTTTGCCCTGGGATATCAGCCATACCTGACCGCGAACTGGCCTCAATATGTTTCCGAGATGGAAGGAGTTGCCGATGGCGCTGATGTAGCCTATCTTGATATATTGGCTCTCAACGTACGGACCGAGATTGCTTTTGGTGCTTTCAATGACGGTTGTACAGCATTATCCTGGTTGGGGTCGGCCTCTTCCATCCTGGCTCAGAATTGGGATTGGTACACGCAACAGGCCGACAACCTGATTGTCTTGAACATTCGCCAGGAGAGGCGTTTCCGGATACAGATGGTCACTGAGGCCGGCATTATCGGGAAGATTGGAGTATCAGCGAGGGGTGTGGGCGTGACACTGAACGCCATCAAAGCGAAAGGAGTGTCCTTCACGAGGTTACCGTGCCACTTAGCCTTGAGAACGGTCTTAGAAAGTGACACGCGAGCAGACGCTATAGCTGCCTTAGAGAAGGCGGGTGTTGCTAGTTCCTGCCATATATTGGTTGCAGACAAGACGGGAGGCACAGGTCTGGAATGTAGCTCCGCTGATACGATCAAGCTTGAAATGAATGCGCTAGGCATAGTAACGCATACGAACCACTATATTGCAGAGCATGATCCGAGCGTCGTTGAGGACCAGAACTGGCTTCCAGACAGCGGCTTTCGCTTGGACAGGATAAAAGAGTTATTGGACGAAGCAAAGGAAGTGCAGCCAAGTATGGATGTTGTAGAGAACATATTGATGGATGAAAAAGAAAAGGATGGGGCAGCCATATGCAGGTCGACTGGGAAAGAGAGTATTGCTACACTCTTTTGTATTGTGATGGATCTCAAGAGCAAGAAAGCGCGAGTGGTTGCAGGCAAACCCACAGCGCCATCAGCAAAGTTCACCTTGAACTTATGAATAATGAAATGATGATGTAATGACTCTGCAAATTCCTTGCTGCCATGATTTGATACGTGAATTTCTAGATTTCCTGCCACTGAGCATCGTGAATGCTACCCCAAGTACACAGAACTCCGACTCCCAACGCCATTATTCCACCAGTAGTGAAGTCAACCTCGCTTGAGACCGAACTCAGCTCTTGAGAACCGTCCCCCGGGTTCAATGGCAGCCGATCCAAAATAGATCCGTAGCAAGTGAATCACAACTATAATTGGATGAGATCGGGTATTGCGGGACCGATTCCTCTAAGCAAAACAATCTTATTGCCACTGACGAGAGCATCTCCAACCTTCTCGTTGAACTCCAATAAGCGCCCGCCTTCGACATGAAATACTCTCAGCTTTGACTTCTCATCAGTGCTTTGATTGTTGACATTCTGTACTTGCAAGCTTTTAGCAGCCATATCGAGGACTCTCCCAATAACCCAATCTCTACTATAAAAGAAAGAACCCGTAGGGAACTTGGCAGATGTCGTTGCAGCCTCTGCCTCCACAAAAAGGTATATCCTCTTATCCGCTGGTAGTTTCTCGTCACCCTTCGCCGTCTTTTTGAGTGTGTTCACCGCAACCAATCTGGCAGCTGTTGACGTCGGTTTGGGCTTCGGAAGTACGCGATCCGCAACACTCGCTCTCTGTGCAGTGCCCCAGGCCTTCAGCTTCCCCAAAGCGTTCTTAGCAAAGTCGTTCTTCACGTCAAACCTCCCAACCCGTGCACCGATAGGTTCGAGATTCTTGCAGTCATGGTCCTCCTTGAAGCGGTGTTTGAGGCAGTAATCTCTGTTACACGTCGAGCAGTGTACGCTAGTAGAAAGACCTGTTCCGATCGTTGTCTTGCATGCCGGTAATGCGCATGGCTTTTGAACATCGGCCATCATTTTGCCAGCACCGAGTGACGGTGTTGATAGATTCGCTATACGCCGCCGCTCCGCCCAAGCTCCAGCATTTGCGCACTTGTGGCCAGTCTCTGATCGGTGCTCTAGGCAGAAGGTACCGCGACATGATTCGCATCGGAAGGGGAGGAAGTCTAGTTGGTTACAATAGGTGTATTGGCAGTGAGTGCCGATGAGGGTAGGATCCTTCTCGTCCATTGTTGTGAAGGTCTCTTCCGAGTCTGAGGGATTTGAGGACGCCATGATGGATTGATGGCTGATTATATAGCGTGACGTGCAAGTACGAAAGTACCTTAGAAATGGACTTCAATGATGTTGGATGGCGAGGCTGAGGATTGCTAATGGATCGCCGAATGCTGGCCACTTCTGGAAGGTGCTGTGCCACTAGCGCCGTGTCAAACTCTCGTGACTAGGTGTTGAACTTCACCTCATCAAAGCACCGAAGTTATACTTCGTATTTTCAAAACTTATGATTTATGGAAATGATGGGTTGTATATCCAGTCAAAGTAAGCCTGGGCGAAGGAAATAAGTCCCCTAAAAGAGGCCTATGGACATCACATCAAACCTCATGAACATAGTAGTCATGCCGTCTCACTGGAAGCTTGTCGCCAGCTTGCCTCATCAACCATAGCCTTTGGCCCAACATAACTTCTGCCTCCTACGAGCCACCATATTCCCGCAAAGATGGTGATGGCGCCTGTGATAAGGCTTGAATAGTTCATATTCACAGCTGTAACAGGTATTGAGTATGGGAAACCTGTTCGCGACTCGCACTTTAGTATTTCCTCCTGATACATGATTTAGAAGTAGTGGAGACTGTCTCAAGAACAGAGACATGTCGCAATGCCCAAAGGATTCTGTGGGTGTCACTTACAATAAATCACAACAAATACAATAATATACAGAGAACTAATGATGTTGACGGTATAGCCCACGGAGTTTCCCATTCGATATGGTCCAGGCCTCATACTGTTATTATACGGTCCAGGAGGAAGAGAAGAGCGTGAAAATCGGCGGGTAAAAATAAATGGTGCAATTGCAGCCAAATATGAGAGCGTTGAAAGGATGACGAAGGATCCAATGAAGGCGTTGAATGCTGTGGAAGAACCAACATAGATACAGCCAAGGATCGTAGAAAATATTGCACAAGCCAATGTCGAATTGAAGGGCATGTGAAATTTCGGCGAGACAACACCCAGTGTATTCGAAAAAGGCACTGCGCGATCTCGAGCTAAAGTCCAGAGAGTTCGACCACAAGTAATATAAGTCCCAATGAGAGTACAGAATATCGGCACCAAAATAATGAAGAGAAGGCCGATGGTTCCAGCGTTAGATGAGGTCGCTTGAGCATAGATCTGGGTCAGAGGAAAGTATGCAGCACCAAGTACATCGTCCAGGTTCTTAATCGCGTAGAAGATCGCTATCATGTAAAAGAAAGCAGTGAAAAAGCCTATGACCATTTGAGCTAGCAAGTTCTCAGTTAGCGGTCTCAGTATCGACTTGTTGCCATTGAAAAAATGACCAACCTGCGATTGCTAGCGGTATGTTGCGTCTGGGGTTTGGGATCTCTTCTGCTAAATGTGACACGCAATCTGGAGTTCCGACAGCATATGCTCCGTTCAACATGCCGGCTAGAAATACGAAGCCATTCGAGGTATATCCTGTCTGATTTGACCAGTCGGCCCATACAAATGACGAAGAGGCATATCCCGATCCTTTTGTATGAGGCATAACAGCACACACAACAATCGTAATAAAGACACCTCCTAGAATGAAGAACAGTCCTATATTGCTATGATAAAGTCATCAATACAATATAGTATATTTGTATAATATTTGAGAACTTACTTGATCATAGGGATGAACCTATTCCCTAGAAGCTATAAGCATAAGCCCATTAATGAGGTGAGGATACAGGCATACCAAAAAGCACAATACCGCAGGATATCCAAGTTGATATCAGGTACGCGATAAAAACATGCCATCGCTGTTGAACAAAGTCTGGGTGGGTGACAGCATACATTGCGACGCATATATTTCCGGTAATGCTCGCCATAGTTGCTAGTACATAGTGTCAGCTACATCTTAGTTATATCAAGACAACGCTCACCTGAAGCGCACATCCAAGCGAAGGTGTTCCAATAACCGGCGAACCAGCCACATATACGTCCGTACTTTGGGCCGGGAGTGATTGAAGCCCAGTGATAGACACTGAAGATGTGAGCAGTTATCTAGAGTTTTGAAATTTGGAGGGTTATACCCAGATGACGAAGGCATTGAGCTTGCTGTGGCTGTTAGTTCTTGGTACTAACCAAGGAAGTAAAGGAAATGGCCCTACCAAGCTCTGCTAATGAAGCAGCAACTAGCCAGTAGAAGAAGCTCACTGCAATAAATTCATAAATAACGCCAGGGGGTCCTCCATTACTATAGCGATATGTCAGAATAGCACTTTGCTACTTCCAAATAGGCCTTACTAAATTGCAACCGCAATTGATCCGCCTAAAGCTGCCCAAGTGTTACCAGTGACTATGCCCACTGAGCATATGGACAACAACGAGTGGAGACGCTCTAGTTCCTGCACGTGGCCGGTTTCGTTGAGCTCATGTAGATTTGCTTCGTGGTTTGCGTCGACTACTTTGTTCTTCTCGGTTTCTGCCGAGGGTTGCGAGGATTCACTGTGTTGTTGGGTAGATTGAGCCATCGTAAAGAAGCATTCAACCTGGCGAATTGACAAAGGATGACTTCTGATTTCGATTAGCTTTTGACCTAGGTAGTATCAAGTAGAATTGTTCCTGCGAGTGATGGGATAGACAGGGAGATGGAGAAAGATCAAATAAGCGAAGCACTGGTATAAATAATCTGGACTGGAAGGAAGCCTTGACCAATTTAAACTATACAACTAACACTCGGCATCGATCATCGAGACCATGCGGGATGCTAGGATCTCCACGAGTGCATCGAGATAACGTGCTACAGAAACACCAGGGGCGTAGTAGCTGGCAGACTTTCGAGATAAAAATCACCAATCGCAAGCCGACTTCCGAATGCCTAGATTCTGCAAGCAAATAGCGAGAGGAATACAGAGATCGTGCAGAATCCCATAGATAAGGAACACAGGAAGGCGGGAGCTAAGCATCTCTAGATTAGGACTTCCTAAGAGACACACCCATGTACAAGCGCAGAGAGGTCATTGGTCTAGAAGACTGCGACGGAATTCCGGAATACTAGCACTGCTACTCGTACAGTAGATGATGATAAGGCTTGAACTTCAAATTTGTTATAATATGTACAGTGTCCCCTACAAGTAATGAAGGCAGTAACAGACGACAAGAAGTAATTAACATTGTTGATGGCACTTGCCGAAGTACAGATGAGATCCTGGTAGTCAAAACCTGAATGATGGCTTCACACCGACGAGCAAGAGTACTACGTGACAGAATGTCATTTTCCAAGTCCAAACGACGGCCCTTCGCAACCTCCAGAACACGATTTGTTTGCACGTTTCCGTAACAGAAGGGGGTTCCCTCGTGGAAGTGACTAGGATCGCTTGAGGCTGCTACGAAATATATCAAGATCTGAGTCCTGACATCAACAGTGTCGCCAAAGGTCAACATCCGCTGAATATGCATGGGGCCACGAGACGTCAAAAACGATCAGGTTGCACAGCAAGTTTTATCGATGGTAATAGCGAATTTGTTGAGATGTGGTGTTACAGGCGTAGTGTGGAGATGTTGTCGGCTAGCATTCCTTGGTCTGATATTTTACGATATACAGTTGGTGCTTTGAGTTCATTTTACTCAAAGCGACGATAGAAAAGCAGAGTATCCCCTTGACTTTCCAACTACCTAACATGCTATAAAAAATATAGCTAGGCTTGTGCAGGATACCTTGAAATCTGGACATAGATGCAATTTAGAGACCACAGCTTATCCTTCTCTTCACCAAGTAGAGTCGATCGGAAACTGAGGTAAACGGGTTCGTGAGATATAAAAGTACTTTTGTTTTTCTGTCAAGTCATTAAATATCTTTTCTCATCACACACAACGGCGACGCATGTCGTGACCATGTTCGCTCTCCTGTGCAACAACTGCCATGTGTGCGCTTCCGATGTCCTGGACGTCAACCTCAACGAAACCTTGCCTCGAGTACCATGGCCCGTTCCAGGGAATGTCTCTGTATGTTGTTAGAGTCACTGACGAAAATGAGCTCTCCCGCTTGAGGTGATCGATCATGTTGCGAATCAGCGACTGTCCGATCCCCTTGTTCTGGCTTTCTATCTCCACCGAGAGTTCAGCAATATGAAATAATCTGTCCAACGCACATCCAGCTAGAAATCCAATAGGATGATTGTTTTCATCAACAGCAACCCACTGGAAGCAAACACTGGGTTAGTCAACTTTGAATAGCCCAGGAGTGTTTATCGCTCACGAGGTGTCCTGTATCACCCATAGTTGAGATTAGTGATGGTTCCAATGTAGGTCCGTCGGCGAGGAAATCAAGACCAGCTGTTCGAAATAGAGAAGCTGCAGATCTCTCGACCGCTCCCAAGAAAGGGTAGTCTGCAGGATCGGATTTGCGAATGCTGAAGTGTTTGGCGGATTTGTTCATTACTGCTGTACGCCTCGATGAAAATTTTATAGTGAAATAATGGAATTTAATACCCGATCTATCATTACCCACATGCTGGGGCATTACTGCATGGTGCATGTCAGCTTACATAAATCTAACATCATAACTCTTATCCCAAGGCGCCTTGCAATGCCATGGCTATACAACTCCGGAGTCTTCCAAAATCTATCTATCGTAAGAAAAGGCCGAGAACCTCCAATCAAGCCTAAGTACTCTCAAGAGCTGCCAGCCTTCGCGGTATCATGGCCATATCTTTTTCTCCACTGCTTGACTCCATTGTTGATCTCGGCCTTGCTCACTCCGTCTCGCACCAGGTACATTGTCACCCCAAGAGTTTCCACATTTCGATTTCGTGACTCATCGTCGAAAAACAACATGTCCTCAAATTTCAAGCCAGTAGATTTCTGTAGCTTGTTAAAATGCGTGATCTTGCTTCCCGGGTATATCTCTAGGTGGTCAAAGTACTCGATTGACTTTTTCTTCTTGCCGTCAACGTCTACAATGTGTAGCAGCCGAAGCATCTCTCTGCCCAGATCTGGCGCTGAGGTTCGACTTGCGGCACCAACCTTGATGTCCTTTTCCCGTAAAGATGCCAGAATGCTAGGAACTTCTGTGTAGAAGGCGTAGCTGTCTCCGAATTTGTCTTTGCAGGCATCGTTCTGGGGTGTAGCCTTGATTGGTGGTGTAACATGTGTATCAACCCAGAAAGGCCAGAGTGTATAGTCGAGGTCGAAGACTATGAGCTTCGGAAGTGGCAAGCCATCATAGAAAGTTGCAGGAGCATTCGTAGTATCGTGGTTAGAAGTAGAGGCTGTCGAGGCTGTCGTTGGAGCCTTGGTGAGCTTCTTCCCCACCATGGCGATAAGGAGAAGAAGGGCAGTCCAAAGAAGTAAATGATTCCTAGGAGACAGGCTTAGGATAGTACTGCGTTCCAAAACTACTCTCGAAAAGTAGGAATATGGGCAATGAAACTTGTATGCTAAATCTAGGATACTCTGGTAGGTGATTTTGGGAGGCAAAAGTAAGAAAGCGGAATCCACGAGGCAAGGCTGGGCTTGTCAAAGAACGCCCCTGTCAGCTTGTTTTGCTGCCAATCACAGCGAAAGCGTGCCTTGAGATTCGCCAATCCTATGGTGACCTCATCGAGGCTGATTTCTGCGCTTCTATGTATCACCATACTTCGTGCTGATCAATGCTTTTGTACGGTACATTTTACACAATTCTCATCTTCAACGCGTTTGATGCTTGTATTTTCGCGTTACTACGTGATGTTACAGAGATCAAATCCATGTCAAGGGTCGTGACAGGAATTAGGCTGGAACCGTGGAATGCCTCCATTTCTTCCGCGCAAACGCCTGGCCTCGCCTTCCCCTCAGCCTGAATCGTCTGAGTCTGGGGAGAAAAGAGGAAGAGGCAGAGGAAGAGGACAAGGGAAAGCAGCTTCTTCGACTCCTAGGAAAAGCACTCTCTTCGACGATCTTGACGCTGGCACTTCATCTAAAGGTTCCAAGCACTCGGCGGAGCGTACAAAGGCAGCTTTAGAGAGGCTGGCTGCTACGGATGAAGACGAAAGTTCTCTATCGTCCCTGTCCGACGACGACTTCGAAGATGTCCCCAACGCGAATCGCCAAAAGATTGTTCCCAAGTCTGATAGCGAGGACGAAGACATTGAGTTTGAAGATGTAGAGACAAATTTTGCGTCTGCGCCTTCTGGCCCCGTTCCATCCGGCGACCTCGAACTAACGTTGACAAAAGATACTAGAATCTCCCTTACGAATCCTCTTGGCGTGAAGAAGGGGCCTAGCAAGATTGAGAGGCAGATTCGGATGGCCACACATCAGGCTCATGTGCAGATGTTGATGTGGCACAATGCGATCAGAAACTCGTGGTTATGTGATAAGGAGGTGCAAAAAATATTGACGAAGCACTTGACCCCCGTTGCACAGAAAGAAATCGTGAAGTGGAGACAGAGAAGCGGTTTAGAAGTTAAAGATGACGAGGCTTCCAAGGGAAAGGGAAAGGGCAAGGCGAAAAATGTTGGAGGCACAAAGACGGGCATCAGGAGTTCTCGAGACTGGGCCCAGCCTGCTCAGAGACTCGAAGCTGGAAGAGCAGATATGAGTCATGGCGATCCTTTATTCAAACTGTTGGATTTTCTTTCCAAATTCTGGAGGCAAATTTTCACAATAACTACTCCGGGGCTAAGGAAGCGGGGTTACATGTCTCTTGAAAGATTGGATGAGGAAACCAAGAGCTTTAACAGTGATGCACACGATGCTGAGCGTCATGGCGAGCGTGTTAAAAGTATCAAGGAATTCAGAGAGTGTGCCCGAACTTTGGAAGGTAGCCGAGATGTAGGCGCACAACTTTTCACTGCCCTACTGAGAGCTGTTGGCATTGAGACAAGAATGGTCGCCTCGTTACAACCTGTAGGATTCGGTTGGAATAAGAACGAGGAAGCCGCAGCCAAGAAGGAGAAGAAGGTCAAGGATACATTGATAGAAGAAAACGATGAGTCCGACGATGAACAAGATGCAAGCGAAATGGACGATCCTGAGCCTCCAACAAAACTTTCCAAAGGCGGGAAAGGAAAGGCCAGGATTGTACGAACGCAAGCACTGAAATCGGGCAAGCGGACGTCACGCGGCAATGGCCTGAAGGATGCACCTATTGACTTGTCCGAATCTGAGGAAGAGGAAGAGGCTGTGACAAGCGACGAAGAGGATGACTCAGTGATCGATGTCACATCCGCAAGAAAGCGTTCTAAGCCCTCCAAGCCATATGATAAGGACCTTCTGTTTCCACACTATTGGTCTGAAGTGCTGTCACCTTTGACAAGAAGCTATACTCCAGTAGATGCTCTAGTTATCAGAGCGGTTGCTATCAACGATGACCTTGTAGGAAAGTTTGAACCCCGAGGTGCAAAAGCTGAAAAGGCAAAGCAAGTAATTGCTTACGTTGTAGGCCACTCGTCAGATGGTACAGCCAAGGATGTCACCACAAGATACCTTAAACGTCATATGTGGCCTGGCAGAACCAAAGGAAACCGATTTCCGGTGGAGAAAGTCCCAGTTTACAACCATAAAGGCAAGATTAAGCGTTACGAAGAGTACGATTGGTTCAAGACAGTCATGAGCGGTTATGTTCGAGGCAGTCGCAACTCTCCAAGGACTGAAGTTGATGACCATGAAGACATCACCGATCTTAAGGTAGTAAAACCCGAGAAAAAAGAAGTTAAAGAAGGGGAGGAAACTCTCCAGTCATATAAATCGTCTGCCGAGTATGTCCTAGAAAGATTTCTGAAAAGAGAAGAAGCGCTATTACCAACCGCAAAACACGTGAAGATGTTTACGGTCAAAGGCAAAGGCAACAATACTACCGAGGAGAAAGTCTTCTTGCGAAAGGATGTTGTTTCATGTAAAAGCATTGAAACCTGGCACAAGGAAGGCCGCGCTCCTCTTCCGGGAGAAGAACCTATGAAGCGTGTTCCTTATCGGGCAGCTACGACGACGAACCGTAAGCGTGAGCTTGCTGAAGCGGAGCACGCAAGTGGTGAAAAGATGCTTCAGGGTTTGTATAGTCGAGATCAAACCGACTGGATTATTCCTCCTCCAATCGAGAATGGTGTCATTCCTAAGAACAGCTACGGGAATATGGACGTATATGTTCAGAGTATGGTTCCCGATGGTGCTGTACACATACCCCGGAGGGGAACTATGAAAATATGTAAGCGCTTGGGAATCGACTATGCTGAAGCTGTAACTGGTTTTGAATTTGGAGCTAGGATGGCGATACCGATTATTACAGGTGTCGTCGTTGCAGTGGAAAATTTGGAACTTGTTATGGAAGAATGGGAGAAGGATGAGAGGGAGAGAGTACGAAAGGAAGATGAAAAGAGAACAAAGGCTGCAATTGGAATGTGGAGGAAAATGCTCATGGGCATGAGGATTGTTGAGAGAGTAAGAGAGGAATATGGTGACGTAGTGGGAAATGAGATCGATACGTTCAACCCGTGGACTAATAGAAACGGAAAATCCAACGGAACTTCCAAAGACGAAGAAGCACAAAAGAGGGTTATGGAACTACGGGAGGAGGATATGGCTGGCGGTTTCCTACCCGAAGGTCATGACGAGGAAGACGCAAGGCATGCCTCGAGTTTCTTTCCAGTAGTTCACGATGATGATGAAAACGCCCAAGATGGTGGCTTTATTGTCGAAGAGCACGAAGAGCCTGCCAACCAGGCGTCAACCTACTCTACACCACAATCTTTACTATCAAATGTCAAGATGCAACTTAATGGCAGGCCGGACGAAGATACTGAAAAAGAAGAGGACCTTAATGAAGGCAGCAATCCTCCCGAAGAGGTGGCATCAAGCTCAGAGCCAGAGATCAAGATTGTATCAAAACATAGGCGGGGTCGGCCTCCGAAAAAGGTTAGTGTGCAGCCGAAGCCAAAAAGTAACAATAGCGACGATGAAGATAATGACCAAGAAGGGGGGCATGAGGAGTTGGAAGTTAAAGAATTAAAAAAGAAAGCCGCGCCAGCTCGAGTAAATTCAAGGACAACCAAGAAAGCCCCCCACCCTAAACCTACCCGGAAGCGGAAACGTAAAATAGCTGACACAGAAGACGAAGAGGATGAGAATGAAGAATCTGAGGAGGAATCAGAGGTTGAGGTATTCAAGAGAAAAGGCCCAGCATCAAAACGAAGAGCCACAATACCGGCACGTGCTGCTGGAAGCACGAAGAAGACTCCGCGACGCAACGCTGCTCGTCGGAGTGAGACGGCTCTAAAGAGTCACTATTTCAAACAGTCTGATGATGATGATAATGATTATGACGAAGACTGAGATTTGTCATAGGCTACTCGGCTGTCTATTATTGTAAAGATCAAGGTATTATGTACGTGAATTGCCATGTGCAACAGCTAGCTACGTAGATTATTAGAGAAACTGCAAGCCCAAGCATAGATAGTCTGTTCAGGGGTTGAGGTGCCATTGATCAAATATAATTAAACAAGCTTTATCCATTTACAACCTGCAATCTCTTAGACTGGCTTCCTTGAATTAAGTGAGTTATCACATCCAAGTTAAGTGAGTACAACAGGTAATTACGTTTAATAAGTGGTTACTCAAATCAAGCGGCTTCCTAACGCTTCCACTTGCCTGTATGATCGTTATCTTGCTCTCAAATGCAGACATATATCACTATCTACATGCTCTTCTGGAACATGCGTCTCTAGGTAGTCATAAAACAGGGTTATTCCCCCAATTTGTAGTACGTCTTGAACATAGTTTCTTTACAGCAACCAAAACAGGGGATATTATTTCACTATATATTTTATATCCTAAACACTATACATATATTCTTTATAACGCCAGATCGTAAACCCATTATCCATTAGCCATTATGACAGAGCATCATATCTCTTCAATGCAACTCAAAAGTCGCCTGTACCTCGAACTCTATTGATTGCACCCATGAAACCCTTTGCCCAACTGAATTTCCCTGGATCAACGCCAATAGTGTCGGGACTTTGGTTGCCGTTGGCATCTCTCCAGATACCATCCTCTTTACTGACTGACCTCTCCATAGATGGCCGTGTTTTGATTTCTCCTCAAGCCATCAATCCAGGCTTTGCACACTGGGGCGTTGTCGAACATGATATTAATCTCCTGGCTGTGATACCACGATTGGGTATCTTGGTTACCGTTACCCTGAATACCGATGTGTTCGTCGACAATCATGACCTTGACATGACAGGATCGCTTCTTCTTTTTGGCAACAATAGGTCCAGTTTGATCTTTGCCGACATAAAAGAAATAGTGAAGATGCGACTTTCCAGCTTTCGAAAGCGTTTTGTACATTTTGTGGGCAATCATCTCATTAGTTCCACCTTGCTTGGGAAGGAGTTCACCCTGTAAAACATTAGCGTAAGCACTCAGCTAAGTGATATACAACTTACGGTATCGTTATAACCAAGACATATGTAACAGTAAACATCAATCCCCCGTTCACACGCTTCAATGATTGCCGGTACTAATGGTTCTGCATTCAAAGTTGGAGATTGGATGAAAACGTTTTTCTTAGCGTTTCGAAGTGCTGAGAGCCAAACTTCATTTTGGGGATTGTATACAGCACTGTGGTTTGGTGACCCATAAGGTTCACGGCAGACCATTGCGATTGGAAATGGTTCGTGAACTGGATGAGGAATATATGGTGTCATTTCTTCACGAGGCGCACACTCAGGCGCGTTTCCTTTGAAGCCTTTATTTCGGGTATGGTTAAGGTGACGAGTCACAGCTTCCATGCGCGTCTCGCCTTGTTTTGGGGACACCGCCGTCTGGACTCGAGCAACCTCACCGGCAATATCAACATCGTAGTGGGGGTTTTCGGTCGTGTGCTCCGACAACAAGTTGCCTGCTGGAGAAGGTTGTTCAATCTGTGACTGAGGAAGTGTCTGATCTCCAGAGCCGAAATATTCCTTTGTCTGAGCATCAGGGCCATCAGGATGTTCTGAAGACCCGTCTTCATACGAGTAGCGCTGATAAGGGTCTCCGGCAGAGTTATCATCGTGTGACCCATGTACAACGTTTTGATCCGTGGAACTACTCGTACCATTCTGACCGTTGGCATCATTAGCGTACGTACCGTCTGAGGGGCCATTGCTGTGTTTAGTGTCTTGTATATGCTCGAAGTCGCCAGTCGTTGCAGCCACTGTAGCATTCTCTTTAAATTTTTCTCTGGTGGTCATGTGGTGGCCTGAAGAATCGGCTCCACTTCCTATGTCGGTGCTTGCAGCAGGTTTATCTTCTACATTTGTGTGGCTAATACGCTGAGAGAGTTCATCGACCTGATTTGAAGAAGCTTGGCCGACAGGGTGTAAAATACTCTCGTTCGTGGAAGGCCCAGTCAAAATATTGGAACCTGCTGTGTTGGCATCATTGGCCACCTGCTGTGATATAACACCAGGCTGATTAACAGCTTTTGGTTCGTAATTATAGGCATTTTGCTCCTGCATCCTGTCCGGGTGTACAACAGCGGAGTGGCCTTTAAGAGCACCATCCTGACCAAACATCTCGTCGTGAGACTTATTACCAAAGCTTCCAAGTCCACCTTGAACAGCTGGTGTGTTGTGGCTTGGAAGAGGCGGTTCTAATTTCTTGTGCCAGGAGATGAGAGAGAGCCATATCATAAAGAGAGTCGACAATTGGGCCCTCTAGATGGATCATCATTTCCATGTTGTCATTATCCTGGATGTTGTTGCTCTGGAGAACTGCATATTTTCTGTCCACAACCATGTACTTGCAGTGGAAGGTCCCCAACATAGGTCTGTGGTAGTTGATGACTTCCAAATCGATGTTGGGGATTTCATCTGGTGCGGGCAGAGCAACCGCCTTCCCTAGATACTCCTTCTGTGATACAACGTAATGATTATCCAGTAGTTGTTTAGGACTACCACGGTCGTACTCCAATTTCATCACAATACGCACACCACGCTCCCCAGCCCGCCTAGAAAGCTCTTTCATCGCATCGGTTATGAATTTAGAGGCAACCGAGTTCTGCCAGTAGTTTGTAGCGAGGATAACCTCCTTTTCGGCGCGCACAATCAGATTGGACATATGTCGCATAATATCAGGTACCCTGGAAATTGCATACGCATGTTAGTTTTCGTATGAAAAATCGCTTGGAAGGATTTACTAACACAGAAATTACAGTCAGAGGAATTACTCCGCAACTCCCCATCAGCGGCGGGCTGACCATAGCATGAGCGACGTTTTTATCCAGTGTGCAGAGTGCATCATGATATAACTACTGAGGTTAGAATTGTATTTGGCCTCACCTCATCCTGGAGTACTCACCCGCAAGAAAAGTTCGCTTGGCTGTGTTGGGCCCCAATTCCCACATTCTAGGGCTCTCTTCAGATCCTCGGGTGTGATCTCGTCGCGATGCGCTTTCGCCGTGGACTTGCTTTCCTTCTGTCCTTGTGCATGGCCACCGTACAACTTATTCCAAGCATCGCCTGGAGCCAGAGTCGGATCCTTGGCAAGGAGAGAGGAGACCGTCTCTGAGCTGGTGCAAAGCTTGTACACCTTCTCCGAGATCATGATTGCCTAGATGCTTTGGCGAGGTGTCGTCGGAAGCGGCAATTGCTTAAGGGATAAGTATTGAGTACTGGGATTGGTCGTTGATGGTCGATAAGTTAGGAAGACACTGCAAGAAAGACCAATGCAAATGCGAAGGTTTTCTCGAGAAAAGGGCACAGAGTAGATGTGAAAGATGTGATGCGTCGAATGCTCTCAAGAGGGCGGACTCGACGAGGCTTATGTAGCGGGGGCGGAGATTGGCGAGGCGCAAGTACGCAAGTACCTAGGAGGCCGGTGGAGGATGGGATGGGATTCGGGTGCGAGTGCGTACGAGGACTTGCAGTGCGCAGCAGCAGAAACAATGTGTCTGGCGTGCTGGTTATTAGCCATGATGATGCTGCTGCTGCTGCTGCTCCACGCCATGCCTCTCTCTCTCTCTGTCTTGTGGAGGCGGGCGATGACGGCGAACTGGCAGGGATACAGCTAAAAAAATTCAAGCTTTTGCCAAGTCGGCCGTTCCAGTCCAGGGATATGGCAGGCAGGGGACTGCGATGTGATGGATGTGGGTGGTCTTCTCTACGTAAAATCCGTTCTAAAATACAGGTACTCGAGTGCCTCGCCTTGCGTTGCATGCCCTAAGCCCGTGCAGAAAGAAGCCGGACACTACCTACACTACTACTGCTATACTGCCTGCTACAGCGCTATTTTCAAACTTCTTCTCCACGTCTTGGCTCTAGACCCCGATTCCTGTGACGCGCGATGCTACGGTACAATATGCTACAGTATATTTTGAGCCGACAACTAAAAACAAACCTGTAACAAACATTTCGGATGACGCCAAACATTATTTCTGTCCCGAGGACCGCACGAAGAGAAAGGGTGTCTAATTCCTACTGGCTACCATATTCGTCTTTCTCTGTGTTGTCCGCCTTTTATACTGTATATTGTAGCTCATATGCACTGTAGTGCCCTCTGGCTTGTTTTAGAGCTGATATCCAAGGCCTAATTCGAGTGACGTAATTGAAGCTCTCAAGAGTCGAGAAGCGAAGATGAGATTTTGTGAATGAGGTGTGAATGAGGTTTTTTTTGGGCGACAGCTTATTATATCCCTAGAGATATATACTGCGTCCATCCATATAATGAGTAGCTGCGCAGCAGAACAGCAGCACTCGCATATACTGTCTGCACTCTACTGATGTGATGCTGTACACGAAGTGCCTCCATATCCCACATTCGGTTAGACACAATGGAGGGGTAGACCTCGCTTAATCTTACCTAACCTCAGGACGAAGGAGGGGACGAGGGGGAGTAAGGCTGTAGGTAGAGAGCATCAGTCGCAAAAACACTCAACTCGCGCTCAGCATCATGGTATCTCCTCCACCATCCCAGACCGATCTTGACACCTGCTAACATACACACATATATACAGTCTTCAGAGTCGCGCCTCTACACCTTCTCTCAGGAGAGCAAGGACCACCTTCGCAAGTTCCGTCTTGGGACGTCGCGATCGAACGATCCACAAGCAGTCATCTGTATGTCATATTACTATCAGGCCGCTCGACTCTCCTATAGAGAGTAAGGATCATACCTGACCTGACCGCCTATGTAGACATGATCGATAAACATACCCTGGAAATCAAGCAGGACGAGGAGAAAATTGTGTACAAGGACCTGCAGGAGATTGCAGATGAACTGCCAGATCACTCGCCCAGATTTATCTTGTTAAGCTACCCTTTGACACTGGTTCGTTTGAAATCCATCAGATCTACACATTCGAAATTGTTCCACAGCTGACGCTTTTCAATCTAGCCGTCCGGACGATTGTCTGTACCCTACGTGTTACTGTACTATCTTCCCGTGACATGCAATGCCGAGCTAAGAATGCTATACGCGGGTGCGAAAGAGTTGATGAGGAATACAGCTGAGGTTGGCAAGGTGCTCGAGATTGATTCTGCGGATGATATGGAGGATATTCCGACCAAGTTGGGTGCAGCATAAACTGCAGCCAGCCTTTAAATTGACCCGTAGTAAGCCTCTTCGCGCCTATGAATACTGGCACGTAGCATCAACGTGCACCTTCAAGACAGTTATGAGCAAGCATAACTCTACCCGTATAAGAGTACCTTACCCAAGGCAAGGGCGATTACTAAGAAAAACACGGCCAAGCAGCCAATGATCCATTTCTACTATCACCCAATCAAAGGAACCTAGCATTCTCTCTGCTTTCATCTCTGATTGGTTAAATGTTGCCTCTAGCCTTGCTGCCTCGTCTGCCTCGTTGCAATTACTGCAAACCTCGCTGTAGCCTACATAAGTCTAGTTACCTCCCAAAGCCACATTCTTTCTTTAACCGCAGCATCATAGTTCTACCTCTCTCCTTCAGCAAGTATGGTCTCTTCTGGAAGCGGTACTATCAAACTCTGGACTTGTTCCAACTGCCACCGAAACCAGATCTCCATGACCATAGGTGATTGTCCAAGTTGTGGACACTCGAGATGTTTTGACTGCGACGTCAAAAGTCGTGTCGCAACAGAAGACGAGCTTGAAGAGGAAGCATCCAAATTCGCAAATGCAACGGCTCTAAGGCAGTCTCAAATCCAGGGCTACACTCATTCGGAGAGCTCTATTCAAGGTGGACGGAGGAGTCCAACTACTCAAACTTCAAGGACAACAAATCCCCATGTCGGTGACCAACAAGCAAGTACGGGTTCTCAAGTGTCTTCAGAACCGAGTGCTTCAACCTATGAGTGGGTAACCAAAGTTCTTCATCATCGATGTCGTTATGTGGTTTTATTAAACTTGACCACCCAAACGAAGTTCCTTTTATTCTAGTGGCAAGTGTGAGCAGTTTAGTATTTAAGCTAATTCTATCGATCATGATCAAAGTGGTGGAGGTGCACTTCCAAGGCTTGTCCAGGAGTCAGAGCTTGAATCCCATTCAATATATGTCTTATTCAAGGACTCAGACCGTTTCCTCCTGGAAGCATGGCAAAATGCACTCCCAGAATTAGCCAAATTACGTACAGAAGATAGTCCATGGCCACCGGGCTTTCTGAAATCCGTCCATCTATTTCGGATGGGTCTTACCGAAGCAACTTCGATACCAACAATCATAGTTTACTCAATCTATACGCAGGACCCAGGAGATTTCCAGTTAATGCTGTTCAATGCAATCCGAGATGTGATGCAGGTTAAGGACTGGCAGCTTGTATTCAAGAAATCCTCTCTGCGTAAGACCGTCGGCTCATCTTCCTCCCCGCCACCAATATGTCGGCCAAGAAATCGTGAATTCACTAGGTTACCAGCTTCTGGAGCTTCTATTGGAATTCGGGGCAGCCTAGAAGATACAGCTACCTTGGGTTGTTATCTAGATATAGACGGGAAAACAATGGTTCTGACTGTCGATCACTTATTTCCCAATAACGCTAGGACTACCATTTGCATTACACATCTATCAGAGCAAGACCGACGAGACAGGATATATGAGAAGTTAGTCGCTGAATTTTGCGACCGCAATAGCATCGAGGCCTTTTGTCGTAACTGCTCGTGGTGTATTACGAACTCATCAAAGCTGTTCGGTCACGATTACATAACCAGAGGAGTTATATGGGAAATTAACCACAATCTAGTATTGCACGAGGTTAAACCTGAAGAGTCCTGCAGCGCTGGTAACATTTTCACACAGAAAGTCTCCTATTACACTGCGCTATATCGTGCCCAGACGCTTGGGCTCGGCGTTCAAAGATCTGGACGGCAAGCTTTCTCCATAGACGCGAACACGTCCAGAGAAATGGACTGGGCGATCTTAGAAGTTGTTTTATCTAGGGTGCCCAAATCACTAGGTTCAACTCTGAAATCAAGCTCGAGGATCTCGGGGGGAGAATATGTCCGTTCATTCGGACGTACCAGTGGACTTCAAATTGGACAGATAAGCAATACCCCCGGTCTAATATTCCACGAAGAAGGCCATGTCATTGAAGAATGGTCTGTTATCAAATGCCCAGAAACGCCCGCAGAACAATGAACAATGGGAAGAGGGTGGCATTGGCGTTGAAGGTGATAGTGGGGCATTGATAGTAGACGAGAGCAACGATCTTGTTTACGGGATGCTCTGGGGGCGACAAGGGCATGGCGGGTCAACGATTACACTATTCACCCCGATGACAGATATTTTTAATGATATTCGTCACCGAACTGGTGCCCGAGAAATCGCTTTGATACCAGGGCAGACAATGGCAAGAACATCGGAAATGGAACAGCTGTACGACACTGAGACTATTAACACAATGAGTGCCATGCTAGAGGAAGAGAAGACAGAACTGGGCAATAACCACCCTGCTACCCTATATACTTCTAGCAAACTGGCAATTGTATTGGCTAGAAATAGGAAATTTGCGGACGCCGAGAAACTGTATGTGCTGGCCTCCAAGTTATGGGAGACCTTACCAGGATCTAAACGTTTCGAGTCACTACAGTGCAAATATAGTTTTGCAGAAGTCTTATGGCAAGCTGGAAAATACATGGAAGCTTTTCAAATAGCGCAACAGGGTTTGAGATTAGCTTCCGATGCTTACAATGAAACTGGGGGTGGGGAATTCAAACTCTTGCAGCTCAGTTATCGAAGTCTTATGACCAATATTAGCCTGAGTGCGATTCCAGGTAT
The DNA here is from genome assembly GCA_009805495.1 of Pezicula neosporulosa. Taxonomy (NCBI): domain Eukaryota; kingdom Fungi; phylum Ascomycota; class Leotiomycetes; order Helotiales; family Dermateaceae; genus Pezicula; species Pezicula neosporulosa. The sequence continues at coordinate 845,990 of SELE01000036.1, forward strand.
AATTGTCGGACAGGGTGTGGAGATAATGGCCTCCGGTATATTGGAATTGGTGGAGGGGAGGTTGGAAATCCTGGGTCCATATCATTCTCATACGCTGTATAGCGCACACCTCCTCAGGAGGGTATATGGCAGACATAGGCAAGAGGAGGCTCAACAAATACTTGAATCTTTATTTAAGAAGTACGAAGTTTGGGGGAGGGAGGCTGGGTCGTCGTAATGAAGAGATTTTAACCCCAAATAATAAAAGAGAGGCTTGAGATTAGTTCTTACAATATTATGTTGCTTCGCTTAACTTCCTTTCTCTTATACTTCAATGATAGAAATAGCACTTTACTAGGTAAAACAACACCACAAAAACCCTAAGGAATTATAGAATTGTTAAAAAGAGCTTCCCATTAAGAATTCATTTTCAACACTACGAATCTTTTCTCCACAAGGTAGCAGAACCAGCAGCACCTACATATATTTTAACAACAACATTTGTTATTAGACAACGCGAATGCTAAGCTAGAAAGGTAACATCTAGTAGCAAAGGTACTATAGAGCTAAAATGTCGAACGAGATATAAGAATACCTAGGCTTCTGGTAAACTAGGCATGCACTGTTGAAATTATTAATTAAGTCCATAGATCCCAGACCTAACTAACTACCTAACCTAAAGTTTTCGTCTATATATAAAGTTAAACACCTTACGAAAACAAAATAAGAAGGGATTAATAGCAATATATCATTTTTTATATTAGTATATATAGTATACCAGTTAATTAATCATAAACTAGCTATTTCCTACCCTACCTACATACCTATCTACCTACTCATAAAAGGTATTAAACAATAACTTCATACAGCACCTAAGGTAAATAAGAGTTAGACCTAATCAACAAGCTAGCTGACTTCACCTTATTATACTACTGTACTCTGTCTATACCCCGTTTATCAGATCTTTTACCATATATTTTTGCAGAGGAGTCTAGAAGCTCCACTACGGTGTAGAAGTAAAGTGAGATGAATGAAGTTAAATGAAAGAGAAAATGAGACTCTTGAAGCGTGTTTATCTGGAGATTTGTAGAACTATTTACTTTTGATAGTAGTATCCCAACCTTTAACAGGTACCTAGGTACCTTACCTACTTTTTAAATTGAGCGAGCAATAAAGAGGATGCTGGTGTCTTTATATGCGAGTTTTCATAGTATTTATACATTTTAATATTTGATGATGTATACTTTAGAACTAGTTCGAATCTATGGATTTAGAAGGCGGGAGTCGTCGCTTGACAGACCGGCGAGGTTGGTTCTGGAAAGATTTACTACTTGGGTGATGGAAGATCTTGAGTAAAAGTACCAGGTTCACCATTTTATCACTATCTACATTTACCTCGTTTGCAGGCGGAATAAGTGTAATGTTTGTTCTACTCTGTAAGCAGTCCTCAATCTTGCCTTTCTCCTATCTAACAGCTGCCAGAAGATGATTATTTGTCAAAAAAGCAAGTGGTATTTCAAACATTCTTGATAACTCTGTTTGAAAATAGTAAACCCTACTTAAATCATCGTACTCGCCATACCTGAGATTGGCAGGCCCAAAGAAGGGCCTTCTTCCTTCACAATCCAATTCTCCCAGTACTTCAACCCTTCTATACTTTCCTCTCTACACAAAGCTCCCTTATCCTCGGCCATCTCCAACTCCTCCTCTGCCACGCCAAGACTCCATCCGAAGCGTTCTGCAGCGTCTTGAGCTGTGACACCCCGCCCAAAGAGTTGCCAATCCCAAGATAGATCCTTGTCTGGTGGGAATGAATGCAAATCATTCAGCCACGCAAGTAGGGCTCTAATGGTTTTCTCATCTGTCCTGTCGCTTCCTTGGACAACTAGTACACCACTCTTAAATTGTCTTAATCTGACAGGGAGCTTCAGCTTCTCCCAAAGTTTTGCGGCCTTCTCGAAATCAAGAGGGCTGACAAGTTCAACCCCTCCTCGGGCACGGTTAAACACTGCCCAAAGATCGACGAGACTGATGATCCCTCCAGACTTACGCAGGACGCCTCGGGCATCATCTGTCAAGAATTCTGCTAAATTCCTCGACAACTCGGAGATGTACAAAGACTCAGAATTGCTTCCACCACCTAGCATATCTTTTGTTGTGACTAACCCAAGAGCATTTGCAGATTGTGCTAGAAGAGCACTAGCTTCCGAATTCCCACTTGATCCCGTGCTACTAGCAAAGGACTCCGCAAGCGCAACTATTTCTTTTGCCGAGGCCATTAAAGCTTCAAGGTCTTCGAAAGCATTTCCTATGACAAGCTCATTGTTCTTCCGCAACTCTAGACGCCGCTGCTCAAGTCCTGCAATACCAGCTGATTTTATCCGTTCACCAGTCGACTCTGAGCCTGGCCCAGCACCGCTATCCGGTCGGCTAGGTAGGTTTCGGAATTGGCGGAGCACCTTGCAGCAACCATTTTCGCTGTGTCATACTCCCCTTGAGTCGCTCATGGAAGATCTTCTCACCGCCGCCTCTGAAGGATAGTTTAATGCTCTCATTATTTTCCATCCCTGGCGGGGGAAGATAATTCAAGGTTGGGCCTGGGGATTCTGATCGTTGTGCTGACTTATCCAAACCACTGGGGACATCCTGAGAGAGTAACGGGGCTCCACAAAGTTCACAAGACAGCAGGGACGGATGATTCAGAAACGTGCATCTAGGACATTGAAATGATGCTCCAGAACCAGAGGGTTGTTTAGAAGCCTGCCCTGGACTACCGTAGGAGCTAGAGGTCGTATCTGCTAAGAAGTCAGACTGTGGCCGAGGGCTGCTGTCTGCACGACCACGTATTGGTATGGGGGTCCTCAAGGTAGACACAGACGCTGACTGTGCGGGACGGTTTGCTACATTTGCTATTGCCGCCTTCAAAACGTGAGACAATGGCGGTTTTATTCCGCATGCTAAACATGGTGCTAGAGGAGTGCGTGCAGTGGCAGTGGCAGGATCAAAGTTTGATGGTACGGGATTCGAAAATGAACAGATTGGACATATCCAAGTCGCACTGGTAGTAGGAGATGGTTCGGCCGTCGGCAGATGGAAAAGGACTATCTGCTCGGGATAGCGGGGACGGCGATGTTGTTGCACTCCTAGAAGGCGCGTTTAGGCTGGAGATACTCCGGTTCTGGATGGACGATCTTTTTGAAGGCTTAGGAACGAGGGTGATTTTAGCAGAGGACTTCAAGAAGCCTGCCTATCAAGGAGTAAGAATAATGTAAGTTCACCATCAGCTAGTAGAACGTACATAGAACTCAAACCGATCAACATCCTTCAAGTCGATGGCCGTCGAATTCTTCCGAGGGTCCGCGTTGTCGACATAGCAAATTCGATGTGATGTCAAGTAGACCTGTCCATTTTGGTGATCTGGGATTTTGTATTTCCTGGCACAGAAATCAATCAATGGGTGAGCAAAGGTTCTATGTATGTGGAGGGGGATGATGCTTATCCAACTTACCCCTCATAGAGGCCCACATTGTCCTGAACGAACAGCAAGACCTCATCTGGGAGATAGGCCGGCCTCAGCGCAGTTGTGAGGTCTATATGTTTTAGAAACATTCGCCCAGGCCATGTAATGAGGTGGAGTGGCTAAAGAGAGGGTTGGTGAAGGTTCGGTAGAGACATCTGCATGGAACAAAGTCGAGAGGAGGAAGAAGAAGAAAGCAGAAAGCAGAAGTAGAAGCAGAAGAAGAGGATAGGTACCTTAGGTATAATAGAAAGTGCTTGATGGTGCAAGTAGCGGAGCCGCACGACACTCTTGACGATAGCGCTCTTATCGCCGGCCTGTAACCGGCCTTTCTCCCATTCACTACCTTAGAGTAGGTACCTACTGTGACCAGAAATACGGCACGTTCATAGGTAGGCCCGCACAAATGTGGTCACGCTAATGACTAAGCCGCACAACTGTAAGAAAACGCATCGAGGCCAGCGCCATCTCTCTCTTTCACACCCGCCATCTTCAGGCTCCTTCTCCAAGCTCACTTTCTACCAACTTCACAGCGGTATTTCATCGCACCACTAACACGTAAAACTAAGGAATCTCTCTGAATGTATTCGGCCATGACTTCGCCATGGGGAATGCAACATCCACCGCCTCCTGGCACCGCAGCCTCATATAATCCCTATCCAGGTACGATAATCCCCAAGATGTCACACACATATTCTACGTCTCTAAAGCTGACACTGTCACAGCTCCTCCAGCGTACCATCCCGTCCAAGTCCGACAGTCCTTCGTTCAGCAACCGTACAGTGTGATCCAGCAGCCACTACCTCCACCCCCAGCCCCCGTGCAACCCCCCAAGAAAAAGATCGAGTGGCCAGAACCTGTGCGCGATTACGTGCGAAGATCGTTTGACCCTACCAAAATGACACCTGATGTCACCAAGGGCGAGATGGAAATTAAACTTAAAGAGACGATATCTGCCGCCACTGACAATAACACACTCCATACTCTGGACTGGGCTAACTTGCCACTTCCCCAACAAATGATCCGTGCAGAGAAAGCCCAAGCAAGCCTCTCGTGGCAGCAAGAATCTATAAACCTACGAATGAACACTATGGCCAATGGGTATAATCATGACAATGACCTATCAAGAAAGAGGAAATCTACAGACATTGGTGGTAGAGATGATGAGGATTCCAGTTCAACTTCAACCCCACCTTGGCGTACAACTAACAATCGGAATGGTCTCGAAGACCGAGTTACCTTCCAGTCACCTGCTAAAGAGCAATTCGACAAGCGACAGCAACCTTTCCAAGAGGAGAAGACAAGTAAGTTCCAGAAAAACCTGGAAAAGCGGCAGCGACGATTCGACGGCGGATATAAATCTACCTACAAACAATCCCCCCCTCCAGAACCATCCTCTGGCCCAGTTGTTGGCACGTGTCAAGATCTCGAAAAGCGATATTTCCGTCTGACAGCTCCACCCGTCCCTTCTAATGTCCGCCCAGAAGCTGTATTGCGCAAGACGCTAGATTTCCTAAAAAAGAAGTGGAAGCAGGAACAGAATTATTATTCTTATATCTGCGATCAATTTAAATCCATGCGACAGGATCTCACAGTGCAACGTATCAAGAATGACCTGACTATCACGGTTTATGAGATCCATGCCCGGATTGCTCTGGAGAAGGGGGATCTTGGTGAGTATAATCAATGCCAAACTCAGCTTCGTGCTCTTTATGCACAGAATCTGGGTGGATCCCAAGTGGAATTCAAGGCTTATCGTATCTTGTATTTCATTCATACATCTAACCGCACAGCGTTGAATGACGTTCTGGCGGATCTAACACCAGCAGATAAGGAGGAGGAGGCTATCAAGCATGCTTTGGACGTTCGTTCTGCTTTGGCTTTGGGCAACTACCACAGATTCTTCAGACTTTACCTTAACACTCCTAATATGGGCGCCTACCTGATGGACATGTTCGTCGTCCGAGAACGTCTGGCAGGCCTGTCAAATATTTGCAAAGCGTACGCAATCCTTTCTCCACTAAATGAGTATTAGCTAACTCGCAAACAGGTATAAGCCAGACGTCAAGCTAAGATTCGTCACCGAGGAGCTTGGATTTGAGTCAGACGCCGATACTGCACAGTTCATTTTCGATTACAACGGCGAAAAGCTGCTAGAGGAGCGTGATGATGGAATTCGAGTACTCACCGGTAAGGCTGGCAACACTTTCGAAGCGTTCAAGGAAGCCGCCTTCCGGAAAGTCGACATCAAAGGGCAAATCTAACTTCACTTCGTCGTTGGTCTATTTCTCTGTTACTTGCCATATTAGTCAGCAGCCTCGCGTTCGGATCTCCTTCGTCCTATTTTCTTGTCAACTTCAGCGACTCTTGCCCTTGCAGCACATCTGATGTGGCTTTGGTTATGGGCGCCCTTCTCAGTTAAATGAGTCACCACTGCCTTTAGGCAGTGCTGCGGACGGACTGCCGTTCTCGATTCTGCGTCTTAACGTTTATATTTCTATCGGCGAGCTTGAAAACGACTCGACCTAGTGACGAGCATTGCATTCTCTCATCAGCCACCTTGGCTGGTCGAGCCTAATCCTATTCCCCCCCTCCTCGACGAATCAGCCTAACTTATTTCCCTTTTCTCTTTCTGCATATTTGGCGCGTTTTGTGGCTTCCGGCGTTTTCGGTAACGACATACATGACTGTGATATGGATATGTTGAGCATTTACGGGATTTTGCATGGACGGGTTGATTTCGCTCGACGGGATGGACTAGCAATTGCATCTATGGTATACCTCTTGGCGTAGTCTCGATGGGGGAGTCTTACATAGAGCAGTGGGTTGTACATGATAATGAGCAGTGGTCACAAATAAAACTTGCATATTTCTAGAGATGGCTGCCATGGTGTGTTGGTCAACTCTGGGGAACAGGTCGACTTCAGCGTAACGATTTGACCCTATGCAGCCTCGCAGCTATCTCCCCCCGCATACTCTTCATCAGATTGCTGGGTGCTCACAAGCAATCTGGAACGTTTCACTCGCACTCCCCACCTGACGTAGTCCCCCGCCATATTGCATTGCATGAACAGCAAGCCTCCCACGCCGACCGAACTGACAGCCAGACCTAGTTTATTCTTTCTTTGCGGCAAAGCTCACCAAACGGTCCTGTATGCGCAGTTGCATCAAGAACGACCAATCGTGATTGGGTGAGAGCGATGGGTGCCGGCATGGCGAAAGCGTAGGTTCGGGACTTTGGTGATCCGCATGATTTTGTTACAAAAGTTGGCCGTCGTGCCCGTCCTCATCCTCGCATGGGTTAGTGGACAGGACGAAACCTTCTGGAAAGATGTCTGTCGGTCGATCCGGCCGCTTTGGAAAGACCTTCAGGGCCTCAAAATAGGGAAAGGTGCATGTGGCTTGAGTGCCGCGGCTTGGCAGGGCTCTTTTCTTCTGTTCTTTCATTGCATTGCATACAGTGCGGTAGGTACCGTACGTTTTAAGGACAAAAGGTGTGAGTGAGTGGATCTGGAGGGCATTCAAGGAAGACAGGCAGGTAGCATCAGAATAAGAAGAATAATGGAGTTTTGTTCCTTCTTTATGAGTACTTGCCTTCCACCTGCCTTGGATTTCCCGCGAACTTACTTTTTTTCTTTTGTCGCTCATCGGCAACAGGGCTGATGACGAGGTCTAGAACCTTAATGGATTTTGACGTGTCCACTTTGAGCATTTGGCAGCTTGGAATAGATGAAGATTGATGACGGTGATGGAACTTTAGACACCAAATTCTCATGGGGTTGTGGGAAAAAGGTACGGAGCAAGAAAATTTGTCACCACCCATCATTATGGGTTGAGGGGTGGGTTATCGAGTGCCAACTTGTATCGTTTCATCATTCATTCATGGGAACGTTCACGATGTCGGGTTTGAGAGTATTCAGCATTATTGTAAGGTACTGTAAGTACGGACTATCATACCTCGGGGAAGTACCGTACCTTTCTAGCGTACTAGAGGTATCAAGAGATTCGGGTTCTGCGTTTGGGGTCTTGGGGTCTCTTCACTTGTAGGGGTCTCTACGGAAGGGCGGCTTCCAAGATGCCTGTTGCTGCACCGCTGCGGCTTTATCCATTAGGTAGGTTGTGCTGTAACGCAGCGAGGACAAGCTTTTGTGGATTGCTTCATTTTTAAAGAATTGCAATCTATCTGCTTCGTTGACTGAAAAGTTTAATTTTGCAGATGAAAACCGTTCATCCTCAAGTCCTCTCTCTTTTTTGGAGACACACACACTCTCTCTCTGTGTGGTGTTCCTCACCTAGTGGGTCGCACGTAGCTAGCTAGTAATGGGGCTGGCGGTTATTACTCGTAAGGTGGCAATGTAAAGATGGTAGGTTCTTGTAGTACCTAGGTAAGTGCTGTAACCGCAGGCCTGCAGACAACCTCGATGACCTACGTCGAGGCCAATGCTTCTTTTTTGGTACACTACTGGCGCCCGTTGAGGTTCATGGCGGTTGCATTCTTGCACAATGGGGGGTGGCTATTGGGTGAGGATGGCTGCTTGAGGAAAGGTCTTGCGTAGGACCTGCAGTGGAGATGCAGATGCAGCTTCGAAATAATGTAGCTCCAGCCACACACGGTACTGTGACACCACACCTCAAATACTGCACTGCGCACTGTACCTATGATACTGCTGCTGTACTTGCTGTACATCCAGTACAGAACAGGAGTAAAAATTATTCAACTTCAGACGATTCGATGCGCGAGGCAGTTGACCTTGCTTCCCCGCGCTAAAGTATATCTTCCCCTGTGGTTAAGGGTGTCATTCTAATTCGATTATGATTGCGAGGTGTGCCATCTCCATCTCACATCTGGCAAGGTATTCTATCTGGTGTCATATCTGCTGAGCAAAGGGTTGTTATACTTTCCCAACGACATCATTATTGACGGTAACCCCTCTGCTTCTCCCCCTCCCCTCCGCCCTCCCCCCCTCAAGTATCAAAACGGGCGCTCTTATCGATAAGTTGTTCTTCCTCAGACAGGATTCCCAGATTGGGGTTCCGCTTTGAGAAAGCTCGATGAGATTACTAGTAGTAGATACCGTACGATGATGACCATTGCAAACTACACATAGGCTTGTTTGCGTCTGTGGGTTGAGTCTGTGGGTTGTCGGGTGAGACCTGTGAAATTGAATTGACTGTCTGTTCTCCGGGCTGGCCTCAGTAGGTAAGTCCTGTCAGTAGTGGTAGTGGCAATAAGCAGTATGATAAGTACGAAGAACAAGCACGACAAGTACCGGAGAGCGGCCAGCGCCATGATTGTAGTTTATGCTTTTGGCAGGACGGAGAGGATTCCACGATAATGCGCTGTGAACTGCTGTGCTGCGAGTGCTGCGCTTTCCCGAGGATGGTGGAGGGATGTGGGCTCTGGAGGGATGGGAGGGTTTGAGAGTCTGGCATTGAAGAGTCTTCCCCGTTTACCAGCACCAGCTTTCCTCGCAGCACGGGCTCTGAGCCAGTCAAGTTGGGCGTGGTGGATCTGACTTCCTAGTCGACAGTATTGTTCCGATCGTGGTTGTGGCCTGGTTGTGCGGTGCTGGTGATGCAAGAGAGGAAGAGCGCGCAAGGAAGGATATGGTCCATCGAAAGGGCAAAAGTACTGTATTATTATTCCAACAACACAGCCTGAAGACTTAGTTCTGCGCAGCGCCCAATATCTGACCCCAATACAGCACCCCTATTATACTTCGTACACACCTAATCCACGGGGCTGTGATTACGAAAGAACTCGTATAGTGAGTGGGCAGGCGGGCGTAGGAGGAGGAAGACTACTACTACTAGTAGGAGTGTAGCCGTCGCTATCCACATCACGTATATCACATACATACAGTACACATATGAGTCTTTTCACCAAACATCGTGAATCAGCCTGACGCTTCTAAAGGCTAAAAGTCAAAGTCCATATAATTCTTTGTCGACAGCCACTACCATTCCTCATCGCCATCAACGCGTTCTTATTCGACGTGCCACTATCGCGTCTAGCCCGTCAGCGTGCTCGAGGAAGTGTTTCAACCGCCAGCCATTAAGGCAACCGGGGGCCGATCGCACTAGCCTGCCTTTGTTCTTTTATTGTCTCCCCCTCCTCAATCTCCTTAACCCAAGGATATCCATCCTCAAGTCCGACTTTCACGGCACGGCAAAGCCAATCTGCAAGGGATTTCTTGAAGGGACGAGACCGATTATTCTGCATCTCATCAACTCGGCGCACCACAGTTTTTAAAAAGCCAACAAATTCCACACGCCGACGATTTTTTTGGTGCTGCTTCTGCTTATCGACAATCACCGCCGCCTGCGCCCGCTACCATCCGACAAACGAAGCGACTCATAATTTCCCGGCTTTGCGACAGCTTCAGATTTCGACCACGGGAAAAGAATCGCGAGGAATCGCTTCCTCCCTTTTCTTTGCGGATCTTCTGAGAGTATAGGGCGAAGCAGACAACATGAAGGTCGGTTTCCCCTTCCTGCTTCCGACCTTCGAGGGGCTGCGGCTGTGACTTACGATGGCAATGAGGCTAACAAAGGCTGTGTTTCTATCAGGCTCTTCGCAGGTCGATCAAGGGCGACAAAGATAACAAGGTTCAACATATATCCATAACGCCAAAGTCTGCCATTGCGATCGTACCACCGAAGAAGGTATGTGCTGTAAAGGGGTTTGAATTTTGAGGAGGCGAATCCTTCGCACAGATGCTAATATGATTAATAAGGTAATTCGCGCATTGTTGTATGACTATGAGGCGCAATCGAGTCAAGAATTGGGTTTCTCGCGAGGAGACTTCTTCCATGTGATAGGGCGAGAAAATGATACAGACTGGTACGAGGCATGCAACCCGGCGCTGCCAGACGCTCGTGGATTAGTGCCTGTCCAATTCTTCCAAGCGTTAGGAAAGACGGAAAGAGATAGTGGGCAGATGTCAGACAAGTCGCCCGGAAACAAAATACCTGACCACGACTCTGGATATTCTGATACTGGTTCGACCATGGTAAGCCCTGATTCTGCACGCTTTTCGAAGTCGGCGAGCAAAGGGACAGGAGCGATGGTCTACGGAATTGTGATGTATGACTTTGCGGCGGAACGGCCCGACGAGCTCGAGGCCAAGGCTGGTGAAGCAATTATTGTTATTGCGCAATCAAATCCGGAGTGGTTCGTTGCGAAGCCAATTGGACGGTTAGGCGGCCCAGGATTGATTCCAGTATCATTCATCGAGATCAGAGATATGGGCTCTGGACAAGCGGTTCCAGATGCACAGGAGGCAGTCCAGAGAGCGGGTGTACCGAAGGTGGAAGAGTGGAAGAAGATGGCAGCGGACTACAAGAACAGCAGCATTACTCTCGGAAAGTTTGAGGTGCCAAATGGAAGTCCGCAGCAGACAGGTCTGGAGCAGGGTATGGATCGCATGAGCTTGCAGCAAGGTGGCCGACAAAGCCAGCAGAGTGGACAGGGCTATGTAAGTTAAGGACCTTGAGCTTGGATGACTGATGCTGACATTATGGCAATAATAGGACAGACAATCACAGCAAGCCAGAGGGGTCAGCCAGCAACCTCAGCCAAACCAGCAAAATCCTTACGGCCCAGACAAGTCTACGTCGCAACTATACGCCCCCATTTCCGCACGAATACCAAGATACTGTTTTGCAGAGGATAAGTACTGGTTTGTTATCGAAGCGGCTTTGGAAGACGGCCGACATTGGGAGTTGTCGCGGTACTATGAAGACTTCTATGATTTCCAGATTGCACTTTTAACAGAGTTCCCGGCTGAGGCTGGTAATACTGGTACCCAGAAGAGAACCCTACCGTACATGCCAGGCCCAGTCAATTACGTGACCGACGCGATCACGGAAGGAAGACAGCACAACCTAGACGCTTATGTCAAGAACCTTTTAACTCAGCTCCCTTATATCTCGAGATGTACACTGGTAAAGCAATTTTTCGCGCCACGAGAAGGAGATTACGAAATGGATCCCAATGCAATGGATGAGGAGTATAGATTATCTCAAGGCTCGGGGCAGTCCTCTAATGATTCTCCATCAAATGCAGCTTCACGACAAGGTTCGCAAGGAAATTTGAACGGCGCTGGATATGGTGGTCTTTCTGCCGCCGCTCCCGCTCGGCAGTCTCCAGGTATGCACCAGAGAGGCCAGCCTTCATTGTCCGCGAATGGCGGTCCTGAAGGACCTACGCGGCAGACTTCCTCTTTATCTCAACCATCTAACCAATCTTTATCTCTGCAGGTCTGAACGGCCAGCAGCAGCAGGCGTCTGCGATGAAAGTGAAGATCTACTTTGGTGATGATCTCATTGCCATCCGCGTTCCTACCGATGTTCAATACCAGCAGCTGTACGAAAAGATCCAGGATCGTCTCAAGATCCCCCCCGGTGAAGAGCTAGCCTTATACTACAAGGACGAGCCAAGCGGGGACAGAGGAAATCTAATGAGCGATAATGATCTGGATACTGCTTTGAGGAGAAACGACAAGCTGATCGTTTACGTCGAATACATGCCATGATGATCGGTTTTGGCGAGATTCTATTCGGGCCCAGAGCTCAAAACCTGCTGGCAGCGGTTTCATTCCGCTGGGCGAAGTTCCTTCAATTTGAGCTGGACCGGCCAATGTCCAAGCTCACTTCTATCAAATTATCACTACGGTGACAACACACTTATCCTTCTTAATCTGGCTCAGATGTACAGACTTATCTGTGCGGTGTGGTATGGTAATAGCTGGTGCACGCATTCGCACAGCCCAACCCACACTCATTTGGCTCCGGGTTCCTTCGTTGAAAACAACTTTTGGTCCTTTTGAGGAATATAGGGGGAAGAATTGGCGTTTCGAGGGAAAGCTTTTATTATCTTGGGTGTTGCTTTTGCAACCGGCTAAGGTTGCTGGGTGCATATTACTTGGAACTGGACATACCATGGTTTCTTATGTTGTTGTGACAGAATCTTTTAGCCATCATCAACCTTCTGCCTTTATGCTTAGCGAATTAGGGGGACTAGATGATGGAACAGAGCAATGGCTGTATGGATGAACGAATGTGTTATGGAGTGATGAAATTAGGAAGCTGGGCAATGGAAAAGCACTCATCTTCTTGTCAGGGGGTGTGACCGCATCCGCATCCGTCTGGTTGAAGACCCGATACCGTGAATGTGTATCTGCTAAGTAACTCTCCTAGCTCTTGGCATCCCAAGTACCAGTTTATTATTTTCGAGTAGTCCTCCAATCGATCCTCTTCCATGCACGAACCATGCCTGGGACTGCTCGCTTCTGCCAGGTACGAAGGGTACAACCACACACATGGCTTAAGAATCTCTCGGAATGGAGCCCCCATTTTTCATCTCCAAGACTTTATCATCTCTCGCTCTTCTTCTCATTGTCCGAATTCTCACTCATGCTTCTCCCACTTTTGAAACGTATATGGCTAATGAAGTAGAATTTGGCCCGAGCTTTCTAGATCGCCGGTCAGAGGAAGATGACCGGTGTGGACATGAACTCTATCAAAATTGGGGTCGTGGGGTACTCAGGTCCGGGCATGGTAGCCCCTAGCAATCAATATCATTTCAATCTCGTCTATCTAACCGTTTTTCGAAGTATGACAATCTGCAAGTATATAAGATTCTAGAAGATGCCAATTATTAATGAGTTTCTCCCGTCGCCAGTTGCGTGTCGTCCAAATAGTCACCAAGCCCCCTTCCCGACTTTAGGGGACAATGCATCTTCTTGATTGGAGGTCTTTTGGTGCGGCCATCCTGGCTGCTACTGTTGGATTCAATGTCGTTGGTGCGGGTATGGTCGTTGCTGCTGATCGTCCGTGGCTTGATCAGTCAAGGCCAGCAGAAGAGAGGCTGCAGTTGTTTATGATGCAGTTGAATGATACACAGAAGTATGCTATTGTCCAGGGAGATACTGTGGTATGTTGACTTGTTTTTTTTTTCTCTCGCCCTCGTTACTGTGATATGCTTGAAGGTAGCCGAGGTTATCAGTTTTGTGAAAGTTATGTTCAGGCATTAAAAGGTGTTTGGTAACCATAATTATACAAGCAAGTGTTGCTAGTAGCTATTTTTTCGAAGTTCGGGTCCAAGATATATTGACAAATTTCTAGCTTGAAGATAATGGAACTGGCGTCTCAGCTTGCATTGGTCACATTAGTGGAAACACAACCCTTGGTATACCAGCAGTTTGCATGGGTGACGGTCCAGCAGGTGTTGGTAATTCCCTCGATAATGTAACGACCTTCCCAGCTCCCGTTGTAGGTGCAGCATCATGGAATACATCCCTCCAATACTTCTATGGTCAAGCTCTAGCCCAAGAACACAAATCGAAAGCCCGCAATGTTGTCCTGGCTCCCACAATCAACATCCTCCGTACTCCTTTGTGGGCTCGTGCCGCCGAAACTCTCTCCGAGGATCCTTTTCTGACTTCCCGTATGGCGGTTGCTAACGTCTTGGGGATTCAAAGTCAGGATATGCTGGCTTGTCCAAAGCATTTTGCTGCTTATAACCAAGATACCGATCGCTTTGGGCTAGATCCTGAGTGGGTTGCTTGGGACTCGATTGTTTCTAAGAGAGTTCTGCATGAGGTTTACCTACCAGCCTTCAAGGCGAGTGTGCAGGACGGCAAGGCGGCGAGTATTATGTGTTCATATAATAGGTTGAATGGCTATTACGCTTGTGAGAATGACTGGTTACTTAATACAGTATTGAAGGAGGATTGGGGATTGTTAGTCGCATTTTTCTTAGAACGTTTACAGGATACTAACTCCATAATAGCACTGGATTCGTTGTGGCTGATTGGTATTTCTCAACACGAAGTACTGTTGCTGCCGCTAATAGCGGTCTCGATATTTCCATGCCAGGCGGATCATTCGAGGACAGCTACGGTTTCCCAGCGTTCTATGGCGAACTACTCGTTGAAGCAGTAGATAATGGCTCAGTACCATTCTCACGCATTGACGACATGGTAGCCCGCATGTACAGACCTATGTTTGAATTTGGAGTTATTGATGCTCCAGTCACGGGAGCCTCCGATGCTGTGGCAAGAACACAGGCGCATCTTGACCTTGCACAAGCGATTGTCGAAGATGGAGCTGTTCTTCTCAAGAATGAGAAGTCTGTCTTGCCTATTGCTACTTCTAAGTACAAGAGCATTGCTATCTTTGGGGCGGATGCCACCAATCTGTCACAGATCTCCGAAAACCATGGCGGTTTTGTGATTGACTCAACGACAGTTGTGCAATCTCCACTCGGCTGCATAACCGCAAGAGCAGCCCTTGAAAACATTACAGTTAACTACAGCGAAGGATATCCAGGGACCGGCATATTTCCCACAATTCCATCATCTATGTTTGGAGATGGTTTAAATGTCACCTACTGGACGAACACGAATTGGACTGGAACACCGAACCAGACAATAGTCATGCCTAACATTACAGCTGCACTTTACCCGGCTGAGTTATGGGTAGCTTATCCTCAAGTCTTCTCAAGTCGCTATGAGGGAATTTTCACACCTAACACTACTGGTCTACACCACTTCTCGATGACTGGCCAGGGTGATGATGCTATTCTTTACATTGATGAGATTGCTGTTGGCACTATGACCAAGGCAAACTTTGGAGTCACCATGCGTAAGTCTCAAGTTCTCGAGCAAATTTACCCCTTTCAACTCAATCACTCATTGCCCCTTGAATCATGTTTGATTTGGTCCCGATCATATCTAGAATGAGTAAACTAACTCTGAGTTTCCGACAATCTGAGTTTCCGACAATAGAAGGTATGGCCAATCTTACCGCCGGTGTCCCAGTCGCGCACTTCGTCTCGACTATAACATGGGCTACTCTCTCTCTACTGGTGCTTATGGCATTACCCTCGGAGTTTCACTCGGCGACGAGTCAAGGTATCCCAATGCAATTGCCCTCGCTTCCTCATCCGATCTTAGCATTGTATTTGTTTCAGACCGCTGGACCGAAGGCAATGACAACAATCTAGGCCTGGCTCTGCCAGGTGACCAAGACGCACTAATCTCTGCCGTAGCAGGAGCCTCCAAGAATACACTCGTAGTCCTCCAAACCAACTCAGCGATCTTGATGCCATGGATCAACGACGTCGATGCCATCATGGAAGCCTGGTACGGAGGACAACAGATCGGACTAGCATTATCTGGATTACTATTCGGAGATGTGAACCCCTCTGGTAAACTACCGTTTACAATGCCAAAAGCTGTGAACGAGACTCCTGTTGCGTCTCCTGAACGGTTTCCGGGTGTGAATTTGGAGGCTCATTATGATGAAGGCCTTTATGTAGGATATAAATGGTATGATGAGTTTAATGTTGAGCCACTTTTCCCTTTCGGGTTCGGCCTCTCTTATACCAACTTCTCCCTTTCGTCTCTCTCGCTCTCTATTTCCAATACAATACAACCATCACGAATACAACAACCACATCCATAATCGCCACAGTCATCCTCTCCAATACAGGTTCCCTAGCTGGAAAAGAAGTAGTACAGCTCTACGTGTCTTATCCAGAGGCAGCTGATGAACCTCCAAAGTTACTTAAAGGCTTTGAAAAAGTTTACTTGGAGGTGGGAGATGAAACTGAAGTTACGTTTGTGGTGGCAAAAGAAGATTTGATGGTTTGGAATGAAGATATAGATGATTGGATGTTCGTGGATGGGGAATATGGTTTCTTGGTTGGCTTTTCAGCTGCCGATATTGTGTTGACTGAGAATTTGGTTATTGGTGGTAATTGGTGGTAATTCAACTGCTTAGTTGTAACTCTGATAGTATTTAAGTTTTAATGTATAAATTTGTATGAACATGCGTCAGTTTTGACGCTTTGTTCTTAAAAGTTGATGCTAATGTCCGACGAGAGCAGCCCGAGCTGGATGTATTAAATTCAAGAGCCCAACCACCTCAAGAACCGACATTCGAGTCTCTAAAGTTGTACGCACCGTCATACCAGCATACTATCCTCACAAACTTTAGGGGCAATGTCCAGGGGAGCTTAGACAATATCAACAATAGTCATGTTGTCAATCTCCAGCACCAAGCAGCTCATTTGATGCCTGCCATACTTCCAGATACTAAAGTAGAAGGGTTTACGGCACAGTAGATTCAAGACTTTTACTAAGTAGCCATAGCTTCCCACGGGTATCCATAGGCAATGTCTCTTCGAAATAGCCACCATTAGACTTTGTGCTATTAGGAGATTTAGCAATTGGGAAGCAATCCGGAGCCGAATTATACATGATGTAAGCTACATTTTTGCCATCTTTATACAGTTGAGGACCTTTGCTAACTTAAGTGATAAACTAGTAGCATCTAACTTAATAGAGTCCACGGTTGGCTATAGTGAACCGTGGTTAAACTTTTACGTGGTACTTTCAGTGGTTTTGCTTTCCTATCCTAGTAATGGGGCATTACAAAAAGCATGTTAGTCATATTCTATATCTCTTATCTAACGTGCTAATAATGTTTCTAGATGATATTTCAAGGCTATCATGCTTACATTACACTCTCAAATCTGGGTTCATAATTTCACAACATCTTTTACTCATTATTTTCCCTTTTTCCCATCTCAAAAATAAGAAAGCATTGTTAGTTAGAGGCCTCCTGCGGTAATAAGATTTAATTCCAGGGGTTTGGGACGAGTTATGGGAGATGCATTTCAGTAGGGATTTTAAGCGCGAGCTTTAATTACATTTATTATCTAGCTAGGTTGATTTAATAAGATAAAGTTCATCCTAGGCATATTATATATCTGTGACATATAGTAATTAGTAGCTATGACACTGTATAGTAGCCAGATTTCGAGTTTTTCACTTCCTAACATATTCTACTAGCAAAGCATATAAGCGAAATTTGCTGTTTAGCCACTAACAGACCCTACAAAAAGTACTTCTGTACAATAGAGAGGCAAAAATAAACACCCCACCTCTGATACCGGTAAATCTTTTCATGAATTTAGAAGAGGTAGAAGGTGGGAAATAAAAAGAAAGAAAAAAACTCAGGGCCTAATCCGGGCTAACAGTTCTGTCAAAATAATAATCATTTGGAGTGGGGTAATATGTTTACTTACATCGAACCGGAGACCTCTTACATTCTGAATCGATGACCCAAAGCAAGAATTCTACCACTGAACTATCAGGCCTGTTTGTTGTGTTTGTTTGTTGAGGGTGAAGGGGCTATTTGAATACTTGTTGGTAGCTTCGGTTAGGATATAAATCTAGCACTTTGGTGGGTGACCAGGGTGTTTCGCTTAGGACTAGCGACGGAAGGTACGTACTACTAGTACATACCACCTTATGTTCCTCGTCATTTCTGCGGAATATCAGAATAATAGGTACATAGCGATAGGAAAGCGGTTTGGTTCGAGTACCTGATTTGTTTTCCACTTAGGAGACCGTACTTTACGTCTAGGTAGTACTTGTCTCTTTGGTCACGACGAAGTAAGCGGGGTTATAAGAGGTATCTTAGATGATTGTAATTAATCTAAAATACTATTCTGAAAGTTTTGTCTGTAGATATGAAGTATTGGACTTTTAAACTTCCGTTTTTAGGCATATCGGCAAGTGTCAGTTAGCAGTCACTATTTAGTGGGCTAAGTAAACATGTATACTTTCGTACTTTTATCAGGCTCCCTACGGTGTTAGATCTTCCGCTGGACTCTGAGAAGATTTCGAGTAGTCTCTCCCCCTGATGGTATTTTTTGGTAGTTTAGAAGTTTAGGTGTAAATTTGAGAGTTCAAGTAGGAGTCCAATACAGATTGGAGGTTTAGATAGTTTTACGGTCTCCGGTTGGGTTGTCGCAGTAACCTAAATGTTGGTAATATCCGATACCTTGAGAACACTTGTTCTAAGTGTCTACTGTGCATTTCAAGCCTGGATGATGCTTTGACAGCCAGGAAATCTAAGGTTGATATAAAGTGACCTCTCACTACAACCTCAGCTTACTCAGGCATAAATCCAAGGGGGGGCTCTGGGCTCGCTTACAGGTCCAACCAGGCCCAACCAGGCCCAACCAGGCAGTAGCGAAAACAAGCCTTTTCCTCACTGACCCATCGTGCCTTTTCCATCGCCACCTACCCCACACCGGTCATCTACAATATCCATCTCCGCATCGATCAATAATTGGCCTCGGTCGAGGCTGAAGAACAATGCCCCCTCTGTATCTTCGACAAGAATTCCCAACCTTGAAGGCCTTCAAAGAAGCCCTGCATGCCTGGGCCATCGAGGCCCATTTTGAGCCGCGCATCCTCAAGTCCGACACGGGTCGCGTCCGAGTTGGCTGCAAACGCGATCCGGATTGCCCCTTCGTGATAAGATGTAACTGGGAGCGCAGAGGCCAGCGCGAGCCATTGGCGAGGATTACCGTGTTGAGGGAGAGGCATACCTGTTTGAATGGCGAGGTCGATGGCTGGGTTGGCACTGCCGCCGCCGTTGGGATGGGTATGATGCCTGGCCAGCATGGGCACATGCAACAACCTGGAGATGGAATGAATGACGGCGGAAATATCGTTGGAGGTGCGCGGCTTATTGGCCAGGCTCCTGGGCCTGGTCAAGCTGTCGTACCAATGCTGCCGAAGGTTCAGAGGAATAGCGCGTCTCGTTTGCCATTCTTGATGGACATCCTACCACGAATCATGAATATCACGAAAGAGACGACACCCGTGGAGATCAGGGAGTGTATGTTAAGGGAATATGGTGCTGAAGTACATCTTCAACAGTGTAGGAGGGCCAAGACCGAGATATTGAAGAAGATGGCTGGGGAGAGAGGAGAAAATCAAAATATGAGTGATCAACAGGCTCAACAACAACAGCATCAACAACAGCAGCAGCAACAGCAACAGCAACAACAGCAACAGCAGCAGCAACAGCAACAACAACAACCACCACCACCACCGCAGGATTTGAGCATGGATGGCATGGGTGGTGACCCTGACGCAAATAATCTGTTTGCTAATGTCAATATGGGCACTCCACATCAAAGCCCGAATCCTTTTACGCTTCACACTGCACAAGGGCACAATGTGACTCCAGTGCCTCAGAAGCCAACTGCTCCCGCTTTAAATGCTGTTGGTGAGACACCAGTAAGGTGCCCATACTGCGTCAATCACCGCTGGCTTAGGAGTATCAAGGATGCTGTTGATCACATGTCTATGCATGTTGTCGTCTAAATCACTATGGTTTGATTGCAAGTCCGGAAGAATCAGGACAAGGAGGATGTGATATATTGCACATATCTCCAACCAAATTTTCGCACATACTCGCAACGACTATACTGTCGACGCTCTATGGATGCGCATACTCCCAGGAATTTAAGAATTCGAAGTGGACGAGTAAATGTAAGCCTGAGGCCCCTTGCATTGTGGACTATTATCTAACGTGTTTGGATAGAAGGTGATCGCTGTTAGCCTAGCTAATATTTGTCCTGAGTGACAGGGTAAAAAGACTTCGGCTTCCCAACTTAGATGTCGATGTTTTAGCCAGCTTATTGAGCACAGTATACTCGGTATACTTTGGGTATACTAGGAGGTTAGAAAGAGTAATTAGGTGTCAACCACTAACTATATGATAATCGAATTAAAGCGCTATCAATATTCCATTATTGTCTATATCTTCAGGGCTCCGTGACTGAGCAAAAAATCTCCAGTGTGGACTCAGACTTAGCTTTCCCTTCGTTCGACATCATGTAGAACCGTGCATCCCCTCCATTTTTAACTGCATTTAATTCTATTAGGCCAGCCTAATGTTGTATGTGAGATCCTTTCAGATGTGCATAGCCTCCAATTAATAGGAATATTGTTAACGCTCAAAGGACCATCAAACTAGGAGTAGTTAAGATATCATGTATTTGAGAAATAGACAACTAGAACTTGCCCTTCTAACACTTTTCTTTTCAGAGTATCAAGCTGAATTTAGTATTCCAAAGTTGAGTGTCACTATCTCAAGAGTTTGTAAATGGCTGTATTCTCTGTCGCGGAGCTGGTTTGTGGCACAGCGGTCACACAAGTAAACTTGTTGGGAACCTATAGTTTTGTGAACAAGGGTGGGTGAAGTGTAGGGACAAAAACACACAGCCCATGACCAAGGTCCTTCCCACTCCAGTTACTATTATGAATGCTGACAAAGTGGGGCCTGAGAGTAATTTAAAAAGGCTGTTGAGTTCCCATCTCCCACATCACTTTTTCTCACCATTTCATCAGAATTTCCTCCTGAAATCGAGGCAGATCACTGAATAGACCCTTGGGAACTGCCCTATACCCCACAACCACAAAAACACATTTATTTAAGTTTCTTAGCACTCTATCTCTCCAAGAAAATGTCGTCCAATACCGTGTACCTGATCACAGGTGTAAATCGAGGTGGTTACCCCTAACCCCTATTTTAACCGAGCCGTTAACCGAGGCCTCACCTTCCAGGAATCGGATATGGCCTTATGAAAGCCCTCCTCACACGCCCGAAAACTACAGTCATCGGCACAATTCGCGACAAGACCACCTTGATATCTACTAAAGACCTCATACTTGGTACAGATAGTGAATTCATCATTGAGCCACTCTCCAGCACCGATGATACCTCTGCCACCGATCTAATCAACACCCTCGGCACTACTCTCACCTCATCAACAAGATCGACATCATAATCGCCAACGCCGGAGCCGCCGCATCTTTCAATACTGCCCTCGAAACACCCCTCTCTGAACTGCGACTCGACTTCGAGATCAACGCACTTGGTCCCATCAAACTCTTTCAAGCTGCCTCACCTCTGCTGGAGAAATCAGAAGCTCCGAAGTTCGTATACATCAGTTCAGGTTTGGGAAGTATTGCGGCTATGGAAAAGGTCCCGGATTTGGCGTATGGCGTTAGTAAGGCTGCGGCGAATTTCTTTGTTCGGAAGTTGCATTTTGAGTGTCCCGAGTTGGTGGCAGTTGCCGTGCATCCTGGGTGAGTTTTGATACTTTTCTTTCTGGGAGCTGATTGTAGTATTCATGACAGACTCGACTTAAGATTTTTCAAAGACCTTCAATGTTTGGAAGGTAGAATTTCTTTGCTTGTATTCTTCTTCTTGATTGGCAAATTAGGTCGACTCTGGCCTGAGCGAAATATCTTACCAATATTCCCTCATTTATGAAGCCGAATCATCCAAGTGGCTTGAACAGATCAGCACAGAGTACTGAGAAATAGTAGCAACCTGTCCTATCTTGGCAATATGGTTACTAACAAAAGATTGCATATAGATGGGTGAAAACTGGCAATGGCCAGTCTTTTGCTGACTCGGTTGGTGTGGCTGAGCCACCAATGACTGTAGAGGATAGTGTTACAGGTGTACTTGCTCAGGTTTGTCTCTCCTAACTATCAATCATCTCGCTCCTCAAGGATCCAAGTAAATTCTGACATCTTCAAGATTGACGATGCAACGAAGCCTACAACTTCTGGCTGTTTCGTTTCGTATGATGGAACTGTTATTCCTTGGTAGTTGATTGTGGGTAATTGCGAGATGCTCGTAGGAGAAGCATTTGTTTTCATTGGCTTTGACTTTCTTTTAAGGAATCTAGGAATCACTTACTTGCTTGTCTTTTTCCTTTACTTAGTTCAAAATTAAAGCGAACCAGCCTGTCCCTAACAAAGTACTATCCAAAAGCAGGTGTGTAACATAATTGGACAGTAGCTAAACTCAACACCCTAGAGCCGCCCCATGATTTCATTGCGATGAAGTCGTGCAACAAAAGTACTGTAGTAGTTTTTCTTTAGTTTTTTTTTTGTTCAGAAACACGTCTTGTTCTAGGTTTCAAACCAAGTAAGCCAAGATGTGTCTATAGAGTCTTGCTGGTAAGGTACTTCTCACCTTGTTACTTAATCTCTCTTTTGCTACGTATACATACTTCTTTTAAACGAGGTAAGTACCGTTTTCAAATTCTGCTTGACCTTCCTCCTTCCCTCATTCTTACTGTCCATTTGCAACCAGAAAGTCTAGTCATAACTTTCAAACCCTTTTCCATTGCTATTCTTTCTCGCTAGGGGCCGCGAGAGGATTAAAATTTTTGGGATTTGCGCTTGAGGTCATTCGGATACTTTGGGTGAATGAAAGGTAAGATATCCTGCAATGGAAAAGCTTTCGTGGAAACAGGTTGGATGTGAATATTGTACTGTTCTATTAAGCCTTTCAAATCCTAAACGCCGACATTATACATGGTACCATAGATCAAGGTAATCTAGCCTCCAAGCTTATGCTTCTTTATACCGACATCTTCATAGCAATGCCCTTATGTGGCTCATAACCCTTGACCACAAAATCCTCGACCTTCCAGTCATCAATACTTCCTCCCTTTTCTCGAGAAATCTCGAGCTCGGGGAATGCTCGGGGTTCTCTTGTTAATTGCACCTTTAATGCATCCACATGATCTAGGTAAACATGGGCATCTCCCATGGTGTGTGTGAAGGTTCCTGGCACTAACTCGCAAACATGTGCTAGAATATGTGTCAAAAGCGCATAACTTGCGATGTTGAATGGTACACCAAGTCCCATATCACAAGATCGCTGGTACAACTGGCAGTGCAAGTGCCCTTTTGGTTTCTCTCCACCTGCGGTGGCCTTTGGGAACGAAACATAGAATTGCGCAAACATATGGCATGGAGGCAGTGCCATAAGCTTAAGATCCTTCGGGTTCCACGCACTGAGAATAATTCTGCGATCATAGGGGTTGTGCTTCAGTTTGTAGATAACCTCAGCTAACTGATCAACGCCCTGTCCCGTATAATCCGTCTTCGCATCTACATACTCGGCACCAAAGTGTCGCCATTGAAAGCCATAGACAGGTCCTAGATCTCCTACTACTCGGTGTGACAAACCAACGCTATCGAGGTATTCGCGTGATCCATTGCCATCCCATATTTTTATGCCAGCCTCAGAGAGAGGGAGCGATGAGGTAGAACCTGAGATGAACCATAGGAGTTCGGCAATGACAGCTCGAAGAAAAAACGCGCTTGGTGGTAAGGAGGGGCAGAATGGGCGTTCCGTCAGAGGAAGAGAGGGAGAATTTGAGGGGTTTGGGAGCAAAAATGGAGATGGTTCCGGTGCCTGTTCTTTAGGAAATTCAGAAACAGAATTCGAAGTAGATATGCTGCGAGGATCTAATTACCTATCTGGTCGATGTTCACCAGTTTCGAGAATTTCGCGGATAAGATCGAGATATTGGAATTCTTCGTGAACCGGTGCTGACTTCTGGAGAACTGCAGTTTCGGTTTGTTTGAGTATGGGATCGAGTGCTGGGGTTGAATCTGGTTCTACAGTCGAAGGAGCCATTGTGTCTTTGCTTTATGAGTGATTTTACAAGATGGGAAGAAGTTGGAAAAGTTGTGGTTGTAGAGGGGCAGACGCGTTGATGATGGAGTGGACGCGACAAGATTTAGATTGCCCCTGTTGGCGCGTGTGCCCTGCTTGGCGTGGCTGACACTTCACTTCACATCCGGGTCCTATCATCTCCATCTCCAACATCTTCCCATTTTCTTCCATCTTCTCACTTCATATTTTGGATCTGGGACCTCGACAATGGCACCTTACCTTTCCTCTAGTAAGGCAAGATGTCTATCTGTCTGTATTTCTAAGCATCGTTACGTATCTATCTCGCCCTAATTCTCAGTCTCCAAGATGCCGCGGAATCTCAAAAGTGTCCGAGCGGAAGAATAGCTCTCCGCCTCGAAACAGACCCCTTCCTTTTAGGTCAAGCAGTAAGTCTCCGAGGTCAATGTATAAGACCTCGTTGCTTTCCTATGTCAATTCCCCTTTTATTTTCTCAATATATACAGAGTATTGTACTTTATTTAAAATGCCTCAAAAATCAGTTTTGATCACTGGCTGCAGTGAAGGTGGAATTGGAGATGCTTTGGCCAAATGCTTCCATCGCAAGGGTCTTCGAGTCTTCGCAACAGCTCGCAATCTTGCCAAAGTTGAACATTTCAAAACAATGGGAGTCGAGGTTCTTGCTCTAGATGTCGTTGATGCAAGCTCCATCAAGCAAGCCGTCGAGAGCGTCAACAAAGCTACAGGCGGGACTTTGGATATTCTGGTAAATAATTCAGGTGCCGGTGCGTGTTTCAAAGTCTCAGTTGCACACTGTCTAGTCGAACTAATGATGATGCAGGCTACTCGGTGCCGCTGCTGGATACAAACGTTGAGGAAGCTCAAAAACTGTTCAATGTTAATGTCTTTGCGCCTGTAGCAGTAACTCAAGCATTCACACCTCTCCTAATGGCCTCCAAAGGCACAGTCGTCAACATTGGATCCGTAGCCGGAAACTTCCCATTGTACTGGAACGGATATTACAATGCATCCAAAGCGGCAGTCAACCTTTTGACAGACCAACTCAGATTAGAATTGGCTCCATTTCATATCAAAGTCATCTTGGTTGTTACTGGGGGTGTAAAGTCCAAATTCTTCGAGAACCAGCCGTCCGTCACACTACCAGAGAACTCATATTATTTGCCAGCAAAAGAAGACATTGAGTTTGCCGCTGGAGGAGGCATGGTTAAGTCGCACCAGATGGACGTGGATGTGTATGCTGAGAAAGTAGTTAAGAATGCCCTGAGTAGCAATCCTACTACTCGTCAGAACGCTGGCGGTGGGGCGACAGGGATGTGGTTGGTGATGGTGTTTGTCATACGGTCGCTTTGGGTAAGCAATTCTACTTGTTGATGTGCTAGACCTTCTAATACTTAATAGGAATTCGGTATTGGGCAAATGTGGCGTGTGCCGAAGATTACGAAGAAGCTTCAGCTGGCAGCAAATTCGAAAAAGGTTACATAGATGTAAAAGATTACCTATAAATTTGGCTTGGGAGTTGATAAACAAATTGGATAGAAAAATATCTTACCAGTAAACATTTAATACAAGTGTCGCAACTGTTTTAAGTTTCCATTTCGTCTGTTTTGGAGGGAGGTGATGAGGTGGTAGTCGTCAATTCTGAAATTAGGCCACCTAATAAGCGACAAGTTAGTCACTCACTTCAATTCAGTTACTCAATTAAAGTGACTTACTCAAACCAAGAAAGTTACCCAAGAGGTTCTAGTGCTTTGTTGTTCCACCTTCAACTTCTACAGCAAGCCAGCAAGTACCTGCTTCCTATCCGGAAACTGTGGCATGGCTCCTTCTCGTCTCTCCTTCCCCAAGCTCAAAAGAATCTGGGACACGATCTTGTCAGCCAAAACTAAATACAGATATCCCAAACCCAATATTCCATACGGCTCACTTCGTATTATTGTTTATTTATATTATATCACTCGAGACCGTCTCATTTCCACGACGTTTCCAGAGTAGAAGATGTCAACGACATCACACTCCAAGTTGTGGCTTCGAAATCAGTTCGAATTCAAGATTAACAAACATCACTATCTACGCGGAGGATGTTAGATAGCGAATTAAGTCATACAAATTTCCTCTAGCAAGATTGATAAGTTGTAAGTACCTTCAGTGCCTTTGAGTAACCAACTTGACCCGAGAAAGTCAAGCTAACGTTGAGCCACACAGTACCCACGAAAGCTCGACCAAATGGCCCATTGTCGACCATGTTACGAGGGAAGTGATTGCGTTGGCCCAGTCCCAAAATGCGATCGATGTACGCGAATGAACATCCACACCACCTGGTGTCTCCATGACGATCCCGATGGGTTAATCATGCCACACGTGCTTCAGAACTACTTTCGTCGGATTGATTGGATATATCGGCCTCCAAGTCCGATTCGTGACGAGCGAAGAAAAATATACGGTCCTTACCCCTCAGAAGCCTACCCGTTTCCTCGTCGATCGGAAAATCAGTTGAAGAGACAACGTCCCTCGTTCCCTGGCGCTAGACTCCGTGTCCCTCCTACTCATTCCTCACAGCCGTTTCCTCATCAATCGGAAAATCAGCTAGAGAAACAACGTCCTTCATTCCCGGGTGCTAGACTCCGCAATTCTCCTACTTATCCATATAGTCGCACGGGTAATCATTCAAGAAACAAATTTACTCCTCTGACACTCCGCGGTAGTGAGGAATCTATTGGTTCTGCTTCTGCTTCTCGTAGTGATTCTAATCATCACTCGCCAAGCTCAGCTTCTTCATTTTCGAGTAGCATGGACCTTGATGCTCCTGAGTCTGATAACCAAATCAACGACCAGCAAGAAAGTACAGCAATCGACGAGCAACCTGTACCATCTGAGCCCGAATCACATCTATCATCTCCACCACCCTCCCAACTAAGACCAGAGGCTCCCGTGCCACTGCGAAGATCTGCTCATCTTGTAAAATAGCCATTCTTCAACAGCTGGCTGATAGTTTGTTGTAGGCTATTTTGTGCTGGGTTTGAAACTGGAAGCGGGAGGGTTTGTGGTATTAAAGATAGGATAGGTGATGGGGGTTTTGAAGGTTTTGTTGTTTGTAGATACTGAGAATGATGAGGATGTAGTTGAGTAAGTAAGTTACCTAAACCAACAAACAGAGTTATAAATATAGAACTATCGGTATGTCCTTTTATTAATACTTTTATCAAAACACTTAGTGAACTCACGTAGCTCCCCCCCCCCCCCCCCCCCCCCCAGAGTGTTAATTCTAGGATTGCACTTACTGTACATGTATCAGGACATTGTTCAACTACAGTTTACGGACTCAAAAGAGGGATTACTTCAGGAAATATCCCACTGGATTATCCTTCGCTGAAATTTGATAGTTCTGTAGAAGTGATATACTATGCAATGTAATTTACTACAGAGATCTAGAAAATATTTCGTATAATGTAGACATTGCTAGTTAGTTAGTTAGCTAGCTTGTATAGTACTTCTGTACTACAGAGTGTGAAATCAGATACGTAAGGATATAAGGTCTTTTAATGTAACCTACCTACGTACCCAGGCACTTTAATTTGAGAGAATATTGTATTAAGCGACTGGCTTATCTATAGAACCAATTTATTTCTATTTGATGTAAAGCTCATTGACAACACCTCTTCATCCCGAATAAGTAATCTCTTCACCGGCATCTAAACGACGTAAAGCCTCCTGAATACCCGGATACTCCCAATAGAAGGGCCCATGTTTGTAGACCGTAGCCGTATCATGGGAAGATAAGATACCGGCGGAGAGATCTTGAACTATTGATGCTCTTGGTCGACGGACTCGTTCCTGATTGGAAATGTGTGTTAGTTTGGGAAGATTTAGTCTCGGGATTTTGATAGCTGTGTTTGGATTCTGGTGAATTTAAGGGCATGATGCATGGATGATGATAATGATGGGAAGGGATCTTGTGGAGATGGAAAGAGAGTTTATATACCCATTGTTTCAAGATAGCGTGTACATCTTCACGACCTACAGAACCGGTATTTAACAGGGTTAACCCTTCGGCATCTTCGATTGCTTGGTTGGCCCCTTGAGCTTGCTGTGGTACCATTGCGTGTGCGGCGTCGCCTAGTAGAACTGTGCGACCTCGGACGTATGTTGGGAGGGGATCTTGGTGCCGGATTTGCCAGAGGCGGATGTTAGGTGCAGTTCTATGTATTACATTAACAAGCATACTCGCTTACATGAAAGAACAAAAGAATATAAAGAAAAGAAGAGAGATATGAGAGAATGTAAAGAAATAAACCTCTCATTTCAGCTGTCGCTAGATATTTAGTAGATCAGCTTACCTTATTAGACCTTTGATCCCCTCAGGAAAGTCATGGAAATGTTCAAGGACCTCATCTGCGGTCCTGGGCTCGTTTCTCGTCGCTGGAGTTTTAAGCGAGCTGTCGGGAACTAATACGACGAAGTTGTAAAGCGAAAAATCACGGTACGGGTATATAGCCATTGATCGGTGAGAGCCATCGACGGCGGCCATCAGTCCTAGGAAAGGTTTTTGAGTGTCAAAAAACTTGGGGTAAAGGCGTACTGCATCCTCGGTGGGAATTGAGAAGCGGAAGGCTGATGATCCAGATGCTTTTGGTGGACTTATGGTCTGCTCGTCTATGACGAATGAACGCACGATAGAATTGATGCCATCCGCACCTAGGATGAAGATTAATGATGAGACATCTTTCAGAGTGGAACGGCGCACCTATCACCAAATCGGACTCGTAGGTAGACCCATCTTTCAATGTGACTACTCCCAAATCAGGATCAACACTCACAACTTCTGCTTCAAACACAACTTTCGCAGGTTCTCCATCAACGCCTAACTCCGCACTTGGAGCCGTTGCAAGCCTTAAGAATTCCTTTTGTAATTCGGCACGACTATTTGACGTCCAGGAATCACCATACTCTTCTTTCCAATTCAAAGCGTGCTCATGGAACAGTATCTCTGCTTTAGTCCACATGCTCACATGGTCTATTGCACAACAGCCGATGTTTTTGCGATTCAAGCCCAGCTTGTCGAGGAATAACATGTTACTAGGTCCTAGGAGAAGGGCTGCGCCGAATTCTACAGCTTGTGGTGAGCGCTCTAGGATCGTCACGGTATGATGGGTTCGCAGAACACGAGCTGCAAGAGCTCCTCCTAGGCCCCCGCCAACTATGGTGACGCGGAGGCCTGTTGGAGTTGTGGTGGTAGAAGTAGATACTTCGACCTTCGAAGTCATGGGTTCTACCGATGCTTGAGCCATCTTGTCTTTCGGGGCTTTCTTCACTCCAGATAATTGAGTTTATCTAGATTTCTCAAATACTTAGGTAGGTAGTATTTGGTAGTAATTGAATGTAAACTAGAATGTGTTAGTATTTTGACAGGGCCAAGACCAAGTTTTGGGTTGCCTACTGACTATCTTGATATAGATATAGTATACAATCAATCTGGCTTACTTCTGGAAAGTTTCAGACTTCCTTTCTTCTGCGGGCTGTCGAGTTAGATAAGGGCAAATACGACTAAGGTTTGGTAGGGCGCTCGATGCCCAATTGTCATTGCTATTGTTCAGGGCTATGTCATGCATGTTTTTATCTGTATATCATACCGCTCCGAACGATGCATCACCTTCGCTCTCGGAGGTCGTACAGCAGAGAGCAAATAGGCATAATATCGGACACAAGTCCAGAAAGTTAATTCTACTCTTCACCGCTATAGGAAAAGGCCACCTTCTTGATAGATATTAGATGGACTGGATTCCTTTGAGATAAGCCCGTATCACAGTTACAATTACAGTGAGAGGCCGACTGAAAGTTTTGTCGTTATCTTCGCGACCTGACCACTCCTGGTCTCTTTTGATGCCGGCGCGAATCCGGCTTCTCCTCGCTAAATTCTTCATCGCTGTACCTTTGGTACAGATGAGCTCACCAAGCGGAGACCCCGTACGTAAACGGAACGTGCCTGGCAATCTACCCCAATTGAACCGGATAACGACTGAGATTTAAAGTTTTCAAAGGCCGTTGACTGCATATGGTCCTGGTATCAGCCGTCGGTACATTAAAGTATGATATATTGAATACAGGTACCACCCCACGTACTCGCCTACAGCATAGCATCTTCGGTTTTGCCTCTTGCTCAATAATAAACAAATCCAAGTCTAAAACTGTATCTTTGTTACTCAATCAGTTTTCTTGAATTTCGGATTCGACCAAACTTAAGCAATCATGGCATCGACAGAAGAGAACAAGCGATTTCTTCTGGTCACTTACCCTCGTACCGCGTCAAATCTTCTGCTGAAAATGCTAGCATTGCAAACGCAACCCAATGTTCTGTGCAACTCACAAGACCCACAAGGAGGAAATGGATATTTCTTCCTTCGTAATCAGTTTCTGAAAAGCAAACTGGGAACCCACGGGAATGATATGAAGGGATGGACGGAAACGCAGAAAACCGAGTTGATGGAGAGCACCCAAGGCTGCTTCAACGAGCTGGAAGAATATGTGAAAGAGGCAGGAGCTCAAGGGAAGATAGCTTTTGTGAAGGAGCACATTCATTTCGTTACCGAGCCGAGTGCCCAGAATCGATTCCTCTTCGGCGACAGTAGTGAGCAAGAACCCTGGACTGTTCAGCTCCCAAGCAGTTATGGTGGAGGAGGTAGCCGTAGTCTTGGGAACGATACCATCTTTCCCGACGAGTTCTTGCAAACATGGCGCCCAGCATTTCTCATTCGACATCCAGCCTTGGTTTTTCCTTCATACTATCGAGCATGTCTGGATATGCCTCAATTCAAGTCTACTGACAACCAACTCAATCTTTTTATGACCTTTACTTGGCAAAGAAGGTTATATGACTGGTACTATCAGAAGCGCTCCAGTGGAAATGCAGATGACACTAACGTTTGGCCGCTCGTCCTTGATGCGGATGATGTGATTGCTGAACCAACTGTTGTTACTCAATACTGCGATATTCTTGGGATCGACCCTTTGAAGTTGAAATTCGAATGGGCACCCACGACAGATGAGGAGAGGGCTAAGATAAAGAACCCAGCGGTAGAGAGACTTCTTTCGACTATACTGGCTTCATCTGGAATCCAAAAGGATAAAGTAGCAACAACAAATATCGACATTGGCGCTGAAGCTGCGAAGTGGCGGACAGAATTTGGGGAGAGACTGCTGGCGGGAAGATGGAAAATTGGGTTCGTAATGCTATGCCAGACTACGAGTATATGAGAGAAAGGAGACTCAGAGCTAAGCCAACATGACCAATAAGTTGAGAATAGGAGAGAAGAAGGGAAGAACAAGAGATCAGCTCTGCTAGCTGCCTACATACTTTTGGATTTACCTACGAGCTTTGTAGCGGAGGTGTTACATAGGTAGACCTTGTTTGATATGAATCAATGAAACTTACGCAATTTCATTCTCCTTGACAATTACTAAACAGGCGAACTGTGATGGCGAAAGTACCTGGAGTATCCGAGCCACGGACGCCAATGGGGCATGAAATGTGTTAATGAGGAAGGAGAGTCTAGTCTGGGTACTCAGAAGCTGCTTGTTCCTTCCCCATATGACTCGAAAGGCAAGGCAAAACAAGCGAGCGAACATATCTTAGGAAGACATTGTGCTCCCAAAAAAAGAAGCCCCAATCTCAAATCTCTCCACAAGAAAGATTCAAGATGGCATAATTGAGATAGAAAGACAGGGCAAAACAAAGAAAGGACGTCACCGGAGAGATTCTATCATATGAGAGATTAGTATCATGTCTGAGGATTGATTTATTTGTCTGGTAAGAAACTCACCGAACTCCCGCTTCCGAAGAAAACACCTTAGCAGGGTGTGTCGCATTAGACCACTCTGCCACAGTGACTTGATTGCCTTGTTTGTTGGATAGAGAAGGCCTTATTGTTGTACATAACGAAGCAAAGCCGTGGTTGAGATGTTTGCCTGGCCTGATCAGGATTAAGGTTGTACTAAACATCTAGTTCCCGCGTCCGGCTATAGCATAGGGAAAGAACGCCTCGTGAGACTCGAGCAAAGAGCATACCTTAGTGATCAGAATTGTGAGCTGCTGCAGCAGCATTGCTTTTGGAGAAAGCTCTTTGACTGTCTCTCCAATGACGTTCCCTAACAGCATGTATATTTGTGGATTGGAGGCATGTCAGATACTTTGAAAACTTAGAGGAACTGTAGCCCATGTAGTAAATACGCGCTGTCTAATGGAGGCTCACGCTGAAGCCTACGTCTAAGTTTGACTTAAGAAAGTCAGGTTCGTGCTGGAGGAAGTGACAGGGGTATAACGATAACGATGTGCAACAAAGCAAAGGCGTTCATCCTTCTGGAAGTGCTGCGTGTGCTACCACAGCCTGGGTCTGCCTTAACGGCCTAGCCTCGTCATCTTCTACTCGACAGTTTCCTGGCAGCGCTGTCGAATCAAAGTTTTGTGCTAGAAAAGTGACAGGGATGTATAGACATGCGACAAAAATTGGAATCATTCGAATATGACGAGTTACCGCCTGCTTTATACCCATCATAGGCCTGCTTCAATGGTAGCATCCCCACCTCCGCAGAGTTCATGGACAAACTAGACAGAGAAGCCTTGGGCTAATGCAGGTTATGACAGGCTACAGACATGCAATAATCAGAAGTTGTTCGCTTTTAAATAGTAGCGCTCTGTGTAACCCGATCTCGCCTGCTCCACTTCAGAGTTTGGTTTGCCCTACGTCTAACAATGCCTCATCTAAGGCTGTCTTTACACTAGACAGGGGATGTGCGATATGCGTCAAAAAGTGATATACCCAGTGTGATAGGAGCAAACTCCCTTGCATTGCTTCCAGTGTGGTAGATATACAAGACGGACTACCTAGCTCCTTCATCTAGGTATCCGCATGGACTTCCCATCCTTGACCAATACGGCGACACGCATCAAAACCCCTTTAAGAAGCTTAAGTTAACGTCCTTGACGTCCTCGACGACGAGCTCCTGCCGCCCACCCAGCGTTCTAGACCAAGAATTATTAGGCTGCCCATCCTGTCGCCAAATCTCAGTAGGATTGGAGAAACACTTCTGACTTTCTCGAAGCTACAAACACAAGGAAATGTCCTGTTGTCAGCTCACTAAGTACCAATAAGTCCCTTGCACTTTCAAGGCTATTGACGCTCATTTCGAATATGAAATACATCGATGCCGACGCTTCGGGAGGCAGCCCACATTTGCAACTTGTGTGTTAGGATTGTTTGTTTTGGATATTCATTCTCCCTGTCAACCCTTTGTCGGTTCATCACTACCTGCATTATTTTATTTGGGCACCGCTAATATCGATGGTAGCCTAGACCTCTCGCAGACAGCAACCTATCTGCATCATCACCAGAGTTTATTGTGGCTAGCCTGCAAATGCTACACTTGTTCTATCGCTTCACCAAGTCGTCAAGCTACTCGGAAATATGAAAACTGGAACACTCTCATCGCGTACCTAAATAACACGAAGAAAACAAGGACCAGCACGGTGCCACTTGGCGATCGAGGTCTTTCTCGCTGCAGTCCAAGTTGAGCCTTGCAAAGTATTAGAAAGACGTGCCTATTGTTTATTATCTGGCTCAGATATCGACGTTATGAATAAGGACTGGCAAATACAGAAGACTGAACAAGCTGGCAAAAGAAGGCCTGAGGTCAAGTGCCATAGATATGTAGGGCTGGTA
This sequence comes from Pezicula neosporulosa, assembly GCA_009805495.1. Taxonomy (NCBI): domain Eukaryota; kingdom Fungi; phylum Ascomycota; class Leotiomycetes; order Helotiales; family Dermateaceae; genus Pezicula; species Pezicula neosporulosa. Next base: position 879,539 of record SELE01000036.1, read on the forward strand.
GACAGGTTCTGGAATGGTATTATGGATTGATAGGGCATCGTCCCTGCTGAAGCTGCCGATATGGTATAAGGGACCATTTGCTCAAAACCGTCTCCGGATACAAAGTTGTATATATTACGGTGTATAACCCTAACCAATTCTACGATTGATAAGCCCGTTATGCTGAGAATGCAAGGAGGAACAGATAATAGCGGAACTTTCTAAGTAGTTTGGTATTTCAGCAAGTACTGTAGGATACATATTGAGCCCCTAAAAGAACCATTGGGTTATTACATGTAATCTGTTGCTGTGTAGTATATGGGATACCCGGTAGTTGCATTGAGGAGTCCTAGAGACTGTTGGAGTCTGGGTTGAGAAAAAAAAGTCCACTCTTCCTACCGCCACGCTGCCACAGCATACCAGTACCTAATAGCATAGACACATACGAATACGAAGCGGCCGACCATCAGGGCCGCTGTGGCGATAAGGGCGTAGCGAAAGTCGATCTTTTTCGTTATCGAATTTCCGCCTGGAAATTTTGTGACTCGGAGGTGGAGCGAAAGAGCGAAGTCGGCCATTGAGGGGTGACACAAGTGTCAGCAGCTTGGAACTAGAGAGGAAAGGAAATCAAACTTTACACAACGAGCGCCAGCTCATCAGACCAATTGATCTTGGATTTTCCCTTCGAGATCCCTTCACACACTCTCTCGTTCATGTACTCGACTGGAAAACACCGCTGGTTCGCCGTCCTCAGTCAGCGTTGACGCCATGAAGCAACAAGAGTCCAAGATGAGCATGGATGAGGGAGGAGGCCCCACCACGAATACCAAGAACCTGGGTTTGCGATTCCTTTCAGATCTGGCTTCTGGGGCTTCAGCTGCTGTTATGGTTGCTCCTGTCATTGTCATGATTGACAAGTAAGTCTCTCTTTTTGAGGACCTCGCGTCGCAGGAGGTTGACCGTCCTACAGAGCCATCATGCAAAATGCCTCTGGTCAAGCTACCCTCAAAGCCTCTCTCAAGTCCTCAATTACCTCTTTCATTGCCCGACCACACAATTTAATCTTGTCCAAGCCATTCGGCCTCATCTTCATGCTCTATGGAGGCACTTACCTCACCGCTAATGGCCTCGACACCATTACTTCGTCCCTACAAAACAAGCCCGCTACACACGTTACTGCTGGTACATTAAAGTTCGCAGCTTCATCCACCGCCAACATCAGTCTCTGTATGTTCAAAGACCAAGCTTTCGCACGCATGTTTGGTCCTAGCGGCCCAGCTCGACCCGTCACCCTACCTTCCTACGCGCTCTTCACCATACGGGACTGTCTCACCATCTTCGCTTCCTTCAACGTCCCCCCTCTCCTAGGTCCAATTATTAACCGCAGCATGGGTGCTGAGCTGCAAAAGAGTCTCAATGGGCAGACAATTGCTCAATTCGTCGCACCTGCTACCATACAGCTTTTCTCTACCCCGCTCCACTTATTGGGTCTGGACATCTACAATCGCAACTCTAAGAGCATCACAATGCATGATCGCTGGCAGATGGTCAAGAAAAACTGGGGTGTGTCAGTGCTGTTGCTCGAATCTGTAGAATTGTCCCTGCGTTTGGCGTTGGTGGTGTTGTTAATGGCAAGGTTAGAAAGAGCTTGATGGAGAAGTTGGAGTAAAGGATGAATTCGGACACATGCGAAAGAAACCTCGATACCCAAGGATACGGAATTGAAAATTAGCGATCGGCGTCTGGATCGGAAAAAGACCTCGGAAAATGCATACATGGCTGGAGATCAAAATATAGACGGTGCATACGGATGGATCGATTGGCGTTGTTGTTGGCACACGATAGCAGAGTTATTGCTACATAGCTCAGCGTAATTTTAGTTACGTTCAAATACGATTGCGTACTCACAGCCAAAATATCTGTGCACAGTTCGGGGATCAAATCATTGCGGCTCAGCACTGAGAAGACACAGTCAAGAACGATATATAAAGTGGTATTTTTATGCTCAAACCCCATGAAAGCCGAGAGTCCCCTTAACGCCAATGCCTATGCCAATCCCATGACTATGTAATATTTCCCGCCTCTTTATTGCCATCATAGCTCCTTCTCTTTCTTGCTTTTCTGCAGCTCAGCCTCCCGACCCGTCTTAGGCGCGTCACCAACAGCACTTTTGCCCCCAAAAGTTTTAAATCCCTTATGAAAGACATATTCGACTGCTTCCTCAACAGGCTTATCGAAAATAAAAGGTAGTGCTGGGACGGCTGCAAGACCCAAACCAATGGGCCCGTACGTCCTAATCCTAGTGTTTTTGATATTCTTCATTGCCCGGCCTGAATAGCGTACAATAGAACTACTTACGTTAACGATTGCTCTCCTGGAAAACTTTAGAAAGATGATAGACTCACTGTATGGTAAAAGCAGGCAATCCCATAGAAGCAATCGCCTGAAAAATAGCTCTCTGTGCCATGACTGTCCTGTAATCCTCCAACGGCGGCACAACTCCTGGCTTCACGTCCTTTACAGCTTCATCTATTGCAAATTCCTGTGCATTGTTGTACCGTTCGTGCGATGCTTCCCGTGGGAGCTCAGGATGCAATACCCGCTGGTTTTGACAATATGCTTTATAACCTTCGTGAGTAACGTCTCCTACTAGGTACGCCCATGAGACCCCATATGCGGCGCGGACCCAATTTGGGTGTGCGACTGGTCGAAAAGATTCACCGATATCTGAGGTGTAGGCGACGTATCTTTGGGCTGAGAGGAGAGCTGTTCGTATACGGGTCGCGTAGGCAGCATATCGAATGTTACTGTCGGTTGTCGCGGGTGCTCTGCGAACATCCTGTCAGTTATATTTTGGAGGATATTTTCTGAAGGGAATTTCAGGAAATCACTTACGTTCCATCGTAGATCTCATCGTAGAGGTTATCATCTGCGTCGGCTTTGTCTATGATCCTTCGTAAGCCAGGGGGAAGCTTCTCTGCCTTTGGGAGGCCACTTGGTGGAGGGCCTCGGTTGCTGTTGGGTTTGTCTGAATCATTTCCTGTCATTTTGAGGAAAGTTGACGCTGTGTAATTATGAGATGAAAGGAAACTTTAGAACAATAGCAGGTTTTTAGAATTGGCCAGTGTTTGCTAGTTGAATGTCCACTCGAACCCTATTGACTTGGAACTTGAGGCACAAGACCTCGGATGACGACAAACGGGAAATGCGGAGTAATCCGGAGCTTCATTCAAAGCGAATCAACCCCTTGTGAAGCCGGCGCTTATTTAGACGCGCTTGCGCTAATTATGAGCCGGAACTTCAAGGTTGAACTAGACAATCTCGACACCTACGAAAGCTCAATTCAACCTCAACCCCATACCTACACCTTCCAAATTCTTCGAACCTTCAAAACCGTCAAGATGGTTGTTATGTACAAGCTCCTCGGCCGTGAGATCGGATCTCACTACGTACGTTTCTTCCTTTCCCGACCCTTGCGCAAAGCTCTTTCTTCAAATCCCAATCCACGTAGCTTACCCCAATTGAGCTGGCTATGTTCGGTTCTGTGCTTGCGGAATGGTGTGTGCTAATTGATTATGGATGAATAGCTCGCTATGGGAGTCCTCGCTACTCTGGTAGGAGGTGTCACATTATCTACAGGCGGATCGAAAGCAAAGAAGGCCGAAGGACCACCCATCAACGCATCGAGTCCTGACGAGGAGAAGTTCATCAAGTATGTGTATACCATTGAGGAGCTGCGTATGCGATGATTTGCATGAATAATTGGCTAATGCTGTTTGGTATAGTGATTTCCTGAAGCAAATGGATGGAGACCAGAAGAAGGACCCTGCGAAGCATTAATGGCGTAATGGATTAGATGGCTGAGACAGAACCTGTTCAAGTGGCTGCATTGTTGAATGAGCTGCTGGATGTGTAAATATACGGAGAGTCTATGAATTACATCCATTGGAGAATGGTATTACAGCTGCAGTTTGATGCATCCCTCGAATCGAACACCTTTTAGAACTTCGGATTGCTTAGGAATAGGCTGAGTGAACACCCGTACTTCACTCGCATGATCAGATGTCAATTAAGTGGTTCGATTCTTTAGTGTCAACGAGGAAAGTGACAAGTGTGAGGTGGTACTGCATATCTGGTCCGTACAACAAATAGACCAGTGTGTTTAGGACAGACCACTTTTCTTACGATACTGGGCGAGCTAGTATGTACAACATATTACCCATTTGCAAGGTAGTTATTCTCATTCAATACCCTTCTCAAACTTCCGAGACTGCTCGAGCCGAACTCGGGGCCGGTCAAAGGTCCTGAATTTCTGTGTTCTACGGCATATTTGCTCTTTTTCGTATCGTTTTCTACTCTCAATGATATTTCTGAGGCAGCAAATACTTCTTCGCTATTTTCTAGGGGTTACCGTTAAGGTATATGATTGTATGGTGTTCGCCAATTGTGGTTCGCCTTCACCAACCCTGAAATATAGGTGCGAGAACGAAGAGGGTACAAATGATATCCAGGAATGGCACAGATAGTAAACTCAAGAGGTTTTGTTACGGCTGAATATATCTATTCCCCGCCATATTTTGAGTTGAATTTCTTGTTTGTGCATTACGATAGCCAACTCTTCTTTTCTCCATTTCCTACTATGAGCTTTATTTGAGCTACCTACCTAGTTACTCAAGGTAAGTGGGTTATCAGAATCAAGTAAGTGACTTCGAGCTACTTGGCGATGCCTCTCCTTCTGAGCGCTATTCTAGTTTCGACAGATGTTCTCATGGTAGAGATCTCCGACTTTGTGGAACTAGCTAGTTGTGGCAATTCACGAATTTGTTACATGCTAAAGTAGTCAGCATATAGTCCACAAGCACTTGGTAAGGTACTTCGTATTCTAGAACTGAAGCAAACGTGAAATATTAAGGTGCTAAATTGAGTGCATCTCTTTCATGTGTATTTAAACGCTCTGGAAAGAAACAAGATGATAAGTATAGTAATTAAGTCTCTATGTAAACCTGGGGAAGCAAATAGAAAAGCGCACTCATGTGATGGAGGGGGAACACCAAAGCCCGTCAAAACCCGAGGTCATGATCAATAACCTCACAAAGCTACCCCTCATCATATAGCTATATGAAGACTGTTTCAAATCTGCCAGAATTGTGCCTAAAATCGTGTCTTGTCAGCTCTGGCAGCTAAGAAACAATCACAGCTTTTGCCAAGTCCAATCCTGTTGACAACTTGCAACACACACAAACAAAAGGTCTAAATTGACAATTCCACTAAACATTCAACAAACATGGCATCTGTAAAGAATGAAGACATTGCATTGAAGCCTACAGAGATCCAAGTACGCAAATATGACGCGCTTGAAAGCCGAGGCGTTCTAACAAGTATATAGGTAATTGACCGTGTCTCGGAGAGTAATGGCACAATCAAGTCAGTCCACATCTCCTCAGAGACACCAACATAGGACACCCAGGACTGATGACTATACGACACCTCCAGGACCGCAACATCAACATCCAAAGAGCCCTCTCTCCTTCAATACGACACCACCTTCAGCGAATTGATCGGTACCGAGCCCAAACATTCCCTCTTAGTCTCCACAGCAGGCGCAACCAACAATCCATTCTTCCACGAGGCATGCGTCTTCATCCCCGAGCACGATGAGCTCTACATAACCTCCAATCTCCTGCAAGCAACCAGTTCCGCCAATTTCCCCACCATCCTCATCTCCCGTATCAAACTCCACCGAACAGATCGTCTTAGCGGCAATAATAATGTACATACCATAGAATGGGCTAAGCTACGAGCTCCACCCGGAATAGATATGCCAAATGGAGGAGTAAACTACGAAGATGGAATATTATTCTGCGCACAAGGATCAACACAGTCAGGAACCGGTGGAATATATTACATGCCACGAGGCTCCCCACCAAAAGCCATGGTAACGAATTTCCACGGTCGAGATTTCAATTCGGTAAATGATGTAGTCGTTGCGAAGGATGGATGTATCTGGTTTACAGATCCATGTTATGGATTTGAGCAGGGCTTTAGACAGAAACCTAAATTGCCAAATCAGGTCTATAGGTTTAATCCTAAGAATGGGGATTTGAGGGTTGTTGCTGATGGGTTTGGTCGTCCTAATGGTATTGCTTTTAATCCGGATGAGAGCGTGGTTTATATTACTGATACCGATGCTATTCATGGGGATGGGATATTGATACGAGGAGGTAAGTCGTTCACATACCCTTTACTCTTAAATTCAGCTTTACTGATAGGGGGTATTTAATAGACCTGCAACTATATACGCCTTTGATGTCTACATGTCATCAGGTGCCCCCTTCCTAATCAACAGAACCGTCTTCGCCTACGCAGCAGATGGTTTTCCGGATGGGATCAAGTGTGATGTTCATGGTAACGTCTATTCTGGCTGTGGTGATGGCGTTGAAGTCTGGAATCCTGCTGGAACTTTAATCGGTAGGATTCTCGTGCCTGGTGGGGTTGCAAATTTCTGCTTTGGAAAGGAAGGAGAGATGTTTCTTTGTGCGGAGCAGAATCTTTGGCGGCTGCAGTTGGCGAGGGAGACGAAGGGTGCTTTGCTTGGTATTTAAATGGTTTAGGTAGGTAACCAACTAGGTACTGATTAAAATGCGATGAATATAAATTATGTTGTATTGGTTTGTTGTCTTTACATGTAAACTAGACCATACCATATCATCTTTACGTTTTTGTATTGATGTGTCCGCCATGTACTCATTTCAAGATACAGAGGTATAATCCCCGTTTCAAAGGGTGCTAAATCTCAAATATACAACTCGTCCAACTCTCAATACAGTCACTAGACTAAGCTCCAATAACAACACTAGTGTCATCTTCAACTTACTACCTACCTCTCCCTAGTAGTTTAATTCATTATATAATTGAAATCAAACTTACCTACTCGAAATCCATTCACTACTTTTACTACGTAATGGCATATATGCCTACCTACCTATGTTGTAACGAAACTTCTGCAAAGGTAGAAGACTACTAAGTTGACTACCTAGGTAGTAATATTTAAATATTTAATGTCAAGCGAAGTGCAGTAACGATTTGGAGTTTGAGATTAAGGATTAATATGTTAGGATATGATATGATAGATGGATTTGAAGTACTTAAGTATAGAGGAAACTGAATGGGTTTATTTGTGTACTGTACTGATTGAAGGTATAAATAGAAAATGCAAAGCCAATGCGAATGTGATGAATACTTATAATTCTCTTTTATTTGCCCCCCTTGCGATTACAGTACTAGGTGTTAGGTTTTACTTTTGCAGGATGCCATGACTTCTAGTATAATTCACTAGTTTGAGAAATGTGGAATACTGTAGCATATCTCATTAAAGGAACACTTTGTAAATAAAACTTGTAATTCTTCTTTCTGTCAAATGCCGAATGACCTGTATACAAAGGTATTCTTGAATATGTGGGTATATGTGTATGTATGTGTATGTCTTTCACGCTTTCTAGGTATCCAACAAACAAGGACTCGATCTCTTACATAGAATCCTGTAGTCTCCAACTCCTCACCTTCTGCCAACTGTCCTTCTCGGCCTTTCCTCCAGCCTTCTCCAAACCCATTCCTCTCTCTCTACCCATTCCTGACTACCCATTTCACTTAATCTTGACAAGGCTCTCGCAAAAGCGAACCTCTCCTCATCCCCAGTGAAAATGCTTGAACTCTTCAACTGATCGATATTCAGCCCTAGGTCATCCATCATCATTCTCATCGTATCGTCAATTTTGATTTCGTCGTCACCATCCTTTTTTGCCTCCTTCGTGATCGAGGCTTTTACCTCGTCCTTGGAGAGGAAAAGTTGGGTTAGTGGGACAGCGGTTGTAAGCACAAGTTTTGCTCTCGATTCATAGACGGCGTCTATGAAAGTGATAAAGCGCCGTGCGAGGTCTCGCTGTTGGTGTGTCATACCTGGCACCTCAGTGACAATAAAGGCATCGTAAGTTCGGGTGAGCTCGATATAGTCAGCTGCGCTTGTTGGTCGGCCGATTAACTCGTCAAACGTGAACATGGCTGCTTTGCCACTGACTTTAGGTACGTAGATTTCTCGTCCCCAGACCTTCTGGGTTTCTGACCGGGGTCTGTCCTGTTCTGGGTCTCCGAGAAATTTGAACCATTTTTCGGCATGAGATTGTGCATGGTTGTCTAGTGGAGAATGATAGACGCCGGAAGGCGGTCTTGGGATTTTGCGGTAATCTGTAGGTGAATCTAGGTTGATAGTGTGAAGGCGCGTTTTAAGAAGATTTATACATGGGATGAATGATTCTCGTTGGATCCCATTCTTGTACAGCTCGTCCGGGTGACGATTGGATGTAGTCACCAGAACAACACCATGAGACATGAGCGCCTCTAGAAGCCTAGTACCAGCGTGAGTAATTCCCATAAAATATTAGGATTTCTAGCACATACCTCCTCAAGATCATTGCATCCGCTACATCTGTACATTGGAACTCGTCAAAGCAGAGTACATTTCCTTTCTCTGCTATGTCCGCAGCAATGAACGGAATGGCATCCAAATCATTCCCATGCTGCATCTTCATAGCATGTAATCGCTTATGCACATCCTGCATGAAGTTATGGAAATGGATTCTCGTTTTGGAGGTGACATTGCTGGGTAATGTCTCGTAGAATAGGTCCATCAACATAGTTTTCCCGCTTCCCACATCACCATACAAATATAATCCTCGAGGTAGATTTTCGGGAATCTCTTGTATAGGTTTCTCCTTCTTTGTCCCGCCTCCAAAGAGACGGCCAAAAACACCTTGGGGTTCCGGTTTGAGTGATTCGAGCGTAGGATGGACAATTGGAGGGGCATGATAAGCGCGGAGCTCATCATGGAGATGCTGGAGACTTTGAATGATACCTAGGAAGCCATCATCAGTCTTGTGGAAATTGAGGGATCAAAGCTGTCGGACCTCTTTGGTGTTCATCATCCCTCAGTCGACCGGCATATACACGCTCGTCATATTCTTGCATAGGCCCTCGATCGTCGTGGTTGACTGTACGTATGGCTTAGCATATGAACCTTCAAATCCTTTAGTTCCACACCACATACCATTTTGCACTGTTGCTAAAGACCTTCTTTGCCCCGCGACAAAGGTGGCTGGAAGTATGAGAGTCGGTCTGCGTCCTCTACCAGGCGACGGCGGGGTCAATTGAGCTACATCGCAAGCTTTGGATTCGTGGCGGGGATTGTCAGTGGGCCGTCTGCTACATTGACAGCAGAATCCTCGTCGGACCTGCTGGCTGGTAAATGTCCCTGGAAAGTTTCCGGGTACAAGTCGCTGCAAAGCGCGGGTGTGAGAGGCTCGTAGTTTCATTCTGGAATTCTGGAAGAGGCAAAGCAAGATAATTCTATTCGCACATAACCGCTGAAAGAATGACAGTATTCAAACGGGTTATCCAAAATGATTTAGTGTATACGGGTTCAAGGGAAAGACATTGTCTTAGTAGGAATTTTTGAGGGTGTAAAGATGCGGCGACGTGATAAGATTCGATCGGCCTCAGATGCCGAGGACGAAGGCTGAGGTGAGGTGAGTGAGTCCTGAGGAGAAAAAGCGGCAGCCCCGTGTCCATGCCCATGCCCATGACCGGAGCCAGTTCAACTTCCGTCACCAGATCAATGATTAAAATGAAGACATTTCGGCCACGGCATTGTAATTCTCAGTGTGTAGGAACATGGAAGTACTAAATGCGCCAAAGGCATCCACATCATTATTTAGATCAACTTTATTTCTTCAGGTACCAGGGGCTTAGGACGAGAAACAAATGACACTATTTGGGACCGCTGCTTTTTCTCCAGTCTTAGCTGCGCCGGAGAAAACCGGGCATCTATTCAACACTAAGTAGAAACGGCTTCTACAAGACGTCGCTTGCATCGCATCAACAGCAAAAGTGTAGAACAGAAGAGGGCAAATGGCTTAGTGGTTTGAAATCCATTGCATTTATATAACTGGTCTGGTCTAGCCATCTAGATGCTTTATTTCACCGCAAAGATTCTACAGTAACAACTTAACATGTGACAAGAATGGAAGCCATTTTAACCGAGCAACTGAGGGCACCGTTGCTGCTCTCGCCCTAAAGCATAAATAGGAAAGATGAGAATAGAATGGCTTCACTAATGAAGGAATCAAATAGGCATGGAAAGCAAATGCGACGAGGAATGAGTCGGCCTAGATCATACCCCAGAGAGGGCGGGGCAGATCCTGAACTTCTCCTGACATGCGTCTGCCAGTCTTCAACTCCTTGATGCCAACATAGGCTTCCCGGCGAGCTGGATTGCCCACCGTGACCGACCGACTGCTGAGACCGTAATATGCAGCAATGGAGTGAACGAGCCAGCGTCTATTATGAATTAGCCAGCTGTCATGCAGGAAAAGAAGTGGAGCATACCCAAAACTTGCACCATGGTCGTTAGCTAGAGAGTCAAAAATGAGCTTCTCCCTCTCCAACTCTTCTTCAATAGTTTTGCGTTGCGTATCGCTCATCGTGCCATTCCGACCGATGAAGACGATCTCCTCGTCTTCAGAATCGACCTCGACATCAGACTCATCCAGCTTCTTGGACTTGCCTTCATACTCCTTGACAAACTTCCTAACCTCCTCCTCCAAGTCTTGCAAGAGACTCTTTGCTCCCTTTGACTTTTTCAATTTATGTCTTAGTTCCTGAGGGATCCTGCCCTTTGTTTCATGGATGCCAGCTCGTTTCTCAGCCTCCATCTTCTTGGCAGCAGCGTTCTCCTCACGTTGATGCCGGATACCTGCATCCCAAAGAGGAGCGAGGTAATAAGGTACAGTGTGGACCGGGTAGGTGGGTCGAACCTCCCAGTCAGAAGGAAGTGGAGGTTGTGCGTTTGGGACATGGAGGAGACGGTCTAAAGATCATCAGCGATTGTCACTTGCGCTGGTCATCAGGCAAGTATTCGCGCCTAGTGACTTCGCATTCAGAAGTATGCGTCGCGACAGGAATGAAATGGCTTAGAGTTGCACTCACCATTCTCCCATCTCTGGCGCCGACGACTGCCCTCTTTGCCCTTTAGCAGAGATTCGCGATGCTTTTGGCTATCGCGTCGCAATCGCTCTCGTCGGACCTTAGCTGGGGCTGCTCGCGTGTCATTATCATCGCGAGATGCATCAAGAGGAATTGAGAGGGTAACCCCAGTTCCGCGAGCTGCCGTCGACACACTGAGGGACTGCAGGGCAGAAACTGTCCAGGCTTCGATGTCAGGTCCAGTCTGGGCCGAGGCCAGCTGAGCTGGTGGGGGAACCGAGTTGTAGACCATTGTAAGATGACTTGGAAACGAGCTTTTCTTTTTGACAGTCAAAGATACTGAAAGTCTGGCAATGATGCAAGTACTCTAGCAAGATGAGTTTTGAAGCTGTTGATGGTTTGAATGGAAGTTGTCGAAGCTCAATAGGGCGAGGCCCGATAGTCGATTAGGTGTTGATTAGGTACTCTTCTAAGAGAGCTCCGTTGAAGCCGACTGAAAGCGGACGGGCCAATCAAACATGAGACATGTACCACACCTGCTGGATGAAAGGAGAAGACTAGGTAGTTTTCTTGAGTGCCACAATCTATGTTGATTCAGAGGATGATTCACGATAATGAAGTAGGACGGAGCACAGTAGTCACTTGTATCAAGACAGTTCTCAGTTCTCGGGTGCGTGCCTCACTATTTGCTATTGAGACATGCATGATGGTATGAATACGCGAAGGGCCCCACTCGACTTCAATACAAAGGGCAGCCCAGAGGCCATGTTACAGTAGATCATTATATACAAAATGAAGATGCCTCATCTCCTCGACAGAAGGTCTGTTATCTACAGCTTAGCAAAAGCCAACTCGTAGACAAGACCCAAGGTCAGACGAGCATGCTGGAGCATATGGTCGAAAGACAAGTACTTGATAGTGTCGTCTGATGTGTGAATATGGTTATCCGAGTACTTGAAGTCGGACTCAATCACAAACGCGGAAGGATACCCAGCCTTAGAGGCGCTTGCATGATCGGAGCAGGCATAGCCGCATTTAGTCTCGACATAGGGGATCTCGCAGTACTATGGATAAGTGTTAGTCATTTTGTGGCGTAGAGGGAGGCGGGATCGGTGTGACTCTTCTTACCTCTGTGACAATTTTCTTAATGTAGTCAGTTAGATCAGGATCAACTTTTAGGTGTTAGCGTAAGACGAATAGATAAGGATGGGGTCTCAGTACCGAAATCCGTGATGACTCCGACTCTCTCCTTCTCCCCAGCATCCAATGTTCTCTGCACAAATCCAGTCATATCTTGCTGCAACATTGCTTTGATATCTCTTCCTGTCCTCTCATATTCCGAGAAGATAGCCTGGCTACCAAGAAGTCCACCTTCTTCGGCCGAGTACCAGTGAAACTCGATGGTATTCTCGCCTTTGCCCTTGATTATATCCTCAGAACTAAGCAAGACATTCAACGCCTCAAGTATAGTAACTGTACCAGATCCATCATCGTCAGCCCCGGGAGCGGAAAGGATGGAAGGCAAGAAGAGATTGATGCTGTCTTGATGTGCTCCAACAACCACGGTTGAGTTGCTTTTTCCGGGGATAGTAGCGATAACGCTGTTCTGACCCCACGAGTGCTGGAAATGCTCTGCATGAACTCCATATTTGTCTGCGCCGGCATCTTTGATGGTATCCTGCACGGTCTTCAATAGCCACTCAGATGATTGTGTGTGCCGTACGACGACGACTTGTAGTATCGGGTATGAAACGAAGTGAAGGTCTCCAGGTGGTCTTGCATGTTGGACTTGGAGAGATTCTTCAGCAATGGAGCGAGCTCCTTTTGGAGGACGGGTTTCTTTGGAAACTTGTTTCCCTTCTTCGTTGCACTAGTTCTGAGCGCTCCGAGGTGAGGTGTGTCGGTAATATCCATGAAGTTCTGGCCATTCTGTAGAACGATCAGCAAAACTCACATGGGATAATTTGGGCATCCATACTCGTCTCAGCTCCCATTTCTCTTCTTCTGTCACCCATTGTGTCTTGCCAGGCGAAAGCTCCACCAGGAAACGCTCGTCGTCGACGTTGCTGATCACGACTTGGTCATTTTCATGCTCTTCAACAAAGCGGGCACTGATAAGAGAAGCTGATAGGGCAACAAGAGAAAGGTTGGTGAGCTTCATAGTGAATGTCAGAAGAGGCCTTGATGATATCTAGATGTGCTGCTATTGCTTGTTTGTGGGCGTGAGCTTCGGAGCTTAAGATAGGTTCACCAAACAACGAGACACCAGTCGTAGTCGTCGTCAACGGATAGCGGCCTGAGCCGGGGTAGCTTAAGCTCGTCATTCTTACTGTACAGCGGGTTCGTTTCACATTCCATCAGCCACTTTTAATTTATGGGGGGTACAAGGAGTTGCAGGAGTGTGGCGGTGGTGCAGCAATTCGTGTCGCTTGTCTGAATATGATCGACAGCGTGAATAGTTCCAGAACTTTGTGCAACTGGGAACGAAGCAGCTTCAAGACACAGTGATTGCAGCATCGGCCTCCTTGTATCTCTAGACCTAGTTCGCAACGAAGAACCAAGGTATCTCCAACAGTCCTTCGTAGCTAATTAGGCTAGTCTGCACCTCAATTGAACACAATTTTCACCTCTACCGAAACCCCAAACTCCAAGCTACGGAATGGCGTTCTTCAAGATTCTCGTCGTGTGACCGACACGGACGCGACAGAAGTCCCTGGGCTGACGCCATACTGACACGACTGGCTACCCAGCTGTCAGATCAGAATCGAATCGACTGTGATGGGTGGTGACTTTTGTGGGGGGTATTACTTTTACGAAAGGTACCGAGGACAGCAAATTGCATGTTTTTCTGCGGGATTTGCTAGTGAAAGAGCCACCGCGCGACATGTCCAGAAACAAATGGGTACTGGTATTACCCCGCATTTCTTGCCCACAGCTGAGTGTGCGCAAGCTTTTTTCTTTCTTTCTTTCTTTCTTTCTTTTCCAGTACAGTACAACTTCCATTATTTGCCACATCCTGTCACGAAAGGCTTTGCAAAGCTTAAACACATGGGACAGAGCTTTCCCTATATGGATTGAGCTACTTATTCGTCCCCTCGTCTCACCCTTAGATATCGTCTTGGGCGGTGAAAGTGGCGTTCTCTGTATTGCAAGCGTCTTGTAGTGCTTGTACACGGCAGGAAGCAGCAAATTATATTGGAACCGTCCGGCTTAACAGAAGATGGAATTCGTGATTGCCATAGGCTGGCCTGTTTACCTATGCGGGGAACTGGGAAGCGAGGTTCCTGACAGCAGGGCTTGGCCCCAGTCAGAGACACTTCCTCTCGCCTGTGGCTCGTTCCTACGTCACAAATAGGGAAGTCACCTCACTGCGTGCAGCTGTGTATGGAGAAGAGTGTAGGTAGGTAGGCACGTAGGCTCCTCTTTCTTACGAGGCAGGCGTGGCAGCTTGGGGCCGCTGCACGGAGTACTAGTAAATAAGGCAGGTCGTGGGCTCTTTCTTTTTCTGCATTCTTCTCTCTTCTCTCTCTCCCCTCTCTCTCCTCTTCTACATTCAATTCTTCTTTCTTCTACAAACACGACAGCATACTCCCACAGTCCATCCACAGTCCACGAGGCTCATTCTTTACTGTGGTAAGCAATCCTTTCTTGACCACCTCCCCCGAAGTAAAGCTGCATAGCTGATGTTTTTAACCAGTCAGCTCAAGCACAGAACCTACCTCCATTCAGCCTCGAACCAACACTGCAGCAGCTTGTCATAGCCACCAGTCAAAATGGTCAGCTTCCAAGAGAGTGCGTATATGCAAACACTTGACCTCAGAAATGCTTCTGAGCAGGTATGGAATGTGTTAGGGTTAACATCTCTTCCACAGTCAATCCCTTCTCCAAGCGCGAATCGCATGACCCAAAGGCCGTCTGGACATACAAGATCTTGACCATCGTTTCGTGGCTTCTGGTCGTCATTCCAACTTTCTACTACAGTTTCAATGTCCCACAAGATGACCATCTGGACTATCGCCACACCATCTGGGGAGTCAATCGTGCATATCCCACACCATTCGCTTTGAGCTCCGTCATTGTATCAATCTACTGGTATGTAGCCAACTCCCCACCTTGATTCAAGTAACCCGCCTGGTTGAGTAATTATATTTTACATCCCTTGCATAACGTCTCAGTGATGGTTTCTTACTAACCTTCTCCGACAGGGTTGTCCTCTTCATTCTCCAGATTGGCTATGTCTGGCACCTGTTCTCTGCTAAGGAGGAATATGTTAATGCTGCTGCTGGCGTTGGAAGCCACTTCATTGTCAACAACCTACTCCAGTTTGCATGGCTTATGCTCTTTGTGTGCGTGGACACTACGTTTGGTCTGAGATTTTCCTAATCATCAATTTCTTCAATTTGTCGTCGCTATACTTCCGCCACAACACTCACCCACGTTTCATCCACATTCCAGTCGTCTCTGGACCGCTTGCTTGGAACTTCGTTGCTCTCTACTGGAATGGTGCTATTGGTGTGAATGCACACTCTCTGCCAGCACGTATTCTCGCCAATGTTGCTGTCTGGGGCATTCTTGTCTATGGCTTGTTCTTCCTCGTTACCTTCAAGGTCAGTGCTCCTTCCTCCTTTGTCAGAGTCCATGAAACTAAAATTTGATGTAGGATTACACCATGGGCTTCGCTCTCAGCATCCTCACTGCTGCCCTGGGTGTTCACCAGTTCTTGGTAAAGACTGTTGCATTCCAATGGATTTTTGCCTTCACGATTATGGCCACCCTCTTCGTTGCTACTCTGGGTATTGCTGTCCCCGGCGTTTTTGGCAAGGAGGTCAGTTTCAGAAGAGACACTCGTATTGTCGACGAAGACCGAGAGAGAGCTCCTTTGTTGGATGATCACTAGATGTTTTCATGCTTCGAAGGTCTGTCTACGATGAGTTCAAAGGTAAGACCAAAGAGGCCATGGTACTAAGTTCAGAGCGGGACGCTTGCGTAAATGGTGGGATTTGCTTTTGTGAGAGGACGGTGAGAGAGTTTTGGACGATGGTCTTATGATACCACTTTGTTTCATTGACTGAGAGATTGCACTTGCTTCATGGAAAGGAAGGGTGGGTGGAAAAGCGACCTGTTTTCAGACTTCTTAGCCCCAAAACCTAATAAAATTCCTCGAGTTTTCATTTTCACTGCAATGCCCACAAGTTCAGTTCAAAGTGAGATTCTACTAATGCCTACCTGCTTCAAATTGCTTCTGATATGGGTGTGGTTTCACGATTGATGGTGAATGTAGGATTGTGCAACTTTGAGGAAGTTACTCAAGTCAAAAAGTAATATGATGTTACTCGAATCAAGTCACAGTCACGACCATGGCAAAATTCACATTGCCAGTGTCAAATATCAATCACAGCACTGTACGCGTATCAGGAGCTCCCATTTTGCCTTGCCTTGCTCCATAGCATATTAGGTTTAGCGCCCGCCCAAACCGAGATAATCCCTGCCAGAGCTTTGCGGAGCGGACAAGGGAGCAAAGGAGATAAATTTAACCGCCCGTAGCCTTCCCTAAAATCACACTGCAGATACAGAGAGAGATGCATTGCCTACCTATAAATCAATGCCGCCACGACCATTCCCACTTCCTCTATCCGTGGGAACAGATATATGCTCAATAGCACGTATTCATGCTATCCTCTGTCATAATCCGGCCCCTCCAGCGAGACCAAAGCTCAGAAACGGTGCCCGATTCATAAAGAGACTTTTCACCGAACCTGAAAGAGCCCAGCTAGGCTTGCTTTCAGGAGCGCTGTCAAGATGGGATGAGTGTGTGAAGAAGCGACTACTTCTTGCAAAAAAGAAGACGGATCTAGAAGCTTCCCTGGAAAATCTGGAGCAAGATCCTGGGAGTCAAGATGTGCTCGGCTTCAAGGTTACTCATGGCATGATATTAAAGCACTTGAGGGCTCAGCTGGATGAGGAGGAAATTATTGCAATTCGAGACATCAAAAGGCTTGCCCCCTTTGTAGCTGGAAGGTAAGCTCTGTTTCCTTACTATGCGCGGCCTAAATTACAGACCTAGTGCTGATTATTCCTTGGTGTTGCAGATTTGCTGCCAAAGAAGCTGCAATGAAAGCATACCGAGCCCGTCGACTCACGTACCACGATATCTCGATCCTGAAAGAAGAGTCGGTAAATGGGATGTCACAAGCTCCTATCGTGCTGATTAAAAATGAAAGTGCCAAGGGACAGAAAGCTTGGGATGACGCGCAGATTGTTCCCATGAGTATCAGCCATGATAGCGAATATGCAACTGCAGTGTGCATTGGGTGCGAAGAGCATCTACCGCCGCCTGATCTGGGGGTAACGTCTAATTCAAAGGGCACTTCGGAATTGCAAGGAGAGCCTGCTGCTCTTGGCGACAAGCTATCCGATCCGACGAAGTGGAAAGTTCGTAACAGTACACTATATGTAAGTGGCCTCCACGAAGGCATGCACGATTTCGATTTTGTTGCAGCTTTCGAGGGAATCTCAAGCATCACAAAAGGCTATATCTGCCGTGGGTCAGGCGGGAAATCCCTTGGCCATGGCTTTGTTGTCTTAGCCAGCACTCAAGATGTGAAAAAGGCAATATCTCTTAGGAATGGGAGTATTCTAATGGGAAACTGTCTCCACTGCAGCAGGGCCAAAAAAAGATTAGATCCTATACTGGCTCAGCTTGGCAACGTCCAAACCCAGAAACCTACTAAAGTGCCGATACTTGAGCTAAAGCCAACTAAATGGAATAAGGATGTGGCAAGAAGGGCATGGGAGAGATCAATGGGCATAAGTCAAGCGCCAACGAGGTTGGTCAAACAGGATGAGATAACTTTTTGGACTAATGCCGAGGCGCTTCTAAGAAATCATAAGGAGACAGCCATGGCAGATGAAAGCACGACTGAAATCCAAGGTGATTTGGAGGAGGTTTAGTGCGAAGGGACAAGAGAATGACTCACTTAGAGTACTGAGCTTCTTTGTCTCTCTTTCTTTTTATTTTTATTTTTGTAAGAGATACCCACACCTATGTACATTGGGCTATTTTCCAGGGTATGCGTGTACTTACTGTAGAATATGTAGTATATATTGTACGATAACATCTTGAAACTTATTATGTGCTCAGAGATTTTACTCTAATAAGCAGTGTTTTTAGCTTACTGTGTATCTGTGGAAGGGAATTCGGTTTTCAGCTAGTAGCAAATGCGCCGAGATGATCTTTAGTGACTACAGAACTTAGATATTTCAAGTGCTGTGAGATACAAAGCGAGAGATAACCTTTGATAATTTGTAAACTTTGAAGAATAAGAAGCATCTTGATTTCATACACGTTTCTAGTATACTGTAGCGCCTTCTTGAATTTCTGGAGCATACTTTAAACCTCTACCTTATAAACATACCTGTTATTTTACATGAATTATTTCAATAAGTGATTATACATTACGTACATATTTATAAATATACTTCTAGGTCTACGAGCAAACCTCTTTTTTTTCTAGCTTGTGTTTCTTTGTTTATTTAGCAACAGCAGACATGTTAAGCAAACTAAAAGGAATATATCTATTACAATAGGAGATGAACACACATTGTAACTGTTAACTATGAGATATACTAAAGTTCAAAGGTAAAGGACTCTTAAGGACACTGGGTAGGTTGTAGAACTGAGAACGAAATGGCGATTTATAAAGTGATCTATTTCTATTGAATACCTTCTTTTGAAGAAGCTACAGTTCTGGTACAGTCTAGGATTTTTTGAGTTGCGCTTGAATACTACATAGAAGGGATCTTGGTAAACAATATGTTTAGTTTGAACATCTTATTGTTTGACTGTTAGGATAGCATCTAGGTATGTATAGAATAACCAAAAAGGTGAAGACATGGGACCTAGCCGCTAGTACCACCCCTGCACCTCGCTTAATGAGATCTTTAGCGCACACAATGCCGCCGATGCCGAGACGTCTGTTAAGTAGCCAAATATCGAATCCTGTTTCAAAAACATTACAAATGATGCCAAACTTCGAGTTTACTCGAAGCCAAATGGGTGCTTGGGTCAGTAATCACTTCCACAACTTGCCAACCCTACAAGTCACTAACATCTTCACAGCGCAATGGTAGCGCGCGGGTCCTCCTACATGAGAAATCTGTGTAAGACTGAGGTTGAGGGTTCGAGTCCCTTGGTGCTCGCACATCATATATATTATTTTTTTTTGCCTATTTTGGCTCGTATCTCCAGACCATTTTTGCTAGAGATTCAAGAATGAAATTTTGAGGATATCTTTTTCATCTTTTTTTGCCTTCATTCTTGCTTCACAAGCGCGGCTAAGCGAAGCGCCAGTTTTCCCTATTAAATACCCCACGTGCAACCGAGGATTGTATTCACTTTCATCAAAGACTTCAACTTTGAGCAACACGCATTGAATCGTTGAAGAGCAAAAGTCGGTCTTCGTGAATCAACCATGGCCTTCTCAATGCACAGTCATTCTGGTCAATTCTGCCCAGGCCATGCCAAAGATTCGCTTGAGGAAGTCATCCAAACGGCTATCTCAAGAGGAATGACCATTTTCGCCCTCACAGAACACATGCCACGACTGTCCACCACAGATCTCTACCCGGAAGAAGTGCGTAAGATTTTATAGTCCGTGAGTTCAATAACTTAGTCTGAATTGACTTCATAGAAACTCAAATGCTAACAAGTGCAATAAAAGATCGCAGCAGGAAACAGCATTGCAGACCACATTCCCAATCATGAGGCCTATCTACAAGAAGCCATCCGTCTACGTGAAAAGTACGCGGAAAAACTTCAGATCTTGATTGGCTTTGAGGGCGAATGGATTCGCTCAGATTATGTATCTCTTATTCAATCTCTAGCAGCAGATCCGAGAGTGGATTTCTTCATTGGTTCTGTACATCACGTTCATGAGATCCCCATCGACTACGATAAGGCTTTCTTTGCCAAAGCCCGCAATGTCGCTGGTGGAACTGATGAGAAGCTGTATGAGGACTATTTCGATTTGCAATTGGAGATGTTGGAAGCGCTATCTCCGAGAGTTGTAGGCCATTTCGATCTAATTCGTCTCCTGGCTTCAGAACCGGATCGTGATCTGAAGAGTATGGAAGGCGTATGGAAGAAGGCCGTCCGGAATCTGGAGGTTGTCGTTAAGCAAGGCGGCTTATTGGAGATTAATTCCGCAGGATTGAGGAAGGGCTTGAAGGAACCTTATCCTGGAAGAAGTATTTGTGAGGAGTTTCTCAAGATGGGTGGTATGTTAACACTCTCGGATGATAGTCATGGGATCGAGCAGGTGGGCACAAATTTTACACGAGCGACTGACTATATTGAGAGTCTGGGAGTCAAAGAGTTATGGACGCTGGAAAAGAAATCAGGTTTGCAGAGTTCTGAGAAGGGAAAGCTGGGTGTGAAACCCGTTGCTGTATCGAGTGTCAAGGCCAGTTTTCGTGCATAGATGGGCTGACGGGAATAATAGACAATAGAATAGAGAAGAAGTAGAATCAATACATAGCTTGCTGTAATCTTCAAGATATGTTGGCATTGCATATGGACTACTATTACTTAATGGCTAACAGCCCAGGAATCGGAGACAGGTGCCCTCGTTATCATATTTCCACGATTGGTACTCCGTGAGATGCAAGACCCTCGACACGAGGGCCATGCAATCCCCGCACTATGAAGGTTGGACTGCCTGGAGATCGTGGAGAAGACCTAACAATTGCGGATCTCATGGGGATATTTAACAGAGAGCCATCAAACATTGAAAACTTCCTCCCCATACCAACTTCCCAATTAAATCATACGTTATGATGTTATTCATTCCTCGCACCAGCCGAGCGGCAACAACCAGATTTCTCCAAAGCGCACGATCGCAAAGAGTTACCTCGCTACAAAACCACCAATATCGTGGAATTTCTCACAAGTCAAAATGGCACACTCTGAACACCGGTGCCCAGATTCCTGCCATCGGTTTTGGCACTTTTCAAGACAAAGAACAACAAGAAGGTGCAGTGTTGACGGCACTAGAAACAGGATTCCGCGGTATTGACACTGCACGAGTGTATGTCTTTCCTTCCTTCCTATTACCACTGATATAAAAACCCAGAACTTACAATTTCTTTAATTCTTCTAGATACGACACAGAAATTTTCATTGGTAATGCCATCAAGAAAAGCGGGATACCACGCTCAGAACTGTTTCTCATAACAAAACTATGGTGCAACTCATATCACCCAGACGATGTAGAAAAAGCGCTGGATGAATCTCTGGCAGATCTACAAACTGACTATGTTGATTTGTTTCTCATGCATTATCCGTGTACGTTCCAGCGTGGAACTGAACGTTTTCCGAAGGGTGAGGATGGGAGGATGAAGATGGGTCAGACGGATTATGTGGATACATGTGAGTTCCTTCAGACTGAATATATCATTTTTAATCCAAATTTTTCGTTACTCCTAAGTCATGTTTGGGGTTTTCCTAATACATTAGAACGAGTAAGCTGATTTTGAGTTTCTGACCGTAGGGAAGGCGTTGGAGAAGTTGGTTCAGAAGGGGAAAACGAGGGCGATTGGGGTGTCAAACTTTAGTAAGGGCGAGGTTCAGAGATTGATTGATGAGGGTAATATTGTAAGCAATCGTATCTTCTCAAAATTCCCAAATCTAATCTGAGACTTTCCTGATAACATGTTATAGGTCCCTGCAGTCCATCAAATGGAACTCCATCCCTACCTACAACAAAAAACAGCTTCGTAGATTGGCAAAAATCCAAAGGAATCCACATGATCCACTTCAGTCCACTAGCAAACCAAAACTCCTTCTACAGAGATGTCGACTGGGCCAACGGAAAAGCGAACGGAGTCAGATTGATCGACGAACCAGTACTTGCGGAGATAGGTCGTAAGCATGGTAAGAGTGCTGCTCAAGTTGCCTTGGCTTGGGGTGTTAATAAAGGTCGTTCTGTTATTCCTAAGAGTGTTATTGAGTGGCAGATCAAGGAGAATCTGGAAAGTGATTTCCCGCTTGATGAGGAGGATATGAAGAAGATTGCCGGCATGGATAGGGCTTTGAGGTTTAATGATCCTAGTAAGGTGTATGAGTGGAAGTTGTATAGTGATCTGGAAGGCGCTTGGAGTAATTTGAGTGAGCAGGGTGAAGCTGGAGAGGGGAAGGCGTAGATGCCTCTTGAATGGATAATATGGATTTGAAATTTTGGGCTTCAGTGGTGCAGTCAGAGGCTTTATTTAGTAGGGAAGTAAACACGAGGAATTTTATCAAGATGTCAACAGGAAGGCGGGCATCTCAGAACTTGATTGATCAACTGAAATATATGTTGTCCTCGAAACGAGTATGTCTCTTCCCCACATTCGTGCGTCCAACCATTGCTCGTAACGAGCATGTCTGCATACGGAAAGGGAACCGCCTATGGCCACTAAGAACATGTTATATCTCCTGTAGATGATTGGAAGGAATTTGACCACAATTGCTCCTTTTTGTAGACATAAATAGGTGATATGCACTCACTTCCATTTCAAGCTACCATTTCTACAAACTCCCTCTATACCTTCGACACATGCTAACTAGGAGTTCCGAATCCCGCATCGCTACTGTAAATTGACATGTCACGCCCCACAACACCCAGCCTCATCTATCACCAATACCACCTCTAGTTCCTTACACGAACCTCCGACGAGGATATACTTACCTCATTCGCAAAGATAATTTCAAGCCCTATCCAAGCTTTTACCTCTTGCAAAGAAAGCCGACAACAACAACGCGACAATCCCAACAGCGGTACTAGCCAAAAAGGCATATCTCAGGGCCACAAAATACACATGTCGAGCAATAATCTGAACCTCCGGATCTAGTTCATTCAAAATGGAAACCGAATGTCGAATCTCATCGATAATCTATTATAAAAAAAGAAGGTTCAGGATCAGCAATCAGGAGTCATCAAAATCATTCGAGTTTCGGAAAGGAGAAAGGGAGAGGGAGAAAATAGGAAAGAGTGGTCACTTTCTCTTTATTAGGTATTGCAGACAGGGCCGATGGTAATTGCTTGGCGAGGACGTTTTGGACTATTGCTGAGGTGGCTGCTACGCCCCAGACTGTTCCTAGGGAGCGGACAAGATATACGATTGAGGTTGAGACAGCTTGTTCTATGGGGGAAACAGGGAAGTTAGCCAGATTTTCATATCTTTTTAAAAAAAAATGAAGACTTACGACTATGGTCGAAAGCAGCCAAAAGGGTAAAAAGAAGACCTGGATAAGCCATTCCTTGTCCCAAGTTCGCTGGGATGAGATATACCAGATATTTCCAAGACGAGTCTTCGTATGCAAGGGAAGCTACAAGTCCATTTCCGAGAGCCATTAGAAAACTTCCTTCCTGCTCGAACTAATTCCGCGAGACGACCGAAGCGTGACATAATAATACCAGCTATGAGTCCACCGACTGGAGTTGCAAGCGAGGGTATTACGAGACGCATTCCAGCTTGTGAAGGCGTGTCTAGAAGGACTACCTGGAAGTAAAGTGGGATCATGAAGAGAAACTGATATGCAGAATTAGCAAAGGTAAAGTGGGTTTGAGGGTTTAGGTTAACATACTGCATAGGCCGCTATTCCAACGCAGAGATTGCTAATATGATTTGAGATTGCCAAACCGCTCTTAAACATCGACATGGGCATGACTGGAATAGCTTGCGTCCGAATTTCCACTACCACGAAAGCTACAAGCAGCACAGTGCTAATACCCAAAGCAGCTAAAACTCGGATATCAGTCCACAGGTAATTATTACCACCCATACTCAAAGCTGCTAGCTGGGCTGAAAGTCCGAGAACAAGCAAGATTGCACCGCTCAGGTCAATCTGCTTCCAAGTCGATGTCGCCGTCCCAATCTCAGCAATATTTTCATCATCGACAACAAGTTTCTGAGGTTGGTAACCTTTTATCACAAAGTAGCCGACGACGAAAGCGAAGATCGAAATTGGGACTTGACACAAGAAACACCATCGCCAGCCGATGGTATCAGCAATGACACCGCCAAGAGACGCACCGCATATCGATCCAAAGCCATGGAGCACATTCTGACAAGCTTGATACATGCCTCGCTCCTTGAACGGAATAATATCTGAATTGATAATCGTAGCCATGGTCATTAGACCACCACCTCCAAGCCCAGTCAAAGCTCTCATGAGATTCAAAGTGACGATATCTGGAGCCAAACCACATCCCAGACAACCAAGCAGGAAGGTAATGGTAGCAGTGAAGAAGCAGATCCGACGACCTAGAATATCAGAGAAGCGACCATAAAGAGGCTGAAAGGCGGTGGAGGTAATGAGGTAGGATGTCGTTACCCAACTTATGGTGTTGGCAGCATTGAAGTCGGATCCTATTACGGCATATGTTGATGCAGTGATGGTTCCGTCAAAGCCTGAAAGGAAGACATTGGAGAAGATAGCTGTGTTGCATTAGCCATTTGACACCTTTGGAATGACCAATGGCTCACTCTTACCAATCTCTATCCAGATAAATCCAATTGGTGGTTTCCATGGTACTACTTTGGTATTTTGATTATCACTTAGCAACGGCGACTCTTCACCTTCGCCATCCTCGAAGATGCCTTGATTGCAAGATGGCAATTCGCCCGACTCATTCGTTGGAGAGGCCATCTCTTTGTATATACAATTCCTGAAGACGTTTATGATATAAAAGGACGGAAAGAAAGAAAAGAATGTTAGAAATGGAAGTGCTGAACTTCTTAAACGGTTCATAACACAGACTAGAAAATAGAAAAGCGGCCATACATGGATCAGCCATTTGTTACACTGCCGCGATGCAGGTATTTCGCGAAGAAAAAAAGAACTTGCGGTGTTGCTCTCCGTTGATCGTCCCCGGCAACCCCACTTAAAAAAGCAGCACCTTTTCCTGGCTATCACGCAATATTAGTACCCAATCGTATTGCGAAGAATTACTTACAAGTCCGATGGCCAAAATACTAAGTAGGATTCACATTGTTTGGCAAATATCAAGTTAACACAGTTTTGAAATTAAAGAGTGTTTGTCCAAGAGCTCCAGAATCGTCCTAATCTACACGCCAACTCATACACAAAACAGCCAGCTCCCAAAGAGTTCTAAAGGGTATCATAAACAATTCACACAGACCTTTGCAAAAGTCGAGGAGAAAGGAAAAGGCCGACGACTACTCATACACCACCAAACCCATAAAAACATTTGACAAGAAAGATATTGGAATATCAACAAAGGCCGCTTGTATCAGCCTAGAGTGTGGCATTGCACCAAATACAGGACGCTCTCTCGCGACCACCACTCCCAATCGTCTGGAATGGTTACATTGAAAACTTAATTCGGTTTGCTTTCTTGATTCTCGGTGTTCTTTGGGGCGCCGTTAGGGTTTGGATTGGTACCAAATGGAATAGCCGAGGTAGCAGTAAAGATAGGCATAGTCTCCCGCTTTACTGGAGTCTGTCCCGGCGTCGCAGCAGGAGTAGCAGTGTTTGGTGGCAGCCATCGAAGAGATTCTCCGGATTGAGGAATTGCGCTTGCTGGTGGGCCCTCGGGCTGGTATTGAACAAAAATATCCGTGTTGACCCCCGTATTTGATTGACCAGAAGTAGAGTGGTTAGGAATAAACCTTGAAGAAACTGGATCTAAAGGAGAGCTTATGGACAGCGGGACTTGACTCGGGATATGAGATGGGGGAACGCGGTTTGAAGAATCTGGATCTGAAGGAGAGCTTTCCAAAAGAGGTGCTTGAGACATGACCTGAGATGGAATTTGAGTCGGAGGAAGTTGTGTGGTGTCTTCTCTTTCTTCCAAGCCGGATGGAATTGAAGATGTTGTTATTGGTTGAGGTGCTGAAGGCTGCGGGAGCATATCAGCAACAGGCCCGGGCGAAGTTACAGGAACAAAAGGAGGACCATTACTCTGCAATTCAGCACTCTGCATTGCAGGCTCTGGTGCCTCTTGTACCTGCTCTTCGGTCTGACGAGCCTTTGCTGGCTTTTTGGGAGCTGCTTTTGGCAAAGGTTTGGTGGCAGGGGCCTTGACTATGGGTTTTGATTGGTCTTTCGCCTCTTTCGCTTCTTTCGCTTCTCTAGCCTCTCTTTGTGCTTTCGTCGTAAGATTAATCTTTATTTTCTTGAATCCCGCAGTAAGGCTGTCCATATCAGAGTTGTGCGATGGTACGGTATCTGTGTTGGAGAGACCAGCACTTTCAGGCCTTGAGTGTGGTTCTTGGGGGGCATCACTACCACCTAAAGGCGACTTCTTACGAGCACGGGAAGGCTTGACAGCATCACCACGAGGTTGTGCTGGTGCTCTGGTCTTTTTCACTACCACCGAACCACGAGAACTCATCGAAGATTCTGGTCTAATGCTCTGGGAAGTGTCAGGCCTCTTTGGAATTGTTGAAGATCCATTAGACGGTACTCTACTCGACGGTCGTGACGATGTTGAATCTGATATAACGGATCCAATATTAGACGCAACGCTAAGTCGTCGACTTGCTTGATTGGTGTGTTGTGTAGTAATTGGAAGGTCAGGTTTCGGTGTTGTACTTCGACTAATGGCCTAAAGTCCTTCTGTCAGCGAGTAACAAAAACGGGTCATACGGGATACGAGTAGGGTTATCAATCAGACAAAGGGAGGTTGGCGAACGAATGGAATATCGGTAGATTACCTTCTCAGCAGCTAACACAGCTGCACCAACACCAGTCTTACGACGATTAGCTTTCGGTTTATCATCCTCTACACTATCAAATATTGGCTTTGCTGGCTTTCGTTCACGGAGGGCCATTCGAGTATTTGAAGTACTAACTACAGCAGGTGCCTCGGCTACCGGCATCAGGATTGACTGTCGGTCACGTCTTGCTCGTGTTGCCTCCGCTGAAAGGTCTTCTGGCTTGCAGCTGTATGTTTGCCTGTCGGTTGGAATGAGCAATTTGCTCAATTCGTGCGAAGCAACAGTCCAATGCACTTCAGGAGGTGGAGGAGTTGGGGCCCTTGACACAGCTCGCGGTGATCCATTGCTGACTGACATTGTAGATGTACTACGAGACATACTACGGCGAAACTGCGTATCAACAATTTTTGCCGTGAATGACTGCGTAGGCGATGAGTATGTTGGTGGTGTTATGTTCCTTGGCTGTTTTGGCTCTGGGGATGGTGCTACAGGATTCATAACTGCGTCAAGTTGCTCAAGCTTTGGCAGAGACCACCAGTTCGGGTCATACGGTTGGGTGCCTGGGAAGACGGGCTTGTCAGGGGACAGTATGCCATCAAACATGCCGATTTTCTGGCCCATTTCATAATTGAGGCCAGTATGATCTTTTTCTTTCTTGACTGCGATTGGGTCACCACCTGCGAGCCCACTGATGTGACTGAAGACACCAGTACAAAGAGCACGGTCACTATAGCCTCCCTCAAGCACACTGATAACTCTGCCATCAACTGCAGAGCCCTCTTCAGCTGCAATTTTCACCACATCTCGGGTTAAGCGAGCATAGAATTCGGTGGGAACATTGACTTTGTGGCGTTGCATTCCAGAGCTTTCCCATTCACTAGCATCAAACCCTGCAGAGAGGAAGATGACGGCTTTCGGTTTTGGAAGATTTGATGATGCTCGCAGGCGTTCGGTTTGTGCTCGGAGATAGTTGCGAGCCTTCTCCAAGAGCACGATATACTTAGTCTCATAAAGCTCCCAAAATTCTGCCTCGCTCTTCCATGGCTGTAGATGAACATTCCAGATACTTTGGCCATGTGCATTTTCTAAGCACAAGCTAGCATTTTTGACCTTATCTTCATCACCCATTTCACAAGGGTACGAATTGATGTCATGGAGACTGAAATAGCCGATCGATGTCTTCTTCCACGCGGCTGCATTTTTGGCTGAATTCTTTGCACGCGTGTTGTGGTCCCAGGTAATCGATTGAGAACCATCTCCATGATGAAGATCAAAATCAATGATTGCCGCATGAGTCAACCCGTGCGTTAAGGCGGCATAGGCTATACCCACGTGAACGTTATTCAACCAACAGAATCCGGAAGGATAGCTAGCTGAGCAGTGATGTCCTGGAGGTCTGATAGCAACAAATGCCCGGTGAGGCCCTTTATGCGTCGCAGAGCCCTGGAAGATAGCATCTACACCTTCACACACAGCGCCTAAAGCGCCTTCCATGGCATCCAGGGATTCCGCACATAAATATAGATCCCCCTCATGAAACTTCGAAGGGGCCTCTTGGTCAGGGCTACGGGGCATATCTGGTCGAGTTAATTCCTTCCCATTTTGAGCCAGCTTGGCCTCTGCACCGTCACACATGATTTTTAATTCCTCCATCCACTTTGCACCATGTACATTTGTGACTGCAGGAGATGAGAGCGGAAGTTTCCTGGTTGTCTTCCGAATCCGAAATGGTATGGTAGGTATTGAGGATGCATCCTGAGACGGGTGAAGAGGGTACTGTCCTTCTCCATGTCTATCACCAAGTCGCACATATGCCACTGATAAACCAAGTATGCTCGCATGTATTCTCTCTGGCCGTTCGACTATCGTGCTAAGCGCTGCGCGGGAAGTGCGAGGTCTCGAGTAGCGATGCCCGTAGCAAGAGTCGTGCAGAATGACAATAGTGTCTGCAGGCCGCTCCTCTTCATTCTCGTGAAGCTCTAGTTCTGTCTTGAAATGAGCACTAGCGATTGAGGTTGCAGTATGGCGAGGCGGAGCTGGAAGGGAAGCGCCCTTGCCAGAAAGAGGGGATCCAGACATTGGCGCAGGAGATGCTGCAAGTAACTGGGCCGAGGAGGATCGTCTTGAGGAGGATCGAGATGGTGTAACTCCTCCCACACCATGCAAAGAATTCATGGAAGCTTTTCTAAGTAGGGTGGGTGTTGAAGAGCGGGGATCGATGCTCATGCTCGAAGGGCTGCGATTGAATGGGCTTCGTTGGGTTCTGGATACATCTGGTGATGAGGGAAATCGTTGTTCCCGGGATCTCGAAGCCGAAGCAGGTGAAGGTGGTAGGGAGGTTGGAGAAGCTGAACTGATTGCAAGTCGATTTAGTGAATTTGCCAGCGTTGTGTGGTCTCTATTTACTTGGGGTGATGGTTGCCCCCTAGGAGATGTGTTGTTCAGAGAACTGGAAGACGGCGAGGAGACCATGCTGACGGCTGAGGGCCCCGAACGAGCTCCTCACTCACGGGTGAAATTAATCGATATATATCTTCGTTTTTTCGAATGTCTTGCAAACTTGTAAAGGCTACATATCATCAAACATCGCGGAGCTATGGAGGAGTATCAATTGACGCGACAATCAGGGATCAGGGGTGATGCATGACGCCGACGCGAGACCTCAGCCTTAAACTTACTGCACCAGCTGCAGCATCTGTGGCTTGTACCTTCTTCATAAGATCGATCATATGCAAGACTTGAGAACCATTGGAGTTAATAGGAGTTTACTTATGTCTATGGGTATCTATCTTATCTTCATAATTGCAAAAACCCTCGAAAAAAAACCCCCCCTAATTTTCCAACAAATCAACTCCAACGGTTTTCAGGGCCTCAACAGCCCAGTCTGAGTATCTAGTCTTGTCGCCATCATGAAGATCCGAGAAGAATTGCTTCAGAAACATTGGAAACTTATCTTCAATGATGGAGTCCCTGACCTGTCTCATCAAAGCCAACTGGTACCAGACATTGTGTATCGTCAGTAAATGAGCACCGACTGTTTCTTTTGCTGCAACATGGTGCACAAAGGCTCGGGTGACTCCCAGGCCCCCCTCACCTTTTCGACAGCAAACACATCCGCATCCTTCCTCTACAGGCCCAAAGTCATTTGCATACTTGGATTGCCTCATATTTAGCATCCCATGCTTCGTGATGGCATTGCCAAATCGTGCTGTTCGTGTAGGCCAGACACAATCAAACATATCTGCTCCCAATGCAACCGACACAACCAAATCTTCTGGGTACCCAATTCCCATGACATACCTCGGTTTTAACTCTGGCAAAAGACCAGTACATGTGTTGACCACGCGACAATAGTCTGCCTTTGCCTCACCTCCACTTAAACCACCGATTGCAATACCAGGAGTATCTCGGGCCACCATTTGTTCGCAGCATTCTTTGCGCATTTCCAGATCAAGCCCTCCCTGTATGATGCAGAACAAATTCTGTGTAGTAGGATTGGCGTGAGCAGCTATACATCGATCGAGCCATCTCACGCTACGTTCCATAGCTTCCCTCATCCGTACTGTATCGGGAGAGGTTGTGACCAGAACATCGTCGAGTTGCATCATTATGTCGCTCCCAATTGTATTTTGTAGGCTAATGGAATGCTGTTTTTATTGTTAGACTTCGATAAAACTGAGGACCATTGAGTTTACTTCTGGTGTAAGTAGCATAGGTGTACCATCATGTGGGCTCAGAAAGCGTACACCTTCTTCTGTTATATTGGCCAACTTCAACAAGCTCACCATCTGAAAGCCACCACTATCTGTCAAAATATTGTGCTTCCATCCTTGGAGTTTATGTGCGCCGCCAACCTTTTCCAATACTTCCTGTCCAGGTTTCAAACCTAAGTGGTAGGTGTTGTTCAGACACAATCTGCAACCCGTCTGCTCCAGCTGCTGTGGAGTCAATCCCTTGAGCGATGCCTGTGTTGCGACTGGCATAAACAGAGGGAGGAGAACAGGTCCATGAGGCAGTGTAAGGATGGCAGCTCGGGCTTTGGTGGTCTGATAAAGCCTTGGTCAGATAAGAGGATTATATGCTGGCAAAAGAACCAATATACTCACAGAGCAACGAGCTATCAACTCGAAGGTTAGCGCAGACGGCATTGGCATCGCTACGTCGAAGTATTGCAGGTACAAAGCAAATGGTCAAATTGGAGGGGCAGGACATTTTGCCGCATTTTCTTTGGGAAAGCGGTGAGGAAAGCTAAATTAAGGCGAAGGGACGACAGGAGCTCGCTCTAAGGGGAAATGGATGAACGAAAGGCTATCGTATCTCCATTTAACAACCATGTCCAACACTACCTGAACTACAAGCTTCAACATTTGCCTTTGCAATTTGCATATGTCCATGCATGTGATAGCAAGGATTGCCTTCTCTATTCCGCGCATAACTATCCGAACTTTTTTTTTGAACTTGATCCTTGGCCCCCAATGCATCAACCCGATGCTGTCCAACACTGCTTTTGAGACAATTACATGTCACCTTACTGTAGGTATGTTGTGGTATAAGAACTAATCTTTTTGGAATACCAATGGTTGGTACAATTGCGAAATAACCAACACTAGAAAATATCGTATCCTTTGGATATCACCCAGAAGACCACAAATTTTCAGATTGCAGAGCCAAGCACAGCATATACCTACTAGGGAAACTCCGACGAAGTTTCATCTCACAGCTATAGACAACAAGATAAAGCAGTATTGTTAGACTGTGGAAAGTTTCCAGGCAGGCAGCTACAGCAGTCCATTCCCTGAACAATTTTTGAGCGCAATTTTACAGAAGAGCATGGCCTGGCGGTTTCATGCACGATTGACGAAGATTGACGAGAATGCTCTGCCATGCATCCTGTTCATCAAGGCTTTTTATCGAGACGCAAGACTTGTGGTTCCTGGGCCAGTGGGCCTAGATCTATGGTTTCCACAAAGCTTCCAATTCGCTTCCAGTAAGTTGGATTCGCTACTTGAACTTCTGGTATGCGAATATTCCTTGAAGTTAGGGTGGTCCTCCTCTGTCGAAAAAGGTGTCGTTGAATTAGTTCCAAGGATGATTGAAACTCAGGTCAGTTTTCATAGATGACCTTCAAGCCCGCTTTCGGCCATACGGACTTTTACGGATACTACAATTTACAACAGAGAAGGAAGTACGGTCTCTCACGTTGCCGAATCTCTATCTGGGCGATTTGAAGATCACGATTCGAGCATGTACTTTGCTTCTTCTCCCACAAAAACTGATCAATATAATGGTTGATGTTTCTTTGGTGCCGAGATCAATCTTCGTCTCAAGGCTATCTATCTCCTGGCAGATATTTCTTTGCGGGAATTTCCCTCTTAAAACGATAAAATCTCGTCCCTGGCTTGTTCAAGATCGTAAACGCGTCGACATCCATCCATAGAGACTTCTACAGTCTTAGACAAAAGGCTAGCTGTGTTTTTCTCCACGGTTAGAATATCCCTATTCCTCCATACTGCGCAGTCCTAGAAGATCACATAGTGCAGAAAAGACTGATGATCTAAACGAAAGCTCATTGATGTTTGTTCCTTCATATCAACTCACTAGTCATTAACGAGCAGCACTTCTTTCTTTTCAAGAATAAAGAATACTTTAACTTAGGTATCCTTGATGAAAGCAATCCTGAATCTTGACTTGGGACGTGATGAGTTTGTCATTAAGCATGGCCTTCTGGGTAGCAGCAAATGCTCGTCTGTTCAGTACATCCTTTAGATTAGGTCTGCTCGTTGTACCAAGGTGAGCCTTCAACGGCAGTTGCAAGATTCTCTGGCGCACCAGCGGGTATGTAATTTGTCTTTCATGAGCCTTCCCTGATACTTTCGTACACCATGGGCTGGACACCGGAAAGAGGACCAACGCATATATGCCGCAACACAGAACAAATATTATTAACTAAAGTTTCCGTCTCCGAGATGAAGCGCGACTGTTTGGCGTTAAAATGGCGCCAAAATGTAGTTTTGGGTGCGAATGTGATCCTAGGTATTCGAGTATAGCATTGTCAAGATATATCTGCGAAGCGATGGAGTCCTAGGGGAACATTACCAGGTGCCTGGGAATGCTCAGGCTGGAGAGAGGTCATGCAGCGGGGCGTTTTGGTGCAATGCAGCAACGCAGTTTGAAGAGAAGGGTCTGTGAAGCGATCCCTTTCGTTTGGACTCGTAGCCTTTCCGAGTTATAGCTCTCGCTACGAAGTATTCTCGTTACTCCTTCCTTTACGGAGTAAGTAAGCAAGCAAGCAAGCAAGCAAATGCCCTCTGTTCCACGGTAAGGCCTTTTTATTATTTCATCCGAGTCCCTATTTTTGATTTTTGAGCCGCCTGGTCGCGTGTCTATTTGACTCTCGGAGTGAAAAGTCAGGCCACAATTGTCTCGCTAGAGTTTTTTTGTGCAAGGATGTTCCTACGCTTTCAGATGTTTCCACGATTCCACGAACGCCTCGCCACGATGTCTTCCAGCTAGCACCTCCCCTATACCTACCCTACACCTACTCCGTACATGGCTTTGCTGGCAAACAATTGGATACCATGGACAAAAGCGCCTGCGCATTTCTGATAGAACTTCTGGACCCTCTCCGTCTTGGCCTAGCAGCGCGCATCCTTGGGCCGCCGCGCGACCCACGACTGCTTTTTTGCTCGCTGGGTCGGGCCTTGCGTCTGGGGTCGTGGTTGTTGCTTCTGCCTTTGCTTCTGCTCGCGGTTCAACTCTGGAGAGACGTGGCTAGGCCTCGATCTTCAGATGCGTATATAGTTCAGCCTCTTTCCTCTCTCCTATCCTCGGTTTTTGTTCGTCCAGTCTCTTCTTTTCTTCTCTTTTCCTATTTTCTCTTGTCAATCGAATCTCACCCAACTTAAGCTTTTCTTAAGTTCACCAAGGTCGAAGAGATCGCAGACTGTGCACTCACCACAGCCTTGTCATCCTCTTGGCATCTCAATTGTCACGCCACTACCTCCCACCCTCGTCATCACAAGCAATACCAAGCTCTGGAGCTTCATTTTTGCTATATACTCCAAGATACGCTCCGCAAAATTCGCGCAAAAATTCTCGCAAATCTCTTCCCCATTTCTTCCCCGTCTTCTTACCATCATGTTTTCGAAAAAGAACGTGTCGTATCAATCAAATTTCGACACAGCCCCCAAACTACCTTTGACGACACTCTCAGCATTCCATCTTTTCAAGGATCTCGCCCCCGAGATTCGAGTTCAAATATGGCAGTTTGCATGCTCGGCACGAATCGTCACAGTTCGATATGACAGTGAAAACGACGTTTGCCTCTCGAATACTACGCCACCAGCACTCCTTTCTGTCAACCGAGAATCACGAGACGAGGCCCTGAGATGCTACCAACTATCCTTTGGCACCCATTCCAATCCTGCACATATTTACTTTAATCCTTACCGCGACACGCTTTACCTACCGAGACACCGCCAGATGGGCTACGATGATACTTTGAGGGACTTTAGAAATTTCTTACTAGAGCCCGAGTTTTTAGATGGAGTGAGATGTCTGGCACTTGATCACGTCGACGTAGAAGTCAAACGGCCCTGGGAATCATACAATAAATCCGTGCTCATTCGTGGATTTCCATTATTAGAAGAAATGGTCTTGGTATTATGTGAGAAGGGCAGACAAAAGATTGGGTTCGAATCAGATATCGTATTTACGAGTCCACGAGAACAGCCCGAGGCCATTTTGATGATGTGGGCGGATTTTCGACAGACGTTTGTGAGGGAACAGAGGGTGCAGGAGGAGGTCAGTAGGGAAGTGGGTCGAGAATGTGTTCCATATTGCTTGCCTACTATCAGGATACAGTCGAAGGCTTTGAAGAGGTGTATTAATTCCGGGATGGCTGCATTGGAAGGGATGTCAAATTTACGGATTTCATGATTTTCATGAATCATGGACCTCAAGACAACAAACAAAACAGCAAAGAACTATGATAATGATAATGTATTATACATATATACCACTGTATACTATAATATTACCCACATGAAAACCAAAACCAAAACCCAATTACTGGGACAGTATCAAAAATCCAAGACACCTAACACCTCTGCGTTGTCACTCAATTCAAACTAAACTAACACCATGCACTTCAACTGTCACACCCTCGAAAAACAAGGGCCTCCCTAGTGTAATGTAAATCTTAGCATACAACCTAAAGACACTAGAATGCACTTTCGCACAAACTACTTGGTAAGAAGTCCGCACTAAACAAGGAAACCCCATATCCATTAGAAAAACTTCCCCGCACCACACTTCCCTGCTCACCTCCAATCCTCTCCAATCACAACAACAACAACACCAATCATCCAAATCTTCAAACATGCATTATTACAGTAATTAATTATTCTTTTCCCTCCCTCCCGCTTATCTGGACAAAACGTGTGAGAACAACCCAAACCCAAAGCCAAAAACCAAACCCAAATCCAAGCTAAAACCTAGAGGATCTCAATAGAATAATAATAATAATAGGTGATAATTAATTATTATATCTACTGTACCACTGTACTGTACCATAGTGATGAAACCCTCCCCCTAAATTTTGGGTTTTGTCTCGCTTCTCGGAACGGTACCTAGGTACCTAGGTAGGTAGGTGTGGTGTGTACAACACATCAATAACAACACCTCATGTCGTACAGAGAGACAAACAAACAAGCAAATAAACATGCTCATTCCTGGTATTTGTTTATTAATGAAAGGGAGCTGGGGCGGCGGTTCTAGGATTTTATGTATACTCACATCACAGTAAGTGCTGTATTATAGTATGTTCTTTTTGAAATTCGCATTATTAGTACTTTGTATTGCGATTTTGAACAGGGGTGTTTTTCGTCTTCTTGTTTTTTTCTTTTTCTGTTCTTTTCTTTTTCTGGGTTGAGTGAGGGTGATGATGATGGCGGGTATATGTTGTCTAATAATGTTAAGCTATATACGATTTTCGTTTAGTTACCTGGCTGGTTGGGTTTCTTTGGGTTGGTTGGTTGGTTGGTTTAAAGGTGGAGTGTGGTGAAAGTGGTAAAAGTGGTGAAGCTACTAGGTAGGTAGGTAGGTAGGGTGGTAGGGTGGTTTCTTTGGCTTGGCAGACTGACTGGTGGCGGTAGTGTGCTGACCTACCTTGTGTGTACTGCGTAGTGTGGTATGGTGCGGTAGAAAGAAGCTATTATAACTTACCTAGGTAAAATTACACAGTAGAATAGCCTCGGCAAAATCAAAATGTTTTTGTGATTTTGTTTTGATAGGGCAAGCTTGATTGATTGATGAAGCCTTTTTTAGGGGAGGTTGTGCCGGTGGAGGTAGGGAGGGGAGAGTATTCCATTTATGACTCGTGATTCATATGGGAGGAGGGAGGGAGGGTCAGGTGGATGGGGTTGGGGGGTTGGACCTATATTATCGTCTTTTATACATGCTATGGCTTTTTGAGGTTTGAGGTTTGTGGAAGCTAGAGGTTAGGTTGATTAATGTTGGTGTCTTGGAAATATGTGATTTGACATACATATTTGTCTTTAGAGAGATGGGATTTGGTGGTCAAACATATGAGGGCAAGAAGTTCATTAAGTGAACGGAAAGGAAGGTGTAATGATTAGAAAAGGAACAGAAGATAGAAGCACTGATTTCTGTAATAGTCCAATGCGCAGCTTGTAGTGTTTTCATTCTCTTGTTACTTGATAGCAAATGCATACTAAAATCAAGTTTTTGCCAGTCTACGAAAAGCGATCCTGTGACTTGATAAGTCAACGACTCAGAAACCGAGTGCAACTTAATAGTATGCGGGAACTAATCTAACTTAATATCTACCTACATAGTTGGGGCCTCAGTCGCGTGTTCCGCATTTATTTTGTACCTTACACTGTACAGTACGTAGATACCTTCTCTGCTACAAGTCGACTAAGCGAGCATCGCTTAGTTTATTTAAATGGTTTGTGGCAGGTCAAGAATATTTCAAGTTAGATACCTGCGTACGGTAACTGTGGAAGCTAGCAGATATCATAGTAAGATTGTAGAAATTGTTTTACTGCCATTGTTTATCTCGGAGTTTGAAGACTAGCACATCCATGAACCTTGTTTAGCGTTTTCGCCGAGTAGCTGCTCTCGTTTAACACATACTCTCGATATACGGGGAGGGTGCCTTTTGAATCCTCCTTTGGCAAAAATAGTTGATTGATGAGTCCAAAGCACAATATAGCTCTTCACAGTCTCTCCTTTTGCTGTCGAGTAATTAACAACTCGTTTATCGTCACAAAAAGCTCCCTAGGTCTCGGAGAGTGGCTGATCAACAATAATCCTATCAACCAGCACAGTACGACTCCGTTACAACTTTCCCTCGTCTTAAGGCCTGCAAATCACATTATTATCCTACTCCGAACCATCCACTTCAATACCGGCTGATCAGCTTTCCACCTCCCAGACACGAGAGCCATCTCCACACTAGAACTAACTCCTTTTGTAAGCTTTGAGTTTCTTCTTGTAAATTGTTCTTCTAGCCAAGTAGTAATCTAAAAGATGAGGCTTTCAGGTCAAGCGAGTTTGTTTGTCTAGATTCATAAATGCAAAAACTCATTTGTGAATCAAGCAAATGTTGAGATGGTCGGTGGAAGATATCAAATTTGTGCTGGTATCCAAAAACACTCTGTGTAGACGTTCATTCTGCTCTTCCGCATATTTATTCTCTTTAAACTCGCTACTTCTAGGGCTGACACTTAATGGACCCAAGATTTCTCGATCTATTCATGTATCACACTTAGTTTCCGATTTTCTCTCGGGCAATGGTTCAAAGCAACCGTTTTTGGAATAGCACCCTCCTCATCACAAACGCTCATTAGTAACAAATAAACCGACACCCCAATCTCCTGTCCCAATAATCCGACCCAGTCCTCGGAATTTCTTGGATATAGACTCGGTCCAAAGCCATCTGGGAACACTCTCATAGCCATAACTGCTGCTTCCTTATCGCCTTTACCACAGTAGGTTGTAAAAACTTCGGTTAGCCATGCGCGGCATTCTTGGTTGGACCAGCGCCATTGTGGTGTTGAATGTGCTATTATAGAGGATTCCTCTGTTTTTGATTTAGGTGGCATAAAGGGTATTGTGTAGGATTGGGATGTTGAGGGGTTGGGTATGGATTTTTGAAGAGGGCTCGGTGTAGCAGACGGCTTCATTGCTGTCTCCAAGCCAGATGGTTTGGTAAACAGATTGGCATCTGTCTGTATGTTGGCATAATGAGAGGCCGCTAAGTTATGATTTTGTACTTCTGGCCAGGGATGACTCACTACAGGTAGACTCTGGACTGGACAAGTTAGAGCTCTGTATTCAGAGCCCTCTTCGTGGTGAGTCTGAGAATGTAGATAGTCTCTACCTACTGTTCGGTGTAGCCTTGTAGAGGGTTTCACTGTTGTATTGAAGTCGTCCGGATTTGTATACATGATCCCATAGTTTTGTGTATTGTAGAATGTAGTCCCGCTAATGGGTGGTTCTGTTCCTCGGCACAGACGATTCTCCTTTGGTATTTCTTGTACTTTCACAGTAGTTTCTTCATCCTTAATCTTGCTAGATGCAGAATAATTCTGATGATCGGCATCGTACTTTCGAAAACCTTGGTCACACTTACGGAGTGATTGCCTGGAATTCTTGACAGCTGTCCTATAGTCTCGTGGTTTCGAATGCTGGATGTGACCTGTGAGCGTATTGAAGTAGTATTTCGGCTTCCATTTTGGATGTATCTCTTGCCATAAAAGACTTT
Organism: Pezicula neosporulosa; assembly: GCA_009805495.1. NCBI lineage: Eukaryota > Fungi > Ascomycota > Leotiomycetes > Helotiales > Dermateaceae > Pezicula > Pezicula neosporulosa. Next base: position 918,066 of record SELE01000036.1, read on the forward strand.
GGTAATCACTTTGCACGCCGCCTAATCTCTTCGTCTGGTAGAGGTTGGTGTGCTTCGTGAAAGACGCATCAATAGTATCTGAGTACTCCCCGTGATCTAACATTCCTGCTAATTCTATGTGTTGTACAAAATCGCCTAGTTGCGGTTCAAGTCCTTGGACGGTTTGTGGGAAGGTCCATTTTGTTTCTCCTGTGATTGTATTGTGCCAGTAGTTGCGACGTTCGCCAGAGCATTTGGAGATACGTTTGACCCATGGGGCTGGTGTAAAATCTTTTGCTTCAGAGTCTGCAGGAGAAAGATCTGAGGATAACCTTGTGGGCTTGGAATTTTGGTTGACTAATTGGAACTCATTCGAAACCCTATGGCAACCAACTCTCTTTCCTGGTTTAAAAGGTGGTTCTTGTCTTGGCTCATGTATTTTGCATTCATTTCTTGAAGTTTTGTCGTTTTGGTCTATGGATCGTGACTTTAATGGATAATAATGATAAAGTATACCATCCTCATTTGTGGCTATTTCACCGAAATCGAAATATGGACTTGGTGCCTTTTCAGTGGGTATTGAATCCCCAGAGTATTTGGCATGAAGCGAGGAGTATGGAGGTGGAGCTGAGAGGTCATCATGTCTGAATGTACTTGCTGTTCGTATCGTAGACACTGAGGCCTGTCGAGAGGACGGAGGAGAATGTTGCTTGGAGGAATGTTGTCCCATGATGCAAATCTGCGCAAGAATTTCCTCATATGCTATTGTCCGGGGGATTCTATATTGAAGAAAGATTATGGTCTTGTGAGGGGTTCATACTTTTGGAGTTGAGTTTGTACCTATTCAAAAGTCTGGACCAATTTACCGAAGGGCAAACCACTAGAATGTGAGAATCCCCTCATACTAAATAAAGTATATACTTATATCTACCAGTGCCGATTAGGTACTTTTGGATTAAAGATCTCAACCACCCACTTGTAGTCACAAATCAATGATGCACTCCGTAATCGGTTCATATTATTGACGTCGCGGGACCTTTTAGAACCGGTTAGAATTAATCATACATTATATTATACACCAGACTCAGTTGACCGTCCTTAGATGCAAGTCATTCTCCAATCAATGAGGACAGTCCTCTATCATATTTAGCGGCGCCGAGCTTTTTTGCTCTGTGGGATTGGAAGACTAGAAGGCTTCTTTGGGCGACTAATGTCCTCGGTTCAAGAAATTCCCATACTCAGTCTTCGTAGTCCGCTTTATTCAACTCTTCAATAGCTGCGTCCAGTTCCCTAATCCTACCTCCAACCCTCTTCTTGACCTCTTCGCCGTCTGGGCCCTCCAAAGCCTTCTCATACATTTCCTTTAGCTTCGCCAATTCATCTCTCGCAGCCTCTCGATCCGATGCCGCGTAAACAGATTTCTTCTCCGTCTCCTCCGTAGCTATTTCAAATTCATCTTTTGCTGTTGCGTACCTGATACTTATTATTAGACACTAGGTCGGAACACAGGCTGGAGGGTGATACGAACTGATCTTGTATTTCTTCAAGTATTTCATCTGCGCTTGATTTTGAAGCATAGGATCGGTGCTGTTGGGGTATGTGTGTAAGGACGGACGCGTTACGTCGGACTGAGAGGCATTGTGGGGTGATTGTACGTCTGAGGAGTGCACTTGACGAGGTGCTTGTAAGAGAGCGTCTGATGGATGGTTGGCGGAGGCATTGAGCGCAAATTGATGTTCGGGCTGCGCGAGCTGAAGTGCTGGCTAGAGACAGCATTATTGATAGATTCTAGACACCAACTGTTGATTCTAGTTATTTGGAGAGTGTCAAAGTACACAACATGCACAAACGAATGTAGTGAGCTCTGAAGTCGGTAGAGCTCCGTCGGCCCACCATGCGCGATGACGGGCCGGCGCACAGGGATCTTCGAGGACACGAGTCTCTGAACCTTTACTTACCCTTCACCATGTAGGGACGCGACGACAACAGAGTATTTCAACAAGACACGAACGAAGATGGTGGATGGAAAGAGTGTTTCTGCAGTGTATGGCCATGCTAGGGAGTTGGCCTTGGGACGTCATTCATTGTCTAAATTCATTCCTCCTCTTTTTCTAGCTTTCGATGCTCTCCTAACTGCCTTGGTTATCTGGAAAGTACCTTGTAAGCACTCTCTCTGTACGAGAGGAATTGAGGTATGCTGATTTAGTTTTAGATACAGAGATCGACTGGAAAGCATATATGGAACAGATTGAACAATACGTTGCCGGTGAACGCGATTATCCTATGATTAAAGGAGGAACAGGTCCTTTGGTCTATCCCGCCGCACATGTATACATTTACCGAGGGTTACATTATGTCACAGACGGGGGAAGAAATATCTTGCTTGCGCAGGCTCTTTTTGGTCTGTTGTATTTGACTACGCTGGCTCTTGTCATGGCTTGTTATAGGCAAGCAAAGGTTCGAGTCTTTGGCCGCTTTTTACTTCATATCAAATCGCTAACTGATTTTCTTTGCTCCAGGCACCGCTATACATCTTTCCAATGCTCGTCTTGTCAAAGCGCTTACACAGTATCTTTGTCCTCCGTTGTTTTAACGACTGTTTTGCCGTTTTCTTCCTATGGCTAGCGATATACATATTCCAACGACGAATTTGGACGCTTGGCACTTTAGCATATAGTTGGGGACTTGGAATCAAGATGTCTCTACTTCTTGCGCTTCCAGCTGTTGGCATCATGCTCTTCTTGGCTAAGGGTATCCAGGCAGGTCTCAAACAAGCATGGCTATTAGCACAGCTGCAGATTGTCATCGGATTGCCATTTCTGTCTAAGAATATGATGGGATATCTTAGTAAAGCCTTCGAGTTTTCGAGGCAGTTCTTCTTCATATGGACGGTCAATTGGAGATTCGTTGGCGAAAGTACCTTCTTGAGCAAGGAGTTCTCAATATCTTTATTGGTTGGACATATTAGTACATTGATTATTTTTGCTACTACTAGATGGTTGAAGCCTGCTGGTTTACCGGTCTTGGACATGGTGCAGCGTGCCCTGCGATTCGAAGAGCCGTTTGAATCCAAGCAGCGACAAGTCTCTCTCCGTGTCACACCGGACTATATCCTCACCACTATTCTAACAGCAAATACAATCGGCATGCTCTTTGCTCGTTCTCTGCACTACCAGTTCTACGCATACCTGGCGTGGGCGACACCATTCCTTCTCTGGCGCAGCGGCTTACACCCTTTACTGCAATTCTTCATGTGGGGACTGCAGGAATGGGCTTGGAATGTCTATCCAAGCACAAATGCTAGCTCCATGGTTGTAGTTGGGATATTGTTCGTGATCGTCGTAAGTGTGTGGTGGGGTACGAGGAATGATTTCCTTGAAGAGAAGGATCCTTCATCTGAGAAGTCCGATACTCTCAGGTAATATGACCAGTGGAGAATCGAAGTTACTCGTCATCCGAATCGTATGATGGAGGCATCTTGCCAACTGTCGATTCCTCTTCGTCCGAGTCCTCGACGTATGCTGAAGCCTTGGCAAATTCTTTAGGCCTGGGACACATTAGTACACCGTGGATAGAGACATCAGGGCCTCGCTCACCAATATGCTTCCTTCCGCCACATATGCTCATCGCGCACCACATTTATGATCTCACCACCAATTTTGTTCTCCCTGACATCGGCTTCTTTCGTATCGATCAGGACATATCCTCTATTCCGGATCCAGATTGTGTTTCGAAATCGTGTTGGGAGTTCTGCTAGCATTGTAGTCTTGTCCGGAAGACAGCACAAATAGAGACTGTTTCCTGCAGCCTTTACAACGCGTGCAATAGATTGTGTGTGTCTGTGAGAGATGATGGCGGGGTAGATGTTTCTTCTGCCGCTGCAGCGGCAGCGGCACGCTTTGCCCGACCCATGATGATATTAGAATTTGAGGCGAGGCAGAGGAAATACAGCGATATCTGCGAGCAGACAGACAATGAATAGCCGGAATGAGAAGTGTGTGGTGAAAAGACTGAATTGTTCCTGAAGTTTTCTACGCAATATGGTGGGGTGGTGGGGGTTTATCTACCTGCCAAAATATTCGAATTTTGATTTGGTCTGTGCGTTTACCAGCACCTTTTCACCACCGCAGGACCATTCAGGTACTGAACTTCTTAGTCTGAAGCAGACATTCTATAAACAAGCGCACGACGAGCTCACAATGATACACTAGTGTCGGCCTGTAATTGCGGCATTGTTGAGGGGAGAAAAAAAAATATATTTTTGATTGGAGATCTTTTTATTGAGATGTTCCATTCCATTCTTAACAATTGCAATACTCTCGTCTTTTAGAATAATACTGAATCAGCATTAGGTTATGGACTAAATGCCTTGTATACTTGCAAAGCCCCTTCTACACATTGAATCAAGCCAAAGAATATTGTAAGAGCAAGCACCAGCGCCGCTACCCAGAAGGTATACCATTGCACTCCTTTCCGCCTATCACACCACCACTGTGAAAGGGTATTTGGCTCTGCCTCATCAAAAAACTGTTTTAAAATCACAAGTCGATCATGCCAGAACTCGAAATGCTCGATCTGTCGATGTTCCGTCCTTAGCCGACCACACTGGAGTGCTTTCTTATCCAGGCATTGCGAGGAAGACAACTTCTTAAACCATTGCCTAGTTTCTTTCTCCGTCTGGGGGAAAAGAAGAGCGATGGTCTGCAGAGTTTCTTCTATGAGTTTCCGAGGAAACATCCCACTGCTTTTATCAGTTAAGCAACTAGGCAGCATCCAAAAATGTACATACCTTTTGGACTGACAGTCGAGAAAGGAAGCATGATGGAATAGTTTAACCTTGTGCTCTTCATCTACCAGCGTCAGATGATCCGCCAAGTTTGTTGTCCATTCAATTTTCATGCCAGCGATGCGCTTAAGATTGCGAGCGTTAAACATTCGTTCTAATTTTACGCTGCCCGGCAAGCTACGAGGAACGCCAAAATATCCAGCAACAGCTTCCTGTAAGGTGTCCGACGCTTTCCATACTAATTTGTTACGTCCCGTGAACCCATATTGGAGAGATCCAAAGTCCATCATAAGAAGAACTCTGGCAGCAAGATCAATTGATGCATCCACAAGCTCACTACCGTTGGGGGGTATCGGTGTTGATAACTTCGAACGTAGAATCCGTGCAATAGCATCTCGGCTCATGGGGCGTTTGATGTGAAGCACAATGTCAATTACATCGCGATGCGTTCTAACCAAGATGTGTCGTCCACCATCATGCAATGCGACGCTACATTGGTCGGTGTAGTATGCAAAAAATACGTTGAGATCAAGACCGCTATCATAGAAGTTTCCGGGATGCACGTCAAGATCCCAAAGCTGCTGCACAATTTCGTACTTGGTACCAATGCTTATCGGAGAAAATTGCATCGAACTATCCAATGTATCTCGCGGTGCAACCTGCATCTTGTCTGGGGCCAAGCGACCCTGCTGTATTGGATCTCCGATAGAAAATACTTCTAGAGAAAGTAGAGGGGCTTCCGTTAACTCCTATCTTTGATCTTAGCGTCAGATGGACGTCTTGTCTCTGAACTCAGAGAGCACTGTGGTGGTTTCCATTCTCAATTTATAATTGGAGGGAGCGGGCTGGATAAACTCGTTTTCAGCTGCTGCTGCAAAGCGCCTACAGCCCCCAAATGGACAGCGGGACTGCGCCTCCTCATATTTCTTGAAATTCTACTTCCCCACACCTTCACTTCTAATCGTCTCTCTCCATCCTTTTGCATCACTGTTCTCATCGTCCTAATTTCTCAGCTGCTATCCAGGGCCATCTATACCCGTGTTGAATGGCCATGTCCCAGAGCCTCATGTGCGTAAAACGCCATGATCCGAAGCAGCACAAGCTCATGGTCGAAGCGGCTGAAACGATATAAATGTCGCTGGCCTAACCCACAGGAATCAATTGGCATATGGTACCGAAAGATGGGAATGGATTCCTCTTGTTGGGAAGCCGTGGGCACCGCGAGGCAGACTTTCGATCGAATTGCAGAGGAGATTAAAGTGCACCTCGAAAAGCACAGCGATCCGGTTCCACAAACCGTAACATGGACGATGTATATGATTGGCCGGACTAAAGAGACTGCTGAGCCGATGATTATGTTCTGTTGTAAGGAATCAAGCTGCCGAAAGCGAGTGAGAAAAACATTTGAGGAGAGTGGTATTTTGGATAGATATCCAGGTGTGAGGGTTGGAGATTGTTCGCGGCCTCCTGATTTCGATAGACTTGTTCAACTAGCTGGAGAAACCTTTGTTTCACCCGAGACACTTCGTGGACTGAAATTGGGAGAAACCGAGGAGACAAAGGCCCGGCGTGGTTCTGTTCTTCGTGAACCATCCGCACTTGCATGTGGTTCACGAATATTCTTGAGTAAGGCAGGAAACAGTCCAGCTCTTCGCAGAGCTACTGCTGGAGGAATTATTAGACTGGGGGATCGTTATCTCTACCTGACAGTTTCTCACGCCTTTGCCGACCCGTTGGACCCTTCTCCAGCAAGTGCCACGGAAGATTTCGATACTGATTTCGAGTTCGATATTGGTGAGGATGCCGAGTCTGATCAAGACGAAGTAGAATTGATAGAGACAACCAGCCGAGGAAGTCTTTCGCCAGAACTTGCTAATTATGAAAGCTCGGACGACACAGCAACTCCTGTAAGCATACTGTCAGATGTTAGTGGTCATCTAAGCAGAGTCTCCGACTCAGAAAAATGCCCAACAGAAGAAAATGATACCGTGGGAAGTCCTTACTTAAGCGAGAGTGATCATTCATTTCTGAGCCTTGAGCACGTTGGTAGACTCTTCATGGAGTCCAAGGACCTTGATTACGCCTTGGTGGAAATTAGCAACCCTGAACTTCAAACCTATAATCGAATTATACTAAATGATGCTGTGGCCGTCCAAACTCTGTGTCCTGAGGGAATCGTCTATTCCTTGCCGTCCAATGTTAATGTCGTTGCGGCGACTGGCTCTGCTGGAGTTCTCAGAGGCATAGTGTCTGGTACACCTTCGTTTGTCATGTTGCCAGGCGCTACGTTGCAACATGAATTATGGACAGTAAGGCTTGACGGCACTCTTGCTGATGGTGACTGTGGATCATGGGTTGTTGATGCTGCAAGCGGTGATCTCCTTGGTCATGTCGTCTCTGGTAGTCCTGAAACTGGTGTCGCTTACATTGTTCCAGCATATCAGATTTTCCAAGATGTAAGTGGACGAAGCGGTATGGAACCCAAGCTGGCTAGAAGGGCTATGCTGGACGGAGATGATGTTAGCATTGATGGAGGTACTCTCGATTTTAAAAATGTAGCTGAAGGCTCACAAACCTTCAGTCGTGGAGATCAGATTTCGACCGTCGATGCTAACACAGACGAACCCTTCGGGGATGGTCTTGATGCGGGAAGTCTCCATCTTGGGGATGGGTTGCTAACGCTCTTGCGAGATCCTCCACCACTGAACACCCCAATGGGTTCTGGATGTGACTCGGATGGAATGTCCCACCCGAAAACAAGGAGCAACACATCCCTACCACGAAGCCCATTAACTACCAAATCTCCTCCACCAGAAAATGTGCAGGGTTTAGTTCAAAATTCTAGGATCATAAAAGTAGAAAAAGATTCTAGTCCCCAGTCCATGACAGGGAAGAAGAAGAAGAAACACTTGTCTGCCAGCTCTTTATTGAGCAACAACAGTAACCAAATAACAGCGCCTCTTCCAGAAACCCGCGAAAACCCGGAAGGCCCGTTATTCCAGCTGCGCAAAACTACCACAACCGTATCTCCTTCCCGTCCTTCTAGAGATGATGCGCCATATACTGGCCCTGGATATTCTGTTGCGCCGCCGTGGTCCACCTCTGCTGTCTCCCAAAACGTTTCCCTTCCTTACTTGTCGTCCCCGGCCTCGTCCGAACCATCTGCTATCCGGCTGGAGCCAGGAAATCCTGGGCCTCCAGCCGTACAGGCCTCAAAAAAGAGATCACAGAGGCTATCTCAGCTGGCTCATAGAATTCCTGAACGCGGTCAGGTCAACGCCCAGAACAATAGCTATCAATTTAAACCAAACGAGCGTCCAGGAAATAAGTCAAGAAAAGATGATGCTCAGAGACTCCCGAAGCAAAACTCCCTTGCCACAGAAAACATTAGTATGGCCCAGACAGGTTCTCAAGCTACGCCACGGAATAGCCCGCTTGATGACACAAGGACTCTGTATAGAACTGAATTAGTGCGTCCTGATACTATGGCCTCAAATGGGCCAAATCAAAACTCAAGGCGCGAAATTTCTGGAAATTATATGGAGGTTCGAAAGCCACATATCCACAACAGTAGAACCCAAAGCCGCAACAAAAATGAGAACAAGATAGAAACTCTTACTTATGAGCAAGATGATAAGAAGACTGTCTCATCACTCACCACTGATGCCCTCCGCCGGCAACAACATGGCTTTGCTGACCAGGCCAACCCTCCCAAAAAGAGAACTACGCGAGGCCTCTCTTCAATCTCGGAACGCTCTTCAAATATCAGTGCCAGTTCACGGCCACTTTCGGCCAAAACCGAGCCCATACGACCCCGTGCTACGTCTGAAATATCGAGTAGCAGTAATAGTAGTAGGAGTCAACCGGCTCGGCCAAGGTCTTCTTATGACATAATGAGAAGAGAAGACCAGTCAAACACAGGCGCACAATCGCGACCAGAAGCCGCTCCAGTTATAGTTCCTTCACACCCGTACACTCTCCAATCTCCGTTCTTTATAGGGCCTAACAGACGTCCGAGTTACCATAGTGTAGCAAGTCCTGGATCTAGACCTCCATTATCGCACTCTGCTTTTTATGGTATGGACCAATATCAAAATCCTTCATCGCCTCCCCCCATCCCAAATGGCACCTCACGCCCGCCGGCACAGTATGCACCACTGGCTCCATACCCAGTGACAGTACCACAGCCACAACGATCTGGACGATCGTTAGCTGACAGATTCGCTCCGATCAACCGTTCTTCGTCGCTAAGCGACTTACACGCCGCCTCTATGAGGCAGAAAGCCATGTATGACGATGACAGCGTCTATAAATCGGCACCTGTTTCTCAGGCGATTCCAAGACGGCCTCGAGGACAAGAGCGCGAAATACCCAAGTCATACATAAATCCAATCGAAGCTAACGACTCTGGTGACTCACCTCAAGCACGTCGTGGTGCAATACAGCTTTATAGCAATACACGACAGCAATACCATGACGAACCTCCAGGAAGAAGGTTCACTGGGAACGATATGGAGTTCATGACGCCCTTTCATACACAGCCTGTAGCTCAACAAGCAGCCACCCACTACTACGTTCCACCACCATATTTTAGGATACCTCAACAATATTACGAAGGATCTCCGCACCAGTCATCCGATAGGAATGACCACGAGAGGGTGCCGCCGCGTCCCCAAATAATTGCTCACGATGCCATTGACTATACTCAGAGGATGCCACCACCTCCCAAGCCTATCCCATATGATTTCGTGGAGTACCCCAAAAGAACCTCGCCACCCCCTAAACCTATATTGCATAGTGTCATGGAGGACCCCGATGTTGAAGTGTTCCCTCGAGCCCCATCGCCTCCCGGGGTGGCTGAAGCAACAATAGAATATAATGGCACACAGATCTATCCTGGCGGGCCTTCAAGTTATAGATTGGCACGAAATATTTTGCCAGAGCCAGATGCCGCCGATGGAAAAGCATTGATGTTAAGCGAGCTCGAATCTAAACGGCTGCAGCGCCGTCGTGTAGGATCTAGCAAATCGAGCCAGAGCTCAGGTTCGCGCACATCTGGCTCGGTATGGTCCGCTTCTAGCCGGACGACAGCATATTCACGCGACGACATCATAATTGAGCCTGCAACAACCAAGCAGAAAAAGTCGCATGTGACGTTCAGAGATGGGTGAATAGCTGGTATATCTGGAAGATATGGGCCATGGGCGTTGGTTTAAGCTTCAGCATTTTAGAATCTCTATTTCCAGCTAAGTACACTAATAAAAACATATAGATATAAGCATTCGTTCAGAGTGTCAAATATCTATTGAGTGAATACATCATAGTATGGCGTATGTAACCCTCTCGAGGGCATATCGAAGGCCAAGTCTCATTATTCCTGGGGTAGATACAGCACTTAATATAACTACCATTACTCACGCTTCCTCTTGAGAATATCTCTTGGTCATAAATTACGCAGCCCTAACAGCTTTTTTCGATTTTGATATCATCACCTCTTCATACTTACACATCAGAACTTACACATTAGAACGGTATATATTTAACCAGGAAGTTAAGATAAATCCGGGGTAATGTACATGAAATTCCGGTCACAGTGCTAGATATTTGCTGCTGATAATATTATACCTTATAGTCCATTCTCAATACATTTCAAACTCTGTAGGTAAACATAGATAAAACGTTAGAGGAACTAGAGAACTCACCTTTGTATCTCCTATTCCGTTCCCCCCCGTCCTCGCTAAATAGATACGGCCTGGGCAAGTACCAAGTCTTGATCAATGCTCTCGTCTGGCGCGAGGTCGGAAAGCCAAATGACAGCCCTGCTCGCCACGTTCCTGCAGTCTCAGGCAACTTTTCCGACGCTCCAAACTCTATGGAGACTACGCTCATGGCGGTGACTCAACATCACCAAGAGAAGTCAACGTCACAAGCCAAATTCATGATTTATCAGCTCCGTCTGGGGTGGCACTCGCAGTCTCGAACACACCGTTATGCTGCTTGTGTCCCCGCATGAGCTCTTTTCGCCTTTTTTTATTTGACAGTTCTCCACGCTATTGCGGATAAGAGCTCTCCGCAAACCTAGCCAGCTCTGCTATATCCTTCAGCAAGTCTGGCTGACGAGTCAAGGTGGGATGAAGAATAATACCATGGACCTGCATGACAGCCGGCATAAGGCCGATTGACCTTTTTTGTCTTTTTATCGCTAGCAGCTCTTTAATATTTATAATATTTCGTCTTTAGTTCTGCTTTTCCTTTCTTTTTTTCTTCTGCTCTCATATCTTCCTCGGTGTCAAGGCCACCAGAAACTTTCTACAACACTATAGGACTTGGGGTACAGATTATCATTGCCCAGCATGAACACCCAAGCTTTTGGATCTCTCATCAGCGTGGAGGGGTCCACAAGCAGCCCCGCGCACCGACTCCCAGAAGCTCCACAGAGAGCTCTGCCAAAGACCTACCACTCCGTTCCCCAGGAGCCTCTTCCTCAAACTCCAGACATTGAACTCGACAGTATTCAATGGGGTGCAAGACTTAATGGACCAGCAGCATCAGGAAATGCCACGCCTTCTGGTACTGGAACTCAGACTCCTAGAGATTTGGAGATGAGTAGACCTGCTACCCCCCTTGCAGAGGATGATGGAGTCAATGCTATGCAGAGCCTCTTTAACCCGCCGATGAACAAGTTCAGGATGTTGACAGTATGTCTCCTGAACTTTACTAGTGGTCTGTCCGACAGTGCTCCAGGGGCACTGATCCCATATATTGAAAAGTAGGAGCCCCTCTTCGTTATCAGGCCCATCACTTTTACTAACGCATGCTTGAAGACACTATAGCATTGGCTACGCGATCGTCTCCCTTATCTTCGTTACGAACGCCGTCGGATTTATCTCTGCAGCTTTCATCGTCGATCCTCTTCGCGCGCGCGTTTCGGACGAGGAAAGACTTTGGCAATTGCTCAAGCTCTTATAGCTTGTGGATATATACCTATAGTTTGCCAACCACCGTTTCCCGTGGTTATTACTTCGTTCTTTTTCTTGGGTTTCGGCATGGCCATCAATCTTAGCTTGGGCAACGTGTTTGCTGCAAATCTCCGCAATGGAACAGCAATGTTGGGAGCAATGCATGGATCATATGGGATGGGAGGCACTTTAGGTCCTTTGATTGCCACGGCTATGGTAGCAACTGGCAACCTTTCTTGGAGTCGCTATTATCTCCTTCCCTTGGGTATGACAGCTTTTAACACGCTTTTTGCGGCATGGTCATTCTGGCATTACGAAAAGGAGTCCGGTCACACACTTTTGGACGAAGCGGAACGAATCGCGTCTCGTTCGGAAAATAGCAAACCTAGTACTCACATGAGAGAAATGGCTAAGTCATTGAAGTCAAAGACTGTCATCCTCGGTGCCTTATTCATTTTCGCGTACCAAGGAGCTGAGGTATCGATTTCTGGCTGGGTAATATCTTTCCTCATTGCAACTCGGCATGGCGATCCCTCAAGAGTAGGATATGTTACGTCAGGTTTCTGGGCTGGGATCACCCTGGGACGCTTTTTGCTCTCTCATCCAGCACATAAAATTGGAGAGAAACGTTTTGTTTACGGCATGATCTTGGGAGCCGCCGTCTTCGAATTACTAGTGTGGTTTGTACCGAACGTTGTTGGAGATGCCGTAGCTCTTGCAATTGTCGGTCTTTTGTTAGGCCCTATTTATCCGTGTGCCGCTCATGTCTTCTCAAGGCTGATCTCTCGAAAGGACCAGGTTAGTAGCTTGGGTATAATCAGTGCTTTTGGTAGCTCAGGTGGTGCTGTGGCTCCTTTTACCACAGGTATTTTGGCACAAGCAGCTGGGACATTTGTAATGCATCCGATTGCTGTGGCCTTATTTGCTATTATGACGGGGTGCTGGTTTGGTTTGCCGACTCTTAGGAAGAGAAACTGATTAAGTTGTACGCAGACGGGGAATTCCCAGGGAGGAGCAAAATATGGCTGGGATGAAAAAGATTTATTCTGGACCACATCTCTTGGATATCTCATTTCGGTTGGATTAGGGTAACGACGGATTTGGGTTTTAGCGGCGGTGCTATGGCGTTCTTATATCACTCTCGCTCCATGAGAACGTTGGGACATGGCTGGTGGCGTTTGAGGATGTACCATGGCGTCAAAAAAGAAACAGTTAGACAGACGTTAGGACATGGGCAAACTATTGTTTTTCAGTCTCATTTATTAGAGGCGATCGATCTATGGGAAGTTAGGGAAGATGTAATGCTTCGTAGTGTGTAAGAATGAATTTGCATGTGGCATGTGAAAGTCCCTCTAGGTTCTCGGACGCGGCTTTGACTTAGTCTGAGTTATTACTCTAGCAAGACAGTAGCTACTGTACCTAGCTAGCTCCATGGCGCTCCTCGCCCCTTTCCCATTCACGGCCCCTTCCGGATGTTTCATGCGGGAGGTAAAATGTGTCTTTCTCATTTCCCAATCTATTTATTTTCTCGTCCATAGTCATCACTCCATTCCTACTTCCCACTGTTCTTGCCTCCAATTCCTTCAAGCACTCGATCACCAGCACTCAAGCTGCACCCCACAATTCTCTTCGGCCCCCGGACTTCTGAGGCCGACGGTAAGCGAGCCGTGGAGAACCCGAGAGGGACCGAGGCTGACAACTATGATAGGTACTTTCGTACTTTCGTAACTTTCTTAGCTACCCTCCTACTACCCTGCTCACGTCACGAGAACGAAGATCAACCTTCTAGTGCATTTCCAGATACACAAGCACCCACGAGTCCTTCCTCAATATATCCTGCGCCTACCTTGTCATCTCTCGTCCTCTTCCAATCTCTTAAAGACCTTACCCTTATGGCCTCCCTTGTGAAAGCATTGCGGCCTGCCGCCCGGACGCTATCATCAACAGCACGCCCCAGTATCAGAACTCCAAGACCAAGTAGAATCTACCAACAGTGAGCTTAGGACTGGTGGAGGAGAGAATCAATTGCTGATTGAACAATAGTGCAAGACCATTATCGGTTACTGCAGGAAAGCGCAACGAGAGTATTGATATCTCCGACATTCCCCCAACGCCCATAACCCACTACTCAGAAGTCGAAACCATGATGGCAGATTCCGTTTCTAAATTCGCCAACGAGGTCATAGCTCCAAAGGTTCGGGATATGGATGAGAAAGAGTCAATGGATCCAGCGCTTGTTGAGCAGCTCTTCGAGAACGGGCTGATGGGTGTCGAAATCCCCGAGGAATATGGTGGTGCCGGCATGAACTTCACGGCTGCTATTGTGGGAATTGAGGAGTTGGCTAGGGTTGATCCGAGTGTTAGTGTTATGGTTGATGTGCACAATACGCTGGTTAATACTGCCATCTTGAATTATGCTAGTGCGGAGTTGAAGAAGAAGTGGCTGCCGAAACTGGCCACGGATACTGTTGGTTAGTTTTGATCGTCAGGACTAGGAGGCTGAATACTGATAAAATCAGGATCTTTCTGTCTGTCGGAGCCCATCTCAGGCTCTGACGCCTTTGCCCTCGCTACTAAAGCCACCAAGACCTCATCCGGCTACACCATCTCTGGAAGCAAGATGTGGATCACAAACTCGATGGAAGCCGGCTTCTTCATTGTATTCGCAAACTTGGATCATAGCAAGGGTTATAAAGGGATCTCGGCCTTCATTGTCGAAAAGGGCATGAAAGGTTTTTCGATAGCGAAAAAGGAGAAAAAAAGCTTGGTATCAAGGCCAGCAGCACTTGCGTGCTTAACTTCGATGATGTTGAAATTCCATCTAGCAATCTGCTAGGCGAGGAGGGACAGGGTTACAAATATGCCATCTCCCTGTTGAACGAGGGGCGTATTGGAATTGCTGCTCAGATGACTGGACTTGCTCTCGGAGCTTTTGAAAACGCAGCAAAGTAAGCATGATGGTAAATGAGACAATAGGTAAACGCTAACATTATAACTATAGGTATGTATGGGAAAGAAAGCAATTCGGCCAATTCGTTGGCGATTTCCAAGGCATGCAACATCAAATTGCGCAATCATATACAGAGATCGCAGCTGCAAGAGCCCTCGTGTTCAATGCCTCTAGAAAGAAGGAGGCTGGAGAGGATTTCGTCAAAGATGCTGCCATGGCGAAACTCTATGCTTCCCAGGTCGCTCAACGAGTTAGTGGACTTGCTATTGAGTGGATGGGTGGCATGGGTTTTGTTAGGGAAGGAATTGCGGAGAAGATGTGGAGAGATAGCAAGATTGGTGCGATCTATGAGGGGACCAGTAATATTCAGCTAACAACTATTGCTAAGCTGTTGAAGGCTGAGTACAAGTCGTAAGGAGAAGGAAGGAAAAGTGTATTCATTACAATAGAAGATAGTCCTAGACAGGGATAATGCACTTGCATTAGAAGAGCACCAGGACTCTCCAGTGACTTGAAATTTGAAAATAGAGATTAATTTGTCCTGTGAATACAACAATATGTAAGCGTTGGGGTTCTAGCCATTGAACCGATCAAAGCTCATCAACTAGGACTTTGAGACTCATTCTGTATGTAATTGTTGTTCCGATGATCTCGATGCTCTGCATAACTCGTGCAAATGGTCTCAAAGAGAAGTACATCGGTACAGTACGGAACACTCGATACCGCATTTACTCAATGACGATATTAGGGAATGCACAATGCACAGACTGCCGGAACAAGCCAAGCACTAGGGTGAGCAGTCGTCAACTGAACCCTCGCATCTTTTTTGGCGGAGAGAAACGAGCTCCGCCAAAACAACCCCTCACTGCCCTACAGCAGCACTGTGCCTCCCCAAGCTTTCCCTAGTACAGTGCCTACCTACCTACCATACTTCGTAGTCCTGCGTACCTTATTTTATAATCTTCACATTCACAGCGCCTGCGCCCAGTGCTCTGTGAATACGATACAACGTTGTAGTCGGTGCCACCGAAGTCTTCTCTTATCAATGACTCTTTCTGCGCCATCCTCATCATCAGCAAGTCCTGCACGGTAGTTGTTGTCGCTTCCACCCCGCTTGGCCTGTTTTTTTCTTTGCCTTTCTCTTACCAACACAGCCACCAAGCTAGAGCTCACCTCACTCTGGCTCAGCTGCTGTGGTCGTAACAAACCTGAGCACCAAACCGAAACTCACGTGTACCCAAGAAACGAGCCCGCCAACCAACTCTATCATATCTTACCCTACGCGCGCAAAATAAAATATCGTCTCGAAACACAAGACGACTGATCCTCAGATCCAGAGACGCAATCGCTGCATCGCATTGCTCACACCCCCTCATCCTTGCGTGGTTGACTCTCATGCTCTATCGCCATCTCTCGCACCTGCCAAGATCTTCGTCAATATCCTCTCAGGTGCCGATAACCTAACCCCACCTCGAACCTCCCAAAACACGAAAGGATCCCGCACTTCCTCTGTTGCCCCCGAATTCCCACAACAACAAACCTCCCACAACTTCGCGGCGTGTGTTGAGACGCGTCGCAAACCGCAATCATGAGTACCAACGACGATGAGGCTATGACTTCGGTCTACAAGAAGATCGAGCGCGAGAAGGCTCTCATCAACGCCGCAAACATGATGAGGCAGCAGACGCAAAACGAGGCCGTCAGATCTAAGATTGATACACAGATGCGTGAGGGTCGCAGAAACATTCAGTACTTGGAAGAACGCATGGCCGAGTTGCAGATGCGCAAGACGGGTGGGCCTGGTGGAGAGCCTTCAGCTGGTCCTCGTAGTCCTGGACTGCGGAACGACAGGAGTGGTCCTCCAACCCCTCCTCCCAAGGACTCAAGAGGAGGTTATATTGATGCCGGTTCAGATAGAGGGGGCTACGGCACACCGGATTACAGTCAGGTTGGTGGCCATGGTGACATGATGCCACCCAGACACCCATACGCACCTCCTGCTCCTGGTCAAGGAGTACCAAAGTCACGACCTAACTTTACAAAACTCGGTATATTTATCTCGAGGACAATTTATATGGTTGTATACTAATCCTGTACACAGATCTTATTAAATACGAGACTCCATACCTTGGGCCACGGATTCAGCTCATGTTGTCGCAACTAGAATTCAAGCTGAATGTCGAAAAACAGTACCTTGCTGGAGTCGACAAGATGGTGCAACTGTATCAGATGGAGGGTGACAAGAAAAGCAAGGCCGATGCTTCGGGTCGAAGGATTGAGAGCGCTCAGAAGATACAGATTCTTAAGCAGTCGCTTAAAAGATACGAGGATTTGCATATTGATATGGAAAGCACCGCAGACGCCCCAGATGGTAAGGATGACCTCCCATGTTCTCATTAGTATTTGCGTTTACAGGACTACAGATGACAGCATTAACACTCCTAACATGCGAAAACCATTGACTGGACAGCTCTCTATACGTATACAAGCAGTCAAAGATGTTGATCATGCTACGACTAGTCGATTTGCTCGCGGCCCTGAAACTTATGTATCGATAAAAGTCGAAGACAATGCCGTTGCCAGAACTAAAGCTACGAGGAATGACAAATGGGCCGAGGAACACCCATATTGTGAATGTGGACAAGGCAAACGAGATCGAGCTTATTGTTTATGACAAACCTAGCGACTACCCTTTGCCAATTGGTCTCTTATGGATTCGGATTTCCGATATTGTGGAAGAAATGCGACGAAAGAAGATAGAGGCCGAGATCAACAGCTCTGGATGGATATCTGCTGACAGAATGGCGAATGGTGGTGCCCCGCCTAGTCAATTCCCCATGAATCCAGGCCAGCCTCAAGGTCAATTTGGAGGTTCACCTCCCCAGGCTCCACCAGGAGGGCCTCCAAATGCTGGCGGTCTAGGAGGTGGACCCGTGATTGCTCCTCAGCCCATTGACGCTTGGTTTGCACTCGAGCCTAGCGGTGCGGTGCATTTGACTATCAGCTTCACAAAACAGGCCAAAGACCGACGTCCATTCGATGTTGGACTTGGCAGAAAGGGAGCCATTCGGCAGCGCAAAGAGGAGGTTCACGAAATGTACGGCCACAAATTCATCTCCCAACAATTTTACAACATCATGCGTTGCGCGCTGTGTGGCGAATTTCTCAAGTACTCTGCCGGCATGCAGTGCGAAGATTGCAAGTACACATGTCACACAAAATGTTATACCAGTGTTGTTACCAAGTGTATCAGCAAGTCGAACGCAGAAACAGACCCAGACGAAGAGAAGATCAATCACCGAATTCCACATCGTTTCGAAAAGTTTGCAAATGTGGGGGCCAATTGGTGCTGCCATTGTGGATATATCCTTCCTTTTGGAAAGAAGAACTGTCGCAAATGTACTGGTAAGTACTTCCAGCGCTATATCTACAAAACGAAGGGTATTCTTGGCTAACAATTTGCAGAATGCAGTCTCACCTGTCACGCACAATGTGTGCATCTTGTTCCGGACTTCTGCGGCATGTCAATGGCTGTAGCCAATGTTATCCTAGATGGTATTCGCACCCAGAAGCGCAAAACCGGAACCCCGTCGTCTATGAGCGGGCGCACTCTAAGAGCATCCACCTCAAAGCCGACGACACCTTTGGAAGAAGGACAACCGACTGATCCCCGCGCATCGTACGGTTCTGAGCCATCTAGGCCGCCTAGAGCTCAATCTTATGGACCTGGGTCTGCGTCTACTGCAGCGATCGAAGCTGCAAAGGCACAGTACTCTCAGAGTCCAACGTCTCCAACACAGAGGCCCGCTGGCCCTGATAGAACATCCTCGTCGATAGCAGCAGCAGCAGCAGCTTCTGCGGCAATGGGTGGTTCTCAGGCGCCGCAACAAAGAGAACAATATCAACGCGCTTCTACTGATTACCAATCTGGACGAAGCTCTGGTGGCTACCCCCCACAGGCAAACTATGCAGATCCCAGTGGAGTTCATGGTTCCCCTCCAAAACCCCAACAGCCTAGTTACAATCCTGCAGCCTATGCCAATGTTGGTGGTTATGCGCCTCAGCCTCCGCCACAACAAGTATACCAACAACCACCACAGCAGCAAGCTCCCCCTGCCGCATATCAACCCCAACCACCTGCTCCATCGCCTGTCTCACAAGTTCCTTCGGCTATGGCACCAACAAAAGCGCCCACCACAGCAGCAGCGCCCTTAGCGTCAGATCCCGGCAGCGGACGGCGCATTGGTTTAGACCATTTCAATTTTCTGGCTGTTCTTGGTAAAGGTAATTTTGGTAAGGTCATGCTTGCCGAGACGAAGGCAACCAAGCAGCTGTATGCCATCAAAGTTTTGAAGAAGGAATTCATTATTGAAAATGATGAAGTCGAGAGTACTCGCTCTGAGAAGAGAGTTTTCTTGATTGCTAACAAAGAGCATCATCCATTCTTACTGAATTTGCATGCTTGTTTCCAGACGGAAACAAGAGTATACTTTGTTATGGAGTATATCAGTGGTGGAGATCTTATGTTGCATATCCAGCGTGGTCAATTTGGAACGAAACGCGCTCAGTAAGTTCTTGCTCATTTTCCAAACAGTGCCGATGCTAACATTTACAGATTTTATGCAGCTGAGGTTTGCTTGGCGCTGAAGTACTTCCACGAGAATGGTGTCATCTATCGCGATTTGAAGTTGGATAATATTATGTTAACATTGGATGGCCATATCAAGGTTGCTGATTATGGTCTTTGCAAGGAAGAAATGTGGTACGGTTCAACTACAAGCACCTTCTGCGGTACCCCTGAATTCATGGCTCCTGAGGTAATTTCATCCCATGATGTTTACTTAGCATAACTGACACATGCAGATTTTGTTGGATAAGAGATATGGCCGGGCTGTTGATTGGTGGGCGTTTGGTGTCCTCATTTACCAAATGCTTCTTCAACAATCTCCATTCCGTGGAGAAGATGAAGACGAAATTTATGACGCTATTCTTGCGGATGAGCCGCTATATCCCATCCATATGCCCCGCGACTCAGTCTCAATTCTTCAGAAACTCCTCACTAGGGAGCCAGATCAACGCCTTGGAAGCGGACCCACTGACGCACAAGAGATTATGAGCCAGCCCTTTTTCAGAAATATCAACTGGGACGATGTTTATCACAAGCGCATTCAGCCTCCTTTCCAGCCTCAAATCACCAGTGCCACCGATACTAGCAATTTCGACTCTGAATTTACTAGTGTTACGCCTGTCCTTACACCTGT
The DNA here is from genome assembly GCA_009805495.1 of Pezicula neosporulosa. Lineage (NCBI taxonomy): Eukaryota > Fungi > Ascomycota > Leotiomycetes > Helotiales > Dermateaceae > Pezicula > Pezicula neosporulosa. Next base: position 938,001 of record SELE01000036.1, read on the forward strand.
GCAATCTGGTAAGCCACTTGCGCTCGCTCATTTCGAGGTCGATGCTAACCGTGCTCCTAGTTCTATCCCAAGCTATGCAAGAAGAGTTCCGTGGATTCTCGTACTCTGCCGACTTTGTGTGAGCTCAACTATGATAACTATGATGATCTGAAACGCCGCGCCTCTACTCTTCGGGCTAGCCGATTATCAGTGGCTACAGACCTCACGGTCTATATGGTTGCTTAGCCGATTCTTAAGAGGTGCGATTGATGGTGTTGGCAACAGAGATGGGTGGACGAATAAACACTTGGGAAGCAAAGATGAAGAAGATAAATGACTTTACGGACAGACAGAGAGAAAATTCTATGATTCCCATTCACATTCTAGACGACGGACGCTCAGCATACGGGATGGGAGGCTGAGTTCTTGTAGCAAGCGACCTGTAGCCTCTTTTTAATAAACCGACTTCTTCCTTCGCAATCTTGTTCTTTGGAGTAACCCATAGGACAACGTTATTAAATGGACCAAATTGTTTTACCGCACTTTCGCTTTGCCTCTTTGAAATGGGCTCTCTTTTAGGAAAAGTGACGCCAACTCTAGGCTTAAGTTAGGTGATTGGCCTCACTGAATTCAAACGACATAGTCAGGTAACGACTAAGTAGTTCTTGGAGTGAATTCATTTGTTTCTATTCCTTGCATGCTGTAGCTAAAAGAGCTTCGTAGAAAATTGAAGTCTTTTGGTATAATAACATGCAACACATGAGTGTTTCATCGCCTTCATGTAATCATCAACCTATTCACATCGAACGGCTTGAATTTTGAAACCCCAACCAACAACCAGCAACTCCTCCCTCCACTCCACCAATCCTTCATCTCTCATTAATTTAGCACCAAACTCTAGTAACTTCGTCCAAACATACACCAACTCTCAGCTAGAGCGCCACACTCAGGGTTCAAACATTTAGTCTCACCCTTGACGATACCCTCTGGTTGCTCGAATGGAATACACAGACTCTTCATACCCATGCTTGGCACCTTCTCGTGACCAGGTCCCAAGTCGATCTCTTCACTCTTTGTCAACTCCTTGATTTTATCCTCGCACTTTTCTGCTAAGCAGTGGGGGATCAGAACAATGTTCTTGGCATCCAATGCTGGGACCACTTCCTCCCATTTGGTAAGGTTTAAGCGGTGAGAACGGAATGAGGCTTCGGCTTTGGTGTAAAGATCATTCTGGATCGTTTCGAGAAGAGCAGGGACGGCGGTGGAGAGCTCGGCGAGTGCAATGGTTCCTTTTTCTCCGGTATCGCGGCGCGCGTAGGATACTACTGATTTGGCGGCGTCCTTAGGTCCATATTCGAGTCGAAGGGGGACACCCTTGAGCTCCCAGTCATTGAACTTCCAGGCTGGAGTATAACCGTCACGGACATCGTAATCAGATCGTACACCAGCTTTCTTTAGAGTTGCTTTGATTTCTTGCAATTGGTCGTAATGCTTGTTCTTGTCTTCAGCCGTGGTACTCTTGTTGATGCCGACGGGAACTATGATTGCTTGAATCTTAGAGATACGGGGTGGGAGGACTAAGCCTTTGTCGTCGCTATGGATCATCACCATAACACCAATGACACGGGTGGAGAGGCCCCAAGAGTTTTGCCAAACGTGCAAATGACCAGCCTTTCCACCGTCCTTGGATCCTGCTGGGTCCTCTACAGTAATGTCGAACATCTTACTGAAGTTCTGTCCCAAGCAGTGAGATGTTGCTCCCTGAATTCCTCGTCCATTGGATGGGATATAACCCTCAACAGTTGTGGTGTAGTAACCTCCCGCGAATTTCTCCTTCTCCGTCTTGCGACCTCGTACAACTGGGACTGCGAGAAGTTGTTCATAGACGCCGGCATATAGCTCAAGAATCTGAAGAACCTCCTCTCCTGCAAGCTGTTCTGTTAAGTGTGCCGTGTGTCCTTCCTGCCACAAGAACTCCCTGTGTCTCAAGAATGGAGTTGTCTGCTTGGCCTCCCACCGTACTACGCTGTTCCATTGATTGAGACGCAGAGGAAGATCTCTGTGGGATCGGATCCATTTCGAGTAGTATGGGTACATAACGGCTTCGGAGGTTGGGCGTACGGCAACTGGAACCTCGAGGTCCTTGTCTCCGCTAAGAATGAATTAGCAAGTGAAGTTGTCTCGGGGTGATCAAAGGACGTACGCCTTGGTAACCCAAGCAAGTTCAGGCGCGAAACCTTCAACATGGTCCTTCTCCTTCTCCAATGATTTTGAGGACAAAAACATAGGAAAGTTGGCCTCCTCAACATCCATAAGCTCAATGCGCTCTTGAAACCAAGATCTGATCGTGTTCCAGATGTACATGGTGGAAGGTCGCAAGATAAAGAAACCCGAAATCTCAGTGTAGTATTCAATCATCTCGGCCTTGAGGACGACCTCCTGGTACCATGCTGAGAAGTTGTCGGCTTTCGAATTGGTGATGCCAATGATATCGTCCGTCTTCTTTCCGCCCACTACAGGGAGCGATTGTTTTGCAGCTTTGGCAGCCTTTTCAGCAGCCATCTTGGCTTGCTTCTCGGCCTTCTTGAGCGCACTCTTGGAGGGTTCTTGAGGAGCGTCCGCCATGGTTGCTGTTGGTGTTGTGCCTGCGCGCAAGTCTGTGGAGGAAGTGTGTGTAAAGTAGATATGGGGGGTTCGAATTATTTTTGAGTCACTGTTGTCGCACATTCACTCGAAGTTGAGGGGCGCGAGTCACCCCTCATTTAGCGCCAAATCGGTTCTAAGCGAGAACCCCTGAGATGCTGAACATGGCGCAGGCCAGGCCAGGGCTCCTATGGGGCGGGGGCCTTTTAGAACCTCGCTCGGCAATGCTTGAGCATCGCTGTGCTGTCCAAGTCAACATCGTCCTTCACGCATTCCACATTAAGTGTACTTCTTCTTAAGCAAAGTTTTCAGTGCTTTTGATTGATTGGACATATCTTGTATTGGGAGAGGTATCATCCTCCAACAAGTCAAACATGGGGCTCCTGAGTTCTCATAATGTTCAGTCCTCCCAAGATGATTGATTTCAAACTCTTAAAGTGCCCATCGCAAAGTATCAAAAAATAGGATAGAGACAGAGAATATGGTAGATACCTAGGTACTAAAACTCAGTATAACATAGTTCATAGACGTCGAAAGGACACGCCGTGAACAAGGCCGCGAGACATGTCACATGACAAGGCTGAGTGTGGCTTCCTTAGAAATTAGGCATAAACATAATTTCGAATAGCATCGCGTCGAAGCTTTTCGCGACGAGCACGAAAGAATCCGAAGGAAGTTGTTGACAATAGTTGATCCACGCATAACAAAATGGGATCGCTCTTCGAACAACCACGGAACGCTGGGACTCTGTGTATGCCTACTATCCTGAGCTTGGAGTTATTAAATGCTAACCTCTATTAGTCCTTGGCGGTCAAAAGATCAGTGGTGCAGATATTCGAGACCAGAATGGTAATGTTCTTCTATTCCTCATATTGAGAACATCTTGCTGAGATCTTGCAAGTCCTGGCTACACAGGCTATTGCAAATGTAGTCAAGAGCTCTTTCGGCCCCAGTGGCCTAGACAAGATGATGGTCGACGATATAGGAGTAAGCTGCCAGCAACTTAATGGAAGACAACTTCTAAAGATCTGTAGGACGTTACTGTGACGAACGACGGCGCGACTATCCTCTCTCTTTTGGACGTCGAACACCCAGCTGGAAAAATTTTGGTCGAGCTGGCACATCAACAAGATAAAGAAGTTGGAGATGGAACAACATCTGTAGTCATAATTGCAGCTGAGCTGTTGCGAAGAGCCAACGAGCTGATGAAGAACCGAATTCATCCAACTACGATTATTACCGGCTACCGTTTAGCACTTCGCGAAGCTGTTAAGTATATGCACGAGAACATCAGCGTAAAGGTTGACACACTGGGCCGAGAGTCTTTAATCAACATTGCAAAGACATCGATGTCCAGCAAGATCATCGGGTCAGATTCAGATTTCTTTGCGAATATGGTTGTAGATGCTATGCAAGCAGTCAAATCAACCAACAACCGACAGGAAACGAAATACCCAGTTAAAGCTGTCAACATTCTCAAGGCACATGGAAAAGGAGCTTTAGAATCAATCTTGGTCAAGGGTTACGCGTTGAATTGCACTGTCGCATCACAAGCTATGAAGACGAGAATCACGGATGCAAAGATCGCTGTCTTAGACATGAATCTGCAGAAGGAGAGAATGAAACTCGGTGTGCACATAACAGTTGACGACCCTACGCAGTTGGAAGAAATTCGAAAACGTGAAGCTGGAATAGTGATGGACCGAGTGGAGATGATTCTCAAGTCAGGGGCAAATGTTGTTTTTACGACGAAGGGTATCGATGATCTGGTTCTGAAGCTGTTTATTGAGAAGGGAGCCATGGGTGTACGGAGATGTAAGAAGGAAGATTTGAGGAGAATAGCCAAGGCGACTGGTGCTACTCTCATCAGCTCCTTATCCGACCTCAACGGTGACGAGAAGTTCGATGCATCCTCTTTAGGTCATGCTGAGGAAGTTGTTCAGGAGAGAATATCCGATGACGAGTGTATATTGGTCAAAGGTACAAAGGTCCACAGTTCAGCATCCATCATTCTCAGAGGTGCCAACGACTTCCAGCTCGATGAGATGGAGCGATCTGTTCACGATTCACTTTGTGCTGTCAAGAGAACTCTTGAAAGTGGCAGTATAGTTCCAGGTGGTGGAGCTGTCGAGACAGCTCTCCATATCTACCTCGAAGAGTTTGCTGGAACCGTTGGCTCCCGTGAGCAGCTTGCTATTGGCGAATTCGCCCAATCTCTCCTCATCATTCCAAAAACTCTCGCTGTCAACGCCGCCAAGGACTCATCAGAACTTGTAGCTCAACTGCGTTCCCGACATGCCCTCTCCCAACGAACTCAGGATGGCGATGGCACTCAAGACGAGAAGACAGTTGCCAGAAAGAAGAACTATAAGAACTACGGTCTTGATCTGACTGATGGAAAGGTTAGAGACCAAATCAAGGCTGGCGTGTTGGAACCCAGTATGAGCAAGATTAAGCAGCTGAAGTCGGCGGTGGAGGCCTGCATATCGATCATGCGAATCGATACGCTGATTCGATTGGACCCAGAACAGCGAGGTGAGCAGGATGATGGTCATGGTCATTGATGATACTCTGTGGAAATTGGTAAACTTCATGACTGTAATATTACGGATAAATACATAGACCTTGTCTGTATTCATTTCCCAAATTATTGTGTGACCACCACTTGATACTAACAAAGACTTACTCAGCTAAAAGTGCTTCATTCAAACCAGGACCTAAGAAGGACCTGGGACTTCGGCACAACAGAGTGAAGAGTGAACTGTAGGCGCTAAAAAGTCCTCGAGTCCTTTACGTAGAATTCAGCCTCTCCCAGAGTAAAGTAACTCAGATTCGGCACTTACAATTTACTTCACGTATGCAACATAATGTAAATGATAATCTAATATCTAATGCATTAACAAATAAATTTAAACCATAGCGTATAACTAATATTCATCTAGACCTCACCTTATGTTGGTTTTACTAAGTGCTGCAACAAGATGCCTAGTGAGAGAAGCAAATATGAACATATAAATAGAATGTTCCCTTTGAGGACTCAGTGTACTTATTCCAACTGCTGGCAAGTCATATGGAATACTTTATGTTTTCGTGCTAGCTGCTGGTAGATTTTCTTTTGGTTAAAAACACATGTTCTAATCTAGCACTGATGGCCTCAACGACTCCCACGGAACCTAGGATAGTGGCCTGCCTGCCAGCTTCTAAAAAGTGTTAATCTGTCTGGTATAATATCGTTTAGAGAGACTCGCAAGATTATTTGAAAAGGTTTTTTGACGATTTTGTACAACGGCCATCATCTACCCCTTCTAATAAGCCGCACCCCTTCTAATCATATCTTCCATCAAAACAAACGAGAATCTTCCCCCATCCCCAAACCTTTCATTGTTACACAGTTTAACCAATAACCAAAGTCTCATCCTCTGGGAAATCATATTCGGGAATCTCCAGGTTCAGTGGTGCCGGACCTCTCCTTATGCGTCCAGAAATATCGTAGTGGGAACCGTGGCATGGGCAGAACCATCCTCCGTAATCACCAGCCTCACCAGCCTCACCAATCGGTACACATCCCAAATGTGTGCAGACACCTGAATGCAATCCTCGTTAGCAAAATGAAACTTCCCAATCATCTTAGAACGACAGCTGAAAGAGTTGTACATACCAACCATGACCAACCACTCTGGCTTCTTAACACGGTCCTCATCCTTCTGGGGATCCCGCAAAGTTTCAACCTTGACGTTCTCAGCTTCCTTGATCTCGTCGCTCGTACGGTGGCGGACGAAAACTGGCTTTCCTCTCCACTTGATGATAACCTAAATCCCAATTAGTATCACCTCGGCCAGGCCATGTAGCATGCCACGTACATTCTTCCCCTCAGGAATAGTCGATAGATCAACCTCGACCTTGGCCATAGCCAAGACATCTGCAGATGCGGACATGTTGACAAGGAAATCTGTAAGCACGCAACCATCAGCTCTGCGTCCCAATTGAGCTCCATCCAGTCTTCATATATGTATCGCATTCATCCACCGCTCCATATCTAGTGCGTCGATTTCCCCAAACGTACCTTGAACAGTGGCCTTTGCTCCCGCCGCAGTCAAAGCACCCATAGTACCGACCATAAAGTACTGGAAGACCAAATTACTGGTCGTGCTCTGCTTGCTCCTGTAGTGGCTGAAATCGGGGATCTTGCTGGTCTTGTCACCGCCCATGCCCTTGAAGGGCGACTCGAAGGAGCTGGTTGTCTCTGTCGCCGTCGTCGCGGTGGCTCGGGATTTGCTGGACGAGGTGCTAAGGGCGCGGACGGGGAGGGCTGCGGATGTGCGTGGAACGCTGCGCAGCAGTGTGCGCGAGGCAGTGGTGAGGGAGGCCATTGTGAAGAGGGACGGGGGTTGTGTGGTGGTTCAATTGAGGGAGCAGGGAATTGATGAGTTGAGGTGAGGTGAACGACAATGATTCTCAAAAGAATCCGGCCTAATAATTCAGCTGCGTTGATTGGCTGCTGGGATAGCTTGAATTGAATCACATGACCGTCTGGCAGAAAGACTTTCCGACTCATGCCGAGTTATCGAGCATCAGAAAACCAATAACCGACACCACCTCCAAAATGTCGAGATATAATCGTAAATCCGTTCATTTATGAATCAAAATCATTTCACATTTGATAGCTATGTGATGCGAATATTCGCATGCAAATCACTCACCTTCTTTACAGTACCACTACTCCATTTTCGCCTGTTGATCTGATATTGATATTCCTTCCAGTCCACAGTACGAAGTATGCATGTTCCCGAGAGATGCTAAAGCTGTGCAACGATACGGTGAAGCAGCTGCCAAATTGGAGCTGCGTTCTGGAAAAGATATTATAGCACCTGTAATCTGAAAGGTTGTTGGTCTTTTCGGCCGAGTCGTCATCCTATGGCAAAAGGGAAAATAGTCCTCGTACTTTGGTGCTCGTTACTTCTTCGTACTTCGTACAGATCTCTAATCATGGTGTGCTTTTCTTATCTGTATCTTGTCATAAAAGAAGTTTTGAAAAAGGACGAATCATCTTCTTTTATCTAATTTCTTACGTGTTGCCCCCGTTTCATTCTTTTATTTAGAGTGCTGACAACAGCCTATGGCTGAATTGGCTGCTCAGCTAGCAAAGGTATTTGGAGGTACAGTAAGCTGCTTACTCCGTAGGCAACACCGTTGAGCCGGGTATTCCATGCTACCGATTACTCACAACAATGAATATATATAACTCCCGTCCCGCCAAAGTTCTCGACGTCTTCTCGTTATTCTATCTAATACTGCGTAGGGGTCGCTATTGAGCATCAAACATTTTCTCCAAATCCATACCCTTGGTCGTTGACGTCTCAACCATGACTTTAACTCCAGACTCTGAAGGTGCAGACAACACAAAGCTTAAGATTGTCCAGGATTTCCTCCGCGAGAACCCAGATATTCAATATATCCGTTTCCAATGGCTAGATTATGTTGGAGTTGCCACCTGTCGTGTGGTCACTAAGTCCTACTGCCTCAAGCTTGCGAAGGAAAGTGGGTCGCTTCATCTCCCATCGCCTATGTTAACTACAATATCCCTCGACACAACCATAGCCTTTGAGGATATTCAAGCTGGAGAGGACCAGATATGGCCGGATTGGTCGACCCTAGTCCCTTGCTATTATTATCAGAGTGGGCACGCGCAAGTTATGTGTTTCGTAGAAGAAGGAGGCGCTACTGGTGTGGGCTTCCTTCGGTGCCCCAGATATCGTTTGAATGACCTGATGAGTAAAGCCAAGGCGGCTTATAATCTCGAATTTCTGGTTGGCATGGAGATTGAGTTCTACATGTTACCATCCAAAGATGCAACTAATCCCATCGAAATGGTCCACAACGCTTTTTCAACAGCTAGTCTTCGGAACAAATGTCTTCCTGTACTCGAAGAAATCGTATCCTCAGTCTCGAAGGCTGGATTCGAAGTTAGACAGTTCCACTCTGAAGGCGCTCCTGGACTCTTTGAGTTTTCCCTTGAACCACTAAACCCTCTTCAGGCAGCAGATGCGCTTGTATATAGCCACGAAGCTATCAAGTCCATCTGTGTTAAACATGGCCTGTACGGTACGGTGCATCCGAAACCCTTCGAAAAACTGTCACCAGCTGGGTCTCATATCCACCTTTCGATTTCCCAAGTCGACAAGGCAGATAAATTTCTTGCCGGTCTACTAGACAGCTTTTGTGCATTGGCGGCTTTCTATATGCCAAATTTCGATAGCCACGCACGTGTTAGACCAGGAGGTTGGGTTTACTGGGGTACGCAAAACAAAGCTGCACCCATCAAGAAAGTTTCAGATGGTTATTGGGAACTTCGTACTCCTGACGGCACAATGAATCCCTATCTAACCCTGCTTGCTATTCTCACAGCTGGCATTCTGGGCATCAAGAACGAGATGGAGCTCACTGTGAAGGATTCCGACAAGTTTGCCATGACCATAGATGAGAAAGAGGTCGAGGAAAAGGGCATTAAGAATAAATTACCAACTAGCTTGATGGGGGCAGTGACAGCGCTGAAGGAACATACAAAGCTAAGGGAAGCACTTGGAGAGGAGATTGTGGAAAAATACCTGAAACTCAAAACTAAAGAGGCGGATACCTTCGACAAGTTAACTTGGTCAGAGAGGAGGGAGATTACAACGAGGATCTTTTAAGTCATTCTTATCTAAGGGTTGAGGCAGAGACTGTACAGTTAGTTAGTACTAAAAATGATAATGTAACTTCTTTTGTTCATAAAATGGATACCCTTTCCAAAGCAAGCATCCACTAAGTGAAAACGCTTAGATTTGGCTCATTACAGTTTGTCTCTTACTATACATTCACCACAAAATATCTATGAAACTTCGTGCTCCAACATCGGCTATACGGAATCCTAGCTTTCCTCATCTAATAAGTCACCTCCTAGCTCTTCTACCTATCTACGTACACTTCTCTCCTACAAGTCGCCATCTATTCCGCTCTTGGCAAAACTCTCTGGAGCGTAAGAACAAGGGCTGAAATGTCCCTCGCTAGTGTTAAACAATTTGAAATTGTAAAGCACAAATCTAAATCCTAGATACACTCTATACCGCAAAATGTCTTTACTTCCACCACCTACAAATACACCAATTGAACACCCTCTGACAAGTAAAGTATAACTATAGTCTTATATATACACCTAAATAACCATCGGCAACTATACAATTTTAACATAAAACGAAGAAGGAAGGAGAATTAAAAAGAGAAGAAGCGGAGTAAGTAAGAGAAAGAGAAGGAAAGGAAAAGAAATATAAAAGAGAAAGTATAAGTGTATACTTACTCAACACCTCTACAACCACCATTCCACTCAACCAAATTCCTAAAACCAAGACACCTACCTCATGCAACACTTCTTGTGCTCTAAAATGATGTATCGTCATCAGAGTCTCTTTATTATTCGCACAAGGACAACCAACCACCATAATAACCCACCCCTCTTATAGTTGATACAAAGTCTTCACTCTACACTTCCCTACACTTTAAGAAACACCTAATACTATCCTTCCTCTCTCTCTCTCCCCCTTTAAACTTCTTAACATCAATTCCTATTAAGGTCCTTGATAAGGACGATACAATTCTAATTCCTAGGTACCTACCGATCAACTACCTGCTCCAAACCAAATCAACCTTTTTACCCTTATAAAAACGGCTATATTTATTCCCATCTTCAGAAACTTATCTCTAGATAAGGAATAATAACAATTTTATTAAATGCTATAGATAGTATTCTTATTACTATAGCTTCTACTACTCTAGATAATATAAAGAATATATTCACCTTTCCATCTCTAATAGAAATACAAACACAAAGTCGTTGCCCTAGATATAACCTTCTACAATCTCTCTCAAACGCTTAAGAGACTTTATGTAAAAACCTCCCCGCCCTAAAAAAAAAGATAGAGAAAAGGAACAGGAAAGAGAAACGATAGCTATACATTGGTCTTCACTACAAGATCCGCAACTAGTTAAATAGGGATAGGTCAGCTTATAGCCTATTATCAAAACTAAGATTATAAATCCAACACAAAGGTTAAACAAACTATAGTTTTTTTTTATGTTTTTTTTTTTGTTGTAAATTGTAAGATATACTTACAGTAATATACAATTCCTCTCACATACCACTAGAACAGCCATGTTATGTAAACACACCCCTTTCTTTACCTTCGAAGATGAACCAGTCAAAGTTTTATAGTATTTAGCCTAAAGTGGTAGCTAGGTAGGTAGGTACCTACTTTACTAGTGATCAATCACCCATCCACCCACCCACCTGAACGAACGAGTCGTTCAAGGGCCTGTGCAGCACGCATTCCCTCGCTGCTCCGAACTGGAAAAAGTTATCTGTGGTATGAGTAGAACAGTAAATGTTCATTCACGGTAGTTGAATTCGGGGAAGAGGGAGGGGGGAGGGTCATAGCATGTGTAAGGTAAGGTACTACTGTACTACTGTACTACTGTACCTCTGTACAGAGGTGCAGTAGTGAGTGAGATCTTACCAGAAACAATGAATCTATGGTACCTACTCTACTCTATCTACCCTGTAGTGTGCATGAGGTATACTTCCATACAGAAGAATAATATTATGTATAAGACGGAAGAGTCATGACAAATAAATGCCGAAGTCTCCAAAAATACAGGTAGAGGTAGGTAGTACTACTGTATGCAGTACAGTAGAGACGGCATTTCAGAATTCCGAGTCAAAAGAATAGAACTATAGATGAACAAACAGCCTTGTCCCTCCCTTAGTTCAGACCAACATTCTAAAACAAACAAAAGAAAACTCTCGCAAAATCTCTTTCTGGGCATTTAAAGGGGGGAGGGAAAATAGTCATTTGTAGCGATAGGTGAGATGGATGGGCATGGATGGCATTTTCAAAAGATGAATAATAGTTCGGACCAACCGTTTCTAAAACGAAACTCTCGCAAAGTGTTGTTTCTAAACATCTGAAGAGGAGGAGGAAGAAGAAAAGTTCAGTCTCTTGTTGCGACGGTCAGACGTTTATACTATTTTTTGCTTCTGCAGTCTGAAGTGTTCGGACTGTCGTGATATAGGACGGTATAGAACCGGTAGTTTTTCAGAGGATACTGTAGGTTAGATCTGGGGTACATTAGTCAAGCAACCTTAAATAGCCTTGATGTTTTTGTTTTTGCTCTGTTCGTCGATACCTTTTTTCTCCTGCTTCTTAAGTTAAATGTTATGAAATGAAGCACCGAGCAAACAGCCTTCGCAAGCTGCAGGTCATGAATCACTTGGGAGGTCTGCGAACTTACCTAGACTTGCAGAAATCGGGGGGAGAGAGGCATGGTTAAGCTTAACGTTTCAGTTGAGGGTACCACCACGAAAGAGGCCAATGCATAAGGTAAAGTTGTCTTGGGTTACATCTACCGTAGCTGTTTGTATGCAGTGTGGGAGTATGCTTACGAGTATAGTGTATTGGGTGTGGAATTCATGTGGTGCTTATATGATGGGTCCGACGCTATATGTGAGGTTTGAATCTTGTGAATGCGATGCTTGTTTGATGGAGACGCTAACATTTGTGAGGTCATCTTGGGTGTGCGGCTGTTTGGGGTATCATGAGCACGTGAGAGAGGGTGGAATAACCTAATGGATTGAGGCTTGAGCATTGCGAGCTTACGAGTAAGGTGTGTTGAATGAGCTTCTTTTGGTCGAAGATGCTGGTTTGCAGTAACAGGCGTGGGTTATGCTTGAATGTGCGTTTTCTTGATGGCTTCGCAGTCCAAGATCATCTTAGCGACAGACAAAAGCCAAGACCGATGACAGACATCAAAGTTGTCAATTCGACTCTCTGAACTCTGCTCCTCGTAGCGATAGAAGATCAAGATGCAGTAAGCAGCCTTATGAGGATTCTGACAGGAACCGGATCACCACAGAGGTCGGCACGACTACCCTTCAAGTAGTGCATGAAGGGCAAATGACCGATGTCCTGGCTGTAAGTCATCCGAACTCTTTCACATCTCCCTGAAGTCAAAATGTCCAAGAAAGCATGATGTTAAGCGCCCATCCCGACCTTAGCAAATCATCCTGCCGTACCTAGCATCTTACTGTGCAGTAGCAACGTCTGATTTCTACCGCCCGTACCCATGAGACTGATCCCCCCTCTGACGTCTTGAACATCTCGATTGAGCCGATATCAACGATGGACTATGGTTATCTTTATGCTTTGCAGTCTTGTCGCATGGCTATCAGCGCCTCTTACCATACGATAGAAAACCTGGCGCCATCTGATGATTTTGGATGGAGAGAATGTTGGGGATATGCATACTCCATTTCTGTGAGCTTCTCTACACCGCGATGAGGCCAGTGCTTGGAGCATCAGGTCATCGATGTAGATTCCCACATACCCAAGTGTTGCAGAAGTTTGCAAACTCCACAGCGACCAGACATTTTGCCGCTGAAGTTGTGCTGGTGCCGTTAGATCAGCGCTCTACAGTCACTGCTCCTGCTCCAAGACAAACAACCCCACTCGATTCAGGGCGAACAAAAAGTTGAGATGACAATCGCCAGTTCGTACGGCAGGTGCAGCCTGTAAAACAGGCCGTACAGAAGGGCTGGAAGTCATTGATCTGCCAAATTGTTGCCGTCTGTCTGATGCATCTGATGAGATTGCATGAAGGGAGATCAGATGGAAGAATGACGAGGCGCCTTGGGAGGGAGCCGAGGGAACAGAGAGGGCTCGCAGCGTTCGAAGCTGGAGAGTTTCGAATGTGAAGCTGTTCTGAAATGCCAGAATTCTTCCGGGGCCCCTTGTGGCCGGCGCTTGGGCAAGGCGAGAGCACTGGAGCCTCTGGAGGTCCAGGTAAAGTTACACTACAGCTAGACGAGATCACCTTCCAAGAGCTAAATTGATTAAATTGGATTGAATGGGGTTAGAATGGATTTAAATCGGATACCCTTTCAGGGAATCTCAGGGAATTTGAGCCTCCTCGAGCCTCCTCGAGCCTCTTACCGGGGCTATATCTGCATTAAGCTTCAATCGCTTGGACAATGTCGCTTCGCCCCTGAAACCCAAATCGTTGGACATCAAACCCGAATAACCTCAACCACCTTCCGCCTCCCCCCATGTCCATCTGATATTTTACCAGCCCCAAATACAGCCTACGACCACTGAACCAACGACAGTCCAGCATCTTGCCGTCGGTCAGAAGGATCCTGGATCAGATCATGCCATCAGATAGAGTGATATTTTGGACGACCAGACACCTCGGGGCCCACGGTCTGAAATCGGAGACGTCTCGTGCTTGATGCCGGTGACAATCTCCGTCTGGTTGCTTGCCAGTGGATTACGACTTTACTTGCGCTGGCTACAGGCCATGGCCAATCGGTGTAGTCGCCGATGCACACAGCATGCCCCAATCTAGAAGGCTGCGGTGGCGGCTGAACGTGCAGAGCTCGCTCGCATCCTGGAATCCTGGAATCCTAGAATCCTCGAATCCTGGATGCTTCACGACCCAGCCAGTTCCTCCCATCGCAAGAAGTGCCCCTCTTCCATACTCCTTGTATGATCTTCCGTATAGCAGATTGTCGCTCGGTGGCACGCAAAAAAAGAAGAAGAATAGTGGAGGAGAGCGGGAAATCAGGGTCCCTGGCAATGATGGCCCAGACCTCCCTTGCTGCTCGCCCGAAGTTTGATCAGGCGGCTGGGTCGAGGTGACAGGGTAACAGGGCAACAGTCCAAGTTGGAGCTGTAAGTGTGGTAAGTATATAATATCTGTCAACGCACTTGGCATCAAACTTTTCTCTTCATCGCATCTTCATTCCTTCTTTTAGTTCACTATTCGTTCTTTCCAGTTCTGTGAACTTTCAGCTTCTACACATTCTTTATTTGCAACTATTCAATCCTTCTAGGCCGGTCCTTATATTTTCAAACTACACGATAGTCTATATTTGCCTCGTCTAGTCAGTCTCTACTACCACTTTTGCAACCCAACCGACATCATGAAGTACGAATCCGCAACCATCTTGCTCGCCTTCTTTGGCCTTGCAACTGCTGCCCCTGTTCCAGAGGCCAAGAACAAGTTCGAAATCCCAACTTACCGTCTCCGTGGTCGTGAGGTTCCTCAGGAACACTCCCACAACCGTTTCCTCGATGGTGTTCGTGTCAACTTGAACATCAACAACCCAGACAAGATCCAGGATCCTGTCTTTGGTCTTCTTGGAAACGCTGCTGCAGCCGCCGGTGCTGGATCAATCACTAACCTCGATTGTCTTCACCAGGCAACTGCTGATCAGGCTTTCACTAACGCAAAGGCCGCCAACAATGTCACTGGTATGGTCGATGCTTTGTCCTACGCCGCTCTCGAGAGAAACACTGGTGGTGTTGGAGTAGCCTCAGTCATCTGCAACCAGACTGCTGTCAATCCTGAGATCCAGGCAGTTCAACAACATCAAGATCCTGCCTCATCTGGAGCTGCTGCCACCAACAAGGCTGTTGTTCTTGCCCTTGCTAAGCAAATTGCTTCGGTCGGTGGTGATCCTCAAGACGCTCTCCTCACCGGTACCTTCGCCCCCGGATCTACCAGTGACACCACCGGAGCTGGAAACTCTTGCGACACCGCAGATGATGAGCCTGGATGTATCTTCACCCAGAACCTTCTTGTTGATGATGCAACTGCAGCTGAAATTACTGCTGCCGTTGCTGGAGTCACTGGTATGTGATTTTCAACTCCCTTGCTCACTAACTGAACCAAACTAACCATTTCCCTCCCTATTAGCCGGCACTTCTGCATCCTCCACAGCCTCCAACTCCACTGGTGCTGCATGCTCAGCAGCTTCAACAGTTACCGGAACCACCACTGTCGACTCCGTTGGTAAGATCTTTGCTTAAAGCTCTTCTTTCTCTATTTTCTAACACGGTGATTAGCTACAGCAACAGCAGCTTCAGCAGCCGGCGCAGCGAGCGCCACGGCCACCAGTGCTTCCACCGCTTCCACTGCGAGCACCTCTAACCTCGACTTCGGTTCATGCTCTGACCCTGCTATCCTCTTCGAGAACGGACTTGATGGCCGTACTGAGGCAGCATTCATTGCCGCTAACCAGAATGACTTCAACCACGGCTCTGCTCTCGGAATAGCCGTTATCTCTGGATTCATCTGCCAACAATTGAACGACAAGTGCAAGGCCAGCGCTGACGCTCTCACTGCTTGCGCTGCCGGTCAAACTGCTTCCGCAGCTGCAACTGGACAAGCTGCCGCTGATGCTTTCAACTCAGGTAAGACCTCTCATCTCGCAAGACCACTCTTTGGGTCCGAGAATAATATCATTGGAACTAGTACTAACCTCAATCACTTAGCTCTTGGTGTATCTGGCTCTTCTTCTACCTCGACTGCTGCCACTTCATCTGCCTCAGCGGCATCCGCCACAGCTACAACTGCAAATGGAGCAGGTTAGTTTTGAATCTCATTCCCTCTAAATACTTTTCACTGACCACATATAGCCGCTGCAGCCTCAGCAACCGCCTCAGCCACTGCTTCAGCAGCATCTTCCTCATCGACAACCGCTGCTGCATCAGGAACCAACGTCCAGACCTTCACTGGAAGCCTCGGTGGAACTGCCCCAGCCGTCACCGAGACTACTGGAGCTACCCGCCCATTCACTGTTAACGGCGACACTTTCGTCGGTGAGGGAGCAGCCCTTCAACGCTCATGCTCAATCCAAAACAATGCCTGCTCCAACGCCGCTAATGCAGGCGCTTCATTCTCCGTCTCTGATTGTGCGGCTCAGGAGACAGCTTGCAACGCCGCTGCCAGCGCATAAACCGTCTTATAGACAATCTTACAACTTCATGTATAATGTGATGATGGGTTGAATGGTGGTTCATTTGGCGTTCTTGATTGTATTGATAATTTTCACATTTATAAAGTGAAAATGGTGGTGGTTGTTTAAGCGAGGGATCTGTATGTAGTTTAAGTGGGTAGTGATTGGATTACGAACAACACTCACGGGCTTATATCTAAATTAAGGAAATGCAATGCTTTCGCAAGATCATTCTTCTGTATATGTGAGAAGGTTTCATAACTTTAACAGCCCATACTATACTGTGAATAGTGTCTGGGTAGCTAGGCTTAGTCGACAAGCTTATGATTCGCTTAATTTCATAAATCCTTTTCTAAATTTTAAACTAAGTTGTATATCTAATATAAGTTAAGTGAATCTTCGAATACAAGTAAGTTTAGGAAAAGCTTACTATACTATAGAAGTTCTATATATATATATATATCTAATCTTTATAAACTTAGAGGTTATTATTCTACCTAGGAATATCTTATAAGGTCTATAGATTTTCTAGGCTACTTTACTATCTATCCTATTACGTTGTTGTACCCTGAGAACTAAAAAGGAAAGGGAGTTAGTTTCTAGCGTATAATTTATGTAGTATAGTACTTCGTAGACGTAGAAAGATGATAGATGATAGATGATAGATGACAGATGTGTTGTAGTTAGCTGCTACCTAGCTACCTTATATTTATTGTGGCGTTGTGTAGGAAGTAGATAGGATAGAGCTTGATTTTCTGATTACTCTCTCTCTCTCTCTCTCTCTCTCTCTCTCTCTCTTTTTTTTTGCGAACCTGATTTATCTATGTATTGGAATAGGTATATAATATCTTCTTAGGTAATTTATTGTTCTCTATGGTGTGTTCGTTCGTGTACGACAATAATCGGTTAGTTAGGAATTGATTTGGTGTATTTGTGCTAAGTGAATGTAATCATTGCGAATTTTTAGTTTTAATTCTAGATTTTATAGTAAAGTACCTAAGTAAGTAAGTAATGATTTTCTGTCCTAATAGAGATTCTTTCTATTGATATTATTCATTTGTAGGTAGATATTTCGTTTCTGTAATAGTGTCGAATTAACTGTTGTAATAACTATACAAGTTATCTAGGTGAGAATAGAGGAGATGATATCGTTTAAGTTAGGAGGTGGGTGGTATAGTAAAAGCAAACATCGATGCTCCTTGCTACTTTCTAAAGATCTAAAGATATTCTGTATATCAAACAGTGAAATACCATATGTAATTACATAATATCTAACAAGTAAATACATATGACCCCATATCCCTTTTATATACAATCCCAAAAATGCAACATTTCCTCTTACCTATACACCTCCCCTCCTCTCCCTCTCCCTCCCCCAAACCAACCAACTAGCACGCACAGAATTAGATACCCTTCTTCTTTTTCTCACGCAGAGACTTCCACCTCATAAACCAACAACAGCCCGGAAAAAACACACTATTAACCGTACACCAAACAAGTAGGATCCCAAAATTAAGTCCAATCCTTGAATGCGTATCGAAGATGATGGTACGACTAGCATTTACAATATTATGTAGAGGCCATGCGTAACCCCAGCGATAAAAACCGGGTGCCAAGGTTATGGAGTAGAATGATGTTGAGATGTTGGAGATTATCCAGAAGACGAGCCACTGTTTTGAATTGAACATGTTAGTCCAGAAGTTCTAGTACATATCTAGATGATTTTAAAGTTTGAGATGTGAGAATTTGGAGAATGAAGTTTACTTTGTTTTCCGGGAAAGGAGTGGTATAAAGTTTTGAGGAGAAGGAAGGAATGGAACGGAAGGGAACGGAAGGGAAAGAAGGAAACTAACAAAAGCAGTCCAAGGTTGACCAATAATCATGGCAACATTCTCACAAGCTAATCCTAAAGCGACCATACCGACCCAATTCAACATCCAATAAACCGGAAAACTACCCCTCCCGTATGCTGTCGCCGGATTAGCAACAACCGTATGCTCTGCAGGCCCTGCTGAAAACGGGATCTGAAAAGCTAGACTGACTAGAGAATAAGCGAGGGAGAGGAAGAAATAGGCAGAGATGGTGGCGATCCAACGCCAGATGATTAATTGGTAGAATTTTAGTGGCGGGTGGCCTTCTCCTGGTTGGATGTATTTCATATGGATGGGTAGGTAGAAGGAGAATGAGAAGAAGGAGATTATTATTAGGTAGATTAGTCCGATTGACATTGCTGGAGTTGCCGTTTCCGGGTAGAAGGGACGGAGGTTGAAGGTTGAGAAGCTTATTGCTGGGTTTAGCGCTTGCGGTACTGCTTTTAGGTTGGAGAGGATTGTTGTGTTTGTTGATGCGTGTTCTATTGCTTGTTTTGTCCAGGTCGAACCGAATGTGCCGATGACCATTGATTGGAATTCCATTAGTACGGGTGTTACGTAGTTTCCGTGTGTAGTTTCGTCTCGTGCTTGAACATATACGACTATAATTGAGGTTAGTCTGAATTTTCTCTTTCTGTTTGCGAATAGTAGATGTTACTTTGTGCTGCTCCCATGGGATCATAGCTCGTGTTCCCCGTCTGTATAGCTGCTTGGAGAAGTGCTGTAGCATTCGGCATAACTATAACTGCTGCCCAAGCCTTCTCATCATAGATTGCTTCTCTGACCTGCATTGGGTCGTAGTTGAACGCTGAAGCAGGCAGAGACTCCCATCCTAGCTTATTATAGTATGGCGAATCTGGTGCGATCATCTGTTCAGCAGCCGTAATTATTTGTGGCCCAACGATGGGTGTTGTGTCTGTGTACGGAGCCACCTGGCCATCAAAATCGACAACCCAAATGACAAGTGATGATAAATTTTGATCCACTTTGTAGAGAACGGCCCAGAACAGAGACAATATACCGAGGACGAAAACAGCGAGGATGAGAGCTGTAAAGTTAAAATTTGTTAGCTTGCCTTTTCTATTGATGGATGGAAACAACAGCAACAGTGGAGAACGGCCTTGTCTAAGATGAAATTATGTTTAAATTGAACATCATTTACTTGTAGTGGCCCAATGCTTCACAGCACAATGCCTCGTTTTCTTCAGCGAAGGATGGCAAAATCCAACTGATTCCGGCTTCTTCTCTCCTGCTTCGTCCC
Source organism: Pezicula neosporulosa (assembly GCA_009805495.1). Lineage (NCBI taxonomy): Eukaryota > Fungi > Ascomycota > Leotiomycetes > Helotiales > Dermateaceae > Pezicula > Pezicula neosporulosa. Next base: position 957,580 of record SELE01000036.1, read on the forward strand.
CTCGATCGGCATTTTGTTGTCTCATTAGACTTTGCGGTGACCCTTGATCTAAGGTTTGTTCATCTGATTCCTTGGTCGACATTTTGCAATTATTTCGGGTAGCTCCTTGATCGAAGTTGAACTACAAACACTGTAATTGGTGAATCCGACTCGTAGTCTGGGGAATTCTGAGTAGTTTGTTCGAAATCCAAAGTGATGATGTCAAGTGATCTGTTACCGATTCTCCTGTTATATCACGTGCTTATTTCCAGAGCATTACCTGGTCCGTCTACCTCTGTTGAGCGCGTTGACAGGCTGATGGTATCTATAATTCCTTTTTTGATTATTCGGCCTTGCCTGGACTATCTATCTCTGCTTGCTCGCTAGTGAGAATCCAGATCTTCACCACATCCACCAAATCCACAGAACGGTGCAATTGCAACCTCATCCGTGCTCCTAAAGCTCTCCCAAGTAGCCACACTTAAAAATATCCCGCTTCCAATTCCATTCATTCAGTCGTCCCTCCCAGTCATGATATTCAGCCTGGTAAGACTGACATGCAATAATGTTGCTCGCTACACAAAAACAAAAATTTCAATGCACTGTTTCGTTGATGCAAAATCCACAGCTTGTACGCCAGGTGGTCTGCACCCACAAAGGTTTTCTCCCCGTATGTCGCATCCGTCATCCGCAATTCAAATGTTGTATTGTTCAAAAGAAGATTAATGCTTTGTAGATGTAAATAATTCGTCAAAATCCGCCGCTCATGCAAGTAACTCAACATCTAGGCCAATAGAACGCATGAAGAGGTTGACATTGGCTAAGCGCTGACTGGACATTGCTGGTGGCAGCGTTTTGGCAAGTCCGACAGTTTCCATGACACGGTCTTTGACAGCCATGACAAGTCGTTGTTGCTGCTCCGGACTAGCGCCAATTCCGATTGCTGCAAGGAACTGCCAAACATACACGTCTTCGCCAGTATGGACTGTACCGGGAAAGATGGTTGGAAGGGTCGGCTCGAGAGTGTCAAAGAGAGAGTTGTATTTGCTAAGCCTGTTACAAAAGTTAGCGAGATTAGCGAGATTACTTGGCGATGGAATGAATGCTTACCATTGTGACCACTCTTGTTCGTTGACTTCACCAGCTTGCTTGATCAGCTCAGCGCGGCTGAGAATCAAGGTCAACATGCTGACTCCAATTCTCGTACGGGCAATTACATCAACATTGCATCTGGCGAGTATAAGGCCTAGCACGCCTGTGACAATGTCCAAACCAGCCTCGCTGAAATATGCAAAGAGACTTGGCATAACTACAAGAGAGAAGAGCTCTACTTTCTCGCGAATGTCAGCATTCAACAGAGTTTCTCCAGATAGAAGCTGGGCCTGGCGAATAACATCAAGTTGGTCGAGATGAACAACAATCATTGTCATAATAGTGGTGCGTTGCTCAAGATCAATGTAGCGGAAAACTCGCGGGATGGCCTTCTTTCCCTTGCTGAAGGAGAGGAAAGCAATGAAAGGATGAGTAGTGGTTGCTCCAATAGGCTCATGAACCTTCAGCTGTCTCCACAATTGTTGGTTGAGCTTCTGAGCCTTCTCACGCCAGTCCATGTGACGTCCAACAAGCTCAGGATCTACATCATCAACCAATGGAGGAGGAAGCGTGCGGTCGTGGTCTTCCATTTGCATCAACGTGGTGTAAACACTCTCAATATCGTTAAGGACAGTACGTCGGTCGCTGCCGCTAACATCTGCCTTTTGTACTTTCCGCTCACTTCCAGCACGAGCACTTCCAGGCCGATTGCCATCTCCACTCTCAGTGCGCTTCATGTTGAGCAAAGGCTTGGGGGTCTTGGCATTGCTGAATGAAATTTTGCCCAAGCTACCCTCAATGACTAACTGCTTGTTCTTTGGCTTGTTCTTGGCAGCTTCAACTGCGCGCTGAACTTGCTGCTCCATTCGCTGCATGTGATTGTCTCCTCCTCGAGCTTGTCGGCGCATTCCACCATGGCGTCCTCCAGTCTGGAATAAATAAGTCTGGGCAAAGTTGCTCAAAGGTTGGTTGGGATGTTGACGAGGTCCTCCACGGATCTGGTTGTGCACCTGGTAGTAGAAATCCTCTGATATAGAAGAATCTGTTCCATGTTCATTTGGGTTGCCTGTGGCAGTGACAAGCTGCTGCAGCTGAATGCGAGTAATGAAGTTCTTGTCTTGCGGAGTCATCAGTCCATTGTCCTTGGAAAGCAAGAATATCTTATGGTTGCGCTTGGCTCGCTTTGCGTCGTCCGCCAGGAAAGCATTCCGTTCCTCTTCAGAGAGATTGGCAAGTTGTTGAGGGTGAGTAATAATTGGAACTTGATGACGTGATCCATGTGACCGGTGTCCATGATGTCCTGGGTGTTGTGGGTGTCCTTGATGGCCAGGTGGACCTTGTCGATGCTGCTCTGAGGGATGACGGGCTGGATTTTGTAGTATCTGAGTTGGCTGAGATGGACCAGTTGGAACAGAAGGTTGACCTGCAGGTGCTTGTGGTCGTTGAAGAACCTGGGGCTGCTGGCCTGCTTGTGTAACGGGAGCTTGTCGAGGATCTACATGTGGTGGCGCGCTAACCTGGGCTGGAAATTGGGGTTGGTTGGCTTGTGGATAATTCTGGTATTGCTGGACAGTGGGTGGTTGAGTATATTGAACATTTGGCTGCTGGGGAGGCGCGGAGTATTGTTGCTGGGGCTGAGCTTGTGGTTGGACCTGCGATTGAGCTGGTTTCTTCTGAGCACGCATAGCAGCTTCAACCTCCTCCAAACTCATCATCTTGCGACCAGTGGATGAAGTACCAGGAGTGGCTGGAGATTCTGGGAGGCCAGCAGATCGCTTTGGTGCAACACCCCACAAACTTGCATCGGCTTGCAATTCAGGTACGTAGTCAGGTTCCTTGTAACGTTCATAGCCACTTCTAGCAGGCTTGGACTGGTGGAAGCTTGAAGTAGTTGGTGTAGTCTTAGCGACGGGGGCCTGGCGATTGAAGCGCATTTGCTCCTCGGTGATCGCATTGGAGACCTTCGCAGTTTGGCCAAAGAAATCGAAATCCTTTCCAACAGGTTTCTTTGTGGCAGCGGTAGACTCATCTGCACCGAAGGTATCATCGTTGAATGCATCGTCAGTCTCGTCCAATTGATCACCTAAACCATCGTATGTATCCTCGAAATCGAGTCTGTGTCGAGGTCAGCCTCACCACCCCCCGCAGATGAATGAAAAGAAAATAGGTTCAACATACGCATCGTCATCATCATCACCTTGAGATGGGCGCGCGAAAGGATCAGCAGCTTGTGCAAAGCCCGGGGCAGATGTATTGTGACCGCGGTCCCGTGGGAGGGAGGCGTCGAATCCAAAGAAGGACATGGCCTATTATCTTTTAAGAGCCAGAAACAAGAAAGGGTGGTCGTCAGATTTGCTTGGCACCCATAGATAGTATTAGATGCTGTATGAGGGGTAGGAAGAGGTAGGTAGGGTAGGGTTGAAGTTTGCGACTGGGTGCGGATAGGGCGTCAGTGGCTGTGATGATACAATCTTCCTCGTCTGACAGGAAGGATGAAACAAACCGAGTGAATTGGGAAGGGAAACCGGAAGGGCTGTGGTGTTGTGCGAAAAGATGATGAAAGACAGGCGAAGGAGAAGAAAGAAGAAGAAGAAGCTTCTGCTACGTTCGCGGAAGGTGCGCTGCAATTCGATTGATTATTATTGTCGAGTTTGTGGCAAGGCGGATAAGTTGAGGTGAGAAATTACTACCTTGGGAATTATTATTGACGTGTGTGGTTGCGTTGGAGAACCAGAACGTCGCGTTGTTGGATAGTGGGGAGTTTACCTCGTTGCCAAGAATTATCAGCCTCAATGAGCAGCTCCCTACCGTAGGGACTTTTCGTACTGTACCGTACGCCTCTTTTCGCTTGGGGCTTGGGGGGCCTGGGACTTGTCGCTGGGCTGCTGGGTCGTCGCTGTCCTGGGAAACCCCACTAGCGCGAATGCAGGGGTGGACGACAGTATGCAGGCTGTCCGAATTCCTCCCTCCCCTTATATTGATGGATCTTGTAATGCGCGTCCCTCTTCCTGGGTTTCTCTTTCATCCATCTCTTCATTTTCACATCTGGGTCACTGCCATATTTTAATACTCCTAGGAACACTCTTTTATCCCAAGGATTCTGGCATACGTTGTGCCAGCTCCCCTCTTCACCTGAGGCGGCTTACGAGTGTCGTGTCTATTCCTCTGCCGTCCCCATTTTCATTAAGTTGGCCACCATGGCCTCAGGAACCGCCCGATACTTGAGATACATTCTCTTCGCCTTCTTTGTGAGTCGTGCTGCGTATCAGCGAGCACCAGGTTGAATAAATGCTCATCAATAGTTTAGGGACTTGCTGTCGTTTACTTCATCTCATCCTCATCCTCCCAACGATTGCCGAGCGCGAATGATATTCTCAATGGCGGAAAGACAACATGGTCAGCTCCAGGAGGCTCTGATGTGCCACCTAAGGCCGGGACGGCACCAGGCACTGGTGCATCTCCCGCTGCATCTGCTCCAGTAACACCCAATGCACCAGCCAGTTTCCCTCCCGAGACTGCTCCGGGAGAGCGGATGAACGCTACCTTTGTCACCTTGGCACGAAACTCTGATCTATGGGAAATCGCCAGATCCATTCGCCAGGTTGAGGACCGATTTAACAGAAAGTTCCACTACGATTGGGTCTTCCTTAACGACAAGCCCTTTGATGCCACCTTCAAGAAAGTCACTACCCTCCCTCGTATCTGGAACAACTCACTATGGAGAGATCCCTAAGGAGCACTGGTCCTTCCCAGAACACATTGATCAAGATAAGGCTCGCAAGGTCCGTGAAGAAATGGCTCAGAAGAAGATCATCTATGGAGACTCTGTCAGCTATCGTCACATGTGCCGTTTCGAATCTGGCTTCTTCTTCCAGCAGGAGTTGATGCTGAACTACGAGTGGTACTGGCGAGTTGAGCCAAGTATCGAGCTTTTCTGCGACATCAATTACGATACTTTTAAATTTATGGCCGATAACAAAAAGAAGTACAGTTTCGTGCTGAGTCTGTACGAATATGTCGAGACAATCCCCACCCTCTGGGACAGCACTAAGAAGTTCATGAAGGCCCACCCAGAGCACATTGCTGAGGGCAATTCTATGGGATTCCTTAGTGATGATGGTGGTGATTCTTACAACCATTGCCATATGGTAAGTCAAATTAGCTCAGAAGCTATCAGGTGATTTGCTAACATCATTTTTAGTGGTCCAATTTCGAGATTGGCAACCTTAACTGGCTTCGATCCAAGGCATACATGGATTACTTTGAGGCTCTTGATGCAGATGGAGGATTCTTCTACGAACGTTGGGGCGACGCACCTGTTCATTCAATTGCTGCAGGACTTCTCTTGAAGAAGGAGGAAATCCATTTCTTCAACGACATCGCTTACTACCATGTTCCTTTCACGCACTGCCCTACTGGTGAGAAGACCAGATTAGACTTGAAGTGTCATTGCAATCCCAAGGACAACTTCGACTGGAAGGGGTACTCTTGTAAGTCTTGGGTTATATATGGCATCACTTAGATACTCGCTAATGATAAATAGGCACATCTAGATTCTTCGAAATCAATGGATTGGAGAAGCCGGAAGGCTATGAAAATCAGCAGGATTAAGTAGATCCAGAATTTGAAGCCCAACAAGAATAATGAGTACGATTTGCTGCGATGACGAGAAGTTTGAAAAGGTCACAATTGGGTTTAACTTATCTGGCGTGGTAAGGTACGGCTGGCGTTTTGTGTGGTAAAACATGTGTGCAATAAAGGCGTGGTGTAGATATAGTTTTATTTGGATGGAGCTTTCCGCCTCTTCTCTAGACAGAGGCAGTAAGTAACGGTACAACAGGTATCTTACATATCTAATGAAACCAAATATTGTACCATTTAAAAAACCCAACACGGTGGCTCTCAGTGTTACAAACGTTCCTCGCTCTGTATTTTTGTACACTTCTCCTTTGATGCTATTAGACAAAGGAGATCTTAAAGATATTCCGTCAACGCCATCAATGCCTCTATCTTGACAACATCGCCTTTCGTTCATCCTCAATTGTGATATACCCTCCTCTAAACATTGGCCTTCTTCGGTTTCTTTGTACCGTACTTCGACCTCGCGGTGACTCTGTTTCCAACACCACCCTAATTCATACAATAATTAGCCCTGCCCCTAAGACTCGCATTCACTTCCACAATCTGCCTCTCAAAAAGAAAGACGCGCAAAAGACTCACCAAATCCATAGCCCCTCTCACCAAATGATATCTCACACCAGGACAATCCTGACTCCTGCCCCCTCTAACAAGCACCACACTATGCTGCTGCACATTATGGCCCTCCCCACTAATATAAGCCGTAATAACCTTCCCCGTCGACAACCTCACTCTTGCAGTCTTCCGCTCCGCAGAATTAGGCTTCTTAGGCTTCGTGATCCCTACTTTTAAACAGACGCCTTTGAGAGCCGGGGCATTGACGATGGTAAGTTGTGGCGAGACTGATTTTCGTGCTTTTTGCGGTTTGCGGCATCCTTTGGCTACTTGGTTGTATGTTGCTAGCACTGAGGGCGTATTGCTGAAATTCCGGAGGAGGGAGGGTTTTGAGGTTTGGGTGGTGAGGGTTGTGAGCGATGGACGAATGGGCAGGCGGACGGATGGCATTAGCATACTGCGGAGCATTGGGACAGCCATTGTGATGTTGGGGCGCTCGCGTCAACGGTTTGTAGCTTGTCAGTTGAGCTCATGATGATATCTCTAGAATCGCGAAGATTTAGCGTCGTTTCTGAGAATCACGTGATATCTGGATTTAAATACGAATTGAAATTTGGACAGCTCATCATCTTGGTCCTCAAACAAGACATGCCGCATTTGTATTTCAATTATTGTAAGTGCCCTGTCTTAATTTGAGAGACATGGTGTTCTTTATGAATACTCGAGGATGCTCTAAAAGATAATCATACGAAAACCAACGCCAACAAGCTTGATCAACCTGTTCTGCCCTTGCATTTAGCCATAGAGGCAGGCCCCCACCCGAAGGTACAGTAAGTTGAGCCGCCTTTGAGAGTTGCTCCGAATCGGCTTTTGATAGGCGCAACTTTTCATGTCGAGCACACCAATGGATTAATTTTCCGTATCTTCTTGCCGAGTTACGGGTAGAAAAAGAGGGACAGACATGCAGGAATTCGTTCTAAATTTTCGTGGTTCGACTATGAAGCTAATAGTCCCATCAACTGAGAGAAAGAGGGAAGTGCAGAGCTTTGAAAATGAAGTCATGCATATGCTGTGGGCGACTTTTCTTATGTGTCACTTTGTGGCAACATATTATTGTCTCCTCTGTGACTATGATAGCTCATGGTCCCTTGATGGAAGAAAATGGACTTAAGTCATTGTTCACGTTACTATTTCGATCATGCGTCTTTATGAAGAGAGTTCTTCAACCTTTCCAGTCAACTTTGAAACCTGTAATCTATGTTACAAGTAGCGACTAGATTGAAGATGTACTGTACTGTTTGGAAGTTTTAAGGCATGGAACTGCAGACGAAATGGATTCAAAGATGTTGCTTGTTAGTATCTGGTTATTATAAGCTTCAACTTCTCGTTCTCGAGTATATTTATCTTGTCTTCGTAGGTATGGAAATGAAGGTAACGAAGCCATTTACTGATACAGTGGCATAAAGACTCCAAATGCAAGTACCCGAAGCTCCTGGAAGCCAGTACCTACAATATCGCTGTTCAACACCTGGTGGGCTATATCTCGCGTCCGAAAGTTGAAAGCCTTCAATAATTCCTCATTTCCTTCTTGTTTCTTGCATTTCATATACTGGGGAGCCTGGAAAGGGTCACGTAAAGGTGGAATGTGAAAAGATGGAGAGTTTTGGGTGAGATTAAAAAAATCGTTTGATGGGGACTAGATCGATTAGGCCTTCCACCCGATTGCCTGAGCATTCCCTTTTCTCATGCTCAGGCGAGATAAACCTGGAGGTCAGAATAGAAACAAAAGAAAGACAAAAGGACCGAATGCCATGCTAACAAAGTCCACAGTACTTGTACCATACAACAACTATTTCCTTCACAAACAATTATTTAGATCCCTGCGAATCGTCTCTGTAATATGATTGGTGCGCATGACCCCAACTCGTCCGATGCTTTCCCCTCCCTCTCTTCCCCGAGATGCCGTCACTTGTGCAGCTCTGATCAAATAATAATTAGAAAAGATAGTTTCAATCTCGGAACACCGCCCCGAGCAGGCAACGGAGAGATATTGACCAATTTGTTCCCCGCATTTGGTCAGGTACTTGGTGTCTCTATGGTCGTACGTCGTGTTCGTACCTGAGCAAGCTACTAGGATCCGTCTACTCCGCATCCATAACCTTGTTGTGAGGATGGACAAGCTCCATAATTTTGTATTACTACTGCATGTCGTCGAGAGGGGCCTTTCGCACCAGAGTATCCGGCTGTTATATATAACCGGTTGCAATGCCAACTTTAAGGGAAGCTTCTTGCCCGTGAGGTTTTTAGGAGCAGCTCGTTGACTTGAACTTATCCAATCACAAGTATGAAGCTTTTCTCTCAGCTGTCGCTACTCGCACTAGCTGCGCAAGCCATAGCTCTGTCAATTGGTGGCAAGCGAATGGTGGTTGAACGGGAAAGCGATGGATTGCAAGATATTGTAAGCGATTGAAATAATATTGAAGATCGATAACACCTTAAAGAGCTAACTTATGCATAGGTCACTTATGATGAACATTCATTGCTTGTATACGGCGAGCGTATCATGGTCTTTAGTGGTGAATTCCATCCATATCGACTACCTGTTCCAGACCTGTGGCTGGATATATTCCAGAAAGTGAAAGCTCTAGGATTTAGTGCCGTCTCATTTTATACACACTGGGCACTATTAGAAGGTACTATGCAAATGAAGAAACTATATAGAGATACTTACAAAGTGCTATAGGTGAACCAGGCGTGTATAACGCCAGTGGGATTTTTGCATTTGAACCTTTCTTTGCTGCTGCCAAGGAAGCTGGAATTTATCTCATTGCACGTCCAGGACCTTATATCAATGCTGAATCAAGTGGCGGCGGTTTCCCAGGGTATGTTCTCGTCCTTTTAATTATGTGTCGACAAGTTTATGTATGGTTCAAATTTTAAATCCCTTGCCAAGCAGTGCCGGGCTTCTCAAGTGAGCTGCTCTAATCAATTGAGTTAGCGGAAGGAAGCGATGAAGTTATCAGCACAACTCCTATATTTTTAAGACGAGACACTTTCAAATAAGCATCGCTAACTTTGGAAAGATGGCTCCAACGCGTCAAAGGTCAACTCCGAACGAGAGCACCAGATTACCTAGCTGCAACAGATAACTATGTAGCACACATCGGTGCATGCAACAGTTGCTGCCGCCCAAATTACTAACGGCGGTCCTGTCATTCTTCTTCAACCAGAGAATGAGTATACAGGTGGGTATGAGGCCATCCCTGGTTTCCCTGATCCAGTATACTTTGCGTATGTGAAGAAGCAGTATAGAGATGCTGGGATTATTGTACCATTCATCAACAACGATGCTTGTGAGTCCTAACTGTTTGATATCTTCTAATGACTGACGACTACCTCTTCATTTTGCGTTGTCATACTAAGTCTATCAGATGCACAAGGACTATTTGCCCCAGGCGTTGTTTTCAACGGAACTACGGAAGGTGATGTAGATATTTATGGGCATGATTCATATCCGTTAGGGTTTGATTGCGCCAACCCTTATACATGGCCTGCTGGTTCGATTCCCACGTATTTTCACGCAACTCATGAAGAACAAAGTCCTTCAACATTTTACTCCTTGAACGAATTTCAAGGCGGATCTTTTGATCCTTGGGGTGGACTGGTGTGTGAACCTATAAGTTCCCATTCTGTTACTACAAAACGGAATGCTGAAATCACCAAATCTAGGGATTCGATCAGTGTGCTATTTTGCTAAATCAGGAGTTCGAAAGAGTCTTCTACAAGAATGATTTTGCCTCCGGTGCTACTCTACTAAATCTATATATGATTTGTGAGTACACTCTTACCTCAACCATGTTCTATTCAAGCTGACTTAATCAGACGGTGGGACTAACTGGGGAAACTTGGGCCATAGCGGTTCGTAATTTGGGAAATTTTGATGCTTTGTACCTGAAACTGACGCAAGCATAGGTGGGTATACCAGCTATGACTATGGGGCTAGCATTTCCGAAAATCGCGAAGTGACCCGCGAGAAATACAGTGAATTGAAGCTGGAGGGAAACTTTATCAAGGTTACCCCAGCATACCTGACTGCGTCCGTCCAACCAACAGTAAATGGCACTTATGCGAGCACGACAGACATAACAGTAACGCCTCTGTTTGGTAATGGCACAGTAACCAACTTTTACATTGTTCGTCATTCGGATTTCCAGCAGGAAACGGCAACAAGCTATACCCTAAATCTCAAAACTAGCCAAGGAACTCTTTCAATTCCACAGCTCGGAGGAAGTCTTACTCTGAGCGGCAGAGACTCGAAATGGCATGTAACTGACTACGATGTTGGGGGAACCACGATTTTATATTCGACGGCAGAGATCTTCACATGGAAGGACTTTGGTGATAAGAAAGTGGCAGTTGTGTATGGTGGCCCTGGAGAACTTCATGAACTAGCCGTTGTCAGCAACTCAAGTCAAGCGAAGATTGTTGAGGGCACGGGTGTGTGACAATCAAGAGCACTAATGGAAGTGCCATCCTCAACTGGGAGACCACGTCCACAAGACGCGTTGTTCAAGTGGGAGATCTATTCGTCTATATCTTGGACCGAAATACAGCATACAATTATTGGGTTCCTGATTTCGTACGTGACGATACATGGGGTGCATAGTAAGTCATTCGCAAAATATAATTTTGGGAGGATGCTAATAGACGACAAGCTCTACCAGCATTGGCAATACAACCTCTGTCATTGTAGAAGCCGGGTATCTCGTTAGGAGCGTCTACGTTGATGGCTCAGCCCTTCATATAAATGGCGATATCAATGCTACGGTACCAATCAAAGTCATTGGGGCTCTTTCAACAACCAATAATCTCATTTTCAACGGGCAAACGCTTGCATTTACAACAAACAACATTACGGGCGAGTGGTCTTCTACCCTCAACTACACAGCTCCAGAGATTAGCTTACCGGATCTTTCAACTCTCGACTGGAAATACTTAGATGATCTCCCTGAGATTCAAGCCTCATATGATGATTCTGCTTGGACGGTCGCTGACCATACGACAACGAATAATTCAGATAACGTTTCAGTGGGTCCGTTACTTACCCCGACTTCTCTCTATGCCTCCGACTATGGTTACCACACAGGTGTCCTGATCTACCGCGGACACTTTGTAGCTCAAGGCAATGAATCGAGTTTCTATATCTTAACCCAAGGTGGTTCCGCATTCGGAAGCTCTGTCTGGCTTAACCAAACATACCTTGGCTCATGGGCTGGCGCAGATTATGCCTCAGCCAATAATGCAACGTACACACTCCCAAATCTCATTGCTGGCAAAACGTACATCATCACCGTTGTAATTGACAACAACGGACTCGACGAAAATTGGACAGTCGGCGAAGACGAAATGAAAGACCCCCGCGGAATCCTCAACTACAACATCAACGGCGCCCAAAACTACGTTACGTGGAAATTGACTGGAAATCTGGGCGGCGAGTCTTACGTCGATAAAGTACGAGGGCCTTTGAATGAAGGTGGGCTATACGCTGAGAGGCAGGGATTTACACAACCTGATCCACCAAATGCGGACTGGGCTTCTGGAAATCCCCAGACAGGCATTAGCGCGGCTGGAGTTGGTTTCTGGCAAGCAGACTTTGATTTGGATTTGCCGAAGAATTATGATATTCCTATTACCTTCAACTTTGGTAATACTACAATCGACGGTGCTACCGCAGATTACAGGGCTCAACTTTGGGTTAATGGATATCAGTTTGGAAAGTACGTTCTTAAAGCATTTTATCTCGAAATCTCTCGAAATGTGGGTGCTACTTACTGACTGTATTCGACAGGTACATCAATAATGTTGGTCCTCAGACGTCTTTCCCAGTACCGCAGGGAATTCTCAATTACTACGGTAAGAATTGGCTGGCTGTCGAGATCTGGGCACAGCAAAGCAACGGTGCTTATTTATCTAATTTCACGATTGAAGCTGGTGTGCCGGTTTGGACTTCGTTGGATGCTCCTACGCTGGCTCCAGCGCCTAGTTATAGTGAGAGAGCGGGTGCTTATTAATTAAGTTGGCTGGAGATAATGGTTAGACGTGAAGATGCGCTTTACATTCATTATATTATATACACTTTAATGTGTCAAATCGAGGTAGAATTTCGCTGTAGTGATTGTCATTTGGTAGCTTGCTCACTACTTACATACTCTATCTATTTGTACTAGATTCTAGGCAGCCTATTAGATAATTTAGATCATCTGTGAGCATCCCATATATTGTAAGTAGTCTATAAAAATCTACCGCTGGAGGGGTTTAAGCATTACACCTGTCCCTATGGTTAGTTTCTTCCCTTTCATTTCAATATTATCTACTATACTTAAAATTCTTTGACATAGTAATCGACCTTCAGAGTAAGCATAATTTCTCTGTGGAAGTATGAGTTGAAGTTAACTAAACTCTGAAAAGATGGCTATAAAAACTAAGTGCTCGTTTGTAAAAGAGCCTACAGTTTAGCGAGCACCCTGGAAACATCCTTCAAGGCTTCTTTTTACTTGAGTAGTTTTTCTCTCTGATATATACAGTTTTATTATTATACCATAGGTATCTTTGTAGTTTACTATGAATCTTTGAAGGAATAAGTAAGCTCAAACATGACCAGGGCTAGGTGGAACATCTCCAACATCCCAAGCCGTTTGCTCCTCCCCAAGTACAAACTCAATAAGAGCGCCACCATTCCCCACAAGATCATCATGAGAAATCCAACTCTGATTCCAAGCAAGACCATTAATCTTGACACTCTGAACATAAAATCCTTGACCACCCTGCCTATCAGCCGTAATCCTCAAAGTACCATTCGCAAGCTTCAAGTTGATATCATCAAACCATGGTGATAGCAATAAATAAACCGGTTGAGTAACAACAGGATAAAATCCAATCATAGACCAAACAAGCCAACTACTAAGAGCACCCGCATCATCATTACCAGGTAATCCACTCCTCCCATTACTGTAAAACCCGTCAATAATCTCATGAACTCTCATGGCAGATTTATACTGTTTTCCACCTAGATAATTATACAGAAACGGAGTCATGAAACTAGGTTCATTGCCTGGATTGAAAATCATGGTTCCGATGCTATTTCCTCCTAATGCTGATTCCGAGAGTCCGGGTATGAACATTGTGTCGAGACGTGCTTCTGCTGTTTCTGAACCGCCTATGAGGGTGATTAGGGTTTCCATGTCGAATGGTATTGTCCAGCTGTATTCCCAGGGTACTCCTTCGTAGGATATCGAAGACCATTCACAGGCTCCGCAGGATAAGGGATCGTAATCTGCCATGACTGTTCCGTTGGCGTATGTTGGTGCAAGGAAGCCAGTGAAGTTAAGCGATGAGATCTCTGCGTGCCAGATATTTTGCCAACCACTATGAAATATTGTTAATAAATGAAGAAGCTTCTTGAAAAGATGTCATTACGTACGAAGAACGATTGAGATATAAAGCGGTATCATGTGGTGCTTCTCCTCTTGCAACTTGACTAAGTGCAAAGTCATTAAGACTATATTCCACCGTCTTACTAACACATCTTCCTTTATTCGGAGTAATGTAACCATACTGGTGCCAATCATTAAGCGCGCCTCTCCCCTCTTTAGTACTTCCTGTCAAATCTTCCCAGTCGAGATTATTATAAGGGAGGACTTCTGCATTAGTTTTCATAGCTAGGTATCCATCTGTCCAATTAATACCGCCTCTTACTCCCTTGACATATGCATCTGCGAGAACATTATCGGCATTTGAACCACCTTGAACCTATAAAATGTTAAAATCTGAAGGAATAGTTGAAGATTAAAGTTGGTGGCTCTTTCTCTACGAGGAGTTTAGGAGATACAATGAAACATACCCTCCCATTATAATTATGACTCCTCCCATCTGGCATAAACCTCTCATGTCTCCAAATATCAATGAGTGACCTAACGATCCCCTCAAGTCTCTCAGGAACAATAAGCGTATGCAAAGCGTGCAAACAACGAAAAGTATCCCAGATAGTATAAAAGTCATCATAATAAGGTTCTTCAGATTCCCAATTTGGATTCTCTCCCGTTCGATCAGAAGGTAATAAATGAGAACGGTATAATGCCGAATAAAACATTTCTAAGAGGGTGTTGTTGTCGGTTTTTACTTGGATAGTGGATAAGACTTCAGAATTCCAGGCGTCTTGTGCTGAGGAGATGGTAGTATTGAGATCCCAGTGTGGGATTTCGGAGGCGAGAAATTGACAAGCTTTTTCTGAGGAGATCCATGATATGCCGACTTTAGAAATCACGGTCGTTGCGTTAGAGGGGAACGAGAAGAGAGCTCCGATCCGATCTGCGTAGTCATATCCTAGTGCTCCGCCGGTTATAGAGGTAGCATTGATGAATGCTGCTTTCGAATCTGTTGTGTTAGGCCAGAAAGGATCTGTGTATTTGCCAGAGAACATTTGGAAATTTGATGGAGTGGTGTCGAAATTGCTGCAGAAGAAGTAAACTCTGTAATCACCTCCTATTCGTGTAGTGATGAGTAGCAAATACAGAGTAGCACAGCGGAAATTTTTGGTAATTGATGACTGACCTGCAGCCCAGCCTTCACGATAGACGCCATATCCTGAATACCAACTTCCATCTTGACTCGTCTCAATAAATCCATTACTATACCACTGCTCTTTCTTTCCTGTTGCTGGTAGGAAATGGCTAAGGTCTACTACAATATATTTTTGACCATCTTCCGGATACGAGTATTTCATTATGCCAGCATGATGAGTAGCGCTCATTTCTGCGATGACTCCATTTGCAAGACTGGTTTTATAGTATCCTACATCTGCAGTATCTGGTACGATGCGATGTTGCATATAAGTTAGATTATCCATTAAATTAACTCCTTCTAGAGTAGTGAGTGGCATCTGTGGAATTAGACCGTATGTAGGAGCTCCCTAGAACTGTCATCAGTTACTATTCACACGTAGATATAGAAACCGGGCGCTCACTCCAGTACCAGATTCATGCAGCATAGAAATTCCAGTCACGTTTCCATCCGGCGTATAGCCCGCGTTTGCCGAAAAGGATACATTCCATCTAAAAGTTATTAGCAAGTTTAAATGGTTCTAGGGAATGTGACTTACCTCGTAGTATCTATGCCGACTTTCACTGCGCCGAAAGGAAGACTTGCCCCTGGAAATACATTGCCACTATTATAGGAGCTTCCGCTAACAGGACCCTCAGTGCCAATAAAATGGTTAACGTATTGGGTAAGATCTTGGATACTTGTAGCTTCTTGTATAGGTGCGAAAACGACCAGACAGAAAAGAAATACTTTCAACATCCTAGCGATTGTCAGGATCGCCTGAAAGGGGCACTAGCGTAGTACCAAAGTGACGTGACTTCAGTTCTGGAATCCCCCACCCGATATTCGAAACTCAACAAGCAAAAAAGAAAAAGTCAATGAGATTTCAGAGTAAGCTGAGTTTAATTATATATGTTTTCAAAGAACGGTACCTGTCTCACCGCCACCCCGCACTGAGCTGGGTGCCAAGGAACCTCTGTTTACTGAGGGGAAACAAGGCGGGGGATCTTTATCCGGAGCAAAAGTGGGACAATAAAAGACTTTATATATAAGCACGGATGTTTTCCAGGAAAATAGAAGAACCTAACTTCTAGAGAAAGATGTGCGCGTTTTCGGCTCTGCCTTACCATACGGGAGGATAAAAGGTGTTCAGAAGCTGTGATACAAGTACACATGAATAAGACGTCGCTTGCATCTCGCTCGCTTAATTTAATAATTGTCACTTTGGTGTTCGAACATAGAATCTACTATTCTACGGACTTGACTATCTTACCATCACTCTTTCTACACCAAACAAACTTCATCTTCTATAACAAATCATCGAAACTAATGAGCTACAAGCCCATGCTTCTCCACCAATGCCCAGTAGGTTCTTGCTGTAGCCTTTCGCGTCTTCTTCCCAACAACGATAAATAAGAAAGACAAGCTCCATAAAAACATCCCAATCATGCCAACAGCAATATAGGTATTCTGCACTCCAGTGGCATCAATCCACGGTGTTACTCCATAACTGAAAGCGAAGCCCATTGAGTTACGAATACAGATCATGGTCACGAGCCCGTCGCCTGAGATCTCCTTGTAGGAGTCGATGATATAATTAATGGCGATTGCACTACCAATGGGGAAAGTACCAACGATGAACGCTAGACCAAAGGCAATACCCATCCAGTGGACACCGTGAGCAGCGCCAACACCGAATAATATACATCCAGCAGGATGAAGTAGCACGGGAACCACGGCCATCCACAAGCGGTACTCGGGCTCGAAGATTCCACCTCTCCGCCGAGCCATCCATACAGCAAAGCGATTAGCAGAAACACCAGCGAAAACACAACCGATGGTGCAGCCGATAAAAGGCGCTAGGAACATAACGCCGATCATGTTGGTGGAGAAGTTGTATGGCTCTGCGGCGAGGACAATGGCTATGGTAGCATTGACGACGTTGAACCAAGAAAGTACGGAGCCGACAAGTACTCCGGCAAAGGCGACGACGGGAAACCGCACTAGCGTGAGAGGTAACCATACGGACCGCAGGAAGTTATGAGGTTGGCCAGGACGACGTGTTCCCCAGAATTTTAGCTTCTGTATGAAGGTTTTCCTACTGATTACTTCTCCTGATAGAGTCTCGGTCTGTGGTGGCGAAGTAGACATGTGCTTCTTCTCTCCGTTGGGGGACTCGTTAGAAGCCTTGTCGGCTTCAGGTTTAACTTGGTCGATTTCCACAGCTTCATCTTGTACGGGCGGACGGTAGAAGAACATAGTTTCTTCCAGGAGAAAGAACATGGCTATCAGACATGCGGCGGAGACTATGGATGCAATGAACTGGATCCACTGCCAGCCCAAATTGGTAGCAATAAATCCAGCCGGCACAGCTCCTAGAAAAGGTATTCCAAATAGTATCCAGCAGTACATGCCAATCCAGAAGCCTCTGTCGTGTGCAAAAAATACATCGGAGATACAGATTTCAATTAATGTTTCGATAGGACCATAGAAGAACCCAATGAGTACTCTGTTGACGTACCATTCGCCGGAAGAACTCACGTAAGAGGTCCAGATAGAGCACGCCAGCATACCGATAGCGCCAAGAAGGATAGTGGGACGTCGCCCAAATGTAAGACCCATGGGCTGCCACAACAAGTTGGACCACCCGAAGAAGAGGTATTGAACACCAACACCAGAGTTAAGAGTGGCCAGAGGAATACCCGTGTCGGCGCTCATGTCTAGCAGCGCGGCGGAAAGGAGCGTTGTCATGACATCCGCAGAGAAGACGGCGAGGAGTAGAATTAGAGCGCATTGAAGTTTTCGCTTTTTGACCCAGTTGAGAGGATCATCGTACTCAGTGGTGGGTTGAGGTAAAAGAACAATGTCCTTCTCGCCACCTTGTTCGTGTTTGACGTTAAGGGTACCTGCCAAATCGATGAGATGAACAGTTCCTGGGATCACGTCGGTGTGAAGAATATGGTGCGCCATGGTGACGAGTGAATACAACGAAGAGAGATATTTGGGTGATAAAATGGGCTTGATCGAATTTGAAAAAGCGAGTACTTCTTTATCTCCAAATCCAAATTTGTTGTCTAAGCAACTGGGCATTGATAACCAAAAGCTGGCTCGGGTTTCAGAGAGTGATATCTCGTTCTGCTAGAACCCTAATACTACAATCAACAGACCTTCGTAGAAAATCAGTCTGATAACAGCACTTATCAACATCGGGACTTTCCCTCTGGAATAGGTTGGTCCATCGTCCATCATCCACTGATTTCCAACGCAGAATCAAGTTCCGTTTGTCCGCCGCCTCATCAAAGACTAATTTTGATAAGACCAGGCGTTATCGATGTGACTCTTCCTCTACAATAGTCTTCTACAGCATTGAAACATCCCGAATCTGGAGACAGATTCCACTTATCCTTCTCCCCCGCCAGTTTATCACAGATACTGGACTCTTCGTCCAGAAGCAGCTTTCTCTTGTCCTTCGCCTCTCACAGCTTATCACAAATATTGGACTCTTCTTCCAGAAATGGCTTCTGCTTATCCTCAGCCCTCGGCAACTTATCACAAATGTTGGATTTCCCTCTAGAAGCGGCTTCCGTTCATCTTAAGCTCTTGGCAGCTTATCACGAAAGTTGGAATCTTCCTCTGGAAAGAGCTTCCCCTTAACGCCAGCCTCTGGCTTATCACAAATATCGTATTATTGCTCCAGAACAGGTTGTTGATTCAGCTATGAAACCCCCAATTCGAGGGTAGATTTGCGTTGATAAGCGATCACGGTGCCAGCGTGCCGGCTGTGCCACATTGTGAAGGGTATTGAAGCTCTATCTCGCTGTCTCGGCTACGAAATGCCAATCTCAGGACCCGCAGAATCCACAATTTGTTACCAGCGATTCCTAGTATCAATGGTATGGTTGATATCGCAGTTGAATTCACGGTAGTTTGTGTGGTTGTAAAGAGTATAAATGGCCCCTAGGACGCTCTGCCACCTCACAAAAACTATTTGTAACATAGTTGATGAAAGATATCTCACGACATCATGGCCACCGCTTATGTGAATGGAAAGGTCTATACCGTCAACCCTTGCTTTCCGTGGGCCGAAGCATTCCTTGTGAAGCCTGATGGCACATTTGGAACTGTTGGTTCTACAGCTGACATCACCGTACTGGCAAAAAGCAATGGCGCTGTAATCGTTGATCTCCAAGACCAGTTCGTCATGCCGGGTATGCACGATGCGCACTGCCATCTACTTGTAGCGTCCCAGGAAAAATTGTTTGAAGCCAAGTTGGGGCTGACGGCTGGCCCGGACGAAACGGTACGCAAGCTAAAGGACTATGCAGGATCGTGCCAGCACTTGGAGACGGTTGGCAACTGGCTTATCGGGAACTTCTATCACTACGCCAACTTTAGCGACAAGAAGCCGGACAGAAAGTTCCTTGATGACGCATTTGGTGACCAACCCGTCGTTATTCGTGAATACACGACACACAACATCTTTGCCAACACAGCGGCACTCAAAGCTGCAGGCTATGAGGACAACCCAGAAGACCCTTGGGACGGGTACTATGTCCGCCGTGAAGATGGAACAATAACTGGTGAATTGGTGGAAGGAGCAGCGAAGCGTATGTGGGCTGCAATTCCTAAGGGAACGCCCGAGTCACACGTCGAAGCACTTGACTACGGCGTAAAAATGGCAAACAGATTTGGCTTCACAGCCGTACAGGAGGCCTCGGCTAATGCTGTGTATCTTGAAGCAGCAAAGAAGCTGGATGAGATGGGCAAGATGACCATTTCTCTAGATGCCCATGTTGTGTTTTGGGGAGCTGCATTTAGCCA
This sequence comes from Pezicula neosporulosa, assembly GCA_009805495.1. NCBI lineage: Eukaryota > Fungi > Ascomycota > Leotiomycetes > Helotiales > Dermateaceae > Pezicula > Pezicula neosporulosa. The sequence goes on from SELE01000036.1 coordinate 977,263, forward strand.
AGAGGTACCTGAGACACTCATCAACAGTATTAATGCCGCCTATCGTTACGAGACAAAGCACTTCAACCCCAACTTTGTCAAGTTCTGGCTGGATGGTGTGCCATGGGAGCCACATCTCACTCACTGCCCACTCGCCGATGATGGGAAACCTGACTACAAGAAGATCCTGGTGCCACCAAGCATCTTCGCTGACGCTATCGAGCGATTCGACAAAGAAGGACGTACTTGCAAGGTGCATGTATGTGGACAGGGTTCTGCACGCTTCGCTCTCGACACATTCGAGGACATGCGCAAACGACGCCCGAATGGGCCAAAGCACGAACTTGCTCACAATATGGATGTCCATGTAGACGACTTTGCCCGATACAAAAGACTTGGGGTCACCGCTGAAATGAGTCCAGCGATCTGGCACGAAGCTGACTACCAACCCGAGCATAATCCGGCATCTGTATATCCATTTGCAGGCTTGCGCAAGGCTGGAGCACTACTCACAATTGGCAGCGACTGGGTCTTTGCGCCAGAGACTCCGAATATCTTCCCAGGACTCCAGGCCCTGCTGCAAGGCCGTAAAGGTTGGGAGATGGACAAGGAAGATATCCTTCGTATCGTGACTATTGATGGAGCCAAGGCCGTAGGTAGAGAGGGAACTGAAGGCACAATTGAACAGGGAAAACTGGCAAATTTCATTATTCTCGACAGGAATCTGGTGACAGAGGAAGATATCAGCACAACAATCGTTTTAAAGACGTTCTTTGAGGGGAAACAAGTGTATGATTACGAAAGCGATGAGCTGAAGCATTTCCAGGGAAGGCCTGGTTAGATGGTATCCTCGTAGACTTTAAGCGCCTTAACCGCAAACTTCGAGGATAGAATAGAGTCAAATGTAGTAGCCAACACGGTCTTGAATTGTTCTACAGAAAGAGTGAATGTTCAAAAAGACTTTGTTCTGCCAATCCACTATTCCCAATGTGGAAGGCGTTTGTCTCCATCGATAAGATAAGGAAATAGGATCGTGCCCCCTAACCATTTTGAACTCAGTGAAGTTCTAATAGCTAATTATCCGTAAAATCTGTTCAAATTAAAACCAACCCTACTAAAGACTACTTGAGCATCTAGATATAAGCCGTTGCTACTGTAACTCAAGATAAACCATTAGACAATATTTGTACCTAGGTAGATAATCTACTCTAGCTCGCTTAATTTTAGTCACGATTAAGAAGGCTGGCGCTGGTAAATCTTGAGGTAGCCTGAAGACAATTATATGCTGGTTTTGTCACGGCCAAATAGACTCTTAAAGGAGTATTCACAATCTTGACGTGGTTACAGTTCGATATTTAAGTTAGTTATATGCATTAGTCCAGTACGTGCAAGCATAAAGTGTCTCCATTATTTACAGTGAGGAAATATACCGAAGTAATCCAGACGTGTTTCAATGCTTCATTACTATTTACCCTTGCTTCCAACTTATTTCTTACCTTTCTTGCCTAGTGAAATATCGCCAATCCGTCTAACCTCAAGTCCTTTCTTAAGATTTTCGTCTCTTAAGATTTTCGTCCGTCTTAAGCTACCCAAGCATATCCGACTACCACGTCATTATGATCGTTTATTTTTTCAGAATTTGATATGTCATATCTAGGAGAATATCCCCGTTGAAGAATTCTCCAGTTTCTTCAGAGCATACGCCCGGTGCACAGGTGATGGACTCCATGTGGATATGACATTCAATGAAAAGACTGTTGTCATAAATAGACTGCTAGCCGGGGAATGCGAGCAGGTATCTACATAGTCAATAGCGCCTAATACTAATTCAGAGTGGTGAACAGCTTGGTCTTGATAGCTGCTATTTGTTGTGTCCGTTGAGGCCAAGAGAGAAAAGCAGATCAAGTACGCAGCGTGGCGGATCGCTGCTAGACATCCACTAAAAGGATCCAAAAATGCCGTAGGCGAGGATTCGATCTGAGTGGGAAGCTCTTCTATGTTCTGAATCTGATTATCTAGGTTTAAGATCAAGCTAGATAGGCCGGTTCGGAAATCTTGGAGGGACTTTTGTAAGTCTAATGGGGAAGTTATATAGGTCAGGCGGTCTGCAAGAAGAATAAATTCTGGAATCGAGAGCACAACATCGACTAGATGGTCAAGTTGCTTTTTTGGCTTTTGAAATGGTATCGTTTTCCACCGTTCCTGAGAAAATACGTGTGGTGTTCTGAGTACAACAGATGCAAATGCCTGTAACGCGTTATTAGCGTTGGATGAAGTGATCTTTCTCTGGCTTGAAATTACAAATACTTACTACTCCAAGCCTTGCGGTGCGAAACAGTTGGTGAATAAATTTAAACTGACATCCTTCCGGGCCTTTCGCCTCTAACATTGTAACAGTCGCATCAAGGTGCTGCATCCAAGCCAGCGGGGTTGTCTTAATAGCAAGCTCGAGGTAAGACATTATGATAGTAGCGCAGATAGCTTCCTCAGATGTCGGGGTTTGGCTTGAATGCTGTTGCATTGAGTCTTGACAGATATCTGCACGTCGAGTTTCTAATGCCTTGGCGTAGTTTTTCCGAGCTTCAGTTTGGATAGATATGTCACCATTGAGGATCCCATAGAATGCCATGAATGTAGCACGGGCAGAATACTTCATCGTCAAACTTGTGAATGAGGTCGCCATTCGGATTGGTAACTTGCTTAGCCATGAACACGAACCCATCGTCTCGATTCCTCCACCACATGCATCGAAGAAGTGAGAAAAGAATAGTTGCTCAAACACCTCAGCGCGTGATGGTTGATAGCAGGACAGGATGGCATAACGGGTATGAATATTTCGTTTGATGATCTAGTTAGAGTTGGAGTATCGGAGGTCCAAGGTTGTAAGGTATCAGCTGTAGTGATAGCATTTACTACTGGCTCCAATGCTTCATTGTCATCGTTAAAATTAGGAAAATGATAGCTAGATGTGGGAATTTTCCTAATCTGATTTATTTCCGGTGAATCTGTAAGGCTGTTTGATGACCAGGTGGGTGCCTCTGAGGCAATGATATAGAATGTGCCAGTTATTGGTCCCGGACATTTCTTTCCATATTTTTTGCATTGCGTGCATTCCGGAAGAGCTTCATCACACTACAAAACAACAAGGTGAGGAAAATGTAAATAGTATTACTAGAGAAGCGGGAGACTATCTCGGGATCTACTTACCTTAATGCGCCGCTGTCGGCAAGTGCGACAACCTCTACTTCGTCCAGCCGTTCTCGCCATTTTCCATCAGAAGGCCATGGATTCATAGTAGGCCAATAAGTGGAGAGAGAGATTGTAAAACCAAGACGCAAGCTATCGTGAAGTCGTAAGGCACAATCGTACGTACAGTACCGTAGATTTCCAATCATTGCTCGCGTAAATGGGGCACTAAACCTATGTGGTTAGTTTCGCGAGACCCTCCCTAATTTTGTTCCTACAGATGTGGAGATGTATTACAAAGCAGCAGAAATTCAACGCTAGGAATGTATCTCTTCATCAGCTGGAGAACCGAAAGACTGATGATACGCAGTTGCAGTCAATCATCCAAATATGATACCACAACGTGAGCAATTTGGGTCATTACAGGTTCTTTTGATTGGGTGAGTAGGTTCATGGGTAAGGAAGAACTTGTGTAGACGATTTGTCAGAGATGGAATTTTGGAAATCTCAGAAATTGAGAAGTCAACTATATATTGCATTCCCGAACCCATCTTAATTCATCAGAATCTTGGTGCTCTACTTTCCAACTAATTAGAAAACCAACCTGTCGACCTAGTATTCTTTCTTACCCTTTTCTCTCATTCAAGACTTAGAACCATAAGATGGCGAATACTCAAACCACAATTTCGACTGTCCAGATGGAGGACGGAGTACGTTTGAATGTTAAGGTGCTCGAAGAGGATTCAAAAACTACGAAACCGCTCCTCATCGCCCTCCATGGCGCACCAGGCTTGTCCACTTCCGCAGAACCAGAAGCTGCCTATGCTTTCCTCTCTGGAATCTTCAGAGTTCTGGTGTTTGACGCTCGAGGAAGCGGTGCCTCTGATCTCACTGGACCATATACCCATGATCGTTGGATCCGAGATATCGAAAACTTGAGGTAATTTGAATTGCCATCATCCAACATTATAAACTAATATGAGAGTTATAGACGGTGGGCAGGTGCTGAAAAATTTGTGCTTGCTGGATATTCCTATGGAGGCTTCATCTCACTCGACTATGCCATTCTACACGGTGATAGATTGCTTGGTTTGATTCTGAGAGACACTTGGGCAAATGGAGTGTTAGGCATGATGACCGCTCTAGCGAATGTTGTGACATCGGACAGACTCACGGTTGATGTAGCACGTCAAATCAGGCTTTGGTCAGGGGCTCTGCATGATGATAAAGATTTTGAGGAAAGTATTCAGGAAATCATACCATTCTATGCTCCGCCAGAAGATGCTTCGCGTACAGTATCGACCAAGGATAATGTCGTGGAGAAGGGATTTGAAGGATTGGCTATCACGGATGAAATTTCCGGTTATAACTCAGCGGCTCAAAATGCAGCATTCGGTGTAAATATGCCACGCTTCGATGTTCGCCATAAACTCAAAGATATCAAGGTAAAGAAAAGTCTATGACCACTCCTTTCAACTAAGTATATCTGACTTTTATGTTAGGTTCCAACGCTCGTTATTGTTGGACGCCATGACTACGTCACTCCGTTGCCGTTTAGTCAAGAAATAGTAAACGGTATTCCACATTCGAGGCTCGAAATCTTCGAGCACTCAGGACATAACCCAGCATCTGATCAGCCGGAGGAATTCCGTGAGATTGCCTTAGACTTCTTAAAAGCTGAAGTTCTATAGTCTACAGGTTTCTACGAATCGTAACTGTATATCAGAGGCTCTACAGTATTCATAAGGAGGTAACCGTAGCAGTACCAATAAAATAGTCAAATGGGAATTTTCACCTAAATATTTTTTAGTTTGGTGATTACCGTTCGTTCTTCTTGCTAGCTACATATAAACAAAGCTAGATAGAGGATTCAACAAACATGCTTCCTTTGAACTGATTTCCAAAGTATACAATAAAACTACACCGACTAAACAGCATTACTTTTCCCCTTTATATCAACCCTAAGTTACTTGATTCAATCAAACAGATAACTCATCGTCTGAACATAAAAAGAGGTAAGGAAGAAAGCGGGATTCCAAATACGGGCATTATGACAGCCTCAAAGTGATAACCCAATATCAGTGAATATTTACCTTACCCTACTTCAGTATAATCATTCTGCTTTATTCTGTCTACAATTAATATATATCCTTGATTAGTTACGTAGAGAAAAGTTTCACTAAGCGGCGTAACTCCTATCGAAGTTTATCTTTGCTGACACTATTCTATAGTCAGTGGCCACGATGTAAAAATGGTTCACAGCTTCTTGATTATTATTTCGATACGAGACAATGGTTCATTACATCCCTTGAGACTTCCATTTCTCATTGTACAAGTTTGGTCGTCTTTTAATCATATGGTAAGAAAAGACCAGAAATTGTCCTGTGATAGTCAAGAAGGTAAGCTCGATTTTCCTAGGCAAGGTTGTATATACCCTTAGAAAAGGATGTTATTTACTTGAATATCAATTGGAGCAATCAGTTTGAGTATATTATAAAAATATAATTTGAGATCCAGTCCAAGTAAACAATTGTATTGTGTATCTTTAGTGGTAGGTCTATCAAAATAAGAAGTGAAACCCTAAGCGACCTCTAAATAAGCGACACACTCGTACTCCGGAAACGACACAATATTCCTCAAGACGACTCACACATAAATTCGTAACCCAACCCAAAAGAAAATTTTCGCATGATTCATAGAAGTTTGCAAAAACGCTCTTACCTACATCTAGTAACAAATTACTTAACTTTTACGTTAATACCGCGTGCATCTGCAAGCGTTCTGTGCAATGCACCGAGTTGTTGAGTGAGTGCACTGAACCCTACTCACTCGCTTGGATCGAACACATCGAGATCATAGATAGATACTGATCAACAAGTAGTACCGTACAATACCTACGAAAAGTATCACAGCGCTCACAAGAGTAGAGTAGCCCAAGCAATACCAAAAGTGCCAGACACGTACACTGGCAGACTCCTGAGCGTGTTGAGCACGCTGAGCCACCACAGCCACCTACCTACCTACTACTAAATGAATGTCAATGCAATGAATCAGCTACCTTTTTCTTACGTACTACCAACCTACTTACGTGAAATATGCACAAACACACACACACACGAACACAACTAAACCTCGAAAATACCGGTACAAGTACATCCCGTATGAAAAGAAACGGCAAGACTTTTACACAAAGCATGAGCGGTGTACAGCCAGCCGTATGAGGTAATACCACAGCACATTCCCATCCATCCATGAAATAAATAAACAGCGGTCATTACTCGTTGCGCTCGTCTCCAGGATTCTGCAATGCATGCATGCTGCGGGATAGTCTATATTAGGAGATAGCTTTGTCGAAGTGGAAGTGTCGGGAAGCTAAGTTAGGGATCCCCAGGATTTTAAGATTTTAGGGGGCGTGCACTAGGTAAGAAGTCGGGGAAAATATGGGGGAAGTGGGTGTGTGGGTGGATGGGATGGGATATTACCGTGTCATGTTGTTGCGTCTGGCGGCGGGAGCGTGGGGTTCCGCTCCCGTGTTGATCATTGTTCTGATGGGGTTGATAGGTAATTTTGCTTGAATAATGCATTCGATCATGTGCTTGAGCACTATTGCTTTCTATTGTTAAGACCAAGAACATCTTGAATCTGGTGTATCATGTATTACTACCCATCTTTTCTCTACTGTAGTACCTCTGCCACACGTTTCCGACGGGAACTGATAGTTATTTGTAGACTTTACACACAAACACACTGCGTTGCTGCGATATTGATTGTTGAAACTTGGCTCTCGTAACGGCTCCGAACCTTGGAGCAAACTTAAAGGCCGGTAATTTTCAAGTCTCGCTAACTCAGTCTGGATTCCCGAATTTGAACCCTTTTGGTATAACCATGACAGATGCAAGATACGTGCAGTTTGCATGCAAACCTTGTTAAACTTTCCTTTCTGATACCCAATGCTTTTCAAGTACTTTTCGAGTAAAAAAATACCCTCCCAAGGAATGCCATTTTGGGCCAAAACCTTCGTTCAGCCTTTGGTACAACCCTTTTCGGTTGACAGTCCTCCGAGGATCTACCTCTTCTTGACTCTTGACTTGACCAGGCCCTACTAGCCCTTGCCTTTCGAGTGCGTCGAGTACGTCGAGTGCAAAATATCCATAGAAGTCCACCGATATTTCGAGTTTTAGTTATTTCCCATTGATATCAAATCCAGAAATCATTTCTTCAAGTGCCCTTATTACTGAAGACTTTCGTCCTGCTTCCATATCCTTCGTCGCCTGTAGTTTCTCGACGCTCCCGTCCCGATCGAACTCACATCCTCCTCAGTGTTGACAGCCCAGTCTGGTTTATAATCATCGTATCCAGCATCCTCACTCGGCAAAAAACCAGGCGTCCTACTTTCAAACTGCACCATAACTTCCTTCTTAGTATGGACACGCATACCGGGGACCCCATCATCAATCGCATTAGTGCTATGACTCCCACTTCTCCGTAAAGATTTAGCTCGCTTGGTTTCAGGGACCATACCAGATGCCTGACTATTCATGATCTCTCGCAATTCAAAAGATATGACACTGTCATTACGGCTATCCAGTTTCTTGAGCGATATATCGCGGTCGTGAAGTGGATTGTTGGGTGCAGCAGGAAATGTGAGGTCATTTTTGAAGACATCCATTTTATTTAGGCCGTTTGGTTTATTGTGTAGTCGAATGCGGGCTACGGTAGCGATGAGGTCGGCCATTGACATTTCAATTTTGAGTTTGACTATGTAGGCTAGAGGATGAAATTGCATATAACTAATGTATGCAAAACGTTTGCATTAGTAACCTTGGTCGTAGAAAAGGTGGATGGATAGATTACTGAAAGTAACATAAGACGAGGAAGCACTTACACGAATGAATTTTTAAGACTCATCATGCTGATAATTAGTACGTCCATGGCTAAAGAGAAGAATATGAGGTAGATGTTGAATGTTACTAGACTCTCATACTTCTTCAATCCTTGCGTGACGAGATTCAGCTGTACAGTTCGTATGAAATAGAGGTTTAGGAGACCGTCAACACATAGATAGATAGCTTTCTCGCATCGGTCCCAGATATCATTAATGTGTATGTATCTCTCGGATATTTGAAGTCGGGCTGGAACCCAGATGCAATAGACTGAGATGTTGATGGCCGTTATTAGGACCGCAACTGCGAAGCGGATCTTGTAGCCTTTGTCTCGGTCCATAAGTATAATTAATATGCGGTTGATGATTATCTGAAGAAGAAATTGGACCTATACATATATGTTAGAATCGGTAATATCATTGTGTGTGTATGTTTGTTTATTAAGGCTAATATTTATTGCCCAACAGTGGTAACATAGTATGGTTATGACCAAGTAGAAATGCTATGTCGTCTTAGGTAAAAACTGGGGCACTTGCTGATCCAACCATTGAGAAGTTGTGGTAGCTCCATTGCGGGTAAGAAAAGTGGAGATACTCACTTGAAGAGCCCAGAGAGTGACTGCTTTCAATGTTAGCAAGCAAGCACTTGGAAAGACTCGCTAAGATCGTGACTTACGTATACAGAAGTAGAAAGCGAAACTGAAGAGCACACAGCTGTTAATTCACTATTTTTGACGACTTCTCGGTAGCTTACTAACCTTGGAGGAATGACTCCTCGAAGATGCAGCCAGCAGATGATGCTAAATCCTAAGCATACGAAGATCTCACCCCAGATCATAACAATATAAGGCGATGTAAGTCGTGACCTTCGCATTTTCCTCGCCATCGTCGTCTGCTTCACAGCGGCCCAAACAGTAAGAAATCCAAAGCCGAGGGTAAACCCCCAGCATATCGACGCGATGATCAAGTCATCCTGCGTAACGGGCTGGGGAACGTAATTCGGAGACAGCAATGTAATCATTCTAACAAAAGTTGAAGAACTGCGGTCAAAAGGAAGTACGGTCGAATGGAACGATATTGGCATATGCCAGAAAGTTCATTCTCCAAACTTCAAGACTCAAAAAATGCGAAGTCTGAACAAAAATTGGCCCCAGTTTACACCTTCAGAAGACGTCCAATCGTCTTTATGGTATGCTCTTGACTTTCAAGTTTAGGTTGGGGGGCACGGACTGACGGTCAGAACGTGAATGTTAAAGGAAGATCCTAGGACGTCCAAGCCGGATGCTGAGTGTTTCGGTCAAGCGAGGAGTTCACATATTCAGCATTCGCTTCACAAATGTTCTCAGCCCTAGGTGCCTAGATCTCTATGCCCATGACTCGATCTACTTCTTTGCCCAGCTGGGCTTGGGGCAAAAGAAAGCTTAAAAGCACAAACGCATATGCAATTTTTCAAAGCCCGTTCCAAAGACCGTGTGCCAGAGTCATTTGCATACTATTTACTGTAATAAGATAGAAACTTATCGCGTATTGTATATGCCATCTTGGAATCTTCCGGGTCTGGGATGATGAACTCCTTTATCTGGCGCTTATGTACCGGCGACATGCCCGGTTGTTTAAAGCCTTTCCTTAAAAGGCGACTATCAGCATGAAGCTTCTTCAGACTCGAGACGGGTTGAGATTGAGGCGACGAACTCGTAGCCTGAAGGGTTCACTCTGATTCGATACCCAGGCTGCACTACCGTGGTTGGTCGAGTTCGGCTTCTGACGGTCAAGACTATCTCGACACATAATAGTAAAAGCAAGAGGTAAACAATGGTGGTGGCTACTGGAGTACAAAGCGGGAGTCGTCATTCCGCCGCAGCAGTAAAGCCTTTTGAAATTAGGCTTGCTGTGCCATCCCCGTGAACATCATGATTGCCGGTGCCGTTTGTGGATTCGTGATACACGGGCCGTCCTCCCCTCCCATCATTCCCCTGCTTTTCTTCCCCTGTTACCCCAGCGGTGAGCAGCACAGAAGGACGGCGGAAGACAGTGGTGTCGTTATTATCATTGAACTTCGCAGCTATTACTATTGTGCTTGGTACTTTCAAAAACAGTGAGCGGTGTACAGTGTTGCGAATCCTTTGCGTTTACTGCGCTTCGACCTGAGGTGCTAGTGTAGCTAGTTAGGGAGATCCCTTCCCGTGACGCCCTAGTACAATACTGGCTCTTCAAGGGTCCTTTTCTTGGAAATGGCATGTGAGGGACGTGAGGGACAAGGAGCCCGAAGTTACGAAGTACAGTAGAAACAAGGGAAGTAGTGTGGTGGCTTACAACAAGATTGGCAGCAATGCTAGCAGAGTACAGACAGGTAGTGTTGGACTAACACGACCAAAAGCTTAGGCGCCAGTGGTTTCTGAAGACGATGCGAGGAGCGGAGCGTGTGGGACGGGGAGGGTAAAAGAGGGCGGTTGGTTGAGTGTCGAGCCCTACTGTACTGAGATTTGCACAAAACAAACCTTCTCTGTTTCTGAGTCGGTGTCATAAACTCTGTACTTCGTACCCGTACCACCGTTCATCTGGTTGGCCAAACTTTGACCTCAAGGCTTCGTTTCAACCAAGACAACCTAGAGGACGTTTAGCCCAACCCAAAGTGCTCATTTAACAATCACGTGTCAGCACAGACACTGGATCGAGATGCTATGCGGCAGTCAGTACAGTACAATCAATACCCTTGTGGAGAATAATGTTCGAAGAATGAGGAGGCGGCGCGGGTATCTGCATCTCTCTGTAGTCTAAAAGTCTATCTATCTTCTATGTACGTCTACGGATGACAGCCCTCTATCAGATCTTTGTTCTAAGGTGACAGCGGTGGACCCTACTTTGCATTACCATTTTGCTGGAAGGCTTCAAGCCCTCTAGCCACAACGTCCTTGACGGTTTTCTTACCAGAGACAATTTCTTTGACGGTAGCCAAGATGGAGTTCCAGTCTTCGAAAATCTCAAATGGAACTTTCTCTCGGACGCAGTAATCAACAAGATCTATGGAGACAAATTAGTATTCATGCCCTCAGGCGTTTTCCATCTGTGGATCGGTGGCATTACCATGGCCCTTCTTTGCAAACAACAAGTCTGTCTCCTTTGCTGCAGAAAGATCAGATACTCCATCTCCGGCATAGAACATTGTCGGCCTTTCTCCATCAGGAAGAGCTGCGTAAGGTCGGATTTCAATTGACTTATCGTGGCCGAAATGCCTGCAAATATTGAGTCAGTCGTAAGTCTTCATATCCAGGGGAGGGCGCATCATCATATAATATCTGCTAGAAAGTGGCAGCGTACGTATCGTCATGGAACACTATCTGCCAGCCGCCCTCTTCGTTGATACTCTTCCCATCTCTGGGCGCGACGTCGTTGCTGACAATCTGAATGTCATCTGCAGTAGGGCCCATCAAGTGCACCAACAGCGCCCTTATAATTGGCTCCATCCCGCTACTGAGCACGACAACGGGGATATTCTCCTTCTTGCTGTATTCGTAGAACTCTGCGAATCCAGGGTCCAGCTTGATGTTCTCCAATAACGTCTTGATGCATTGATCGTATGGAGTCTTGACACTGTCCATCATCCCCCGAAAGGAGTCGCGGAAAGACATTCGTTCGTAGAGGACATCAGCATTGCCTTGCTTGCGAAGAACTTGGCCATAGCCAAGGTTGTCTGTGAGGAAGTCGTTACTGTCGCGTTGTGTAATGGTTCCGTCAAAGTCGGTGAAGAAGATGAATTTTGGGTTTGTTTTCATAGCAGGAAGATGGGGCGCCATTTTGAAGTAATTGAACTACTTGAAGCTGTGAGATGTTGTGCGACTGCTCTGGATAGAGATTTAGCTCTGGAACTCGACGTTGCTTATGGTGGGATATTTTTTGAGAATCGCAAAATAAATTCTGACTGTGAAGACGGGCTTCATACTTACAATTTTAGTGTAGACCCTTAAAATGGAGTGTATGCGAACGTGCGGATGCAAATGCGAAAACAACGATTGCACAGAGATGGTGATAGTAGATATGAGGGGGAGTCGTTGAAATATGGTGGGGTTTGATATGCGCCCCACTATGAAATTATGATATCGGGTGAAGATATATTCCGGTGAAACCCCCTTGACAACTTTTTGTGGTTCCTGCAGAACCGTCGAAGCTCCGTTTTAGCTGTAACACCTCACCTCAGCCTCGTAGTCGACCAGGTACTCAACTGCTAGCTATTGCACTGAGGGAGTGTTGTCATGCAACCACTGCTCCGCGTTGTCCCGCGGCGTGCCTTTGAGTCAATTGCATATTCAGCAGGCTTGCCACCATTGCGGCTACCGATCCGCCCTTCAACCTGCCTGCAATGTAGAATTCGTTCCAGGGCACGAGGCTTCGCCGACGACTCGAAACCAATAATACCAGCAAGCCCTGCGTCTGCACCGAAAGATGACCTATCTCAACCAGCGAAAGATGAGCCTCCGGCAGAAGAGCTTCCGTCTTCGGAAGAATCTCGACGACTAGCTCTCACCAAACGCTTCTCTCATATTATGGACAATCTACAAGGCAACATCTTCCTTGCTTCGCAGCGTATCAATGATCTCACAGGATATTCCGGCATTGAAGCCTTGAAGCAGCGGATTGTGAAGCTTGAACAACGCGTTCAAGATGCTCAAGAGGCGGTCCGCTCTTCACGAATCACCTACAAGACAACTGTTGCGGATCGCGCATCCACACAACGAGAAGTTACAACATTGTTGGCAAGGAAGGATAGTTGGACTCCCACCGATTTGGAGCGATTCACGAGTCTATACCGAAATGATCATAGTAATGAACAGGCTGTTCAAGAAGCTGCGACTAGACTAGCCGACGCGGAGCGCGAAGCAGAACATGCAGCCACCACATTAAGTAGCAGTATACTGAGCAGGTATCATGAGGAACAGATCTGGAGTGACAAGATTAGAAGGATGAGTACCTGGGGGACCTGGGGGCTTATGGGTGTCAATATCTTTCTATTCTTGGTATTCCAGCTGGGATTTGAGCCTTGGAGACGGAAGAGATTGGTTCATGGATTTGAAGAGAAGGTTAGGGAGGCTTTGGAGCTAGAGAAGGCGAAACAAGCCAGCGAGCACAATGAAGTCGAGACAGTACCGCTCGATGGTCTCGTTGCAGCAGGCGTACAGGAGTTGGAGGCGGAGTCAGAGGCAGAGAATACCAACACTCCAGAGCCGGCAGTTGATGCTGTAGTAGCATGCATAGAGGGTGACGTACCTACTGAGGAGGTAGACCCTGCGATTTCACCCGAGATCGCTGACATACAAAGTCCAACACTTTTGGCACAACTCAAGAAACCCGAAACATATCAGAAGGCATTCCAGGACCTTTTTAGTGAGCGGCTAGTATCGATGCGGAAGCAAGACGTGACACTTATTGCACTAGAAGGGGCGGCTACAGGAGCAGCACTAGCTATCGCGATAGGATCTCTTATTGTCCGCCATTCGTAGACGAGGACGTGTATAAATTTTGTAGAATAGTAGCAACATACGCCCTTCCACCACAAGTGAAGTATGACCCTCAAATTGAAGTTCTAATATGGGTGTCTAGAATAGAAAACAACAAAGGTTAGCCAATTGATGAACACATCAGTAGAGTTACAATTTCACTCCTGTGATTGATTACCTTCCAAGGTGTGCCTTTAGCACTCACAATAAAGCCATACTATCTATACATGACAAGCTTATTGAACGTCATCCACCAGATCTTTTCACCTACAATCTGGATTCCTGCTTTGAAGGACTTGGATTTATAAGGTAGCTCGTGGTAGACCTGAGGCTAACTCTGGGTAAAGCCTGGAGCAGCAAACACAAGCATCGCTTAATTAAAGTTGTAGCCTATGTCCCCCTATCTTTTCATTCAATGGGTTTGAAAATTGTACCTTGAAATCATCAAGAATTAAAGACTGAAGATCTCGATTCTGAGAGTGCAGTTAAGCTACTAGTAGATTGCAATGGAGCTTGGATACGACATGCTACGATCGTGAATTAGTCTTCAATCCCATTCTCGTCGCTCGCTCCTTTGTTCCTTCCTTTTCAAACTACCTGTACCTTCCCCAGCTCGATCTCACAAGCATACCCCACCAAAACCATCCTTAATTTCCTCCAACTTCCTCACAACATTAAACATCAACAAGCAACCCTCTCAATCCAACATGCCAAAAACAATACAATACCACCATCTACAGCTCTAGCTACATCGGGCCAAATCCAAGCATTCCATCGTACCTAGGTCCGTTCTAGGCCGCACAGTCATGGGCAGTGAATGGCGGTATGTTGTTCTGCAGGATGAGGTACGGGAGCTATGATTGATGGGTTTTAATTTCTTGTGGGGTGAGGATTGAGGGATGATTTCTGTGGGCTTACTTTTTCCTTGGGGGCTTTCTTTTTTTTTTTTTTTGATATTTTCTTTGCTACTGTGTTTTGTTGGTTACTAGTTGCTGAGTGCTGGTTGCTGGTAAAGGGGACGAAGTCAAGACGCGTTGAGCCGAGAAAGTTTGGTGAGTGCTCTATTCCTAAGTTCGCATTAATGCTGCCAATTTTTCTTTGCAGGTTGAGTACTAGGTCCTCCAACTTCACTGAACCACGAAATGATCCTCTCTGAGTACTCGCTTCTACCTTCATCTTCATCACTTCCTCGTGTCTTTCCGAACTAGTCCGTGGCAGCCAGACAAGCTAGGAGCTTGGGACCGATTACCTTACGTGGCAGATTTCCTCAATCTTCTGAACAGATAATGGCACAATGGTCCTATTGTACATCACCTACAACTCATGAGCAATATTTTCTTCTGTTGAGAGTCCAGGGGTATACAATGTTATGAAAGAGAATGGTTCAAGTAAAAGCAACAATCGTATACAAGCCTAAGTGCTATAAAGTGATAGAGAACTACAACAGAGGCCTTACATTTCAACATCTCGGTCATGAGCAAGATAAAACTATGTAAATATACAAAAGTAGCATTCTTTTCAGTCCTGAGAAGATATTCACTGCTGGATGACTGAGGTTGTCTTTGAGCTAATTAGACTAAGCGACAATGAATGTACTTAGGCTAACCACTCACTGTCCAGCAGATTAAAGGCAAATCAGATCTAGATATAACTGAGGCTGCAGTGTCTTTGGATGCAGTTAAATTCCAGTCAATGTATTGGGGCGTCGACAGTGAAAAGTCAGAGGTAGGTTGTTATAGGACGTATGTAACATGCCCCTGATCCGATTTAAAGTTGAAAAAAAAAAAAAAACAAAATATATCTTGGACATGCTGCAAAACACCAATACAGGTAGTAGAAAAGAGGATTGGCTTGTAAATGCCTAGCTATGACTTGTTTCTTGAAACAGAAAGCTAAACCTACAAGGTAGGTTTATATTAGCAAACAATTTACATTGCTTGGATTGTATGTAAGCTCCATCACTTATTTGAACAGTGGTGAGTGAATACTTTGTGTTACTTGTTGGTAGTACCTTGCATTCAAGAGCTGTAACTGCAAAGAATTGGAAATAATAATTTGTACAATAGCGAATGATCTGCTCTTAAATTACTTTTCTTCTCTTGTGGAATCGAAATGAACTAAAGTGTAACGTAATTGCATTGATTTATCAAAAGTGCTGTCCTTATGGTTGTCGAACCACAGTGGCAATTTGGTTCAAATCATCGGCTAACTTTTTGAAATCTCTCAAAACGTAAACGTAGTAGCATAGCAGATTTGTTTCTTAATAGCATGTAGTAAAACGCCTAAACTAAAGCCAGAAATGAACAAATCATCTGCTACAATATCAATGGTACAATAAGCATAGCCAAAAGGACTGTTTTCAGAATGTATGAAGGACGAATTCCGAAAACGATTGACAAGTCACGTGTGTCATTCTTCAGCTTCGAAACACGTGGCAGTGTAAGCTCGCCACCTTTTTCGTTTCTTTACAAACATCTTCTTCCTCTTCTACACATCGTTGAATATCCTCACAAAGCTGGCGATGAGCACTGCTGGCAGCCCACGTCGGCTCGGCGACTTGCCCGATGAGCTTCTCATCCGAATTCTCGAGGAGCTCCCCGCACAGCGCGACATCTGCACCATGTGCATGGTCAGCCGGCGCATGAACGCAGTAGCCGACCCCATACTCCACAAATCCATATTATTCGACCAGCCAAAGCACCATTTGACCTTTTCTGAATCTCTCATTACACGACCACGGCGAGGCTCTTTAATTCTCGATGTGCGACTTGACTACCCAAGTTCGGAATTGTCCGACTTCATGAGTCTCACAGACAGCCCGAGGATCGATACATTCTCGCATACCATCTCGACCATGTCAAACCTTGAGAA
The DNA here is from genome assembly GCA_009805495.1 of Pezicula neosporulosa. Classification (NCBI taxonomy): domain Eukaryota; kingdom Fungi; phylum Ascomycota; class Leotiomycetes; order Helotiales; family Dermateaceae; genus Pezicula; species Pezicula neosporulosa. The sequence goes on from SELE01000036.1 coordinate 993,673, forward strand.
CCTCGTTGTCTCTGTTCCTCAAGAGCTATGTCGAGGAATTGGAACTTTGTTTAATGGTCCTTTTGATCTAGCATGTCTAAAGACATGTGCGTTTGTCCAAGCTTCATTATTTGTTGTTGCCACTGTTTTTGCTGACTGCCTAATAGGTTCTCTGTTCTACCAACGCGAGAATGGTGAATACTGGGATCTTCAAGACACTATCCATATATTTGGTCATCCAACCCTAGAAATTCTTACTGTTCGAAGGGCAAAACTTGATCACAGAGGTTTCGAGAGTCTTGAAAAACCATCCGAGACAGCACTAAAGGAATTGCATCTAATAGAATGTGATATCAACGACGATGCCTTGTCAGATATCCTCCTCCACCCAGAGGCTCTGAGAGAATTTACTATGACTCAATTAGAGACTCCTTCCCCGCCATTGGAAGAAAGCTCAGATGACATAGGAGATTATATCCTTGCGTTGGGTTCAGCTCTGCATTCACTTGAAACAATTTCCATTGACTTTGCAAGTTTGGGATCAGACAGTGCTTTGAGAATGAGGGAATTTGACTCACTTAAAACGCTTAAGCTTCGAGATTATCAACTATTTGGGCAATCTTCAGCCTCCCCTCGACTTCATTCCGTTGGTTTACCCCCGAATCTTGAGACGCTGGATTTTCTGAACCACTTCGGCGAAGATGAGGTAGTTACTGAGCTCCTATGCTATACTATTGAGAGCAAGCATTTTATGGCACGAAAATGGAGCCAAATGATAGTTACTGAGGGAGAGGACGGAATTCCACCTAAGATTTTAGAAGCCACTAAGACGGCGGAGAACTTTCAACTTCAAATTCGATAAACGCAGACTATAAAATTTCCCTAGAAAATAAAGAAAGAGATACAGAGACAGACAGAGAGACAGACAGACAGACAGACAGACAGACGGTAGAGATTCAACAACAGACTTTTCGGAATAAATAATTTCGTGGTTATGTACGAGCAAATAAAGAATGTACTTTACAAAGATCTGCGATGCTTTTTCCAGGAGGCATTTGGAAGTTGGATTTGTGGTCATTTTCCTATTGAAGATAAAATAATTTAGACTTTGGATATTCTAGTGGCCAGATTCTATTGCGTAGTGCATGGTTATTTGGTCTCAGAAGGTTGCATAAGTTCATCTATGGGAAAGCTAACTTACCAGTAATCCGGCATCCGAGTTAAGACGGTAACATGCAGCCCTGGTTCGGTGAGGGCTCTAGTCCGTACTGTAGGTGATATCGCATTATTGTAGTTACTAATGCATCCATCAAGAACCTTATATTGGCCCTCCGGCGTCTTCCTATTCGCCAAATAGTGTTAACTTTATATGGGCCACTGGAAGGATTTTACTGCACTTTTGCTGACGAGCTTTGGAAATAGGGGAGCTGTGGTCTCGTGGTTGAGCTTATGAGGGCCTGCACTTAGCTGTTTTAAGCGCTTATGGGTTGCTACACCTAGGTAGCTTATTAGTTTTGGTGCGAGTACCCACTTCTATATAGGTACTCAAGATTGTTAAACGTCGGCGAGCAGCTTTTGTAGAAGCTCACGATTGCGACTTCGACCAAATATGGGCATTCTCGCGAGATTCTATGCGGGGATAACCGCTAATCCCCGCTCTTCGGATTATCAGACTATACCGGTGCCGTCAACTCGGCGGAGCAGTCCTCTTCATCAAACACCTTATATACTCCCAAATTCCTTTGATTTCTCCTACTGATCCTCATATTTCCACGGCTCTTCATTCTCAATACAATTCAACCATGTCTGCACCATATTCCACGATCCCGATCCCCAAGGCAGCGAGGACTCAACCCTCACCTTACAAGGTTTCAATCCCCGAAGAGAAGATCTCGGACTTGCGACAACTTCTTAAGTTATCGAAGATCGCTCCCGAGACCTATGAGAATACACATACTGAAGGAGAGGATGGCAAGTTTGGTATCTCCAGGAAGTGGCTTATCAATGCCAAGAAGGAATGGGAAGGCACGTGGAATTGGTAAGAAATCCAGATATATCTTTTGATATATAATCGTTTCCGATTCTTCTGTTTCAGACATACAGTCCTTTTCTAGATACAATATTTGCATTTTCCAGTTTCTATGTTTTCGTCTCGTTTCAACTTTTCCATCATGTCATTTTTTGAACACAATACTAACCATTACAGGCGTTCATGGGAAGACAAACTCAACTCCTTCCCTAACTATACCCTCCGCGTCGAGGACATAGATGTACAGTTCCTAGCTCTCTTTTCCGAGAAACCTGATGCAGTTCCCGTGGTCATGTTACATGTTACACGGATGGCCTGGTATGTCAATCCTCTTCTCCAATGGATAGAACCACCATAAACTAAACCCCGAAGGTTCAATCCTCGAATTCCTCCCCATCCTCACACTAATGAAGCAACAATACACACCAGCAACACTTCCATACCACCTCATTGTTCCATCGCTTCCAGGCTATGCATTCTCCTCTGGTCCACCACTAGATCGCAACTTCACCAAGTTTGATATAGCACGCATTACGAATACTCTCATGATTGAACTTGGATTTCAAAAGTCAGGTTATGTCGCTCAGGGTGGTGATGTGGGGAGTATGGTAAGCAGACTTTTGGGGGCTAATTATGACGAGTGCAAAGCTGTCCATCGTAAGTGTCATTCTTTTCATATTTTTCTCTCCTATCATTGAAATCTTCCAAATTGCATTCCGTACTAGGACGATGATAAATTTTGTAGATTGGAATTTTGTTAATGCTCTGTAGTGAATCTTGCCGCCATACAGCCTCCGGAGGGCGCTAAAGTAGAGGAACTCAGTCCCCTTGAGCAAGCGGGCCTTGGACGGATGAAAGATTTCTATGATAGAGGCATGGCTTATGCCCGTGAACATGGTAGTCGACCAGCGACAATTGGATTGGTGTTGGGAAGTAATCCGTTATCTTTGCTTGCTTGGTAAGTACACTCACAGTTCTTAGTCACACAGTCTTGGAAAAGTAACCCAATGCAAATTTCACTGGCATTATATTGCTCAATGGAGCTCTCAGCCACCTTACTCGTGGCAGCAGTAGAAATGTATCTTAAGAATCTTCAATTACGAGTTACAATTGCTAATATAGATTTCACAATCTCAGGATTGGAGAGAAATTTCTAGAATGGTCAGATACATCACCAACACTCGACGATATTCTCGCTTCCGTAACGCTATACTGGGTTACTGAGACTTTCCCTCGATGTATCTATCCCTATCGCGAAGTAAGAAATCCATCAAGTCCTTTCGATTCGCCTCGAAACAAACACACCCCCCTCAAACCTCAAGCCTCCTATTCCCCTTTTGAACCATTGTATGCACTAACAATCTATCTACTTAGCTGTTCGGTTCCCAGCCAGCAGATAAAAGTCTAAATCCCTCTCCCTTCATCCCAAAACCATTTGGATATTCGTATTTCCCCAAAGAAATAGCTCCTATGCCTGTTTCATGGGCTGCTACTTCTGGGAATCTAGTCTGGTCTAAAGTTCATGAATCAGTATGTTTCCCTCTCCCCTTTCTACTTACCTTTATTCCCTTCGTCCCCCTTTTTCTAAGGAGAAGATGTAGGGTTTCTGGATTTGTTGGGCTAATAGGGGTGTGTAGGGTGGGCATTTTGCAGCCCTTGAAAAACCAGAGTTGTTGAAGGCGGATTTGGAGGATTTTATTAAGAAGGTTTGGAAGGGTGCTTGAGTTTAGGCTTGTGAGGTTTACGAGGTTAAGGATAACTAGGTCAGTTGGTGGGTTTCACAACATTGAAAACTGACTTTGGTGGCTTTTCTGCGGCGATCAGTTGGCTTAACAAAAGTTTTTTTATTGTGCCATTTGTTTAGGGCTTAGAAATCAATGTAAAACTCTACTCCACTCTATGAATTACTGCATTGTCTCTTCTAGATATTTCATTAGAAGATTTTCCCATTAATCCTATATTAGAGTAACTTAAGTTATTAAGATTTATCTCTTATTTCTAAATAGATAGCTATTCAAAGTCATCTACAAAGATTATCTTAAAGATGAAGACCTGAGAAAGAAATACTTGTCTAGACACTAGAGTTATGGTGACTTGCTTAATAGAGTAGTATCTAACTAGTAAAGTAAAGTTATATTTAAAAGATAATTTATTATCAGGACAATCTATCGAAGCCAAGCCTGCGTGGAGTTTATACACTTAACTAGGTCTGTATTTATGTAAGAGAATAATACAAATAGGCAAAGAAGTAGCCACGAATATCAACGACTATAAGGAGAATTGTTCATTGATGCTTTACCAGATAGATTTGCTCTCGAGGCAAAAATAAAATACTTGTTGTTCTTGTTGTCAATTTTAAAACTGTTGTTATTACTTCCAAGATTTTTTTTTTAGCCTGCTCTTCCCTTACAGACAATAAAGGTATCCATCCAGTATTTCCTCTTATTTTACTAGGCTATCTGTTTAACCTCTTATTGATATATTTTCTTTTCAGCCCGTTTCGTTTCTAGTTTATGTCGTCTTTTATCTCTGTTGCAATGTTTCTCCTCCTAATACTGATTGAATTTTATTGTTCCTCGAGTACATCTCACTTGGAAATTCATTCCTCTTACCTCCTCTAATTCATTTATTGCTTTTATTGCAGATTACCGATATTTACAATTGATCTATTTCAAGTCCTCTATAGGAAACCCTAGAAATATAGTAAGAAGTGCCTTAGTCTCTATAAACTTAGAAGACAAATTTCAAGGTATTTAATAGACTTTCGTTTTATCATTCTGTATAAATAAAATTACCTAATAGATAACGTAGAACTAGATCAACTCGACGACTTAATTATTACTTACTTTGGCTAAGAAGCCGCATGTTACGTCGATGACGGGAACGAAGCAATCTTCTATATTTTAAAAGATTAGCTTGCGGTCACTGAGAACTAGCTTACAATAGAAATCGAAGAACTAGTGGACTACCCAGGGCTTTGGGATTTAGATCCAGTGTATACACTAGAAAGATCTTAAATAAATTCTGAAACCGAGGCGGGAGAAGGGATTATAATGGTACTGTTACAGGGCTGGTTTCTAGTTGTGTGCTTAGATTTAAATAATAAAAGAACCACAGATCAATCAGCTATATTACTAGCTTTTTCATACCTGTCTATGTATCAATTTATGTTTCTTCTTTAAGTGTTCGACTGTTACAGAGATGACTTGAGCGTGGTTAAGCTGTGCCGAGATTATTTATGAAGAAATTGGAGTTTTCTAAGTTTAACTAGAAATATTTAGTCTTGCTGTTACTTACTAGTCACTTGTTATTTAGTTGGTTAATTATGGCGCAAATCTAAAGATCGAAAGAGATTGATATTTCAGAAAGTCAATGCTTGATTTCTTTTGTAAACTTATTAGGCCCGCAGTAGTACATTCACTAGACATCTTCGAAGTAAACTCCACGATTGGATTCTCTGAAGTTGTTATTTAATTTTCGCCTGTCTTTATATGACACATTCTTACAAAGGAAACTGACCAATCTTACATTATAAGGTGAAGATCCGGAAGTACTGTCGCATGAGTGATTGAAATTGAGGCAAAATTAAAGAGCACAAGAAAAAGATATTATGGTTTAGACCAGGTAAAATCCTATAAAATTGTATACAAAAAGCCAACAAGAAACATAATAAGCTTTAGTAAGTTGGTTTTGCTCGTTGTTGCATAGAACTAACTTATTAGACTACATTGAAAATCTACGGGGTCCCATCTTCAAATTCCCCGACTACTGTAATAATAGCATTGATAATGATCAACAAACATCCTTGTTATTAATGCATGTGCATAAGCACTAATACTTGATTTTTCTTAACAACAATACAAAAGCTCGAGGAAGATCAAAAGTTATGAATGAAGACAGCGTTTTAAATATAAAGACACGTAAGAGTAATTACTTAGCCCCGCTACCTTAGGGATCTTGCGACTCGTAGAAATTAGATTTGATCAGAAGAGACAGACACTGCAGGAGGGGAACCTGGCTAAGGCCCACAAGAGTTAGTTCTGTTGTCATTGCGTGTCTTACTTTCGTACAAGACAAACGAGTGTCTATTCAGCCTAGGACCGCATGCGAGTAAATGCAGCTAAGAGAGAAGACACGGCCGTTAGACCGATGATTGAATGGATTATCCTACTTACATAATACCGGTATTACCTAAAGTTATGAGAAAGGTTTGTTCGGCTTTATGGGAAAGTAGAAATGGATTCAGAAGTAACAAACAGTGTTCGTCCTAAGTCTTGGGATGAAGTCAATATATATAGACAACAAGTCATGTTAAGCACTCCTCCTCGGTGGAGACGGAAGGCGGGGAAGACGGTGGTGAGATGGGGGAGGTCCAAGTGTAAATTCAATCGTGCTCTGATCAATTGCCGGCACCCGTCCGAGCTCGCTTAGGCAGCTGGGCCCTGGAGCTAGCCTGGCTCAGGCTAAGCCCCCCCTTATACTTGGTCTCTGGTGGTCTGCTGCTTTGCTACCTTCCTAAACGAGGTGGATCGAGTGGATTCAGTGGAGCAGTAGATCAGTGCAACCGAAAACCTTCTCATTATCTCCTCTTTCTCCTCATCAATAAACATAACAAAACACCACTCACTTCTTGAACTTCTCGGGCAGGATAGTACAGCTACAGTACGAGAATGCCCTGTTAGTTGAGAATAGTCCTTCGTTAGCATCATCATTGTTTTTATATTCTCTTTCTTCTACTTTAAATATGTTGTTACTCAATGGCTGTCGTTCACTGTCTTCTCTATTCATCGTTATCTTCATTGCTTGTTGCATAGAGGCCAAACCTTATGATTACAGAATGCAAAAGGAGCTTCGTGCCACGCCCACGGATTCTTGGGAGCAATATGTGCGATCGCCTCCAGATCGAACCATCTATCCAAAAAGCATCGTCGCTAATTACACGAGCGGAGATGTCACGAACCCAGACGGCCTTTTGAATCCTAATGGCGGTGGAGTCACAACATTACGGCGAGAAAGTGCTTCTGATCCTGCACCTACGATTGTAGTCGATTTTGGCCAGAATATTGTTGGCTTTTTATCCATAAACTTTGCTGGTGCTTCCAACAACACACCTGGTATTCGTTTAGCGTTCTCGGAGACAAAAGAGTATCTTTCGAATGTGAGCGACTTCAGTCGCTCTTACAATGTAAGTATCTAGGAAATAACTTTTAGCAGAGTAGAGAAACTAATGTTTAACAGGGTGACACGATTACACCCGGTTCTGATCAGGTGAGCGAAAACCTGTCACACTCCTCACTCGATTAGCCTGAGTTACTCCAATCATATTACTGAACCAAGTGGTGACTTAAATCAATTTTGAGGAAGATCAGGTTTAGCAGGATTTATGAAGAGCTATATCAAGTGAGATTTCAGAAGGAGAAGTTTTCATGAACAAGATCTCTCAGTAGTTACTTTCGTTTAACTAAGCCAAGCAAGTCGTGTCACGAGTATAAACGCCATAATAACGTTGAGTTTTCTAACAAACCTGTTCCATAGTTTGGAGTTCCAGCACAGCCAACAACATGGGAAGATACACATGGATGTCGGTACAATGGAACTCAAGTATGTGCAGATGGTCTCCATGGCTTCAGATATATGATGGTTTACCTGGATGCTCTCCCTGCAGATGCACCATATACATCTCCCTACGGTGAAATTCGCATCGATTCAATGAGTTTAAATTTCACGGCTTTCTTGGGAACACCAGATACTTTTACTTTTACAGGTTACTTCTTGAGTTCAGATGAGGATCTCAATCAGTGGTGGTATGATGCCGTTTATACGAATGACATGTGCATTGATCATTTCCGTGTCAATGACACTGATCCAAGAGAAGCTGCGAGCCCTACTTTGATTGGTAAACTTGTTGTTCTTGATGGAGCGAAGAGAGATCGGGATCCTTATGTTGGTGATCTTGGTGTTTCTTCTGCCAAAACAGCGTACTTAAGTCATGATATTGCCATTGCTCCTAGAAATGTTCTTGCAGATTTGGGAGAGACCATCAACGAGCTGACGGTTGGATACCGCCTGCTAGCATGTGAGTTTTACCACTCTTACTTCTGTGAATCTTCTGTTGCCATTTTTTCTTAAACTAAAGAACCAATGCTAATTCACTAAAAGCAACAACTATACGCTCGCCCTATTCGATTATCCACTTTGGTGGGTGGTCTGTGGCTTCGATCTTTACATGTACACCGGAGACACTGCGTATATTCAAACATACTACTCCAACATCGCCCGTGTTTTAGATAACTACTATACCCAATTTATCAGTAACACAACAGGTCTCTTAACCAAAGGTATAGGAACTTCGGCAGGTTACGGCGACTATGCATTCCTCCCAAGAACAGGTCCAGTAGCATACTACAACGCCTTGTACGTACTAGCCCTCAATAACGCTGCCTCAATCGCGACCTTCATTGGTGGTCATGAAGGAGACGCAGCACGCTGGACGCAACGAGCAAAAGCCATTTCAAGAGCTGTGAACGCGAATCTTTTTGACTCAGCAGCCGGAGCTTATTTTGACACACTCCCCGGTATCTCACATGCTCAAGATGGAAATGGAATTTCTATCGTAGCAGGAATAGCAAATGGTTCTCGAGCAACCTCAGCATTAGATTACCTATCCGCAAACAACGCTCGCTTCTACGGTAATGCATTCTATGATAACGAAGCCACAGGCGAGGGATTCTCGCAAAGAGTATACGCAGTTATTTCCTACTTTGAACTTGAAGCTCGATTCCTATCTGATCTAGCCGAAAGTGCATTGGAAGAGATTAGAAGACTATATGGTTGGATGGCATCTAATGATCCCGGTATAACCGACTGGGAAGGCATAGGAGCAAATGGTACAAAATACGAAGGAGATTATACCTCTCTTGCTCATGGTTGGTCAACTGGTATAGTTCCAGCTCTCACAAACTACGTCTTGGGTGTTAGACCGACTGGACCTGGATTTAGTACTTGGAGCGTTAAACCGATTCCTGGAGATGTTACTTGGGCTTCTGGGGAGGTACCTACTCCTAATGGTGTTATTACTGTGGGATGGATTAGCGCGGATGATTATCAGAGTTTTACTTTGACTGTTGATAGTCCTGGGAGTAGTAGCGGTGTTATGAGTATTCCTGTTAGTGGAAGTGGGGCGATTGTTTCTTTGGATGGGGTTGTTGCTTGGAATGATGGGGTTGGTGGTGGTGGTGGTGGTTATAATGGAACTGGTAGTTTACAAGGGGTTGTGTTTGAGGGAGGTTATGTTAGTGTTAATGTTACTGGTGGTAGCCACGTTTTGAGTGTTGGGAATGGGATTTAATAGGGTAGATAATTGAAGAGATAGAATTGAGTTTAGGTGTTCAATGAGGGATAGTAATATAGATTGAGGTGAAATACTATATCTAACTGTGAGTTGCTTTTAGTGAAATTAAAATTAAAGGGAATTAATATCTGGGCTTTAAATACCTGAAGAAGTGGATAGACTTTGCTTTAAGTACAACTATCAATTCCACTCCTATGCATTCACCGACTTTCTTAATTGTCTTGTAACGAATAATGAATTAGCTAATACATCAAATTTGATGCTGTTAAATAGTTCTCTAACTTTATGGTATGAAAGTATTAGGTACTAGGGGTAGAATAGTGGGTAGGTATATCTAGGTACAGAGTTAAAGATATTTTCTTAAATGGAACAACTACTTAGGAAGCAAAGTATAGGTAGACAAAGGTATTATATTATGTAATATATCTATGATCTAGTTTATTTAGTATATATTAAATTATCTTATATAAAGAGACTTAATTTCTATTTCTATTTTGTTGATGCTCGGTAGGCTCACGTGACTTCACAGAAGATAAGGATATATATTTTCAAAGTCTATCTTAGAGTCTATTTTAAAGTCTACTATATGGTTTATTATATTCAATTTTTATGGTCTATTTCAGAGTCCATTGTAGAGCCCATTACAGAGCCTATTATAGTCGACTTTCAAGGCCTAATTTTTATTTTGATCCATATTTACCCTAGTCTAGTACAGTTATAGACTAGCTGATTGTTTTCCCTGCTCTGCGGGGGCCGACGAAAAGTACGTACTTCGTAACTACATATCCTCTCTCGCATACTCTACTTACCACCCAACTAACTACGATGTCCACATTCCATCTCTTTCCGAACCTGCCAAAGGAGATGCGGCTGAAGATATACGAGGATACATTCGAAGCACGAATTCTCCAACTAGGTGTCGACGCAGGCGTCCCATTTCCCCCAGAACTAGAGCTTCTAGGAGCAAGCAGAGGGCCTACGAAACATTTACATACGCGCCTTCCCAGCCTCTTTGCCGTTTGCAAAGAATCCCGCGATTTGTGCAAATTCATCTTTGTCGCATTCGGTCCAACGTTCGTCCATCCTAGGTTAGATACGCTATATATATCTCTCTCTATGCGGCAGGGAGGATAATAGCTACTGAATTAAAAGGAGCCTGCAACGATGATGGATCGTCGGCGTATCCGGTTGCGGCATTCGATAAGGTTGCGATAGAATACGGCCTTAAAGACCTTCCGAAGGATCTTGTAGCGTGGAAGGAGAGGCCGAAGACCTGGCAGGTCAGACATGGCATTAGGGAGCTTTGCGCGCCTGGGATGTGGCCGGCGACGGATTACGCAGAGTTCTTCAAATGCTTCGGGGTGCCGAGAGAGGTATTGCTTGTGACTAATGGCGTTCTTAGATGGTCTGGTGGCTTCTCCAAGATCGCCAGTTGGCGGAGCATTGAGCTGGTGGCTACAGAGATGGAAAGCGGTGATCAGAAGAACTTGGTAGAGTTTCTAAAAGCACAATTGCCATCATCATTGACTGGGGGTAGAATGGAATTTGCGGTTGTAGATGCGCTTAAGGAGCATTTAGTTTTGTTGGCTTGTCCTTATTCCTGGACCTCATGGCGCGATATGACGGAGAGATATTTGTATTTATGATATGACAGAAAGACCGTAAGTTTTGTTAAATGTGTAGCTTCTCTAGCTACTTTGCGTCCTGATAAGATAGTAATGGCTAGCAGAGGGGAACGATTGCTTGTGACATCTTATACAACTAAGCCTAGTGTGTTCCGCAACGGGTACTTCGTTAGTTCATAGGTGTTTTATCCTCCACTGTACTGTGCATGCTTCAATATGGTCGTATGCAAAGTCCGAGATTAGTTAATGAATTAATTATATTCTTAGGCGTGGCACTCTGTCTGTTCATGGGCCCATCATAGTAGTAGTATCATTAGGAGTGTAATTTTTGCTATTTTTAAGTTGTTCCTGTCGTGCTAGAGCGCCTTCACAGGTCAGGCCAGTCTCTTTGGTGTATAGCATTTAGTACGTTGGTTAAGTAGCCACTGTATACAATCGGCTTCTTGGTAAGGATCTATAGTAAACAATAGAGAAACTTGAGAAGAGATAAGAACTCAAAAAGGGATAAGTAAAGGTAATATACACTTATTAAATAGTCGACTTGATTTATATTAGATTATCTAATACTACGAAGAGACTTTATTCGCCGCTCCTTCTCGTTACCTCTCCCTTGCAGACTATTCTGCAGAGCTGAGCTCCCGGGTTATTTAAATAAAAAATGAGATTAACAAGTGTCAGTAGGAGTATAAGTAGCAACTAGCGGCTATATAAAACAGGGGGGTTAGGACTTGGTGTTATAGTAGCCAAAAACAGCGTGGTAGCGTAGCCAAATTAGGCAGCCCCGACACCACAACCTGGCGTAAAGTTGTAAATAAATAGAGGGAGCTCAAGTTGCTTAGTCATATACTACGGTCATATAAATATTCCTGTAATTCAGTATATTGTATAGTGCTATGTTTGAATCAACTTTATTTTAAGAATATCTTAGCTCTACTTCAAGTACACATTAAGATTTTAGAATAAACCTCGGTAATGGAGTGTCACATTGGCTAATGTAAATACTAGTGTACCACAAAAGTCCAAGAAAAAGGAAATATACTATAGTAGTTCAGCCTTGCATTTGTACAACAGGCCGATACTTCCGTCAATGACAGCTGGGTTCAGAACCGCCGTACCGACCAGGTCGGTGAGCTAAGATGATGCGATGATAGGTTTGGCGAGGGGCTATGTTATGCCGCTACTAGCATATACATAGGCAGATAGCAGCACCTTCTCTCCAGTGAGTAATTATTCTTTTTCGAAACTTATATCACGGTGGTAATGATATTTTATAAACTACAACGATTTCAGCTAACGATGATACTACTCCCCTACAACGTATGAGTTTTGACCAAGATCCCGATCGTGTACCGGCTGAATCACCTCCAGAGGCCTATAAACTTCCGACTGTAGCAGAGGTACTTCAAGATGCTGACACTGTCCTTGAAGACAAAGATGCAAAAATTGATTAAGTCGACTTGTCATTTCGCAAGCCAATGTTAGATGTCAGCCGGATTGGAAACCCATTACCATGCGGAATCCATATTTAACTATAATGATCCTTATTTCCGTACTTCTTGGGACTAAACAGGGGAATTTGTACCACAGATCAAAAAGAGATGGCGGTTTACTCTCATTTCAATATGTTCAGAACATATTAGTCGATAATGTAAGTGACAACGCGGCAATGCTAAGCTTGATGTATTCATTGATTGTATACGTGGCTGATCTCTTAGTATTTCCTGTGGCGGGACTTTCCTACAATGCTTACAGTTTCGTATGGGGTAGCTATTGAAGCAATTTATTATGAGGTAATGTCATACATTATCAATACAATAAGAAAAATGTCTAATATGCTTCCAGATGAAACGCCTCCAGCTTTATTATCTATCTCATGAGCCGTCCTGAAGGAGTATCAGCACAAGAATCGATAATTCTCGAACTGAAAAATCTTTAGAGTCATTGCAAAAATCCAACTAGCAGGAGTATCAAATTATAGCGAAATACTTCTAAGTATTCTCTTACAGATTTGGGAACAGCCTTTTCACAGCTCTTTCCTTATAGCTAGCTTTCGGAGGTGTGATTTATATACCTAACACTCTGCTTATAGTGTTTTGACTGCCGAGTCTCGATAATTTTATATCCTGCATAATTCCCCAAATAGTATCACCTGCCAGCTGCATTTTCCCATTTGATGACAGCCTTGCGCAAGTGTAACTTTTCCCATCCACCTACCATTCTCTAATGTAGCCGCCTGAAGACTAGCAGTTTGATCAGCTGTATGTTTTTATGTCTAATAATGGTAAGTGTCACCGTTAGGCATGTGGCAATGACTCCTCGCTAACACATACGTGACTCGACATATCTAAGCCTTCAAAAATCTGCGGAGCCTCCTCAGCAAGCTTGCATTAGCCTCAACTCGAAGTCTACCTCCAGGTGACTATGACCTGATCTTATATACTCATCGAATATCCCAAGGGTTGGGGCAGAGAGTTTAGCCATCATTTAACAACGTTTTCCCCAGAGATTAAGGGTGATTAAAGAACTCTACAGTACTGCTTTTCGTGCACGACTTAATAACGATATCACCAATGTCTTACATCAGTCGTTCTTCTGTCTCATAAACCTCCAGTATCTCGGGAAAACCTCTACCTCCATCATACACACCGATCGCACAAGTTGTTCCGAAATCTGGACTCAGAAGTAGAGACTAGAAAGCCACTGGGGGAAGCCAACGATGGTGCTTCAAACTGGTTAACAAGTTGGAAGGCACCTGTTAATATGATTGTCGTATACTTGGTATGTGAATACTCTACTAGGCGATTGATGGAACTGACTGGAATATTTCTCAATAACAGGCCCGTTGCTGTCACCAACAATTCTATCTATGTACCGTACTTATTACTCTGTAACAGATATTTCCAATCAATTCATCCATAAGAGATGATTCTAGAGCCCAACAAAATATTTCTAGATGCTTCTGAGATCATAACCTACGAAGTAATAACACACCACACTACATTGCTTGCTATCTCTAAATAGGGATCGAGTTGGTCTTTCAGTAGAGAGCCGTACTCGCTTAACATAATGAGAAGTTTCTCGCTAAAATTTATGGGGGAGTAGTCTCAGGTGACAATGACTTTTTGTATGTCCTTTTAGATCCCCAGATTCCAGAAATTTACTTTTATCGAACGATTTTTCTATTAACCATATGATCGAGCGCCTAATAGTGAAAACAAATCTATACAATTGCTAGAAGTCACGGGACTATATACTTATTCTCCCGGTCCATCCGGGTATTTTCAATTAGGTAATCTTATCTCCAGCTTATTCCCCACCCATATCCAGGTACAGTACGGCACGGTACGATTATCCTCGTTTAACGGAAGGAAACGGTGACGCAACAAAAAACCACTTTTTACAATTGAGTTCTACGGGATCCCCGAGTCTTGGCCACAGAGATGAAAGATATCGACCCCGTGCTTGTCAGATTGCCTTTGTTGATATTGCGATGGGAGAAAACGTGGGCGCGAAGATGGAAGGAATGGTGGAAGCGGCAGCACGCTACTTCGTATAGTATAGCTAGATGACAAAATAGATCAGGCATTATTATTGAACATGCAGATCAGGGATGGTCTGTTCAACGTTTTTGTTTGTGTTCCTGGAACTTATATAATGAGGGGTACCGAGTACAGAGAGCCAAGCATGCAGTTCTCTGTTCCTGCAGCACTTTTCTTTCTCGTCTTCGATACTCACGATACGGTACCTCCGTACGGTAGCATTGGTCGCTCGTTCCAATTGCAGCGTAACCCCACTCTTACCACAACGAGCGACATCAAGGAGCTCAACAGGTACGAGAATTTTGTCTTGCGCTATCTTCACATCACTTCACGAACCAAGCATTTCCAAAACTCCCATAGAGGTAAAAGAATTGAGAAAGCGGGCAAGTACTACGCTTATCAAGAAGAGATTGGGAAGTTATTTGTTATCTCGTTTTCCACCGGAAAACAAACAAAAAATGGGGATGATTTTCATACTTCCCGGGCTTCTACCGCCAAAATTACAAGTCAAGGCTGGAATACTGTAGTGACGCTGTTGCGGCTATATATTGATGCGTTACCCATCTAGGTAAAAGGTCGTGTGCCTCACTTCCTCTGTCAGGCCGTGTCGTCGTGTCGTTGAGAAGAGCCTTGCTGCCAAGCTTCACCGTCAACATGTTCCGTCTTGCAACACTCACTGCCATTTTGGCTGCAACGGGTGTGAACTGTTATTCGGAACCCGTTGATCTGCTGACCGACATGAGCAAGATCTCCAAGAACTGGGGACAGCTCACGCCGTATAGTGACAACCCGGAGGATTACTTTGGCGTCGATTATGTTGGACTTCCCTCTGGTTGTCAAGTTGTGCGTAAACCTTCGCCTGGATCCTTAGAACTCCAATTAACAATTATCAGGAGTCTGTGTCAACTCTTCAACGCCATGCACAACGTTTCGCAACTTCCGCGTTTGATGATGGAGCCAATGATGCAAATTTCGCTGAGAAACTTTCTAATTTCACTTCTGCTGGGAACAATTCTGCGTTATTCACTGGCCCGCTAGCTTTTCTCAACACCTACCAATATAATCTAGCTGACACCGGCCTGCTCACTGGTATTGGCGCTGCAACGGAGTTTTCATCTGGAATTTCGTTCTGGAACCGATACGGAAGAACCCTGTATAATGCAAGTACGGCTCAGATTGCATACAATGGAAGCTTTCCAAACGGGACTGCCCGTCCACAAATCACCTTGAGAACTACCTCTCAAAGTCGAATTGAGAACAGTCAAATTAATTGGGCTCTTGGATTCTTTGGTCCATCCTTCACGCCAATTGTCAACCCGGAGATTGAGAATGCTACATCTGCATTCGACGTTGTGATCATCACAGAAGGAGGAACTGAGAACAACACTTTGGCTTCTTATGATAGTTGTCTTCAAGCTGCTGATGCAACCATCGGGTATATTGGTGATCTCGATATCTACTCGTACCTTCCACAATACTTGGGTCCAGCTACAGCTCGACTCAACGAGTATGCACCGTCAGGCTTCCAATTCACCATTAACGATACATATGCCATGCAAAGTATCTGTGCTTATGAGAACGCCTACATAGGCATGTCCGACTTCTGTACTTTCTTCACGGCAGACGAATGGGCAGGGTTTGAAAATACTCTGGATATAGAGTGTTAGTACCGTTGTTCCCCACTTCCAGCTCAAAACTAACAAAACTCCAGATTTCTACGATTACAGTTACGGAAGCCCAACAGGTCGTGCTCAAGGGATAGGTTATCTCCAAGAGCTGATCGCCCGTCTAACCTCAACCTACATCACGAGCTCAAACTCATCAGTAAACTCAACGCTCGATGACAACGGAACCACCTTCCCCCTCCATCAACCTTTCTACGCCGACTTCTCACACGATGACATAATCATCTCAGTCTTGACAGCCATGTCGATGGATTACTTCCGTGATCCACCATCCCTAACACAATTCCCACCAAACCCAAACCGCCACTTCATCCTCTCAAACCTCACACCTTTCGGAGCACGTCTCATAACCGAGACCATCGGCTGTAGTTCCGCAGACCCAGAACCCGTCAAGAACTCCCGTGTTCAATATACACCCACGCAATATGGGTACGATGCCGATAACGCAACTTACAAATTCGTTCGCATGCGTCTTAATAACGGTATCTTACCATTGAACAGTATCCGCGGTGGTGCGTGTGGAAATTCCACAAGTGGTCGTATTGATGGAATGTGTGCCATGGAGAGTTTCTTGGAAAGTCAGGCTGATAGCGATGCGTTGGCTAATTATCAATATGCTTGCTTTGGGAATTATACCCTTGCTAATGCTACGAGTGGAGAGGATTATGATGGTACTATCTCGGCTTGAGAGGCTTGAACTACGTTATTACTGATGTAGATGTTAAAATAGTTCATTATAGAGATGACTTTATGTTTAATTTAATCACTATTACTTCTTATTATGGCTTAATGAATTTTTAAATGAAGGCTCTTTCACTCACTCACCCCTTTTTTTCTAGCAGTGGGGTAGAAAGTGGATCATAGGCGATATGACGTGAACTCTTGTCGCCTAAAACACTGTCAAAGGTAATGACATATTTATATTCTGTACTATTGAGCTCATTAACCGCTAGCTTTATGAATTCTGGCATATCAATCTACTTGAATTGAGCAACATCACTTGCTTGAGTAATTTGGTATAGTTCGGCAGCTCATTCATGAACTGTCGGTACAGCTGTTCTTCAACTTTAGCCAACGAGTTACTACGCAATACATTTCTCGACATGATTAGGACCATTGAACTTATAAGGTCGAACACAGAAATCCTCTCAGCTCTACTTAATCGAAATTCTGTGAAATTGCGAGTACGTAGCCTATTTCTGTTATCACTACAAGCGAGGTAAAACTGAGGGAATAAGATTTACATTTGGATAGAAGGACCGAACAACAGACAGCACATTCTAAATCACTTAGTAAATGACTTATGAACCTCTATCCTCTAATTTTGTAATTGCTTATTGCATTTTCAATAAGCAGTATTTGGTGGATATATAACATATAAGTAATCCAGAGCCTTCATTCTCAAACAATACAAACACCCGAATTCGTACGTGAAATTAAGGAATACCGTATGGATCGGCGAACAGGACATCATTCTGATTAGGCCAAGTGAGTTGCCCAAATAAAACGATTTATCCTGAACAAATGGGTCACTCAAGGCTATCTTTTATGTCAGAACAGGTGGCTATTTAAAATGACTCCTTATAAAGTGATTCTTACATCAAATGACAATAATAAAGGCCCTTTTTCAACTGTCAATCCATTCGAGATTCCTCATTTTGAAGGTCTTGATGATTCACAATTGAAGTGAACAATTATTCAAACTGTGTATCCGACAATGGCAGTCCCGGATCTCCAACATTATGATGGCCCAATTCCTGCCAATTATTCACGGTGGGCTGTGATGGTCCGGAGGCATGAAACCCCTCCTGTGACGTCTCCGGGGGTGAAGGGTTTAGTTGTACTTCAGGTCGTGTCCTCCGTTGTCGAATTCGGTGAAGAGGAGGGAGGGATCGTATGGTCTTATCAAGTGACTTCGCTATAATCTCAAATTGATCGTCGTTGAAAGGATCTATACCGTGCGCATGTATGTCCTGAGTCAATTTGACCATCAATATTTCCAGTATTGCAGGTATATCAGCCGTGGATATGCTAATTCTGCCCTGGTGACGAGGGTTAGGAGTATCGGCTTCATCTGCGTCAGGGTGGAGGAGTTTCCACCAAGAAGTCCACTTTTGGTCATTAGAAAGGTCACGAGAAAGGTCACGGTTCTTATATATAGTTCGCATTGACATGATAGCAGGAATCCCAATATCAAAATGGGGCGTTTGCTGCAAGGACTTGTCATATGTTGAAGTTTTCTCCAGGCATTCCCGACTCTCGTAAATATGGTCCATAATCTCGTCTTCTTTGGTGATCCTTTTACCACATATATTGCAACCCAGGTGTTGGTTTATGATATGGACCCTAAAGCGTATTATAAGCATTGTTATCCCCAAAACCTAGACCAGCTTACCAGAGATTCCTAAATTCCAAGCCTGTTTGAGCGCAACCACGGCTTGCAGGAGATTCTGTGCCATCTCCTATACAAAAAACTCTCTTGTCAATAGGACAATCGTATCTGGGTTCCGATTTTTTGTTCGAATTTTGTGGTCTAGCTCGCTTAGGTGGCTTGTCTTTGTCACCACCATCACCTCCATCGCCACCGCCGCCGCCCCCAAGGGACTTCCGTTTCCCACCACTCGTGCCAGATGCTTCGGTATTTGGAGAAGCGTCATTATTAGCTGTTTCTGAAGAGGAAGAAGGCGAGGAGGAGGCACCCGGAGCATTCACAGACCCGCTCCCACAGTGTCTAAAACTAGTCTCTCACTGTAAAATTGCAGGACAAGGATATCTAGACAAGACCTTATCTATTAGGTTATATGCATGCTCAATATCAATATCTAGAATGTCTGCGAATTCCTCTTCAAGACCGTCTTGACTTAAGTCGTCCTCTTCATCAAAACTGACCTCGCTATCATCATAATTCTCGTTTGGTAATGGAGTCGAGTATGTTATGCCCGGGATGTCATCAGAATCGAACCAACGTGTTGCAAAAATATCTTCCTCTGGTGATCGATCGATATTGTGTTTAACCTCCATGTGCTTAACCTCCATGTGTTTCATGAGATCACGTTCTCGAAAGAAGCCTTTCCGCCCAATTTTGTCACAACCGGGTATTGAACACGGATAAATTGACTGGTCGTGTGCTTCACGTATGTGCTTTGTAAAGCTTGACCTTGTCGGAAACAAGGTGTCACCATGCGGCATCAGATTAGCCTCTTCAGCTGTACGGTACAGTGAGCAACCTATGTAAATGCAGTGTTTATGGAAGCCTGGGGATGATGGTTTGGAAGTTTTCAGATCCGAGACTATATGATGATAATTTCGAAGGTGCTGGGTAAGACCATCCTTCCGCGTAAATCCACGATTAGATCTCAAACAGGGACGGTTGTGACAATAATATTTCTTGGATTCCGCCTTGGTGTTAACATGTCGAGGGGTCTTGCTGTAGGATATCGGAGGTCCGTCCTGAAGTTTGCACTCTTCAGCATCTCCAGACAAGAAGCCAGCCGAGAAGCCAGCCGAGAAGCCAGCCGAGAAGGCTAAGAAATTGCGGCTTTCGTCAACGGGCGGTGGTTCGATAGAAGGTGTTGGTTGTAAATCATGGTAATTAACCATTTCCAAAGCCTGATCCCAATCGATCATCGAAAATTCATTTATCTCATCAGTTTGAAAGCCACTCTCGACGCTTTGTCCTACCATAATCGTGGGAGTTATGTCGATGATATTGCAGCTACAATGAATCATGTATTATCCAAAGAAATCATATATCCTACAAGAGACTCTCCGCCAGCTGCTTACCAAATTCCGAGCAACAGCTAGCTCTTATTGGACTCGACTCTGAGGCAACCAAAAGAAAGCACAGAAGTGACTGTATCTGATTGTCTAACGATCTCGCGATGGTGTCTTCTACGATGTAGAGTAAAGAAAAGAGGATGATGAGGGCTACTGTGCGAAGTAGCGCACCCAGAGGTGTGTTCGGAAATGCCATGTTGCGCACGTCAAGAAATTCTGGATGTGCAATTGCACATTGCTTAAGAGATACCAATGAGGTAGTAGTGGCGCTTCAGCTACGAATTCCCTGCAGACTAGTACGAATACAGAGTTAGAACCGCGGGACAAGATCGGGTGCAGTTGGCAGGGATGGGCGGGCGATCGATCTGGGGTTATGTGCAGTTCGTATCTTTCATACGGAAGATACAACCTGTCTGAAAAGATATATATCTTCATCATTTTACTTAGGGAGGTACTGATGTGGTATAAACTTAAAGATAATGCTATTTAAAGGCGTGGGACTTCTACTCTTTTGCCAATTTTCTCCTAGAAGCTACTTATGACGTATGAAAGTTATGAAAAGAATCCAACAGCCCTTCTGTATTGTACTACCTTGCCTCGCTAGAAGGAAAAGGCCGAGAGATCACATGCGCGCTGTGGCACACGTCCCGTTTTACAGAGCGAGCGTGCAACTGCACATAGCCACGAACATGAACTGCTCAAGTACCCAATTTATAAATCTGCTTCCAGCCATCAGACTGCGCTTGATTACATCCCCAAACCCAAGGAAAGCGCAACTTCGCAGTCAGTAAATAATAGGAACTCGCACCAAGTGCAGAATCGCATGTAGAACTCCACGACAATGTGCAATTTCTTTGGCGAGTTCAACTATGAATAAAAAGAGACCATTCACCATGACTTCCAGTACGCCATCTCAAGCTTTAAAATCCAAATCTCGATCTTTGTTAATGTTTCCTCTATAGACTATAAAAAGCAGTCTCCCTGAGCTCAAACCGAATCCAAAATGGCTTCATCCACTTTAATTAGCACTCAAAGTTACCGAGAACCTTCCACGACTATAAGGCCTATCCTCACAGTCAACTGGCGCCTGCTAGTTTCCAGGCATGGAGATCTCTATCTCCACCACGTTCCTCTCCTATCCACAGATCGAGGGGAACAGGTTCTAAATAAACTCTTCAAAGAGTACAAAGCCTCTCAAAGCTGGTTTATAAATATTGTTCCATTCTTAGTACCAGTCATTTGCAGGGCAACTTTATCCCCGGTAAGTTTTCTTCCTTTTCAAATACAAATGTAAGCATACTAATGTGGTCTAGATTCCAATCGAAGATGTCTCGCAGCAGCTCCCTCGTATCGTCGACATTGACACTGAACATCGAGTCCATGTTCTTACCAATGCTTTGCATCATTCTGCAACTCTCCCACCTACAACAGACTTCACTACGTCATACAGTTGTTTCGCAGTAATTGACGAGGTTCCTGGAAATGTTCGAGCCCGAGATGCGTTGCTGATTCGGTTGGAGCTCAACAAAATCTTCCTGCTACTGTTCCTCATCGCTTCCCTCGTCATATCAGTAGTCCTGGGAGTCCTCTTTGGTGTACTGAGACACAGTGTTGATACGGGTTTGGGTATATGCGCTGGAATTTTGGGGGCTGTTGGGGTCATTGAGGGATTTATGACATGGAGACTGAAGTAAATGGATCTGTTCAGCGTTGGGAACATAGAAAGTGTATTGGAATAAGACGTGCTTGGTCTTGGAGGTTTATTTTATATAAAGTGTTTGAATGAAGCTTATAGAAACTAGAAAATCTCCTGAGGAATATAGATACTGCCACCAGAATTAATTACTTTTCGGTTCATCTAGAAGAAAGGCTTCATCAAGGTCTGACCCAAGATAGAAATAATGAGCGCCAGCCCCTTAATAAGCGAGTTGGTCGGGTCTCGCTTAACTGCGCACCAAAATTTCAAGCAAGCGCGAGCGGTAAGGGGCCAAAAGAAAAAGCAAAAAAAAAAATAATTCGAGAAAATGCGAACGCACTCATGAAGGAAAGCCAAAAAGAAAATATCAGGTCGTACCCGGGCTCGAACCGGGGATTCGGGAAATCAGATTAATCTGAATGATCTTGATATTATCAAAATCCCACGTGCTAACCGCTACACTATACAACCTTTGTTTGGTGATTTGATGCGGGAAAATTGCTTATTACAATATATATAGCCAATTGTGTGCGGGGCTTCCACAGCCGAGGCCGAGGCAATAAGCGAACCCCCCTATTCTCGCGACATCGAGCTTGACACGACTGCGAGACTAACCAGATTCAAAATTAATCGTGGGATGTAACTGGAGAAAAGTGATAATTTCGCCAGGGGTTCATGAAAACCTATCAGCGCACGAATGTGAACTTATGAATAGCTTCAATAATACGTCAAATTTTCTTTTTAGTTCTACCATTGTGCCCGTTTATAGTTATTACAGCATGGCAGAAAAAGAGCTGTAAATCTCCCAGCAGCAGCTTTCCACAGCTAAAGTTCTGTAGGAAAAGAAGTATAATTGCGGTGGTTTGCAATTCTTATCAACTATCAAAGTCTACGTCCTAAGCTACGTCTCTATATTTCCACCACACTATTGTATGCCGTCGTTAAAGTCTACAGATTCCTCTACTAATCTAGAGTATAGTTAACCGCAAAAAAAAAAAAAAAAAAAAAGGAATAATGACAACAAGAATTTGCGTGGCAACAGATTTTTCGGCGGCTAAAAATATAAAAGGGTATTTAATAGAGCAAAGTAAGCATTTAGCTTCTTAAATCCGAATTCATTCATGTTTAAAATGGAGATGCATTGTTGTCATGTCATGTAAAGTTGTTACTTGGCAGTTACAACAAAACAAAGTACAAGCTCAAAAGTCTATAACTCTATGCGTAGAAAATCTATGAAAATTTAGAGCACTCCAGCCTAGCCTACAGACATAGTTGATAAAATAGGTAGACCAAAAATAACCTGACCACTTACTTCCTAACTGTGCCAAATCAAAGGCAGATATTTAGATAAATAGTGAAGAAATCTATCAAAGGATTACAGAACCAGTAAAACAACGGTTCAAATTTTGTAGTTCATTCACCAAGTATCAGATATAACAAACAAACCTTGCTTACAGTGTAGTTTTCATTATTCATTTCACTAGACCACTTTTGTGTTTATTGGTATATGTAGTCTATGCACTGAGAATCCGGGTAATTGGTATTCAAACCCCTGAGACAATATCTACCCCTTCTTGTACATAGCCCCTCCAGTCCCAGCCTAAAAGTCAGTTAGTATATCTATGACTTCTTGTGCATGACAGTAGCAGCGGCCTGCTTATGTTAGTCTGACTCGACCCAGGGAATTATTAAAGAAAGGGTCGCGGGCTTACCTGGTGGTTGGGGAAGATCAGTGTATCAGCGATAACAACGTTCTCTCTCCGTCCGACAGTAAATACAATAACTTCGGCGATATCGTCAGGAGTCAAGGGCTCACAGCCACTGAAAAGGTCAGCCACATTCTTCTCTAGGAGTTTCAAAAACATACGCGTAGACAGCATCGGCCTTTGCCTTATCACCATAAAATCTAACGACAGAGAAGTTGGTCTCGACCTGACCGGGATCAATCTCGATGATTCTAATTCTTGTAGCAACCAACTCCTTTCTTAAGGAGTCAGTGAAACTACGAATAGCCGCCTTGGTGGCACAATATATGCTTCCTCCAATATATGGTTCTCTACCAGCAATACTACCAATATTCACAATATCTCCAGCTCCACCGTCTGGTCGCTTCTTAAAAATCGGCAAAATAGCTTGGGTCATGTTAATCAGTCCAGTGACGTTGGTGGCGAACATGATATTGATATCCTCCTCTGCGATCTCTGGTGCCTTCGCAACACCCTTGACAAGTCCGCTGTATCCAGTAAGTATCACCCTTGAAATCGTGACCAGTGTACGTACGCATTGTTGACCAGAATATCAATTTCTCTCCACTCTTCGGGCAAGCTTGACACAAAGCCCCGAATCTCTTCTGGGACGCTGACATCTAACTTGACTGGCAGAACCTTAACTCCCTCTCCAACTTCCTTCTTGATCTCCTCTGCAAGCTGCTTCAATTCGTCAATTCGGCGGGCAGTAAGGATGAGTCGCAGATTCTTTGGTGATGTGCGGGCGAATTCGATGGCCGTACTCTTTCCAATCCCTGAAGATGCGCCGGTAATGACAATAGTCTTGCCTTCGAGGCGTTTAGACATTGCCGAGGAAGCCATGGTTCGGAGAGTGTGTTTAGAGAGCGCGAATGACTTTCTGCTAAGAGGTTTCGTAGATCGAAGGAATTGCAGACTTGTTCGCAGAGAGAGCATCCGTTCCTAGTAGGGCGAGGTGGTGAAGAATTGATCGGAGTGAGTCCCTTCAGTGGATATTGTTGATGTCGTGATGGCCAAAAGTGGAGGAGTGCCCCTCATTGAAGCTCCTCGGGAAATCTCTTTTCCGACCAAGAGCTCCGACAAGCTGAATTCTTCGAAAGAATCTCATCATCAATCTTGTAGACACAAGCACTCACTCCGGGAAAGAATTTATTATCCTTCCTATGTTTCTTATAATCAATAAATAACAATGTCGAATATGTTCTGGCCTTCTGTACTTTTCCTCTAGCTACAGCCAGTATTCCAGTAAAAGCCGAGAATTCGATGAATAATCTGGAAATGTACCACTTTATAATTTATCCATCCTATTTTAAACACTGATTTGAATTGAAAGTTCCATTACTCCCTAGGAATCTCTTCGTTGACTGGCTTTTCTACCCTCACTATCAAGTCCCTTATAACTTAAGCACATCCGAGATCAGAAAACAACACAACTGTCCAATCGTACAATTGAAAAAGATTATTTAGAAAAAGGATTCATTAAACTAACTCTCAATTTATTATTCCAAACTGCTAATACTCAAATAACCGATTTTCTCTATATCTAATCACTGTCACGTTATATAACTTTATAGTTTCTAGAATGAGCAAGTTACAAGCAAGAAATAATAGACTATCAAGGGTACTATAGCTCCTTACATTTTTGTCCTTAGATTAAGCCACTTAAAACCTTATAATCTAACGTAGATATTTGAAGTAGCTACTTTGAAAGACATTGCCGGTACAGAAGATTAATCTAATTGGTAAATTAATCTACAGAAGATCAGCTTTTGTATATCTAGTAGAATGTTTTAGAAAATTAAGTAAATATACAATTCTCTAGGTTATAGATCAACATAATGATACGATTTGTGCTTAAAATCAGTGTTAACTATTAGCACTCAAATAATACAAGTGTCCATTACTAAAATACAACTTTTAATCCGCCCTACACCCCCCCCCAACCCCCCTTTTTTTTGCTCGCTTAAATTTGCTATCCCTTGCAATAAGAACTAGTAATAAATGTATAGACTCGATTCTACTATTTCAAGATGTCCGTATTAAGGTCACTCAAGCCTCAGTACTCTATATAATACCTATAGATATAGCAGGCCACGGACTTAAACAATTATTTCTATATTAGTAACTTTACAGCTCGCAATCTACTTACCTTCGCTTTATATAAGTTAGGATATAGATTGATTGTACTTGTAGGTGGAATATTTTCTACTTAGAAAGATAAAAGAGGGGAGGTGTGAAGTCCGTGACTCCTTTGTATAATAATTACAAGCTTTGGCTTAGACATCTCAAGCACTTACATCTATTGCAGCCAATTTTCTATCTTCAAAGAAATCTTTAGTAAACCTTCTCGTGATTTTATTTTATCCTTAATAATTTAAGCCAGGCAACCGTCGATATTAAACGTCAAAATACCACATTCGCTTGTTTTGAAAGAGAGATACCAATTAGTTAGTAATACCAGACTAAGGGTTTCTAGATATAACTTCGGATATCGTATTGTACCTACTATCCCTTCACCTTTCTTCTTTTATAGCACTTCGGTTGAATCTCATTCAATTTCTACAGTCCGGTAAGTATCGAACAGAAGCGAGCCAGAAAAGCTGAGGCGGAGGCTTACTTCTTCGGGTATCCCTTTGCCCACAGCTATAATACTTATCGTAGCTGAGCACAGTACAGCAGTAAAACGCCTTACCATGTCTTGCATTCCCATATGGGATTGGTCACTGCTATGCGGCGATACCGAGAATTACAACCATCAAGGAGCGAAGAGGACGGCGCATGTGCAGGTCAATACGAAGTCTACCCTAAGCGAGCCAATTAAAAGCAAGAATTGTTGACAGAGGAAGAGAGAATCAAAAGATTCTGAGCGCAGCCTCAACCACAAGGCGATGTTACGCGTCCTTATCTCAGCGCAGAGCTAAGCGGACCAATAGTATACAATAATTGTCAAGAGAAGAGAAGAGAGAAGCATCTTTTAACTGCGCTGCCTCATTTCAACTTCTTTTGCCTGCGTAAAGCTCGTTCTTGGCATAGAGGCAAGAATGATTATACTATCCAACAGGAGAAGCTCTTTAACCAGCAAACCGTTACTAATCAACAGCGTCATTAAGCATAGTGAATGACCTCAAGCCTTACACTTTTCGGTCGGTCTTGTGAATTTCATTGAGAGAAGCTGTTCCCTTGCTGTCTCTAAAATCTCATTGCGAGAGTAGCACAGGTGCTGTGAAACTCATTTCTTGATACTTATTATGATCGTGCCTATTAACTGATGTTGCTCTTTTGAATAACACTGAGCCCCTTTGAAATGGTACCGAGTAGTGCCTTGCCTTATCCCGGGTTACTTACAAGGTGACTTGATAGGGCAGTGGCATCAAGAGAAGTCCCTAGTGATCATCGTGTCGTTGTCCGGAAAACAGTGGGATGAAGTTCCGAGGCTCTGTTCATTCTCGTGATCTGGGTCTGACATAGGAATATCGGCCCAATTTAGAGTTGCTAGTGCTGGATACTGAGCTATAAGTGCTTCGGGTAATGTGTAGCTTCTTCCCTGGGATTGCTGTTGCTTCTGCCACAGAGGCTGCCGCTTCTTCGCCTCTTCATCGAGCAAGGACTGGATGCAAATGCGGCCAGCTGCTGAGCGGAAATGTCGACCCAGTCCATCAGGACGAGCAAATCGACCTCCGCATCCCCATTGGCCTCCTTGCTTAAGGTCTCCCTTGCAAACAAATTTCCTCTCCCCGCTATGTAGGACTTCGTGACGTTTGCGGTCGTTCTGCCTCGCAAAAGCCTTTCCACAAACTGTACATACAAATGGTCGCTCGTCCGTATGTGTTCGAAGGTGACTCCTGAGAGCATATGCACGGGTGAAAAGTTTTGGGCACAAGGTGCATTGATAAGCCGCAGGAGCCTTTCCACTACTTGGTGGGCCGTTCTTTTGTCCCTTAGGAAATTTCCAGGATAGAGATTCTGGATCTGGATGACTCTTCTTTAGGTGTGCTTTCAATAATTTCTCAGTACTAAAGCCGGTCTGGGTCCTGCTACATCCATCCATCATGGCTACAGCAAAATGGTCGCTCGTGTCTGCTAAGATGCTGATCACGACTTCTTGCGTCAGGAAATCCTTCATGGAAATAGAAACATAGATGACGAGGACACTTGAACCAATTACGGCCATAATATACCTCTAGAGATCTTCTCTCCTCGGGGCCAAGCTCACCAGATTGGATCCTACTTTCTAACAAGGACCGAAACCGAGAGAGCATAGGGCCTAATTCGCCGAGGGCAAAAAGGTCTTCCTTGTCAGATCTCGTTCGTCTCGCATAATTGATAAGCGAGACAAATGTTGCAAAGCTAGATCGGTCTCTGGCTTCCTGACATTTGATTTCGAAACTTTGCACCAACTCAACATCTGGGACATCAACTATACCATTCATCGCGGCAAAATCTTCGCATATGGGACCAGTTGCATCCAGATCATCCAGGTCCACGGGATCCAGGGTCTTTAAGAAACTTTCAAGATGATCTACCCAATGTAGAATGGCATAGTCTAAGAAAGCATAAAATCCAATTCCGACAAGCTGAGTCAAGGTATCCTCACTCTGAGTCTCGCTCTCGAATGATTCGAAGGTGAGATATTGAAGGCAGAGAGTTGCGAGTCTACTCTCCTCTCTTGGTATACGGATATAATTATCCTGGACGAGATAGCTAGGTAGCAGTCTTATTAGCTATGTTTCCTTCCGATTAGAGCGGGTGAGAGAACAAACATTTTAGCCGTTGAATGGACCAGTTCTATCCTATCTCCTGGAAGCCGTTCAACCATGGATCCACAGAGCTCTCTGACATCCAGCACAAGCTGTCCTTCCTCAAAGTCAACAGCTTGCCTCTCCAAATTGATTGACATAGCTCCTTGAATTTCGTGCCATTTTAATGGTCTTTTAGCACAAACCAGCCAACCCAAGAGCTTCTGAGCTTGTTTTCGTTCGGCATCATTTTCGTTCTGGTAGATGCGTTCCACTATTCTCTCATATCTGGAGCCAATAAGTTCATGCCCTCACGCTCTATTCGACAAGGAAAAGAAAGAGTCTTCAAATCATCGGCCAAAGATAAATATAGATTGCTTGTGCCTACAATGAGCAAGGTGTTGAATATGATGAAATTTTCCCTACTCACGCTTGATTAAGACCCCGCGGGAATCTTTCGGGCAGAATCTCGTTATATAACTGGCCTTTTGTCGTCTGGCTGTACAAATTCTTCAGAACTAGTTTAGCGAACAGGAACATCCCTAGAAGATAAATAATACCATATGTCAACAGCTGCATCATCTGGTCGCGTCCTCTTTACTCACCTTCTGCTCTATCACATACTGTCTTTACAATATGGTCCCTTTTTTCTGGAGACAATGCGAATTTCGATGATATTTTCAATGCCCAATAGTCCGCAAAGCATTTGATATCTTCTTTATTATCATCTTCTGTAAGTTGAATATTGACGGCTGTTCCAACCATTTTTTTTGATATCGGGTTCGTGCTGGCTGACAAAAAGCCACCGAATTCTTCCTGGCTGGTCGGCGTTAGCAAAGATTGAAGAATATGTAGACAAAATTTGTCTCCTCTCATATTGGTCACATTCATCGATGCCATCGATGACAATAAAGATCTTAGCGTCTTGAGGGAGACTATCAATGGCGGCAATAATAAGGCTATTGCATAGCTGCAACGATAAAAGGGACATTTCACCACTGTCCAGAGACTGCTCGTAGAGGTAAGGTAGTAAGTGCTCGTCTCTGTTCCGGGCCAGGAGTTGACTAAGGATAGAACGAGCAACAGCCACAAAGTTGTTCCTCCGTGGATCTTTGTGTTTGCAATAAAAGAATAACACAGAGACCAGTGGATATTGCTGAGCCTCCTCTACAAGAAGAGACGTCAGAATTGTTTTGCCTAGGTGGAGTCAGTTGAGTTGATCAATGGTAGGACTTGGGAGAAAGTTGTGTTCACCAGCTCCAGGAATTCCGGTTATCCAGACAGCGGGTACAGCGGAATAATCAGGATTCAGCCAAAGCTTTATCGACTCTTTTTTGAGGATCCATTTCCCTGTGCGGGGACATTCCAGTCGCATATTAGAATAGCCCTCGTGATCAACTTTCATGTTTACCGCACTAAGCCAATTCTGTGTAGCAACATATTGATCGTTTCGCTGAGTTAGGAGAATCTTTTTGAATGCATCGTCTGCGGCTGCACGAGCTGCCTGGGCTTGCTGTATTTGGAGTACATTGGCTTGGTTTTCAATTAGGGCTTTATGGCGTTGCAAGTCGTCTAAGATATGCTGAAATCGAGATTTGAAATCGTTCCAAGCAGCTCGAAAGAATTGTTGTAGCGCTTTCGAGGATTTAGAAAGCATCCCAAAACGAAGAGAGGGTGCGTCAAACAGCGCTGGCCCCTTGTCATGTCTGACTTACTTGACTTGCCAAACATCCGAATAGCACTCTGATGAAATTCCAGTATATCTTCATACATCATCTCAAGCACTTTAGCCATATGGGGACTGTGCTCGAAAAGAGTTTGATATTGAAGTAGAAGAGGGATGTTCTCTGCTATTTGCTGGTAAGCATCAAGAAGAGTATCGAACGAGTGTGCCCAGGCAGACGCCGTCTATCAACTATGTCAGTACGAAAAGGACACCGAAGTCAATCTTGCTGTTCTTTGGGTTGGAGGTTACTTGAAGGACAAACTTGATTGGACCCCAAATAAATGGTAGAAGCGGCGAGGAGTTTAGGAAGATGTCGACCACTTTCCCGAACTGATCCATAGCTTCAACAAAGCGCAAAACTCTCGTCAAATTCCTCATTCCCTTACGGCGCGCCTGCTGCTCCTGAATGTCTACTATCACCTGATGAACATCGTTCAAAGTCGTGAACCGGAAATTTTGCGCCTCTTCGCCCGTCAAGCGTGACGAAAACTTTGCCAACACACGCTGAAATCCAAGCGCCACGGGATCGGTCGAAGACATAGCGATCAAATTCGGGGTCAATGTTCTCTGTGAGGGTCGATGAGATTAGATGCTGCTTGTTATGGATAAGGTATGAGTTGTCGGCCTCACATCATCGATGAGGTGGCGCAGCGAGCTCCTCGTCTGTCTGCCTTGTAGTTTGTTGCCAAATATAACGTAGCTGCCACTATTTAAAATCGGAAATATAGCTATAATAAGCTATAGTACAGATACTCTTTCGGTATTACCTACTTATTTATTTTCTACTATCTTCCTATATATTCTAGATATTTCTATAATATTCTTTTACCTCTAATATATAATTTTATTCTCTACTTAATTCTATATATATATATACTTTTATTTTCTACTCTAGAAATTAAGTAATTCTTTATTTAAGCTTTTAACCTATATATTTAAGAATTATATAATTTATCTCTTATTACTAAAACTACTAATAGTTATAAGCCTAGGTAGCTATTAGCTCTTATATAAACTAAACTAATTTAAATATTACTTAGATATTAATTTAGCTTTAGTTAAATTATATTATTAAAGACTACTAGGCTTATTTAGTAACTAGCTGTTAATTTAATAAAATAACTACTAAAACTACTATTATCTTAAGTAGCTCTTTAAACTAATTAAATTAATTATTAAAAGTATAGAAAGCTATTTAAAATAGTAAAAATCTAATATAAAAGTATATTAATCTATTATTACTAAAGAAACTAGTACTTTTTACCTACTTAGTTTAATCTACTTAAATTACTAATATATTAATAACTATATAAGATTAAATTAATACTATAAAAGAAGCTAAAAAAGTTTTTAAATTAAAATAAAAATATATAAAAAAAGAAAGTAAAACTAATTAAAAAAAAACTTAATACCCTAGTATTTATTTAAAAGTATATATTTAAGATTATTAATACTAAGTACTTCTCTTTAATTTAAAATACTAAATTAATATAAGGTACTTTTACTACTTTAAAGTTTTAATTTATCTTATTAAATAAAGCTTATAAATTAAAACTAGTATATAAACTTATAAAATTAAAAAATATATAATAAGAAATAAAATATTAAAAAATAACTAAATTAATAAGAAACTATATATATTAATACTAAAGACCTCTAACTTATAAAAGTTACTAAAACCTTAATTTTATTTAACTTTACTTATATAATTTAAAATATTAACTCTAGATATAAGTTAGTTATTAAGCTAAAACTAACGTTAAAAGAAGATAAAGATAAGAAACTTCTTAAGTTATACTAGCTTATTAATTAATTCTAAACCTATTAAAAGTTTTCTCTATAAGCCTAGAGATTTAATTAAAGCTATAGTATATTTACTATATTTAAAGGTAATACTAACTAATTCCTTTAGGCTAAATCTAAATATCTATATATATAGAAAGAATTATTAAATAAATATATATTATTATCTAGTAAAAGAAATTTAATTAATTAAATAAGTATCTAAAAAGGAAGTTACTAAAGCTATTTAAAAAAAAATTAATAGTAATTTAAAGTTTAAGATATTAATTAATAAAGCTATTTAAAGAGTAAGGGAATTTCTTACTAAACCTAAGCTTACTTTTACTAAAATTAAACTTAATAATAATAAAACTAAGCTAATAATAACTTTATCTTCTATAGATGTTCTCCTAAAACTAAGAACCTTTATAATAGCCTCTAGAGTCTTTTTTTTTAATTTTTAATTTAAATATAAACTAGTTAATACTATTATTATTAACTCTAGCTTTAATATCTATATATATAATAATTCCTCTAAGTTTAAACTAATTTATATTATATACCTATATAAATCTATTAATACTAGAAAAGAAAACTACTAAATTAAAGCTTATAAGATAATAACCTTAGTTATTAATTTCCTATAAGGTAAAGTAACTTTAGAACTCTAAGATATAGTATATATACTAAGTTTTTTAACTAATATTATATCTTTCTAAGAACTTAAATATAAGGAAATTTAGTAAAATATTTATAATAATTTCCTATATATTAAAAATTAATAATTATATAGTATTAGTAACTTAGATAGCTTTTAGTATATAGAAATAAAAATATAAAATTATACTTTAGAGGTACTTTTATAGTAAAAAAAAGTATAAAGCTATTTTCTAAGGCTATAGTAAAGCTCTAGTATAGTTAACTTAGATATCTTAGTTTATAAGCTATAAACTTACTAAAAGATACTATAGTTAATATTAAAGTTAATAATTTAAAACTATATCCTCTAATTATTAAATATATTATATATAGATAAACTAAAGCTTATAAACTAGTCTTTTAATCTCTATATATAGAAGAAGACTTTAAAGAACCTTAGTTTTAAATAATAATAGATTTAATTAATCTCTTATATACCTAAGCTTATAATAGTAATAGTTAGGTTCTCTATCTCTAATATACTAAAATTAAATTTAACTTTATATACTTAATTTTATATAAAAGTAACTTTAGCTAAGCCCTTATTAATACTATTAAATTAATTAAAAAACTATTAAAGAAAGTATATTAAATTTATTTAATATAATAGTAAGATATTATATAGCTTAGAATTTAATAAATTTTATAAAAGAAGAGCTATTATCTATAAGCTAAGTATACTAGCTACCTAAGCTTAAAATAGAGGTTTAGAGAAAATAAGATATATACTTATAGTTAAGGGTTATTATATAATAATATAAGTAAAATTACCCTATAAATTATAGCCTAAAGCCTACTAGATAGTAGGTTACTTAGTTAATAAAACTCTAATTAAAAGCCTAGGTTAAAAAACTTTATATAAAGCTTTAAAAGGTATAAAACTATTATTAGCTTATATTTAAACCTATAGATACTATATATATATTTTAAATAAGAATATACTTAAATTATATAAGCTATTACTATATACTTATATTAGTTATCTTATTAGATATACTAGTACTAATATTTTCTATATCTAGGTACTAAGCTTAAATAAAATAATCTAAAGCTATAATATCTATTTTAATAAAGATTTATTTTATTTTTTTAAAGACCTTAATATTAACTATATAAATAAAGTTATAATTAAAATAATAAACCTACTAAAAAATATTATAATAAAGAAAGAATAAGAAGATAATAATATTCTTAACTTTATTATAGTAGTAGTACTATATATATTAGAAAATAAAGTAGTTACTAGCTAATTAAAAAATAAAAAAAACAGCTTTTAGTATAGATTAAGAAATTATTAACTAATAACTTTTAACTCTAGAAGTATTATTAAAACTAAAACTATAACTACTATAAATTAATAATTTAAGCTTAAATAAAGTTAAAATAAAGCTAGAGAATACCCTAAAGCCGAAGAAGAAGTATTAATATAATATAAATATAAGAAGTACTAATATAGTACTAGTAGAAATAAGAGTTATAGCTTAAATTAACCTTTTAAATATCCTTTTATTAAACTAATAAACTATTTATAATATAATCCTTAATATACTAGATAATAATTCTAGATTCTACTAAGCCTTTACTACTACTTTTACCTAAGCTAAAACCCTACTAAAACTTTATAAAAACTAACTACTACTAAAGCTAAAAATATAAAACTAAATACTTAAGTATAAGCTAATAGTAAAGTTTATATAAACTACTTTAAATAAGTTTTTTATACTAGTATTAAAGGGTATATTTAAGGAAGTAGAAAAAAAGAAATTAAATAAAGAAACTTAACTTCTTCCTCTTATATAAGTCTTTAAATATAAATTTAATACTAAAAAATACTTAGTTAAACTAAAAGTATATCTTTATACCTAAGAAGATCTTTAAATATAACTAGATAATACTTATATAACTACTTTAGTTATATAGATGTTTTAAACTTTTATAATTATTACTACTATATTTAACTTAGAAATTAAGTAATATAATACTATAAATATATATATAAATAGTAATTTAGATATTCTAATTATAACTTACTAACTAAAAGAAATTAAGCTCTTAAAGGTAATATACTAAGAGTTAAATTCTTTATTATCTATATTAAAATCTATTAACGCTAGCTCCTTTAATATAGTACTATTACTTATAAAGGCCTTATATAGTTTAAAGTAATCTCTATTACTTTAGTAATAGATACTAACGTTTATACTTAAATCTCTTAGATTATTTTTAGTACCTAGAGTTAATTATCTATTTATAAATAATTAGTTTACTTTAATAGTCTTTATAGATAATATTATTATAATCTATTTTTATTACTATAAATAGTAATATATATAATTTAAAGTATAGTTTCTTTAATATTTTAAAATCTAAGCCCTAGGTAATATTAACTACTTCCTTAGAATTAAAGTTATTTAAAATAAATCTAAAAGAAAGATTTAGCTTCTTTAAAATAACTTTATTAAAAAGATAGTAAAGAAATTTAATATTAAACTAACTAAGTTCCCTTCTACTTTATTACTATATAATAAATTAGAGCTAAATTAAAAGATTATAACTCTTTCTTAAATCTATGCTTTTTAGTAATATATTAAATATATTATATATAATATAACTATTACCTAGGTAAATATTACTTATATAGCTTTTAAATTTATTAAATTTAATAAAAAAACCCTTTTAAAGCTTATATTATAGTAGTAAACTATTATATTAGATATTTACTTAGATTAAAATATTATATAATTTAATATAGTAAGGAAATAAATCTATAAAGCTTATTTTAGACCTTTAGTAATATAGTATTTATAAATAATAAAAATACTTAATTTAGCTCTTTTAGAGTTATCTATATATTATATAGTAGACCTACTTATTAAATAGTAATAAAGTAATAAATTATTACTACTTCTAGTACTAAAGCTAAATTACTAGTAGCTTCTTTTACTATAAAACTTCTTTTATAAGTAATCTAGCTATTTAAAGCTATTAACTTTAACCCTATTTAAAAGCCTACTATATACTTAGATAATATATAGATAATAGGTCTACTTTATAAAGATACTTTATAACTTTAAACTAAGTTTAAATATATTAATATCTACTAGTACTAGTTATACTAAGAAGTTTAAAATAAAAGAATTAATATTAAATAAATAGCTAGTATTAATATAGTAGTAGATAAACTAACTAAAGAACTACTATACTAAAAGTATAAAATATTTATTTAACTACTAGGGCTTATAGACGTAAAAGATTAAATTAAGCTTAGTTAAATTAAACTTAGTACTATTTTTAAAAAAAATAACTATTTAAGGTTATTCTTTTTCTTCTTTTCTTTTTTCTTTTTCTTTCTTTTTTTAAACTAATAAGTTTTAATTAAATAATAATAAGAGACTAAACTAAAAGATATATAAACTATATATTACTACTATTACTTTATTTATTTAAAAATATTAATTTAATATCTTTCTAGCTTAATAAATTAATCTTTATTTATTAAATTTATTTAAATTTAACTTTATTTTTTTAGTTAAATCTAGGAGGGTATATTACTAAATATAATATAGTTACTACTATTTAAAATTAAAAAATATAGCTATAATAAGCTATAGTATAAATACTCTTTTAGTATTACCTACTTATTTATTTTCTACTATCTTTTTATATATTTTAGATATTTCTATAATATTCTTTTACCTCTAATATATAATTTTATTCTCTACTTAATTCTATATATATATATACTTTTATTTTCTACTCTAGAAATTAAGCAATTTTTTATTCAAGCTTCCGACCTATATATTCAAGAATTATATAATTTATCTCCTATCGCCGAAACTACCAACACAGTTTGACCTGTCATATGAGGCTGAGTCCTGGGGGCTGGGAGTTAACTACAGCGATATTTATTCTCATCATCTTTCATCGACAAAACCCATCGCTCCTGTTAGTCAGTACGCAGAAATCCAGGGGATATCTGACATGAATTCTAGATCGAATTAGAACTAGATAGCCGCAATTAAATATGCTACCACAAAAAAGGACTTTTGGTAGCATCGACTGGGACGACAATGAAGCCTCGCCTTTTGAGCACTCCAACTATAATGGCCAGCAGTAAGTTGATCTGTGAAATTGTATAGACAGTATCAACTGATTACGCTCACTTGAGATGGTATGAGTCCGATTTATTCCAACCTGGAGACTTTTCAGTCGCTTCTGATGCCTTACAACAAGCTCCATGGGAGCAGTATGACAGTGTAGCGGACCTACAGCACATATACAATCATCAGTGCCAAAGTTCCTTTTTAGACGTCGAGCCTGCACAGATGCTACCGCCCACATTAGTCACTGGGCAAGCTCAACTTCCGAGTCGACTCAAAGCTTGCTTTGGAATGGTATGCACAATGCCCTCCCGGCATCAACCTTACCACTAAAGAGGTTCACACCGTTGATGTCTTCCTTGCGTAGAATGGTTCAAGTTATTTGCCCTTCTGACGGTCTATAGATCCATGAAGTTAGAGCAAAGTCGTTGATAAGCGTGGAATCTCTCAGAGACATGCTTCGTAGTTCCACGAAAGATGATGCAGGCAACCATGTTTTCGAGATTACCAAACAGAAGAACAATTTTGCCATTTCATTGAAGACGTCGGATCAAATTGCGATTATTAATGAGAGAATCGCCCAAGTTCTACGTGATATCTGGGATCTCGAGACAATACACTTCTACGCATATGCATCACCGAGCACATGGTGTTCCGCGGAACCAGAACAAAAGTCTCCTAAGAAGGACGTCTATATTAATATTGACATCAATATATACGGCGGAAGAGATATCAAGAACGTTGTCGGAAAAGTCATGTCGTCTGCTCAGTTGTATCTACAGCACCCGGAGTTCAAGGAGCCAGGTTATGAGTATGATAACCCTCACTTTGTTTTAATACCTAATGTGCAGCCTAATTTGGCGAATTCCTCCATCGGCAAGGCAGCTACTAATCGAGGCCTTTCCGGTCTGTCCCCCGAAGCCGAGCCTCCAAAAAAACGACTATCAAAACGAAATCGCTGTAGTCTTTAATTCCCTCACACGAGCTAGAGGTCTGAAGGGGCTAAATGCAGATGTGAGAATTAAAACACCCCTTCTCTCTGGTACGTTTCAAACCCATCTAGTCAGAATACCAGCACCATCCTCGGCTGCTCCATAGAGCATTTGTTAGAACTCTAGCTAAGGTAATTCACCCAGTCATCAGAAGGAAGCTCTAGATTTCATGGCACAGCGAGAGTTTGGACCAGTCCCAGTTCTCTTTACACTTTGGAGGAAGGTGCAGACTGATATTACAGATGATGTTTTTGGTAAGGCTTGGTGTTTCCTTTTTGAACCTTTCTGTGGGCGGCCATTATTAATGACGTACCCAATCTTAGTTTCGAGCATATTATCACAGGTTCAAGACGCCAGTCTGCCCAAATTGACACGGGAGGTGGCATATTAGCCGATGATATGGGCCTAGGGAAAACTCTTACCTGTCTTGCCACGGTGGTCAGAACTGCGCAAATAGCAACAAGATTCTGGGAAGCCGGTCATACAGTTCAAAGAGAGCAAGGAAATGCAACACAAACTCGAAGATATACCGCTCGTGCTACATTAATCATTGTCCCATCGCACAGTAAGTCGAACAATGTATAAATTTATCATGACTAGACGCTCGTACTAAAATTCCTAGTATTGATAAACACTTGGACGCAAGAAATACACAAGTGGGTTCTAAGCTTTGAAATATGCCTAAGATTTTACTAAATGAGATTCAGGCACGTTTATGGGGGTCTACAAATTTGTATCTACCATGGTCGAGGGCGTGAGACAGATCCGGAGATCCTCGCTAAGGCAGATGTCGTGTTCAGTACTTACCACACGGTTTCGGCAGAAGGCCTCAAGAATGATAGTGCCTTGTTTCGAATTACATGGTTTCGAATCGTGCTTGATGAAGGCGAGTACCGCCATCCCAGGATAAAGTAGATGTTGCGGAGAAATGCAATTAACTAATGGGGTTCTTTTCAGCTCATGTCATCCGAAGTGTATCCACTAAATTGTATCAGACAGCATCAAGACTAGACGCCAAGCTGCGCTGGTGCTTGACAGGGACTCCCGTACAAAATAAGTTAGAAGACATCGGCTCCCTGATTTCATTCCTGCGCATACCTCTGCTCGATACAGCACCCGCCTTCAAGAAGTACGTCATAGACCCCCTGATGAAAGGAACTGGAGCAGGCTCAGAAAGCTTACGGATACTACTGCTTGACTCCATATGTCTACGACGATCAAAAAATCTATTAGATCTTCCTGATATAGAAGTCAAAGACCGAGTTCTTGAGTTCTCGGATGCAGAGATGGAACAATATAGAGCAGCCGAACTTGACATGTCGAAAATGATCAAACAACAGGCAAACCTTGAGAATTCAAAGAAAAGATACTTTGGAATCTTCCAAGTAGAGATGCGGCTACGCCGATTGTGTAACCATGGAACATTTCAAAAACCCTTCTCAACAAATTCCGATGAAGACCTATATGGCAACACAAAATCCGGCTCAACGACACCACAATCGAATAAGGATGCTCAGTGTGACTTTTGTGAGGGGTACATGCCCCATGCGATACTTGGCAACCGGCTATTTGATGGCTATTTCACAGTTTGCGGTCACCTTTTATGCTCAAAATGTCTCCCTGAGTTTGAACGAAAGGCTGCCATATCAAAAGATGAGTTCGGTCTTCAGTGTCCAATGTGCCAGACTCAATTGGACGGAGATTATCTTCAGGCTGAAAGGATAACACCTGCAGACTATTTTAAAGAAAACGGTGTGTCATCCAAAGTGCTCGGTCTTCTTGAGGATATTGAGAAGAACACCGGCAAGGGAAAGAGGTAGGTCTTACCTGAATTCACTCAAAAGTGAAGTGTATTTTCTAAAATGTTTCAGTATTATATTTTCTGGTTGGACAAAATCCTTGGATCTCATAGCACGTCTCTTCACAACCCGTGGGATACAATTCGATCGTATAGACGGTTCTTGCTCTGTAGCTGAAAGGAACAGGACCCTTGATACCTTTCGGAAGACCTCTACGTGCCAGATCTTGATGATGACCACTGGAACCGGAGCTGTTGGGTTTATTTGCTCTCCCCAGATAGTGAAATAACAGAGCTAATTTTAACATAGACTCAATTTAGCCGTTGCGAATTTCGTATATATCCTAGAACCACAGTGGAATCCCATGGTTGAGAGTCAAGCTATTGCACGTGTATCACGGCTGGGGCAGAAGAAGAAAGTCTCTGTCGTTCGTTATATCATGAAAAGCACTGTTGAAGAGGTAGGAGGTTCTACGTCATTCGGTATCGTTATGCTAATATGTCTCAGACTTTGCGGTCTCAACAAATTAGGAAGATAGCACTTGCAGACGTTGCTTGGCGCAATGATACGCCGGAGGTTGAATGAATTGATCCTATGATGGAGCCTGACTCGCTTTAGATACTACGCAGACTTCTTTGTTCACTTGCTTACTTGTATAGAATACACATTTTAGATATTGATAGCTTCCTGCTTATATTAGTACTGGGGTGATAGGACTAAGGAGACGACATGATGATGGTGATTGTTACTTCACAAGTTTACAAGCAGATAAGCGAGAGATAGGTAGGTAGGTACATCAGAAAATATTAAAGCATTAAAAATACCTATCTTGTCAACTTTAGATTGCTAAATCTTGAGCCTTTATTTTACAAGACTATATCATCATACATGTATATTAAAATCTCTCTACAGTAGATAAGACACTAGAGCGAATAGAGATCTCGAAGAACTATGTTGGCCACCTTTAGTCTCACTTAACTTCTCCTTGGAGCACATTTATACAAAAGAAGCTCTCGCTTAATTTGAGAATTTCATATTCGTTACTTAAATGAGTTCTACGTATCCTATGTAGCGTGGATATATGGAATTACTTGTTGTATTTGTAGCTAAGCAAGTAGTGTATCTAATACATGGAGGTTACAGGCAACTACAATACAAGAAAAGATCCGGTGCAACACGATACTGCAACTACGAAACCTTGATTCTCTGTAAAGTTAAGCGAAGACCCATCTAATCGCAGCTAGAACTTGTTAAAAGTCCGTGTCGAGGACCAAGGAGTACATTGTGAGATGTCTTACACGAGGAATATTTTTAAGGTGCTTGTGAAGCACGTCTATAGTTCTTAGCGATATCGGCAGCAAGGTAGGGTTTTGGTAAACGTTTCAGTAGGTCGGATAGGGCTGTTTCTAGTGCGTTAGTGATTGGTTTCTGTTGTTGGGAAGGGGCTTTTAGAAGAAGAGGGCCCATCCACAGGAGTATGTAAAGTAGCAACTACAAGTTTGTTGTTCATTATCAAGATGTTATAGCGTGGAATCATACATGCCCACATGCCTCGTTAAAAAGTGTGGTGAGTAGAATTCTTGTATTACTTACACTTAGTAATATTTTGCAAGTGACTCCTAAAAAACATGCAACATATTGTATTAAGCGTTGTAGAGTAACATTAATACTAAGTCAGCTTATTCCTCAAACCTCGATTAGTATCTTATTGCCTTACCTACTTAAATAGCTAGTACATTAACTAGTGCTTTAGATTAAGCGACTAAAGATACAGTAGCACTGTGATTATATAACATAAGCTTCCCAAGACTCAAGATTGCCAGCAGTTGTGTTTTAATATTTGGATTTAAGATACCTTACTTGAGAGAACATGTTTTAACATTGAAATCTGTCCTAGAATGACTTCCACTGACACTATCCATTCACCCCAACGTGGAGAAACGTTCACAATTGCCTCCCATGCTTTTAAAAGGGGCGAATTGCCATATCAATCTATAATGCATTAAAACCAAAGACATCATCAAGTTCCAAATGTAAAGCTACAGCAAGACTATTACTATCAATGGTAACCTATACTAATATGACTTTTTCTTTCGTATTGAAAGTAGTTATTACCCGTTAACAAGATTTGAGTTGTTATAACAGCTTTGAATTCAATTCCAATTCTCGCTGGTTGCACTTCCCTCCTTATCCTCTATAGACAGTGTCTGGAGCCTGGACTAGACTTTTGAAAGTGAGTTTTCTTTCTCCATAACCGACCATTAAATGCATCACTAGTTCCCTTTAATAAAATTAAACTCGACCCTTCAAAGGTAAAAAGCTTTGATGATACTAGTAGACAGGAATAGTCGTCTTGATTCTCTAATAATGCAACACTGAAGTTGCAGCACCCTTGCAAAGTACATTACTATTCTTGAATAGTGGTAAGTATAATTTTCAACCAAATCATATTCCTTATAACGTACGCGCATCATCCTTCCAAAAACAGATGAAACCCTCATTACAGACAAAGTATACACTTCTCCGTCCCCATAAAATCTACTCTTCACCGACACTTCAAACCTCAAAAAGGCACTCAATAAAAACAAAAGTTCATCCACCATTGACATTTCCAATATCAGAATTCCAAATCATCATTATTCACCGAGATTCCGACCTCAACCTAGAAGTATCCTCACATTTCCTAAGATCATCACAAATATAACCCAAATAAAGCGATCTGGTTGATCACACCTTCAATCCTTCATCATGAACTGAACAACCGAAATTCTTCCATTGTCGTCTACGGCCTTAATCATTTCTCTCTTATTCCCTCCCTCCCCTCTTTCGCTAGTCGCTTTTCATTTTTGACGAGCGAGACAGAGAGAGAGAGAGAGATTGATTGATTACTGATATTGATTTGCTGAGGCACAGCAGAGTTATCTATACGGAGGTACGAAAAGCGAAATCACCCAAGGAAAGAGCCAAGATGATAAGAAAGGAAAATTGATGATCTGAGCTGAGGGATGAAGCAGACACTTACGTCGTCATGTCTAAGCCTTCACACTCAGTTCGGAAGAAACAGCAATCAGCATTGAACTTTTCTTTTAGAAAGGCCAAAACAAGGACGTAGGTGTGTCAACTACGGAATATTGTACCACCCCCCCCTATTTTCTTAGTTCGAGGCTCTGTTAGTGGTGGTGGTAAGCAAAAACAGATTCAATCAATCAAGGCTGCGACAGAAAAAAAAAAAAAAGGGAGGGAAAACGCGTCGCGTTCTTTGCAGCTTGGTCGACTTCGTGGACTTTCATGGGGACTACTCCATTTTACGTCCACTACGAAAGTACAATATGGTACGATTATGTGCAATTATGTACGACACCCCCCTCAACCCCGAAATTTCCCAAGTTTCGAAGTGTTCGAACCTTCCACCTGAACCTTCCTTCGACCGTGCCTCTTTTTTTTTTTTTTTTTTTTGATTCTCCATACCGGTACCTCCTTCGTACAGTACGGAGGTAAAGTACCTCCGTA
This sequence comes from Pezicula neosporulosa, assembly GCA_009805495.1. Classification (NCBI taxonomy): domain Eukaryota; kingdom Fungi; phylum Ascomycota; class Leotiomycetes; order Helotiales; family Dermateaceae; genus Pezicula; species Pezicula neosporulosa. Next base: position 1,036,443 of record SELE01000036.1, read on the forward strand.
TTCAAAACTCCTTCTCCTGCTCCTGCTCCGGCTCCTGCTCCGTGCTTCGGCAAAGATACCGTACAGTAGGTAAGCTACTGTATACTGTAGCGCTGATTTCGTGACGACGTTTGTGATGTTCGTTTCGAGAGTCGGAATAGGAAAAAGAGGTGCAATACTACCAAGAGATCTTCAGGATCCTTACTGTAGATCATGTATTTTTTCGTATACTGACAAATAATATCATTATGCTTCATCTTATCTGCTTGACAGGCCAGCTAGATTGGAATCCAACAGTGAGAAGATACGGCGACAGATGCTTCTTGTCCATGATTATCGTACTAGTACTGTACCATCTTTTTGCCCATCCCCATACAGTACGTCAGAACTAATCGTTCCAACCTTCTTGGTCTTTCCCTCTCGTAGTCTCCTTTTTGACCTATGTAAATAAAAACACACTGGGATGGAGAATGTCTAGTATTATAGGCAGCCTATATTAGTAGTAGTTAGCAGATCGTCAAATACTGTTATAGAAGTACAGTACGATATTATATCCAACTCTTAATGATTTCATACCTGTATCTCCATTTCAAATGCAAGCCTAAAGATGAGATCTCCACATACTGTACAGAATGACAGATAAGAGGTACTTAGAGAAGAAGAAGAAGGGAAGAAGAATACATCCGTACGTCCGTAAAAAAAAAAAAAGGCAGATACAGATTCCAACAAAGAAAAAAAATCCAACCCAAGAATCCACAAATAATCCATCCATTACGCACAGTTCACAACATGTCCTCATTCCCACCAATCTTCTATTAAAAAAAAGGGTCCCCCCCTTCGACCTTCGTTGGGTTCCTGCTTCGCTGATCGGAGGCCGAAGTGCGAACCCTAAACTCCACTGTATGTACAGCGGTCTAAAACAACCTCGGAAGGAGGTGGTGACAGGCCCTATCTACTGTATCACACACAGGACGAGGACCGCTCTCTGGCACGGATGATATAATTTCCAACTAGCAGATTAAATAGAGTACTTTTTTCTGTAGATCGTTTTCGTGTTTTTAGTTATTGTATTCTTAAAGTTTAGTTAAGGTAGATTCTTATATACAGTATAAAGATCTCCTAAATTATACTCTATAAGGTATATCTACAAGGTACACTTCACTATACCTTAATTATCTCCATTAAAGTTCCTTCCATATGGGGGAAGTTCCACTTCCTCTACCGTAAGGTACATATCTATCAAACCATTATTCCCGGTCCCACCTACTACCATATTAAAAGCCCCTAATCTCTCCGTAAAATCTTTCGGCTACTTGTACTTACCTATTTACTCTTAAAAAAGTATTTTAGGATACTTACGGAGTAGATACCGAGGAAGAAGATACCCAGCCCCTCTCCCACCCCACTTTGCTCCGTAACTCGATTTCATTTCATTGCCGTATCCACTCTACAAGTACTACTGTACGGAGTAGGTAGGTAGGTAAAGCTGGTAAAGCAAAGTAAGGTAGTAAGAGCTTACCAAAAATGCCAAGAGACGTACAGTACGTTCTTTGGTGCTTCGTATGTACAAGTTGCATCATTGCATACATACTGAAGTCGACTCGCATACCCAACCAAACCAACGAAACCCAATCAAACCCAATCCCAAACCTAAATCGACTACTGTACAGTATGTACAGTAGAAACCCAACCCAACCCAACACGAGAAAAGAAAGAATAAAAATAAGACGAACACATGTTCCTTTCTTCTTTCCTTCCTTCCTACCTTGCTCTTCTCGAAGACCACAAAGAACATTTTCCAATAATAAACAAAAAGACCAATAAATGCAATGCGATGTAACATATCTAACCAAAGAAACACATGCATATCATATCATATCATATCATGTTATACTTATCAGACACAATTTATTACTTTCATAGTCCAAAAATCACCCAAGCCTACGGTACATCAAACTGTGGTAAGTAAATATGGTACTAGTACACATTTAAGCAATTTTTCAAAGTGCTGACTGCATTTTGATAGCTTACTTGCTTGCTTACTTTCTTGCTTGGATTTGCATTGCATCTTACCGCATACAAAGTACTGTAGTACTGTAGTACCTACTGTACCGTACTGTACTGTACTGTACTGTACTGTACTGAAAAAACATACCTTACGAAGTGCATTTTTGGGTTCAGAAACTAACTAACTAAACAAGAGTCTGTCTCGGAGAGAGAACATGTAAGTAACTCACTTACACACTTATTCACTCATACAATACAGTATAGTACATCATCAAACCCCATGAAGAACCATGAGTTTTTTAAGTACAGTAAGCACAATACTGACAAGTAGTTCTCGACCTTTCCCCGTGAAAGAAAAATCTAAACAAGAATAGAAGAAGAATCTATACTACTATACCCGAACTCGAAAAAGTATGTAGTGGACTATATTATACAAAGTACAGTATAGTACAGGATGAAAGAAATACCAAGTGATTTCATAACTATAACGATCAACAGCTAGCCAGCTAGCCGCGGCCCGGCCCCCAAACCAAATCAAAGTAGGAAGGTAAAGGAAGTAGTTAGTACTTATTTGTTTGTTTGAAAGTCCGGAGGTATGTATGTACTTGTACAGTACCGGTACTAGTTAGGTACTATACGTAGAAGAAGTAGGGTACAGACGGAGGTATATCATTATATCATTATATCATGCAAGTAAGTAAGTAAGTAATTGAGTAAGTAATTGACGCCTGATCACCAACCAACCTGACTGGACCAAACCCTCCATCTCCCGACCTCCCCGACCTCCCCGTCTTCCCGATCTACCGGGCAATTGTGGTGGCAAGTGTGTACTGTACAGTAAGTGTGATGATGTATCATCCTAGTGGTTCTACTAGCAACTGTGACTGACGTTTGTTGCTGTCGGGGAACGGAGAACGGAGCGGAGGACGGGGGACGGGGGACGGGAAGGGGAAGATCCAGACAAAATATTGTTTGAGAATACGGAGGTATAGGTACCTAGGTAGGTAGGTAGGTAGGTAGGTAGGTAGGTACCTACTAGGTAGTATTATCCTCAAGGTATCTACTTATCTATCTAAGGTAAGTAGGTACCGCCGACCGAGGCCGGGGATCGAAAGATCGAAATAAAGAAGAGTAACACCGCGACGGGCCGCTTTTCGCTTCACTTATTGCCTACCTTGTTGCTCCGTAAACTGGCTCGACTGGTACCGCGGTACTGAATGAAAAAGTGTAAGGATATGTACAGATACAGTAGTATTATTTGTGGTTAGTAGTATTATTTGTGGTTTTTGTTCTTTGCTCCGAGATTCATCCTTCTAAATTTTGGATTTCTTACTTTCCGCTTTTTTTTTTTAAAAATTCAGAGCGGTAGATTTCCGTCATTGGATTTTTATTATTATTATTATTATTAAGATAGAAACATTTAGTAATGAATGTTTCCCGATAAGGAGAGAATTATTTGTAGTAGTAGTAGTAGTCTACTCCGTGATATACGGGGATACTATATACTGTTACATCTAGTATGAATCGAATCGAATCGAATCGGAGACTACTTGGTTTAAATCTGGTCGGCGATATGGGGGCGGGGAGGGGGAGGAGGGAATTCGGTATTCGGCGATAGAGACGGTACTTAGGTATATCCAAACCTCACCTTATAGTACAGTACAGTACAAACAAGGAAGAGCAAGTCAAAACTGATGTAATAATAATAAAAGAATATGTATAGATTTGTGGAAGGGGAAAGGGGAAACCCTGCGTGCGACAACCTCGGGACGAGAGAGAGAGAGAGAGAGAGAAGACAGACACAAAAATCTTCCAGGGCGGAGGAGAAGAGCGGATGTTGTTTCGATGAGTCTATTTATCTAAGCTTTTGTTTGGTTGGTTGGTTTTTGGGGTGTTCAACGAGAGAAGAGAGCCGCCAGTTTTTTATTTTTAATTTTAATTTTTGAGAGGCTGTCTTTCGGTTTTTTGGGAGGGGAGATTCGGATACTACAGCCGCGCGCGCGCACTCACTTGCATCAGTGTGCATTATTTGGTGGTTGGTTGGGTCATCGTCACTGCTCATCGTAAGATATTTTAGAGATGGGGAGATGGGGAGATGGATGGCTAGATGGGTAGATTTGAGCTTTCTTTGCCTTGGAAAAAAGACTTGGGAAAGCAAAGCAAGATGGTGGCGTCGTAACCCGATGTTCGGACCCCAAAGTTCCTAGATCCGAAATCTCCCATGTCATGTTTTTTGTTGGTAGATAGAGTATTGTCGCATTTCAGCCGCGACGGGTAAAATGGTAGTGGTGTGTGTGTTTGGTAGTGGTGGTGCCCTGGTGATGGTGATGGTGTGTGGTACAAGACAAGTACCGTACATGATCTGGAAATCAAAAATCAAAAATCTGGTGACGGGAGTAACAGTGAGAACTTTGAATAGGGATCTCGTCCGTCTATAATGGCATGATGGGGTTAAACTTGCACAAATTCATATGCCGTACTGCTGTACACGAGCATCACCCACGACTCGATATTAATTGAGGGCGCCATGATTGGGTAAACAGGTCCAGCACACCCACACACATACGGTACACATACGGTACACATACCCGTAACTCTACTACTTTACACACTGCACAGCACGCACTTGACCAGGGACATGGGCGCAGGGGGGCAGGGGAACAGCAGGGGCCAGGCAGGGCCAGGCGCATCGGACTATTGTCCCAAAGAAAATGGGAGGTGGACCACCTTGCTGGGTGCGGCTGGCATCCGATCCCGTGCTGCTCCGTAGCTCAAAACATACTTTTGTATGTCTCATCCCCCCAAAAGTCCAAAAAGATCCTGATTCTGACCCTGACCTTACAGTACCTTGGCACGGACTGCGACTCCTGCTCCTCCAGGCTTGCAGGGCCTAAGTAACTCTACTGCTCCTCCTCTCCTCATCCTCCTCCTCTCTCCTCCACTGTCTGCCTCCTCCAACCTCGCCAACTTTCCAAGGCTCCAGAGAATGCTTTGTGCAAACCTCGTCCGCTGAGATCATAATCTCATTCTCTAAGATTATCCTGGACCCAAAAGTCAACATCATATCATATCAAAAATCCAAAAAAATCATATTTAAAATTTGATGTAAGAGGCGCGGCTTTGTGCTGAAGCTGTGTTTTGAACTGCGACCTTTGCAACCAAATAATGTTTCGTGATGCTTGAAGTCTTGAAGCCTTGATTGAGAGTAGAGAGAAAGAAACCTCCAGAGCCAGACATTCCAGACATGTGCCGATGGGCCAGCCAGCAGCAGCACTACAGCTCTCGCTCTCGGGTAACTGCTTCCAGCGAATGCGCCTTGCCCGTTTGTTTAAGCCTGTGAAAAAGAGGGCAACGCGTGGCGTGGCGGCCACGATACAAATTCAATATATACTCTGCATTTCTGCGCTCAGGAATTGCACCACAATCGCGTGGACTGCGTGGACTGCGTGGACTGCGTGGCGGAGTAATAAAATGATTATGTCTGATGAAAACGTGTTGAGGCATGAATCCCGCTGCTCTGGGTTATGGGAAGCGAGCTAGAAGTACAGTAGCTGATTCCGAAGATGCAGATGTTGGGAAACGAGCATGAACTGAAGCAAGGAGGTTGTGAGTATGGTACTGTACTGTACTGTACAGTACGTAGCATTTATTGTAGATCGTGAAGTGAACGTGTACTCCGTTATCCAGTGGTTTCATTATTCCCTTCTTCTTTTTGCAGTGCTGAGTCGGAGAACTTTTGCGGTCGGAGAACATCCCCATCAAGAAGCTCCTGCACCGGGAAAGTACGATGCAGGTTTCTGTCTGCCTATCTGCCTGTCTGCCTGTCTGCCTGTCTGCAAAGCCATCACGATGTCGTGTCTTTTTTGTGGTCGTCATGCAGAGGGTTTTCAAGTTAGAAAGTCAAGCCGGTACCGGTAATAATTCCTGTGAGAGAGGACAATAGTAGTAGTAGGTACCTAGAACTTGGGTGAGACCTGACGGAATCGGAATCGTGCACTGCCGCCCGCTCAGTATGTTTCCAAATTCCAACAAACCCGTCACTTTCTTTCCTTAACATGGACGGGCGATTCTTGCGAGATGCATTCATTGTCACTGCGTCCTTGTGACATCTCTGTATCATAGGAAGAGAGTGACTGAGTGAGGAAGTGAGCGAGATGATGCTCCGATACTCCGCTGTACTTGTATTATTATTGTTCTCCCATCCCGCATTACTTGCTGTACCATACTATAATCATCGTCGGCCTCGCTTCTCTTGTCGGAGGGTAAGCGAGGCCGACGACTATCATTATGACAGAGCTACTCCGCATTCAGACAGCTGTGACCCAAGGCGGGCGAGAGCATGATTGGCCACGAGTCTGGATAGTAACCCGTACAGTAGTAATTAAGTGAGCACGCCAACAATGCAAATCCAGTCCAGTCCAGTGTAAATTATTGAGTGGACCTCGGTTCCAGTTACATGTCCAGGGATTTACAGTGGGCACGCAAGCCCAAAGCTTCCTGTTCTGGGACCAGCCGCAGTAGCCTGTGTGGGGCCAAGTTCCAATGGAAAAGCACAGAAAGCTAAAGCGAGCCTGGACCCTCTGCTCTGGAGATTGGACCGGAGAAAGCGTGAGCAGGCTGCGAGAGCCAGTTACAGCAGTCAGCGGGCGCTGGAGTGTCTCGCTTGCTGCAAGAAAGTGAAAAAGTGGTTGCAGGGAGCTTGCTTGTTGACCTTGTTCACCCGTGGACCCCGTTCCTTTCTTTTCCACTTTCTGGCCCCCTGGTAAACCCGGAGCTTGGGTTCTGGCGGGTCCGTCTGACGTTTTGTGAGCCATCGCAGCAGGGCCTGTCAGTTTGAGAACAGCTTCCTTCGGGGCTTCGCCCAGGGCCAGCCAGCCAGCCAGCCAGCCAGCCAGCCAGTTGAGCCAGTTGAGCCAGTTGAGCCAGTTGAGCCAGTGAGCCAGTGAGCAAGCCAACACTGCTGCAGCTCCAGGTCCCAAACAAAATAGCCTGTAGACCTACCTACCTGCTGAAGCGTCACGATGCATCAAGAACCTGAAATACACACACTACCTAAAATTGAAAAGACCAAATTGGCGCGCGCTCAAGATGAATCAATGGTGGACGGGAAAATAATAATGTTGGAATTTGGTTTATTTGGAGGAGATGCTGTGTGCTCTGGTTTGGGCGCTGTGCATCGGTATCTGTAGGGGCCGTAAACGCTGTATATTATTATTGTGTATTTGTACAGTCCTCTCATGTAGCAGATCAGGCCATTCTTCTTAATTCCCCCGGTGCCATGACTCTCGTACAATACAGTATTCCCTCCCTTCCTCCCTCCACTACCATCCCTTCCTAAACAAACGCAGGGTCTTTTTATTAGTTGTATTACTGTACTCGTACCAAGACAGTTTCCAAGTGACTACTACCTACTACGACTGTACTACTACAGACACACACACACACACACACCCACACCCACACCCACACCCCTCCCACCCCACCCCCTCCCCTCTCTTCTCCACTTGTCTGTCCTTCTTTCGTCGACAGTAGTTGCTTTGCATCCATCGCATCGCAACCCAACCCAACGATACAAGAAATACGATACAAGTACACGCATAGCTTCCCAAGTTCCCACTGATCACAGCTGTTTTTTCCCCCCCCCGTTCCCTTTCGCGTGCTGCATAACGTGGGCTGCTGCCAGCGTGCCAGTGTTGCCCTTTGGGTCGTCTCCCCGCTGCAGCAGGTTGCGTTTTGATTGCCCGGCTGGATTCCCACTCTAAGAAGCCTGCGCAGCACTAGTCGGCGGTGACCCTCGAATTGATTCCGCCGGACCACCAGAGAGAGAACCACTTTGCGCGGCGTTCTCCTCTGGGTGGCCCCTTCACCTAACCTCATCACCACACACCTACCTCACCTTACCTCTCTCTCTCTCTGCCTGCCTGCCTGCCTGCTCTGTTCTACTCTCGCTGCTCTCTACTACTCCCTCGATTATTCCCCCATCGTCAGATCATATGGTATCATCGCCAATCTGCCGTGGTTATTCAGGTACACAGCAGTAGCATTATCATTATCATTATTGTTATTATTATTATTATTCTCCGTTGCTGCTATAGAACAAAGATTCGTATTGCGCCCGCTCCTCTGTCTTATCTTTTCTCCAGCCAAGAACTCCCTCTCGTCCCGCCTGCTCGGCCACTCGTTCGCTAAAAATCTCTGGATTCGCTCGACTCGTCCAAACTTCCCGTCTCTCTTCGACCTCTCCCTGGTTCGTGCCTGTGTCTCTCCTATCCTCCTCCTTCCACCTTATTATTATTCTTACAACGATACAACTCCCCCAGACCCAAGCCGCAGGTTCTCATGGTCTGACGAGAAATCTATACAGCCCGACTAATATACATCCTTAAGTTCAATCGCCCATCGCCTCCAGCACTCGAGTTGTCGCAAGCTTTGGGAGATACATGGACAGGCCCGCTTTCTTCCGACACATCAGCACCGCCAGCTTGGTATAGTATATAATACTTCAGCTCAAGGCAATCGCATATACTTCGACACCCCCCCATCGCATAAGTCGGTCCGAACACCGACCAAATCAATCGGGAAGAAAACAGGGCAATTGGCAGGGAAGAATTGTGTAGAAAAGGAAGGATATCTCGCTCGGAAGGGAAAGTTTATGGAAGGATAAAGCGTCGTCGACCTGCAACCAAGGACCTTGAAATAACCCTACAGCACCCAACCTCTGACCGTAAACGGGCAAAGCAGTGATGAGCACTCCAGCGGGAACAGGACCACAGGTCCCAGCGGGAGACAAACCAAAGAGGGGATTGAGCAAATATGTAGCCAAGTTCAAGAGCGCGTTGAAGAACGAGAGCGGATCCAAACGATTGTCTTTTTCAGGAGCACCAAAGACGCCAGCAATCGCTGAAGCTGGTCCAAGGTATGATTATCCCCAAATTATTTCACGATTTGTTCAATCCCTAACCTTGATAATCAAGCACGACGACAGCACCAGCTGCAAAACCCACGCCTGAGACAACCTTACCACCAGGAGTCAAGACGTACTCGCGAGCAGAACTCGATGCCGAGCGTGCGAAGAAACTTGGAGAGCGGTTCAAGTTGAGCATCGAACCTCACGAATGGAATATCACACCCACCAAGGACATTCAAGTTCAACGCATCGAGAAGCCAATCCGGATGCGTGTTCACAGAACCTGCCACAAGTGTGGGACATCTTTCGGAGCCAACAAGACATGCACCAGCTGTCAACACACGAGATGTACCAAGTGTCCGCGATACCCAGGCAAGAAGACCAAGAAGGCTGAGGAAGGTGCAACTGCAGCAGTTCCTGCTGGTGTGGGCGCAATCGAAGTGGACGACTTCAAGGGCATGAAGCAGAAATTGTTGTTGACCAAGCCGAGCAAGACTGGTGGACAACCTCTGGTCAGGAAGAAGCCAAAGCAGAGAGTGAGGAGAACTTGCCACGCCTGCTCAACATTGTTCCAAGCCGGAACTAAAGAATGTTCCGGTTGTGGACACATTCGCTGCGAGGATTGTCCTCGAGATCCGTGAGTTATCCCGTAACATCCTACAATACGTAGTGTAACGATCATCGCATGCTAACAGTCTTTGTAGAGCAAAGAAGAATAAATATCCCGATGGCTACCCTGGCGACGAGCCCTCTCCCAACTCCACCAAGCCAAAGAAGTTCGTGTGTGACGATTGTCACAACCGGTTCGAAGTCCCCTACGATACCAACACAGATCAACCGCCCGCGTGTACCAGCTGTGGCCATCCCAAGACATCGAAATTCAAACCTAAAAAGGTGGTGCCGGCGCCCGATCCTGAGGTGGTCAAACGCGTCCAGGAGAAACTAGCTGCCCTAAATATTTCATCCAAATAGCGAACAGTCTTTTTGCAGAATTAAACGACGGTACGAAGGCACATGAAGAGTGTGCAATCTTTGAAAAGAGAACGAGGATATAATTAAAAAATTTATGGTGTTTTTGTTTTCGTGTGATTTTTTTGGTTTGGAAGCGAAGGATATGATATTTGCGGAGACTGATTTTGGGCAATTTGGAAGACATCAATGGGCGATGGTGGAGAAAGAGGAGTAGTGTGCAGCTGGAGCAGATCTCTTTTGTTTTGTTTTTATCGAATTTTGGTCTATGCAGCATTATTTTTTTCCCCCTCTACAAATATTTTCTTCGCTTCTCAAGTCTACTTCTGGAATTGGGAGCGAATATGCATTAGGGGGTGTTTGTGTGTGTTTTTATTCTCGTTTCGAGGCGTGGTGCGGCGTGCTAGCGGCTGTAGTTTTTGCATTGCACTCTCACACATTCTGGATTCAGAGACGCATAGTGGATATGCATGGTGGAATGAAATGGAATGGAATGAAAAAGAATTGGACGAGATGCATTGTGGAAGGAAAAGTAGAGAGAGTCTGCTGTGTGATGAGGGAGCGTTGGCTGTGTGTATATGATGGGAGAAGATGAAGAAGATCTTGCTGCAATATCTATCTATCTATCTATCTATGGATGCATATACCCTGATATAGTAGTTGTTGCTTTGGAGATGAGATTCAAGATGAGGAAGTGAGTGAGTGAGTGAGTTAGTGGAAATGGAATGAATATAAGCATCGCACCTCGGACTTTTAATTCGTCTCATCTATTCGCTTGTTGTTATTATTGTTGTTGTGTGATGTTTGACTAACTGTCGGTATAATCTATATACCGAATAGCGGGTTACTAACTCCTGGAACTAGGCAGACTAGGGAATATATATATTATATTACTAGTATACTTCTTGTTCTAGTAATTAAGCTTGTTTCTTTTTAACTACTAGTTTTAGTAGTTATATATAAATAAAAGGTAATAAGCCGCCCTAATCGGGTTTAGCTCTACTAAAACAAGTATCTTTGATTTACTAGTTAGTAGTAGAATTAATATCTAAATATTAATATTTTAACACTAGGGTAACTTTAAATAGTTTAAATAATAATTTAATTTATAAATTACTATTTAACTATATTAAGCTATTTAATATTAATTTTATCTATTTTAGTATCTATTATTCTCTTATATCTTATCCCTTACTTATCTTAGTCTTTTAGTCTTTTAACTTATTTTATTACTTTTTATTTAATATAATTTATATTAATAAATTAAGCTAGTATAGTATAAGCCTTAGTTTCTTTTATAAAAATATCTATTAAATTAGTAGTACTATTAATTTATTTAACTTTTATAATTTTATACTACTTATAAACTTATTATAAGTATATTATATCTATTATTAACTTTTTCTTTTATATAGTATTAAGCTTAACTAAGTAGTTAAATAAAGATTTTAAGTTAATATATATAGTTAGTAAAGTTATAATAAAAAGAATCTTATTAATAGTTACTTTTAAAGCTATTATAATATTAAATCTATAGGTTATTCTATAAAGTTCTATAACTAAAATACTTTTTATAACCCTCTTATACTTTATTAAAGATTAATATAATATATTAGCTTTTCTTATACTATCTATAAGAACTATTATATATTTAATCTATAATAAAAAGTTTATATTATTAATAAAAGAAGTATCTATAAAAGTAATTAATCTAAGAAAATTCTTATTTAATTTAATAAACTTAAAACCTTTAATAAGGTTTTTAAGCTACTATTTTAAATATTAGTTTAAAGCCTTAATATTAGTTTCCTTAGGTTTTATTATTTAAGTAGTAAATAAAAGATTAAAAGTAGTCTTTAGCTAGTAAACTAATATAATATAAACTCTATAAGCTCTCTAAGCTATATATTATTATTTAGTTATTAAAATTAACTAAGTTAAGCCTCTAGTATTAATTAACTTTTTAAGCTTTTATTAAGTTAATAAAAGAAAGATTTTAATACTAGTACTTTTATATAAACTTAATTCTATTAATATATAAATAAATTATACTACTATTAAATTTAAGTAGATAATTAATAGTTAATTATTCTTTATCTTTAACTAAGAACTAAGTCTTTTCTAACTAATTTTATTTACGTTTATAAAATTATTATCTATTAAAAATAAGATATTATTTATTTATAGTTCTATAAAACTAAATTCTATAGTAATTTTAAGTAATAAATAAAGGTTATAAATTAATAGCTCTATACCTAGCTTTATAATATAATAATTATAATAGGTTTTAAACTAGTAATTCTTAGCTTTAGGAACTTTATATAATAACTTTACTACTTAAAGAACTAATTCTAAGCTAATTCTAAGTTTAATTTAAAGCTTCTTAGAAGGTTTTATAAAGAAGTTTCTATTTAATTTAATAATAGATTATATATAGGCCTAGGAGATATTATATAAATAGAGATAAGTAAACTACTTATATAGAATTATAATAAGATAAAGAATTAAATATTAGCTAATATATTAGATAGTTAAGGATTAAATTAAAACTATTTTTTTTCTAATATTATTATAAACTTATATAATTAATTTTAACTTCTTAAAAGCTTATATAGTACCCTTATTTTTAATATTATTAATAAATTATAAGTTAAAGAAATATATACCTAATAATATATTATTAAGTTTTATAACTTTAAAGACTTTCTTCTTTAATAAACCTATAATTTCTTTTCTATATAAGGTAATAAATTAGTAATCTTTAAATATAGTTTTAAGATCTATAATATTATTATTTTCTTATAAAAAGACTATAATATCTATTACTAAAGCTATAACTAGTGTCTTATATAAGTAACTACATCTATATTTCTTAGAAACTAGTATTTTAAACTTTTTAGAATAAGGATTAGTACTAATTTAAGGCTCTTTTTTTAGGTTAAGCTCCTTCTTTATTATCTATTACTTTATTTTCTAAGGTAGCCTTATAAAATAAGTTTATATTATTATTTATCTATATCTTTACTTTAATAATATAGTTTTATAAATATTATCTTAAATATAATAGATCTCTAAGATAATTTTAATATATAGTTCTTCTTATCTATACCTAGTAATAGATATAAGCTCTTCTAGCTCTTAGTTTACCCTTTATTCTCTTTTCTTTAAATTATAATAAGAGAGTTTAGTTATAGATTATAAAGTATAGTTATTTATAGTCTATTATATATATTAAGTATATTTATAACTTACCTTTTAGCTCTTAGCTTCTTAATAGTAGCTATAGCTTTCTTAATTACTATAGTATATTAGATTATTAAAGGGGTAGAGATATTAAATTTAAATATTTATAAGTAAGCTTTAAAGACTAGAAGTATAAAAACTAGGCTATCTAGGCTAGTAGTATTATTAATTACTTTAAAAGCTATTTATAAAGCTATATAATAATCTAGGTTAGGTATTTTAGTAGTAATAATTTAGTAGGTATATTTAATTAAGTTATAATATTTCTTAACTATTTTAATAAAGTTATATACTTCTACTAAAATCCCTTTTATATTTATCTTTATTATAATTATAAATTATCTAAACTTTTTATTTATAAAGTTCTTTCTAGTATTATAAACTATTAAGTTTAATAAGCTTAAATAAGTATTTATTTAGTAACTTTATAGTATATTCTAAGTATATTTAGTACTAATATTTTTAAACTATCTATTAGCTTAAAAATATATTTTTTTATTAATAATATATAAGATTAGGTTATTATTAATATATATAATATTTATAATAATTAAGTAGTTAAAATTAATATTATCTTTTAGAGTAAACTAAAATTATTCTAAGAACTTTTTATATTTTTAGTAATAATAGTAAAACTTAGTTAAGTACTCTAGAGTTTTTTTTTTAATATTATAATTAGCTTACTTAAGAACTTATTATAATTATTAAACTAATAGGTATTTAAAGTATCTATAAAGTTTATAAAGCTTAATATCTATTAAGTAGTATAGGTTATTTTTAAGTAAGCTAGTAATAAAGGATTATAAGGCTTACTATAAGAGAAATAAGTAGCTAAAATATTTAATAATTAAGATTTTTAAATTATCTTCTTTAAAGTTACCTTTCTTAAAAATACTCTTATCTAAAATACCTTTCTTTAAAATATCTTTTTTAAAGATTCCTTTCTTTAAATTACCTTTTTTAGAGGTTCCTTTCTTTAAATTACCTTTTATATATACTAGTATATTCTCTAAGTTATTAAAATAAACCTATAGGTGGTTTATATCTATAAGATAAAGTAGAAATAAAGTATTAATATTAATAATATAAAACTCTACCTTACCTACTAATATAGTTAAGGTAATAGATCTTATAGATAGAGTAGATCTAATTTTAAATTAGATGTAAATTATACCTCTCTTAGAGATATTTAAATTAATAGTAGAATCTAACTTTCTTAATATATAATATTAGCTATATCTTATAGTAGATAAGTATAAGGCTCCTATATTAATTATAATACTTATAAAAGTAGTTAATACATACCTTAATATATTTATAGTATATATAAATAAATTAGTAATCTTATAAGTCTCTCTATAGTTTTAATTCTATAGAATTATATTATAAAGTTTATCTTCTCTAGTTAGGCTTATAGTATAAATAAAAGCTCTATTTATAAAGATTAATATAATAGTAGTAGTATTACTATTACTAAGTTTACTATATAAGGTTATATAGCTATTTATAAAGAAGGTAGTACCTTAGGTAGTAGTAGGTAATTTCTTATTATTACTTAAAGTATTTAATATTAAATTTTATAAGCTTTAATTATCTTCTTTATCTTTTTCTATTTCTTTTAAATTTAATAAAGTATTATTTAAACATCTTTCTACTATACTCTTAATATTTCTTTTATAATCCTACTTAGTTTATATATAGTTATATAAGTAGTAACCTTCCTTTTAATATATAAAGTACTTAAACTTACTAGTATTTATCTTATCTCTAGAGCGTTTATATTAATCTCTCTTATATCCCCCTTAATTATTATTTTAGTAGTATTAATAGTCTATAAAGAAGGTACTTATAGTAGTAGTAAACTACTCTTTTTTATAAGAAAGAATAGATAAATAGAGCTTATTAAAAAGTTATCTAAAATCGTTTAATAGATTAAAGATAGTATATTAATATATTAATACTTTTATATATATTATAATTAATTTTTTATAAAGGATTTTACTATAATAAAGTTTTAAAGCTAATTTATATTATAAAGTATATAGTTTATTAACTAAGAGATTAATATACTTTAAAGTTAACTTTCCCTTATTCTCTTAAATTATAAAGGTTAAAGTTATAGAATTCTACTTATTAAGGTTCTTTTAGTAAAAACTTAAGCCTTTAAAGAATATTTAAAAGTAGTTATATATAACTTTAAATAACTTCTTTTAAAGCTTATAGTTATAGTAGTTCTCTAATACTAATCCTTTTAGTATACTAAGTATAACCTTAGTATATTCCTTTAGAGGTAAGCTAAATCTCTTATATATATTAAAGAAGATTTAAAGTTTAAATTTAAAGCTAATATCTTTATTTCTACTATACTTTTAATCTTCTATATATAGCTTAGCTATAGTTATAATCTCTTTATAGTAGCTATCTTATTTTAGGAATAAGCTCTTATTATATATATTTCTAAGTATAAATAAATTATCTAGGGTAGTTACTAATACTTAAACTAGTATATATACTATATTTTAAGCTAGTACTAAGCTTAGTCTAGCTTAGTTTATCTTTATAGATAAGCTACCTAATAGTACTAGTATCTCTTACTTAAGTATCTTTTCTATAATAGTAGATGTTTATCTCTTAGTTAGAGGTTTTTATAAACTAAACTAAATAAAAGTTAATACTTTATATTTAACTTAAATACTTTTATTAAAGAAGTTAAATAAAATATAGTTTTAAAGTTTAAATATTTATAGTCTTAAGTAATTAATATAAAGTTTATTAACTTTATTATTTAACTATTTATATAGTCTTTACTCTTTTATTACTTTTATAAATATACTTATAATAGTATTGTTTTTAAATACAAAGATACTATATATTTATAGTATTTATTTAAGGGCTTATAAAGTTAAGGTATTAATAAACCTAAAGTTAGCTTCCTTAAATCTATAGAAGTTATTTTAAAAGACTTTTTATAAGTTACTATCTATATCCTTTTTATCTTTATATACTATAACCTTCTTTATTATAAATCTTAGAGAGCCTTAGGGGTATACCTTTACTATAGTAATAGCTATAGTATTATAAGGTTAAGGTTCTTTTTATAGTAATAGTAGTAATAATATACCTAAAGATATTACTATTATAAATACTATTATAGTTTTTATTAATTAGCTCTAGCTTTCTTTATAATAAAGAATAAGGATAGTTTATATAAATTCTTAATTCTTTTAAAAGATTAAATTAATAACTTAATTTATATATCTACTAATTAGTATTAGTATAATCTATATACTAAATAGTAGATTACTAACTCTTAGAACTAAGTAAACTAAGGAATATATATATTATATATTACTAGTATACTTCTTGTTCTAGTAATTAAGCTTATTTCTTTCTAACTACTAGTTTTAGTAGTTATATATAAATAAAAGGCGGTAAGCCGCCCTAATCGGGTTTAGCTCTACTAAAACAAGTATCTTCAATTCGCCGGCTAGTAGTAGAATCGACGTCTAAATATTAACGTTCTAACACTAACCTTTAGCTTTTGACTAACTAACCTTTGATGTTGGATTTTTAATGTTGGATTTTGGTCTTAGGCTTTTAATACTAATGTTGGATTTTTAGTCTTGGACTTCTAATGTTGAGATGTTGAGATTATTAATAAGAAACTTACTCTACTATAGAGGTAGGTATATACTACTTACATATGGAAAATAATCTTATTAGGTAGGTATATATAATTAGATGTATTTAAATTTTATGTATTAATAGTAGGTACCTAGGTACTGTACTGTACCTAGCTAGATAGGTAGGGGGTTGGATTAGATTAGATTGGATTGGATTGGATTAGATTAGATTGGATTGGATTGGAGATGAGTAAGGTAGGTCGGTAAGTTAAGTTAAGTTAAGTTAAGTTAAGTTAAGTTAAGTTAGGGGAGATTGTTAAGTTATTGTTATATGAAAGGTTACTAGTTTATATAGATATGGGTAGGTAGGTAGGTAGGTAGGTAGGTAGGTAGGTAGGTAGGTGGGTGGGTGTCTTGCTGGGTTTAGGGGGTATATATGGTAGTGATGAATGTTCTTTTAGTTTATATAGGGGGTGGGGTATATATATATATATATATATACTATTGGAAAGGGGGAGGGAGGCAGGGAAGGTAGGTAGAGGGTTGACTTGACTACTTACTTATTTATCTATTTACTTACTTGATTGATTGATTGACTTTGTAGTGTAGTGTAGTGTAGTGTAGTGTAGTGTGGTGTGGTGGATTAGATGGAGGAGGGGATTTGATTGTTAAGTAGAGGAAGGGAGGGTGGGTAGGTAGGTAGGTGGGTGGATGGGTGGGTGGATGGTTCTTCTTGTTTTCTTTCTTTTCTTTGATTGGGATTGGGATTGGGATTGGGGTTGTGGTTGTGGTTGTGTTTTAGATGATGGAATGGAGAGGGGATGGATGGTTTTGTGATTTGGGTATTTTGGTGATATGAAGGAAATGAATTCTATTTGGAAGATAATGAGTTTAAGGGAGGGAGGCGTGTATATTTAGGAGAGAAAGGGAGGAGGGGAGGGGAGGTAAGGTGGTGTTAATTTAATTGTTTAGGTAGTTTTGTAGGTGTTTAGGTATGTGGGTTTCTCTAGGTAGGTATACCCGTAAGAGTAATAAAAGGTTCGATTGTAATAAAGTAGTATTGAAATGTTGTTGCTATAGAATACAGGTAGCATCGATGCTACGAGATATATATATATAAGTAGTTCTCAATCCAAGCTTGACTCGTCTACAGAACCTTGTCAAGTCTATAATATAATATCTTCCCAGCAGGGTAGTAGGTATGCAGTAGGTTTTATCAGGTGAATAATGTACTTGAAATAAGATACTTTTATATAAGTAGATTTGGTTAATTTAGTTGTATCTTAAGTAAGTTCTCTAAGTTAAGTTAAGTAAGTTACTTGGGGTGGGGAGAATCGTGGATCGGATAGCTTGAGAATTCGTTAATACAGTGCTTGATTCAAAAATGACATTGTGCTCAAAGATTTTCTCTTCTTGCCTGTAGACTTACACCTTTCTTTGACGATCCAATGCGGGCTTCTCGAACAAAGAACTAAGCGAGGCATATCCTCATAAAGGACTGACTGCTTGATGTGACCAAGGCGGAAATAGAAAAGACAAAGAAATCATATTGGACAAAACCAATTTCAAACAGTTCGTGGTATCAACGCACTATGTATAATCTAGTTTTCAATCTCGACAATCCTGCTATTGTGGATAACTAATAAACACAATCAATCATATTCACCATGGAACCTAGTAAAAAGCGCTCAGCAGATACAAATCCAATAAACACTTCAAACCAAAGTAACAAGAAACAAAGAATAGAGACGGGTCACGATCTACGAAAAGCACTCGGCATCCAATCTCTACCTGGAGATTGGAATTTAAGGCCACCTCCCGAACGAGGCTTCAGCGTCGCTAATCCAAACACAAAGGTCGGGAGAATATATCAAGATGCATGGCTAGGTTCATCCTATAACTGGCCCCTCAAATACACCGGCTGGACGCCGATCAAAGTCCTAGGAATAGGTGGATACGGAATCTGCGGACTCTTCCAGTACACACGCACAGATACGCAAACGGGAGGAGCCGCAGAGAATAGATACGTGGTCGTCAAACAGGTTGGCTATAGTCAGGGTAGTGGGAAATCGAAGACTTCTAGCTTGGACGAGGAATATATGTTCTTGACTACCATGAGGGATGTTGCGCACTCGGATCATATTGTTAAGGCGAGGGAGAAGGTCACTCGTGGTAGGGGGAGTGGTGCTAATCGGTTTTGGGATCCTGATCATCTTGATTTCCCGGTTGCTAGGTTGTATTTGGAGTATTGCGATAAAGGGGATTTACATGATCGGATCGCGAAGAATAAGACGTAAGTTTTGTTTTCTTTTTTATATTCCCTTACAGTAAGTAGGCGTGGTTTTTTTTGCTTTTTTTTTTTTCGATTTGAAGGGATTTATTTAATCTAAATACTGATTTTGGTTTTTCGTTTTGAAAAGGGAACCACCGCCTCCGGAGGAAGATGTCTGGAGACTTTGGGAATGTCTTGCGAAGGGTCTGATGATTCTTGAGAATGGTAGTGAGGATGAGGAATGGGGTTGGGATATCCCTTCCGAAAAGACTTATGGGAGACGAAGAGCCATCGCTCATTTTGATATTAAGCCTCAAAATAGTAGGTTGATATGCTTTGGTGTGATAATGGTAATGGAAGGGTACTGATGGGCAAACAGTCTTTATTGGAGGAGATGCTCGAACTCCTGGCCAGCATACGAATGTTGATATTTACAAGGTACCTACGCTTCAAACTCTACTAAAGCATAATTTTTTGACACCTTGGTTTACTAATACTGGTATAGTTTGCCGACTTCGGACTCTCTATGAAGGTACCTATAGATAAAGCAGCTCAGAAAGCTCAATCATGGCTTAGGGAAGCAAGTTGGCGAGGAACTCGGGGATGGGAAACCCCTGTACGTATATTTTTAAAACAACTCAATACTAATAAGACTACGGCGGACCCATGAACTAACTCAAAAACTAGGAGCAACTATTTAAAAACCTCTACGGTTATCGTATCGGTACACCAAGCAATATATTCGCCGTCGCCAAATGCATGTACTCGGTAATTACGCGAGGAAACGTATTCAACACATCCAGACGATTCAAAGCACACAGAAGAGACGGTACAACCTTCTGGGCCTCAGGAGCAGATATAATAACACGACAATTACCCTATAGCGAAACCTTACTCTTACTCGGCCTACTAATACGCTGCTTAGCACATGATCCAGATGAGCGTCCCACAGCCAAGCAACTACTAACAGAGATCCAGCATGCCGTTCGAGCATTCGATGGATGGGCAACAGACATGCCTTACGATTACGATCTCCAAACCAAACGCAGAGATCCACCCAGGACCTTCATCATCTGGGATCGGAGTCCTATTGTTGATTTCGGCATCGATCCCGTTGTTGAGATTGTGAGAGAGAAGACAATGTTTCCTCCTGGCGTCTCGAGCGTTCCGTTGAAAGCTGCGAAGAATCTGTGGGAGAATCTGTGGGATTTGGCTATTGGCATGCCGAAAAGGCAGGATAATAATGGTAAAAATACTCCGGGTCGGGTGAAGGCGGGTTTGGAGTTGGAGTTGGAGTTGGTGGGGATGAATATACCTGGGGCTTTTCCTGATACGGGATCTCCTGCTAAGTTTGCTAAGCCTGCTGAGGGTAATTAATTAATTAAATGGTGAGTTGAGTGGTGTGGTGGTCAGACTGAATAATCTGCTGGATAATTAGAGCGAGGTTTCCTGAGATAGCCTGGGCTCAAAGTTCTTAGAGGATAAGTGTGCTTTGATTTGTGAAATGAACATAGTATCATGAAGTATAATAAAATTAGCTTGGATGATTAAGGAACTGAGAAGTTAATTCTTAAAGAGTCTATGCATTCGACGTCAGAGCTGAGAATAGTGGTTGTGAGAGAGCTGTGAGAGAGGGAGGAAGATGAGCCAAGAGATTTTGGTCTATATTATATATTTATGCAATTCAAATGTTAAGGTGTTACGTTACCTAATGCCAGGTCCTGTAGGATTATGGAAGTATGAAGTATAGTGTGGTAGTTGAGGATTGTTCTTGTAGTATACTTAATAAGGAGGGTCAATTAATGAAATAGCTAGTAGTAGTGATATGTACAGCTTGTAGTTAGTGATGGTTGGAAATTGGGATAATATTTTGCACAGAGACAAGGAAAGATGAAAGTAATTTACTTGAGTAAGTATCTCGCTTATTTGGTTACTTGGGCAACTTAGACAAATGGGTGTAGTATCGAATATATATATAGTGGATGTTTAGGTTATTAGTGGATTTGTAATGCGATCGTAGTTTACTTTACTTAAGTCACTTCTCGAGTATTGTAAATATTCTCTATTCTATTGTCTTATCTTCTGTATTTTTATCTATTATTTGTAACTTCTCTGTTATTGAAGGGCTATTTCTTTTAGTGTGACATAAGACTTTTTAGTTCTTATCTATTTTGAAATTCTCTTCAGGACTGGAAAATTATTTAAAACCTATAGTATACAAAGCCAGGGAAGTATTAAACGCAACATGCGATATAAACTAAACAGCAGATAACAAGCGCGACACTTCACTTTTCAGCTACAACATAAGCTGTAACAGCAACTACTTTTATAGAGCAGGGATATTAGGTTCGACTAAAGGTAAAATCTTAGATAAGCTGGTAAACTCTCTACTAGTAGTAAGAATTCTAACTTCTTGCTCGACGAGTAGCAAGATTTGTTGTTATGTCATGAGCACTTAGCAACATTCAAGCTCTTATTATTTCCTGTGCTACTTTACACTCTAATATGATTGTACGTATCAGAGCACCATAAGTAAGAAAATTCAACTTTGATCTCTTGCGTTTTAAAACTCTTAACAAGTATAGATTAATATTGTAGACTATGTTCTGCTACGCACAAATTACAGCTATGACTAAGCTTAGAATATTCATTATCATCTGAAACTTCTAGGATGATACAACTAGTCATCCTTATGAGTCTAGAGCTTAGTGATACTTAACATGCACTAGCAAAGGTTAGCTAGCGTTCTTACTGTGCCATCCTCCGGAGGCGCAGGGAATAAAGCCGTGCCTTACCGCTTTTGCTATGGGTATGCTGGCACACCCTATAAGACTGGCTGTATTAGTATTTTGCTTGGCAGAAAACAAAGCGGTGGACACAATATTCCCCACCAGCTCCGCAGATCAAGTTTGAGGCCGCCCCACAGACAGGCCGGGAGAGATCAAGCACGAATACAATTCCTCCTCCGAAAGAACTACTGTAAGAGACGTCCTATCTCCCCACCTTCTTTTCAAATCGTATGTTCTAATCTTCTATACAATTTGGGAGGTTTTTTGGAATTATGTCTGACACTCCAGCAGCAGATACCACGCCCGCACCGGCAACAGCACCGGCAGTATCAGCAAGTACACCGGCACCAGCAGATCCCACGCCTGACCCCGCGCTTGCGGTTGATGATGGCGACTCTGCTTATGATGGCGACTCGTAAGTCACCTAGTTCTACGGGAGAGCCCGTGGCTTATCTCCAAAGGTTTGTAGTCACTAACTGTTCATAGCTTGAATGGTAGCGATACCACGTCGCTTCGCTCCTCAATCTACAATTATCGCGTCGAGAATGGACGGACATATCATGCATACAAGGAGGGAGAGTACTGGGGCCCTAATGATGAGATTGCACAGGACAACATGGACATTGGGAACCATCTCTACACTCTTCTTCTGGAAGGAAAACTCTTCAAAGCTCCGGTTCCTAAGAATACGCATCGCGTCCTGGACGTAGGAACCGGTACTGGCATATGGGCTATCGATTTTGCGGACGAGTACCCTTCTGCGGAGGTTATTGGTGTTGATCTGTCACCTATTCAACCTGCATTCGCTGTATGTCATATGTATCATTTTATTAGAGACATAAGGCGAAAGACTAATACGTTGATTAGCCACCGAATTGCAAATTCGAAGTCGATGATATCACAGAAGATTGGACGTGGAAGCGTGAAAGTTTCGACTATATCCATATTAGGGCTATGTACATGAATGATCCTTTCACCTGAAGATACATCACTATAATTGCTAACTGCCCTAGGTATGGGTCGATTGCAGATTGGGCAAGACTTTACAAGCAAGCCTACGAGTAAATATTTCCAAGTTAAATCAAATGTCAAAACACGAAATGATGCATCTGACAAGGAAATAGGCACCTTGCTCCAGGTGGATTTATCGAGCATATGGAAGTCGACTGCGAAATAGCATCGGACGATAATACTGTGACGAAAGATCATCCCTTTTGGCGCTGGACAGAGATGTGAGTCCTACCGCCTTATTCCTTTGCTATGGAAGAGCTCCTCATTCTAATCGCTTGGGTAGATTTCTGAAGTTTGGTGAAATAACCGGCAAGTCATTTATACAGGCTCGAGATGCAAAGAAAATGATCACCGAAGCGGGGTTTGAGAAGGTAGAGGAAGATATCCTGAAGATCCCAATCATGGCGTGGTCTACGGATCCTCATTTGAAGAAGGTTGGCATGTGGCAGCAGCTGTTCTCTGAGACGGGTATTGAGGGCCACGGTCTTGCTATCTTGACCAGAGTTCTTGGTGTATGTCCATCCCCCCTCCTATTGCAACCTTCTTGATAACAAGTTTTCATTGGATGCTAATTAGAACAGTGGTCATATACTGAAGCAGAACTATTAATCAATGAGGTTAAAAATGCATTGAAGGATAAGAAGACGCACGCTTATTATAGATGCAATGTTGTGGTTGCCCAGAAGCCGTTGTCAAGTGCATAAATAGTAGGGTTATATTATTAGGGAGTAAGGGAAATGGTTGATACCTATATAACACACAGCGATCAACAGCGCATTTTTACTTTCGTGTTGATGTGTCTGCAAACATTCCTGCAGATGATGATCTCTACTACTGGCCAACTAAGGCTACGTTATATGTGAGCAGTGGAGTAAGTCTTGGAAGAAATTTCGATGCATTTGAAGATTCCACTGATTAAGTCGGTTTCTATAACATATGCGGTGAAGTTCTGAGAACACTAGGAGTACTGTAGGTAGTGCACCTTTGAGAGATGGCTGATTACTTAATCGAGCCTAACCTGAATCGAACTTCGGGCACAATTGTTTCTTTTCTCAGAACTTTCTTTTCCAAGCGTTGACCTGTTTTGCATCTCTCCTTTGGACTTGCTTTCTACCTCATCGCAGCCCTTGTACTCAAATTGTGACTTCGAGCAACACATGTTGTGTGTCGCGACTAGGCAAAACTCATGTTGCACAATGGTAGAACTTTGACGTCAGTTCTTGCGGCTGAACGCTTCAGGTAAGCCTCATGGATAAATCAGGTAGGCGGCTTACTTCTACATCCTCTATATTGATACCGAATCCTGCGAATTTTTGAGCTATGCGCCATCGTTCCCAGAGTTCTTATGGAGGGGTCAATTGGCCCTGTGGTCAAGAAACGCACCAGATCTGGACATAATAAATCTAGAAGTGGTTGCGGAACTTGCAAGTAAGTCTCCCCTTTGTACGCCACGATAATTCGACAACAGGATCTGACGCTTTATGACCCTAGGATTCGAAGAGTTAAATGCGATGAGGCAAAGCCGACCTGCTTGAGATGCAAGAAATTTGGAGCGGAATGTGATGGATACGCCCAGCCCATGCCTAAATCCAAGAGCACTTCTCCCAAGCGTCCATCCAGAGAACGAGCCTTGCTACCGAAAACTACAAATTTTCCAACTGCCCCATTCTCGATTATGCCGTCTGCCCTGCGATTCGATAATGAGAATGAAGCTCGCTACTTTACTCTCTTTCGAGACAAGACAGCGGTCGAAATATCTCCATATTTCGTTACACAAACCTGGCGGACAATGGTACTGCAGGCCTGCGAAGTTCCTTCGATAAGGCATGCTGCTATTGCAATTGGGGCCCTCGATAGAACATCTACGGTGCTTCAGAACCAGGGCAGCCTATACTTTAAAGAAGGTATAATGGATCCAAGTCCGCATCATCAGTATGCAATTGAGCAGTATAGCAAAGCCATCAGATATATGAGAGAAGATGTTTCTAGCGGAAAACAACAAGATCTGCGGACAACTTTGATTACATCTCTCGTCATTGTTTGTTTTGAGTCATACCATGGCAATAGGGCGTTGGCGGAAGCACAGATTCGAAACGCCATAGCTTTAATAGAAACCTGGAGGAAGACTTACCAAGATGACAAGCAGCATGAATTGGGTTTTGTATCTCCTGCTCCTTCTGTGATCGAGACCGAATTGATACGAATCTTTGGGCGACTTATTGTTCAGACCAATTCTTTGGCGGACACTCGGTCAATTGAGTCTCACCAAAAATTGAAGGATGAAGGCGCGGAGCACGTGCGTCGTATGCCAAGTATCTTCAACTGTGTAGAGGAGGCGCGAGGTTATCTAGATCTGATTATGAGACGCTTACAACATTGGATGTATGCTTCAGCTTTGGCTGCAGCTGCCGGCCGCAAGACAGGAACAGAGTCTTCGTGGAAATTTACTAAGGAATTTCTCATGCTCTCAGCCCAGCCGGGTGGAAAAGTCCTCTCTCCAACACACTCTCGTATGGATCAGCTTAAGTGGAATCCTCAAAGTAGCAGCATGGATGAAGCACTAGCCTCCCAAACGACTTACAGAGACGAGCTCTTACAGTGGAAGGCATCATTCGATGCTTACGTCGAACGAGGCAATAATTTCGAAGAGCTGGGAGCCACAACTGTCTTTCTGCATTACCAAGCTACTTACATTGCTGTAATGGCATCCCTGGCTACAGATGACATGATATACGATTGTTATATAACAGAGATGGAAGACTTAGTCATTGGATCTGATAAACTGCTGAAAATACTATCGGGGAAGACTGATGGCCCCATTTTCCCCTTCACCTTTGACCTTGGAATTGTAGTCCCACTCTACCTCGTTGCACTTAAATGCCGAAAAAGTAGTGTGCGGCGACGAGCAATTCAACTATTGTTGAAATGGCCTCGACGAGAGGGACTCTGGGATAGCGTTCTTGCTGGGAAGATTGGAATTTGGGTTCAAAGTATTGAAGAGGAATTTCTTGAGGAGATTATTCCTAATTGGGCGAGGGTTCGGCAGATTAACACGAAATTCGATTTACAGAGAAGAAAAGCAGACCTTAGTTGTCGGCAGAGGATGGCAGATGGTGGGGACTTCATTACTCGGATATGTACTGTTACTTGGTGAGTCTGGGAGGATTGAAGAGATCATGGATATACGAAGCTAAGATAGGTTATAAGGAGGCCCTTGGTAATAGACAACAAACACAATGCTCTGAGATCTATATTATTTTCAATCCCACTTCGGTAATCACCAAGACTAAAAGCAGGTCAGCTCTTGAATTTCCTGGTTTGCATATATATACTGTCACGTGATATCACGAAACGACAACTTGGAGAAACATTCATACTTTGTAAGTCTCAGGAGTGAGCTTGCTATACTAAATTTTGTTAAGTAAGTTCAATTTGTTGTAAGAAGTCCTGTTTTGACCAGGCAGTATATTCTCAAACTTTCCTTCCCCTTACACACTTGCGGTTACACATTTCCGGTAGGCTGCAAGCCAACGTCACCTCCGCAAAAAATAAAATCATATTACAATGGGGGCTCTTCTCCAACTTTGATTTTTACCTACATGCTTCTTTCATGAAATATATTCTACACAAACAAGATCTCCCACAATCGAAAATGGCTAAAGAACCCGTAATCCCCAAACCAAAATTCGCAGATCTACCGCTCGATGCATCACATCCACCATATTCAGCATGGGGTCTTTACGGTCTTGACGATGAGTTAGGAACGCTCAATAACCTCACGGATGAGCGGACGGTAGAAGCTGCAAAGGAGATTAAGAAGGGGGTGAGGGTTGGTTTGAATTGGCCGTTGGAGATGATGGATTATACTGGGGGATTTCGGAAGATTTTAAAGCATGAGATTGTGGAGATCGGGAAGAATATGAATGTGAGTTACTGCTGTCGATTCATGGAGTTCGGGATACTGTTTCAAGTGTTTAACCATGGGCCATTGAAGGCCGAGAAGATCAGATGGGGAAGGGTTGGTGATGGTGAATGATGGCTAATATGACATAGGATGATGTTATCGAGTTAAACACACAAACAAGCTCGCAATGGGATGGACTTCGGCATTGGGGATTCGATGATGGGAGATTCTATGGCGGGTTCACTCAGAAGGAGATTCATGCACGGGAGAAGACTACACTAGGCATTCAAGGTTAGACATCGCTCGCTCATTTTCATGAGAACGTAGCTGACAGACATAAAGCATGGAATAAGGAAGGTATTGTTGGACGAGGCGTCTTGATTGACTTCGTAGCCTACGCTGCGCGCAACGGAATCGAATATGACCCTCTTGGTTTTTATCCCATTTCGCTACAAACTGTAAAGCAGATAGCGAGCGAAAGCGATTTAAAGTTTCGGGCAGGTGATATCATTTTTCTTCTTCGTACTGGTAAGCTCCTTCTTAAGTTACACTCCTTCTTCCAAAACTAAGAAAGCCTTCAGGATTTACGCGTGCATTCGAAACATCCTCGCTTTCAACCAAAGAAGCCATCTTATCAAAAAGTCCCTACGAGTACCCAGGAATAGAAGGATCTCTTGAAACTCTAGCTTTCCTTTGGGATACAGGTATTGCGGCTGTAGCAGGGGATTGTCCTGGTTTTGAAAGTTGGCCTCCCACTCCAGGAAAACAGGGTATGCATCAGATTCTACTTGCTGGTTTTGGGATGCCGATTGGTGAGATGTTTGATTTGGAGGAGTGCGCTAGGGTTTGTGAGAGGGAGGGCCGGTGGACCTTTTTCTTGAGTAGTGAGCCGTTGAATGTGAGCGGTGCTGTTGGTAAGTTTTTGTTTATCCTTATTCTTTTGCTGAGGAGGGGTGCGTGGGCTGACTTCTGCGTTGTAGCGAGTCCGCCGAATGCTTTGGCTATTTTTTAGGTTGTGGTAGAGTAGCTGTTGGTGTCAATGATGGATTAATGACTTCTGCGTCTTGACAACAAAGAAATTATTGCTAGAAGTTGCGAAGACTGCACAGGCACCAACAAATTTCGTTGCGGTAATCATCATTCTGATACTACATTAAGGCATCTCAGTTAGACAAACCAGCCACCAAACTATTCAAATCCTAGCACTTTCAAAACACCAACCACCCTCACACCTCCCAAGTCTCACCATCACATCCTTAGCTTTATCTTCCGTCCTATTCTGAATACCATGTATCCCCATAGCAGCCCTACTATGATCACTCAAACCACACATAGCCGCTAATGCAGAAGACTTGAAGACATCAACATTCGCTGTCTGAGATTTTATGATAGTAGCGAAGAGGAAGAAGAAACTGAGGACAAGTAGTGATAGTAGGTATGCCAGCCAGCCCCAACGTACGCGCACGAATGTTTCGCTTGTATAGGCTGTTCCTGGAGCAGGATCGCCGCGGAATTGTCGTTGTCGGATACTATGCGAGTAATTCGCATGCGTGTTGAGGTAAGAGGTAGTGAAGAGAGTGTAGACTTACTTGTTAGTCATACTCGTGGCTAGGTTCTGCGTTGCGTTATTCATAGACTCAAATTGGACGTCATCTAGTTCAGCAGAAGATGAAGTTGGTGTGCCATATAGAACACCGATCATCACACCGGCTGCATCGGTCGAAATATTTTGGCTGTGGCCGATCTCGTGAAAGCCTGCAAAGATATCTCGCATATACTGTTCCAATGTAGCACTTGAATGTGAATCTACTGTGTAATTCGACGACGTGGTTTCATTTGCACTTGAATCTGCAACCTCGAGTACTAGGTCCTGGTTAAAGTCTCCGGCAACTCTGGTACCAATTGTTGAAAGAATTTAAGTCGAGTTCGCAATGGTGGTAGTTGTTGCTATTCCATTTTCAACTTTTGTCTCGTAGGTATTTACACACCAGTTGAAAGACACCTCGAGTGCCCTATATTGGATATTCGAAGTTGTATAATTTTGCATATAGATGATGAAGAAATCGACGATGGTAGTGTTCTTATCGTTTTCACTTGTAAATGACGATGAAGGTTGACTGACACTATATCCACTCCAAGCATAATTTCCTGTGCTTGCACCAGCCAATGATGAGATATTCATGACCCTGCCTCCAGCTTGAAGGAACACACCATTGGGTAATGTTACATTCTGCTTAATAATGTATCTAACGGTTGAAGAGAAGTTTCCTGGAACATCTGTGACCGTGAGCTGATCGGTAACGTTGGCAACTCTAGCGCAGACACCTAATGAGCTATATGAAGTCCAAGTACAGTTTCCTGTTGCGCAAGTAGGTGCTACGTCTACAATTGTGTCGTTTATAGCTTGGAACAGACCGTATTGGACGGCTTGCTTCATTGGTTGATCTGGAAGGGGAACGACGTTGCCTCTTAAACTTTCATACCCCATGAAATAATCACTTCGTTGGATTTGTGACCCGGAGATTATTGGAACATTTCTTGTTGGATATGTTACAACCTGTTGTGTAAAAGGGCTCGTTGCAAGACCCAAGACAGAGACAAGAGCACCGATACATGCCAGATTTCTGTTTGTAAATTAGCTAACTATCTATAGAAAAAAAGATGGACGAGGTATAATCACCTCCCCTTGAGTCTACCCAAGAGTTTGAGACTCCCAATCGGCCCTCTACTCGCTTCATCAAACTTCTGAAAATCGATCAGAGGCCTCTCAGTTTCTGCTGCAAACCATACCCATTTCAACTGACTAATAGCTTCCGTAATAGGAATCATCAATCCCGCTTTAGCAAGTGTTGTAAACAGTGCTAGACACGTGTTGAGTGTGATATGAATAGGCCAATCCGGTAATGCTTTGCCGTCATAGATCTTCAAAACAATAATCATAGCAACTACAGCAACAAGAGATAGTATACAACTTAGAATCTCCATAATCCACCAATTTCCACCTCGGAATGATGAGTTTTGTCGTTGTATCGTATGTGGTGCGACGAATCCATCTTTTTCATTTCGTTCTTCTTCGGATCCTAGTGTATTATAGGTACTGGTAAATGTTTGCTTGGGTACTTCGTGAGAGATATCTGACGATATTCGTTGTACACTAATAATTGGTAATACGGGATCATCGTCGTAGGTAGTTGACACAAGGTTACTGCTCGTCGATGACGGTTTTCTCTTCACCGTTTGCATTCCAAAACTAGCCCTATTATTATTATTATTATTGTGATTATTTACCAATCCACCAGCAACACCATCTCTCGCTTCTCCGAATACGTGCTCCATCGTGAAAGTTGAAAACTCAACTCTCAAACAGACCTTTTTGAAAAAAGAGGTTACGTAGAAGAAAGGTACAAATACAATTTGGAATGGAAAAATAGTGTGGACTTGTACGGAGATACGAAGTATTGTTATCCGATCAACCATACCAACCACCCATTTTTTCTATTATTCACCGTAAGTTACCCAATCGATTAATTATGTATGGGCCCTTCATTTTGTGTGCCAAGGCGGCGCATCACAGGTGCACAGCCTGAAATTCAGGGCCCTGATACACTTGTGCCGCCTCCGCTTTAGGGGCTTAAGAGTACATACAGGGTGCACAATAGGCGAGGCACCACTAAAAGATTACCCTAGGCGAAGAGGTCTAGACAAAGCTAACTATCACCGCTACCGCTACTTTGTGGTCAACGTCATGGTTTGATTTTTAAGTTATTTGATTCCTAGATATGTGTTGTTGAAGAGTCCAAAGTATACTTGAATGAGTTATCTATGAATTGATCGAAGAATATTCGTGGACCAGCCTCTATAGAGCACATCTCAAAATTGACTAATTCTATTTTCACTCACTCAAGTATTCAATTGTTTGAGACTTTAATATCGTTAACCTCGAGCTGAGCTAGGTATACTTCAATTGTCCTCTGCATTAAGTCTTAATGACTGTTCTGAGTACACGCTGCATTCAAGGAATAGTTATCTAAATGCGTATAAGTAAGGATCTAGTACCTACCATTATGAATACAAATCAGTGGACTATGTATCCACATCTTGGAAAGATCAATCATTTTGAGTATAATGTTATTACTTTGGGATGATTTCATTGGTAATAGTAGATTGAGCTGTTAGTTGCTAGTATGTTTCTTGTTGTCATTTTCATTTTGTTTTATTTCTTTTTAATATTTTCTTTTTAAATTTTCAGAAAGCAGAAATCAGAAAGTGTTATCCAGGAACTCGATTAAAGGAAATAGGCAGAGGATTAGGACTGAATACTCGTGATGTTATGTACTATTTATCTCTTGGTGGTTTCTTGCTGGAATATCTTGTACGCCTTGAATTGCTTAATACAAGCTCTCTGTGCAGTACAAGGCGCCTCTAGTTGCTTAGGTATATCAATAACAGGAGGTTTATTCTTGCTCTATAGACATTTAATTAGGAATGAATAGAATATTTAGGAATCTCAACTTATTAGTAAGTTAATGTAGTAAGCATTGGTCTCGAGTGGAACTATAAGTTCAAATATACCATTAAGGAAATAGGACTAACTTAGACAAAGTAATATGTTGTTTTTGATTTAGGTAAGTTAAGTAGATAAATTTATTTAAGTATTCTATACTAATATATTATTATCTATTATATCTATAGTTTTCGATCAATCATTTTATATCTAAAAGATAAGCATTAACAAGCTCCTTATTTTATGTAATCTCGTTTTTACGATTAACATTAGCTAATCTATCATCAATGGAAAATCAACTACCAGAAAAGACTAGGTTATAGAATTCCAAGAATTTGTAAGTAAATGTTTTGCTTTAGAAATCATAGATTTACTAGAAGCAAATGTGCAACCTCTTCTTAAGGAGATGAGTCGCTTAGGGCGTATTACTAACGAACCTCTTATACTCTCTATTGAACTTATAGAGTAGAGATATACTTGTACCATGTGGAGTAGAGGTAGTAGCACAGTTTTTAGCTATAGTCTCTTGCTGTTAACTCGTAACTTGTTGTCATTGTACCAAAAAAAGGTTTTTAGTCTCTTTAGATTTATTCTAAGAAATTTAGGAATTGGTCTTTACTTATCGAAGACTTCAAGGTAGTGAACACTAACTCTCATCATGAAAAATCTAATCAAAGATCTCCGTCGCCTTGGACAAGAAGCCGGTTCTTAGGACAAAAGGCTAAACTTAAAAGACTGCTGCTAGGAAGTATCTCTTATATATAATCGCATGGTGGCTCTTCACAGCCGATAGGCGTAGCTACACCTCGTTTCTTTCAAGTTCTAGTTTTTGGTTCTAGCAGTTTTACTTCCAGTAGTGTAAACCACTTCTGTATTGGAGTTTATATCAATGCCAAATTCGAGGCTGTAATTGACATACAACACTATGCTCGAAACTGAATCCACGTCTTCAAAAGACTAAAAAGAGAACTTTCTATATTAGAAACTCCTCTTAACCGCGCCAAAACACCACCAACTATCGTCTATTCATCCTACCAAAACCAAACGATTCTCAGCTCACTCGAACTCCAATTCCCCAACTCCAGCATCAAAATCACCTCTTCAAGTCCGCAATCGCCTTAACAAAACTCCTTTGTTGTTTAGCCAAAGCCTCGGTAAGAGCAGCCATACTATGTCCCATCTCGGTAATCCTCATCTCCTGTCTCGAATTAGCACCTTCCAAAGCTCTAATCCTTCCAGTCATCCTCTCGGAATCCTTCGCAGTAGACTCCCTATGAGCATTATTTGTATCTTTCTGACTTTTAAGCTCTGCTTGTAATAAAGTTGTTTGGCTTGTGAGATCTTGAATTTGTCTATTTTGTAATGAGACGAATCGTTTTAAGGCTCCTAGTTCTTCTTTTATGGAGAATACATTGTCGGTGCTAGCACCATTGAATTCTTCACAGTTTGTGATGCGCCTTTCCAGTGTTTTTAATTCTGGGGGTGTAGTTTGGTTTTGGTTTGCTGTATGTTGATTTGATGTTGTAGCCTGATCTGCTGGATTTTGATATGTGGCATTCTCTTCGTTGTTATTATTCACATCTTCGTCCTCATCTTCAGTCATATCCTTGATAGCGGGGAACTTCTCAGAAGCCCAGCAGTAAATGGCATACTGAAAGCCTGGCGTGTGGGTCTCCCTCATAGATATATTTTTGGCCTAAGAAGAGTCAGTTTACTCTTGGAATGCACGAAGTGGTTTTGATGCTGTACATGAATCATGCCCTTTATGATACCTATGCAATCCTGGGTACCGAGAGGTAATTTGCAATTCTCGCCTTCGTAGAAAAGCTGGTCCCAGGACAAGTACTGACCAGGTCGTACAGATTTGAAAAGAGCAATTACATTCTGAATACATTCAAAATATACTTTATCCATCTTGTCTTTGGTTGATGGAGAATCTGATACTTCTTGCTCACTTCCATTTCTTGAAGTTGGGGGCACGATTCTCACTCTTTTGGGCGAGGGAGGCCGTATCTGTGTAGCTGCCTGGGAGTAATTTGTTGAGCTCTTTCTTCCTTGATTTGTAATTGACAGCGAACTGGGCTGGTGAGAGCTATCGTCTAGAGATATTGGGCGTTTCCTATTTGAGGTATTTGTCGCTGATTCCGTTTGCGAAACTCCAGGAGGACTCTGGAGACTGTTAGATATTTGGAATTGTTGCTAATATTAGCATTGCAAAAATTCCAATTTGATTGAAGATTAATATGTTTTAAGTTCTTGTTGTTATATCGTTGCCAAGATACTGAAATAGAAATCAAAACACTAACAGGCCAACCCCTCCATGTAGGGTGTACAGCGAAATAGCTTTGCCAGATTCCATCACATATCTTTTTTGACACGAGTATAATATTCAACTTCAAAAACATTAGCAATTTTATGCCTCTTGATAACTTCAGATCATAGGAGCTAGTACGTACCTCTTCCATGTGCTTCAATATAAGCGCGGCGTATTTATGTCTGAAACGGGAGGCTAGCTTGTCATAGGATAACGGTTGCTCAGAGCCAAACCCTTGGAGTATCCAGACCACATCCTGCGCAGCGGCTCGAAATTCCGCTTCGCTGAAAAGAGGCATGTTGGGGACGGGAGATGACGCTTGTAGTTGTGGTGGCTGTGATGGAAATGAAGGAGTTGGACGCGTGAGACCGTGTCGTGATTTAGGAATGCTTACTAATATCACGTGACCTCAATAAGTAAAAGAGCTAATGTACTGTACAAATTGGTTTATTAGATATTATTTAAACAGTTATTTATTTGAGATAGGAAAGGAATAGATTTAAGTAACCTATTGAATCTGAGTAACCTACTTAGTCTCAGTAACCTACTTAATTACCCCTAAAACAATATCTTGTGAACCAATTTGTACAGTATACCTTACCTTAAATTTAAAAGTGAGAGCTTTAGTAACGTAGGGAAGATGTCTTTCTTCTTTATTTTCTTGGTTGAATGCAGTTGGATGAAAGGAAATGAAAGAGTTTATATACTTCAAGCAATTGCGAAAACCACTTTAACCTTGACCAGAATAATACATTGTGATCAGACAGACCTACTACTACTTCGTACCTTTCATTATGCGGACTTATAACACACAGCACTAAGTGAAAATGTAGTTGTTATCTATCTAAACAAATTTGTACCAATCATCAACTATCACCATCTTACGCAGATTCTCTAAGATAAACAAAAAGCAAAGAACACTTCTTCTTCTAGTCTACTATGCTAATCTTCTGCATGATGCAACGAACACCGGGGTCTTATAAGGCGGCATACAGAGGGAGAATTTGAACAGCATTCACTATCTTAGGCGGATTCTCCAAGGTACACAAAAGCAAAGAACACTTCTTCTTCCAATCTATTATGCTAATCTTCTTCGTGGTGGTTCAACGAACATTGGGGTTCTATAAGGCGGCATACAGATGGAGAATTTGAACACCAGACAAACTTTCTCGTCCATCTTGATTGCTCACGCTGCACCACCACCTTTCTTCCTTGTCCAGCAGTCTTTGGGCATAGACACCACCACAACCTGTTAAGAATTTGGACGCGGACCTCACTTAGTTGACAACACTACGCGAACTGCCGACTAATTGCCTAATGACAACGGAGCTATCCAATCTATTTTAATACTATATTACTAATACTGTGTAAACAATACAATCTTCTGGTCTAGCAATGAAATAAGTCCTCAACTTTATAGGTCTGAACAAATCTTAGGTAGTGGTAGTTATAACTCACCCTTAGACACTATGCACATCATGCATATCTGCATACAGCTTAGACCAAAGAAGTTACTTTTAGACTTGAAGACAAAAAAGAGAAAATGAATCAACTGTTAATGAACTGTTCGATGTTGAAATATCGATGTCGAAATTGGATGTTTGATATGTTTCTCTGCAAGACTGTCGCTTATCTTAGAATCTAGGCATTTACAGTAAGAACCCTCTGCGGAGAAGTACAGTAACTAGTACCTTTTATAAATTCAAATCGTCATTCTGGGACCAACCAAATCAGCTTAGTAGACCATATAACACGCACTCTTGAACCAACAAAGTCCTCTCCTCATCCTTCACCACCAAGCCTACATACCAAACAAAATAATTTAATCCACATTCCCCAAAACCTCGTAAGCATCATACCCAAACAACCAATCCAAAAACTCCTTCCTCGACCTAATATTCAAATGACCACTCCTAATCCCCGGGTTCCTCAACAGATACTCATCCCTAACTTCCTGAGCCGGTCCATCTCCCATCTGCGTAAAATATCTCGAATCGATAGAAGCGCTCGCAACCTTAGCAGTTCTCTCTATTCGCAGGTCCTCATATTTAAGCAATGTCTGATATAAATCTTTAACTGAAGGATATTTTTCGAGGAGTCCCGAGAGGATGGCTGCATCTTCGATACCCATTGCTGCGCCTTGGGCTAGATATGGTGTCATTGCGTGTGCTGAGTCGCCGACTAGGCATAGCTTTCCACCGGGGTGAATCCAGCTTGGTAGTTGTTCGTGGGTAAAGAGCTGTGGCGGTTAGTCTTGGAAGTAGTTGGGAGAAATGGTGTGGAATCTTCTTACTCTCCATTCTAAGACCTCTCCGAAATGCTCGAGCATTTTTACAATTCTTTAAACTTTTAGTGATAGTGTCATAATATCTAGATCCGGATGCTTACCTTGGGTCCCATTCTCGGAATCTCTTGCGGACATCTTCCATCTTCCCTGGTCTTTGGTTTACTCCTACTGGCATATATCCTTTTGCGTCACAACTAAAGCCCTGTTAGTATCTTCCTAGTAATACTAAATGTCTGGACTTTGGACTAACGTGAATACAAAGTTTATAATGGTCTCATTAGCACCTTTTAATAAATAAGAAAGAACAGTCCCGTTAGGGCCAAGCCAGTGGTTGTTTCGGGGCACGCTGATAATTTCATCTAGCTCTGGTACGGTCTGGAGAACTCTGGCAGGTAGAGTCACACGGTAAGCCATTTGTCCTGTGGGAATGGGCTTTCCAGGTTTACCCATGACGATTTCACGAGCCATCGAATGCAACCCTAATCTAATTAGTGTGGTACATTAAACAGAGCAAAAGTAAACAGAGCAAAAGACCTTACCATCGGATGCAACTATCAAGTCCCCTTCGTAAGACTTCCCATCTTTGGTCACGAGAGAAGGCTTAGTAGGATCGATCGAAACGACGCGACTATCCAAGTACAGCTTGCAGCCAAGCTCAGTTGCTGCATCCAAAAGACCACGATGTAAATCAGCGCGATGGATATGCCTGAGTAATTAGCCAAGTCTGGATGAATAAGGCTAGTCTACCATCTGCATACCAGTAAGGCGAACCGTATTCTTTGTCGGCGGGTTCTTTCAGTGGACATTCAACCAAGATCTGGCCATTCCGCCATCTCATCATCCTTAAGTCTACAGGCTCAACACAGTACTTCTCTTCTCAATATACTTATCGACTCCCAGCCTGCGGAGGATTCGAGATGAGTTTGGGGAGATTTGGATACCTACACCTATCTGTAAGACACATATAGTTTTTGAGAGGCAGTGTTGCATTTACCAGCTCCTATATACGAGATCGAGGGAACACTCTCGATAATGGTGATTTCATGACCTACTTTCGCCAGTGCGATTGAAACTGTGAGGCCGGCTAGGCCACAACCGATAACAATAATATGCTAATATGCTGGATCACATACTGTGAGTGATGTAGATGTGTGAAGATGACTTTGGAACTCACCATATTATCTGAGAAAATGAACCCTGCACTGCAGATTTTAAACTTTAGGAGAAAGGTCTCTCTATAAGAATAAGTACGAACAAAATATTACGCTAGGTGAAGAAAGGAGGCTTCTATTGCCTTAGAACATTGCCAGTCTTGCTATCCAACGGTAATATCTTATCAAGATCTAAACTCAAGAGTCAAAAATATTCCTACGTTATTGCCCTAGCGCATTTGTTGCTTGCAATACAACTCCAGAGCGGGGTTTTTGCGAGCGCAGTGATAACGGGATCATTATATCGGCAGATAATTATCCCCCGAATTAGCCACTCAACATAGTAATACGCTAGTATTCATATAGTATGCATTTATTACTCCCTGGTCGATAAGCATATTATTGCCTGCTAAAGCTCGTCGAGGTTGTAGTGAAGCTGAGGATGATCGCTCAGATCAACCAATCTGAGATGGCCCCGGGCAAATCCCTAGTCAACTCAGTGGGCGGACAAACGTAGCAAAGTGTACACTACTGCATATCTTACTACATGTAACCGGGGTTTATTGGAGGCTAGGAACGAAGGAAGAAATGGGCCAAAGCTATTCGAGGACTGAAAAGAAAAGAGGAGAAGGGAGAGAACAATACCTCTCTATTCTGCCTAGCATTTTCTTCAGTCCGGAGGACTTAAAGGCTAGCCATGCACACCTTAAGCTTTTATTGTCCTCTTTACGATACAACTGTCGCTAGTCTTCTTCGATTACTATGAACCGGGACATAGGGATTGAAAGCACAAAGACCATACCTTTCCGACGCCCCCGCATCTCTAAGAGACCTACAGCACAACACACTTTTGGTAAGTACGTTACTAGAGAACATATCTAATAGTATTATGCTAGACGAACTTTTTAGGCCGGCCTTCTGATATTTTGTCATCTTGCTTCGCCCGAGTTTCAATTTAGAGCATCATGTTAAGTGAAAACGCCAACGACACTGAGCGGCAATCTGATATTATTCCCAGCGGGACTGGCGACAAAGACGAGCGAGACGCAAAAGATGTAGCAAGCACTCATGAATTTGAAACCGTGGTAAAGTTCGATTCTAAGGGGCTGCCACTTGTTCCTCAACCTAGTGACTTCGAGGATGATCCATTAGTGAGTAGAGGCTCCCAGATTAACATGCTGGCGCTCAACGTTCGTTGTGCTGCTTGTCAAAAAAAAAAAAAAAAAAAAACAAAAAACCACCCTGGCGATATCTGACGGAATTCAACAGAACTGGCCATCATGGCTAAAATGGACGGTCCTGATCCAAGTCGGTTTTATGGCCTTCCTGGGCCCGTATAACGCTGCTTTGATCAACCCTAGCCTCGTGCTGCTGAGCAAAGCTATGCATGTGGACTCTAAGACTGCCGCATACAGTACTACCACAGGAATTATCCTCGGTGGGGTATCGCCTTTCATCTGGACCCCACTGACTAATTACTATGGCCGTCGTCCAGTAACTCTCTGTGCCATTCTTTTGACCATCCTTGGTGGTATCGGCTCTGGTGCATCGCCTAGTTTTGCTGCATTGCTGGGAACTAGAGCCATGTGTGGCTTCGGATTTGGAGGAATGATGTCTGTTGGCACTGCATGTGTGAACGACATGTTCTTCCTTCATGAAAGAGGTGAGAAGACCGGAGTTTACTCCATCTTCGTTACCAACGGAGCTCACATAGCTGCTTTAAGTAAGTGTTGACTCCATGGCTACTTACTCCTACTTGCATTAGCATCTCTCATTTTCTTCTACCGTGGTTGTCTTTTTTGATCCTGAGTAATCTTACATTCTAACCATGTAGTCGGCGGATTTCTCGGCCAAGAAGCTGGATGGCAATGGGACTACTACATTGGTGCAGTCAGTACCGGTGTTTCTTTTGCTGTCGCGCTGGTCCTCTTCCCGGAAACTCTCTTTTCTCGAGACCCCATCTTTCTGAACAATCGCACACACACCCGCACTTACACGCAAATGCTCTTCTCGTTCCGCAGCAATATGATTCCAGGGCGCCGATTACGGGCGAGTGATTTCCTGCAAAGCTTAAGGATGCTGAAATACCCCTCTATCCTCTTTCCTTTCTGGTACTACACGTGGTCTTGGACATTTATAAACGTAATGCCGGCCATCAGTCTCGCCACCATCTATACACGATTCTACCACATGAAGAGCGGGCCAATAGGCGCGTGTCTGGGTGTGAGCCTTTCAATTGGAAGCATTCTTGGGGAATTTTTCGCAGGCCGTGCGAGTGACTATGTAATGTATAGAATGGCAAAGCGGAACGATAACGTGCGGAAGCCTGAATATCGACTGTACCTATCAACACTCTCGGCGGTCTTCATGCCTGCAGGCCTTATCATCTTTGGTGCGTGTGTAGGCAAAACCGGATATATTCCCCCTTTAGTCGGCCTCGCAGTTGGTAAGTCTCCCTTTCCGTTCTACTACGAGAATGCTTGTCAATGCGGCGAATCTTAATACAAAATCTCAGGTGTTTTTGGCCTCCAAATCTGCTCCACCTGCCTATATGCCTATGTCTCAGACTGCTATAAGCCTCAAACTCCCGAAAGCGGCGTACTATTCAACCTAAGTCGGGGCCTCTCCTTCGTAGTTGGCTATTTCGCGCTTCCATTTGCAGCAGAGGTTGGATTCTTCTGGGCCTGGTTCGTGTTCGCTGCGGTGTTGTTTAGCTTTTTCCTTCCTATTGCAGCGCTGATGGTTTGGGGAGAGAAGTGGAGGAGCAAATTGGCTGCCCCAGATTTCCATAGATATTTGTGAGACCGATGGAAATAGCATATGGTTTGATAGTTATGGATGAGCTGTGGGCAGATTATTCGGGGAATTTGACGTTAATGGAGCATTATGTAAGCATACTCTTGTGCAGCTGGTGCAGTAGTGTGGCACCGCAGAATACGAAGTACGAAAGTGCCTACTCTCAATCCCAATCAACCAATTTTCACCTACTTACCACCATGATGCCATTTCTAGCAAAATGGGGTTTATTTGAAACTCTCACTGTTGACTTCTCAAACGCTGAACTTGTGCCGACTGAATTAGTTTCAAGAGAACCGTACTATGGCGAATGTTGAAGGTATAGTATTTCGTCAAGTTTTCCATCATTAGCCAGCCTATATTATGTATAGGACAAGATCCTGACATTAACGATAGATCCTATTGTTGAAGGGAGAATTCACAAATTGCGTCCTGGTAATGGGACTAATAAAGATGACCATGGTAAGCATCCTAGAGTGTCAATACGCTATGACAAGTTCCCTACTTAGATCTGCTTTAAAAACGAAGGAAGTAAGACCAAGTATCAGAGATATAATTACAGCAAACTCCCCCCCCACATAGTTAAGAGCAGGTTTGTATTATTCCTTACATTTCAACACCAGATTTTACTTCCTGATCTTTCATACCAGTCTATTAATTGAATAACTTTCACTTGTTTACCACAATCAGTACAAATACCTAAATCCCTTCGCCTTCTGAGCAGCCTCTTCAAGCGTCTCATGTTCAAAGCCAGCGGTATGTTCCAATGCCACCCTACTAACTTCAAATGCCGCATCCTCATTCTCGTCAAGCTTCTTATTCATATGCTTCAAGTATGTTCGGAGCACAAATCCACAGCAGAGAGCAAATGCTAGAATAGCGAGAGAAGCTCCGAAAGAGATGCGGTAGTAGGGACCATATGCTGAAGGCCAGATATATGCACCGGGAATACTACCTATATTTCCACAAGCATTCACCAATCCAATGGCAGCGGCACGCTTTGCTCGTGGTCGGGGAATAGTGTTTGAGATCCAAGCTAGCATTGCGAAGCCTGACGCGTATCCCGCTACGTTTGTGTTAGTCTATCGAGTTTACAATGTGAATTTCGGCGTCACTTACTCGTCATTAGAAACGTGGAAAAGTAGCGAGCCCCGGTGTTGGTTGTAGACATTGATATTATGAAACCGATACAGCAAGTTATTGCTGGCCATGCGTAGTGGAAGAACCGCTCTCCAGTCTTGTCGGCATGTAAAGCGTTTGGAATCGAGACTACAAGTGCCCATATCCAAGGTGGTGCTGTTAGGAGGAGTGTCGTGACTGTACTGTAACCAAGAGCTGCGGTAATGGTTGGGAAGAAGAAACTGGGGGCAGGTTAGAAAATGGTTCCAGTAATCGTCAGTATCGTCAACAACTTCAAATCTTAATCACAGTAACTGGTTGGTGATTGCCGGCTTTTGGATGTTTCCCTAGAGTTTCTTGGCCAAACAAAAGAGATTTTTGTTATCAAAAAGAGAAGTAACTGACCTGAAAGAAAGACCCATGATAGTAGCATGATAAGTAATAGCCAATAGCCATACTTTAGGATCCGCAACAGCAAGCAAAAGCCCATGAAAGAATCCCTTCTCCCCATCCTCATCATCCGCAATCCCAGCATCATCAATCAACCTCTTAACAGCAATGGCCTTCTCCCTCTGATTCAACCACCTCGTCGACTCAGGATAATCTGGCAAAATAAAAACAGCAATCAAAGCAAACACAACCGTCAGGACACCCTCAATAATAAACAACCACCTCCAAGCCCTAATTCCACCTTTCCCTTCCATATCTCCCAAAACGCCCGCAGCAATCAAACCACCAAAAGCCTGCGCTGCAAGATTCCCAGCATTCATCAACGTAACACGGAATTGCATCTCCTTGCGCGTATACCATCTACTCAAAAGATACAAAGCCCCAGGAAATAACGCACTCTCAGCAGCACCGAGAAAAAATCTACAAAGAATAGCGCCAGTGGGATTCGTAACAGAGGCAGTACAAGCACTTATCATTCCCCAAATCGAAGCGGCTCCGCAAAGATACCAACTCGGCCTTGAAATCAAGTTAAGAATCATATTCGATGGGATTTGCATGGAGACGTATCCGACAAGGAGAATAGAGATACAGGTTTGATATTGTACGGATGAGAGTCCTAGATCTGATTCTAGTCCTTTGAGACGTGCGTTCGCGAAGTTGTTGCGGTCGATAAAATTTAGTATCAGCATGATTATGAGCATTGGAAACATTCGAGTGTCGATTTTGCGAACTAGTGCTCGTTCGTCGCTGGTCGTCCATTCCATACTTGTTTCTATCGCGATTTCTTCATTGTCGTCTGCTTTTTCTGTGGACGATTCCTTCTCTTGCTTCATATCTTGTTGGTTGTCCATTGCCGGGGTTGTGTTTTTCATGTACCGTGATTACTCAGTGAATTACTTAGTGACAGGGTAATTCTGGAAAGAGTGACTGGATGTTAGAATCGTCGAATTAAAACAAATTGCTGACACGCAGAAATTACCAACAGCCTAGATCTGAATTTAAGTACTTGAGCTTGTAGCCCCATTAAATATATGTTCCTACCGATCTGCATGTTCATGTGCTACCGTTACATTATCAAAGAATGGGGAAGATAGCTGTGCCCTGGGAGAGTCGGATGAGATCCGATAGGATGCGGAGCTCGGACCGGGTCCTCGATGTGCAGAACCGACGGTGTTTTCATTGCTATAAGTTGAAATACCTTTCAGCAATTTGATTTCATGGAGGATCTGATAGAACATACGATTTTGACCTTACTAGCTGTATAAATTGTTCCTTTAAGTGTATTCTTAGTGTGCTCACTAGTTGTCGTTTCTTTAAGCGACGTATCGAGTGGAAAATTTCGAATTCTTCCCGGATTTGAACTACAAACCCTAGTTTCCATTTTGATTTAAGTCATTAAAACCAGCCTACAGGTCTATTATATGAAAGGAGGAGTAATACTTTAAGATTGATTTCTGGCACAGAAGCATCGTTCTACTTTATTCTTTTTTAATGTCTTAGTGGGAGACTTTCACAAAGCTGCACTAGTTGCACCAGAGGTGCTTAGCTAAGATAGCTCCTTCTCACATCATAGCCATAGAAATCTTTCACGGCCTCACTAGTTTATTGCGTCAGCTTCCAAATTCAGAACAAATATCAAGAGATTATTAGTAT
This sequence comes from Pezicula neosporulosa, assembly GCA_009805495.1. Lineage (NCBI taxonomy): Eukaryota > Fungi > Ascomycota > Leotiomycetes > Helotiales > Dermateaceae > Pezicula > Pezicula neosporulosa. Next base: position 1,079,421 of record SELE01000036.1, read on the forward strand.
AAATCTAGGAGGAACCCAAAGGTTTAAACTACTGAGTTATTAGCAGCCGTAGAATGCCAAATTTCAAGCCGGTATGATAGTGCCCAAAATGCGTGTTGGCTTTCTCAGATAAGAGAACTTTCAGTTGAGAAATACTTGACGATAACACAGCGGATAATTTCACCTTAGGTGATTAGGTGAGGCGAGATTCAGGCAATGTAGAAGAAACTTTTCAAGCCTCAAGCGGACTGCTGAGGTTAGGTGTTCCGGCGTGCGTTTAATGGGGAGATATGATATAATACTCTTGTACAGTTTCTCTGTATGTCGTTAGTTATTGGCTCAATTAAACGAAATTGGAATAGTAGTTAATACCTCACCCCTCGTCAACATGTAGGCCGAGAACCTGACGATTATACCACCTTCTTTAATCACTTAAGATATTCACAGCCTTAGGGTCAGAAATGAACTTTCTAAAAGGCACATAGTATTTTCAACAAGTATTCCAAATGATTACTATACAAGTCGGTGTAGGTCGAACGATTGCATAAGGCTACTGGATGGAAGTCACTTAGGAACAATAAGCATACTCATAACAAAGATACCGCTTCTTTTGGCATTGTTGGAGTCCTTAATGCTTGAAAGGAGTCGAGTGCATTTATTTTATCCACTTGGTTACAAGGCACCTCTGCATATAAAACCCGGTCGGATCTCATCCGATATCTAGATTTTGCACAACTGCCATGATAAGCTACAACTAAATGAGGGGAAAGATCCGTGACCGCGTGTTAAGTTCTGCATAACTTTTATGGTGGTACTGACAAGCATAATAGCAGTATATGATGGTCTGTTGAGGTCCCTAGAGTCAAGTTTCCTAAATAACTACTTACGAGTAAATATCCGTGCTTTATACCTTGAGCCTATTTTCTACTTTTACAAGAACGTCTAAAATACCACTTCAAAAATGCCTTCAACTACTACCCCGCCAAAAATGCCTGTGCCAGTAACAAAAACTCCATACTCCAAGATTCCGGAATCCAAAGAAAAATGTTAGTTATCTGCAGACTTCAATGAGTAATTATTCATTCTTCAAAAAACTGTTCTGATAATTAAGTACAGTTGACTGGGTTGATCTTGCAATCATCGATCTTTCAATATTTGATACCCCAGACGGAAAAGAGAAGCTCGCTGCACAGCTCTACGACGCCATCAAAAACATCGGTACATCGTGCTTGTCGCCCAAATATTCCAACACTCACTTACAAAACCATAATAGGTTTCATCTATGTAATCAATTTCGGTCTAACCCAAGAAGAAATAGACGCCCAATATGACATCGCACAACAACTCTTCGCTCTTCCAGATTCCGAAAAACTACCCTACATAGCCGACCTCGACAAAGGTGAATACATGGGATACAAACCTTTCGGACTCCGAGAAGTCAAACCAGGAGTACCAGAAAACACCGAAGTCTACAACATCCCTAAATTCGGACGTCCAGAATATGAACGTCCGCATCCCGCAATTCTTAAAGCAAACTGGGCATCGATCGAGAAATTTAGCCGTCACATCAACGATCACATCGTAACAAAGCTCTTCCAACTGTTCGCTATAGTTCTGGAATTACCAGAGGATTATTTTGTAAAATTTCATCGGTATGAAGATCTTGATAGTTCTTATTTGAGGTATATGAAATATCATGCTAGGACACCAGAACAAAATGAGGCTTTGGACAATATTTGGTTGAAGGGACATAGTGATTTTGGATCTTTGACTTTACTTTTTCGACAACCGATTACAGCACTTCAAGTCAGGACACCGAAGGGACAGTGGAAGTATGTTAGGCCTTACCCGGAATCTATTACAGTTAATGTAGCTGATACATTACAATTTCTGTCGAACGGGTTCTTGAAAAGTAGCATTCATCGTGTGGTTGCTCCACCTCCTGATCAGGCACATCTTGATCGGCTTGGTGTGTTGTATTTCGTCAGACCTGGAGATGGGGTTAAGCTTGTTGGGGCTAAGAGTCCTGTATTGGAAAGAGAGGGATTATTAAAAGGGGATGATGCGGAAGCTATTACGGCAAGGGAGTGGATTAAGGCAAGAGTATTGGCTAATATTGCTACTAAACCTGTCGAGGTTGAGAAGGAAAGTTTGAATAAATTTGGAGATGGGCTAGATCCTGTCTATAAGTAATGAGTATAATGCAGTATTAATAAATTGCTTTGAATCTAAGATTGTTCCAGTTACCAAAAAGAGGAAGAATAGAACATGGTTTGACATCAAGAAATAAGAAAAGAGTTGGTTGATGTGAAAGGATTCAAAATTTAAAATAGAAAGTGCGTGCAAAGTAAACCACCATTCCGAGATTGGGAGATACTTGAAAAAATTTAACTTCCATTCGACAGGACTCATGCTACCCCCAAATTTGACACTAATTGCTGTTATGTTCTACGTCAAGTTTTTATAGACTTCTAACGACTAAAACAAAAAGCAAAACTACTTGATCCTGATTAGAAAATTGCTTAGGCTCATTTACTGCTTAGACCTATTTATTTGCTTATTTGCTAAGCGACGATACTATTTTTATGAGACACAATAGTACTTAGGCCTAAAGAATCCCTCACTATATCATATTTAGGCTTATACATAATTAGTTCAATCGATTGTATTTGCTTAACTTCAAATTCCGTACTCGACTTTATTCAAGAATCTCAGTTAAGCAAGTTAATCTATAAGACGACAATTCATGCATACATAAAGCTTGTACTACAGGTAGAAGAACAGTATTTGGAATTACTGCCTGAACCGATTCGGGACTATGAATGCATGATATAGAAGGGAACATTTTAGTCTTTGTTGAGTTTTTTACGATATAAAGCCCATCTCAATCCCATTGTCGTCTGCAAAAGATACTATATATTTCATAGCTCTTTATTTCTATATATCGTTTTATCTAGCGCAAAGACTTTAACAATAACGTTGTGTATATCTATTACAGCCTTTGTCAATTGGTCAAAGCAACTATCTAGATATCTTTCAACTATTTTCGATAGCTTTCATACAATGTAACCAGATAAGAAATAATGAAGCTCCATTGCCCACAAAAAGATGTGTACAATCGCTCCTGTTCTAAGCCTCCATACTTACATTTAGATCTACTCGCACTTCCACAATCAATACAACTCGATCATAGGATTAACAAAATCCTAAAGCAGAAACAAAGTCACGATGTTCATTCGAATCCATTTCAGATGCGGCCACGAGATAACAGATAGAAGAAACTGCCCTCACTGTCCCCAAGCTGCAAGCTGCAAGCCTACAAGAAGTATTTGATGTCTGGGCTTGGGAATGGTGCGAAAATTGCTTCCGCGCACAACGAAGAAACTATGTTAGTGACGAAAGGGTATGGGTACCAAATGTTCAAGAAGCTCAGGAAGTTTTGGATCGAGTCTTGCGGTATAACAAAACTAATAACGATGGAAGGGAAATCTCATTACAGCCAACAGACGGTCGTGCTCTCCCTTTGCCTGGCCTTATAGCTCTGGACTCTTACAGGTGGATATTAAGGCTCAACAAGGCAATGGACAGGCTTCTGTATTTAAGGAGCAATGACAATCTACCACCATCTTTGAAACCAATCACAGAAAAGGAACGAATGTTGATCCTACGAGTGAAGCTGACGGCCAGGTTCCTTAGCTCGAGTATGTTGCAAGAATACCACATTCAACGCCATTTTCGTAAAATATTACATAGAGAAGCAATCTTAGCGGAATTGACCAAAGTGGATATTCAAACTCTTCCAGAAGATAGTCGAGAGTGCCCTATCTGCACGATGGAGTATGGGACAGCGGATCCTGAAGACCGAGTTGAAAATGCTTGTCGAATCCACTGCGGACAAGTGGTTGGGGACGACTGTCTTGCTTCATGGGTCACAGAAAATGGTAAGTGCCCATTCTGCCGAACGCCTATCGGTCCACAACGTCCTCGATCTGATTCTATTGATGAGGATGCTATCGATATCCATCCCGATCCATGGTGGGTAAATGTTCTCCGATATGACTAAGTTTCTCTTTTCCTGTTTTTTTCTAGTTGTTGTTTTATAATTGTACTTATTATTAAGAATCTGCATGATCGAAATAAACTTATATTTGAAAGTGAATCTTTTCCTCATATAAGATGATTTTATTATGTGTGCTACAGTGATGTTCCATATCCTAAGCATAGTTTGTATACTTATAAGTCATTTCTACAATAGTCCAACTCCTTGCTACTTCCACTTTCTTTCGTCTAAAAATGTATAATCTGTCTTCCTTGAAGTAGTCTATCCTCATCAAATTTACTATTAAAATAAAATAAGTATTATAACTCATTACAAGTTCCTACTCTATAATAAGCGAGAGTAACTACAGCCCTGCCAAAGCAAAAAAACAAAAATCTAAAAGGCACAAAAGGTTAATATTACGTCTCTATACCTAAATCAACTAAAAAAATATGGTAGTCAAGTAACCAAGCCTATCCCAAGGAACTAGTAAACCAGAGAGACTCACATTGCGTAAGGGGTGGTGGTACTGCCGTAGCCCGCCAGCATATGCAGCGTCGAATTGATGGGAAAGAAGTGTGCATGATGGTTAATGGAGGAGGGGTAGGGAGGGATAGAGGAAGAGGAATTTTTTTGTGGGATTTTGTTGGGCTGGGTTGTGAGGCGGATAAAGAAAGGGACTATAGATTGTTAGTGATGGTTTCTGGACACTGACAAGTGGCGGCAGGATAGGCTTGACTGCTTGACTAATGAAGTTTGTTTGGATGGAATTCACTATTTAGGGTATTGTTGTCTCGGTTGCGGGGGAATTTGATGCTAGGGAGGTTAAGGAGGGGGTGGTCAGATGGTTACTGTTCTACTCGCTGCTGCTGCTTTAAATAATTGGAACATAGGCGTACGTTTTATTATTTTTTTATCTCTTAGGTAATGAACTATGCTATTAAAACAGTTACTGTATTTTGATAGTGACAATCATGCATTAAATTCATCTCTTTACTGCTTAGGATTGAAGCCTGTGAGGGGCAGTATATCAAGATACAGTATTTTTTTTTTAGCTGTTAGATATCTGAATATCATGCTACGGGTATTTACTGTAGGAGTGAAAATAACAACAGTGATATCGCAATTCATGTACATGTAAATTTCCATCAAATAGCTCTACATCCTGTAAACAGTAAACAAAGATATCTACCTACATATATTAAGCCTCCTCGCTTAATTTCAACAAGCGACAAAGAATATCCAAAAACGTCTTACACTAGATAACTCTCTAAGCCAGAAGTCTTTATTCACTACTAGTAGTTTCTTCTCAAATTAAGCTAGTTTAAATTTTATCCAGAGCTCCTTATACTTGTTATATTAAGTTTAATAAGATATCAACTTCGTGTAAACAGATAACCACCCTTATTATTTCTATTTGTATGAACAATTATCCTCCTAAGTATATATAAGAATTTTTTTTTTAAAAAAAAGCCTCCCAAGACGCCGTTGTTCTATCCCAAAAATAGATTACCACCTTGTGATACCAAAAGTATATACCTTGTACTCCAGAATAAACCAAGCCTAAAAAGATCCCCCACCCTTTATAAAGATAACCACCCAATTAATGCCACATTTTACTACCTCCGAAAGAATTTTCCCACCCTTTGTTATATACCGCAAATCAACCAATGCCAGCACTGATGATCTGCATCCTCTAAGAAACCTCTCTTTATTCACCCCAACCACCATCTCCAAGCCCTACTCAATAACCAGCAAGTCCTAAATCAGGAACGGAACTCCACTCCCAGGTTTCCATCCCAGGAACAAGTAACTTGCCCCCACTATCTCTCTTCCGTATCTCCATCACCTTTTGCTTTCCATCCTCCTCATATTCTAAAACAGGAACCCGAAAAACAGCAGGTGCCCTCTGAACTCTACGGCTTCCAAAACGGAAGATAGGTCGCATCATGTTTGAGGAATCTGGAGGTGTGATTGATGAGGCTATTTCCTCATTGTCGTCTTCTTCATGGACGGAAGTAAGTGAGTTTTCTCATGGTGGAGAGTGTGATGTGTATGGATTTTGGTGAGTCTGGTGTGTCTGGTGGTGAGATGTTTTCTTCTTCTTCTTCTTCGTGGGGGAAGATATTGGTGAAGCTACCGTGTAGATCGGGTGTTGGGAGATAATATGGTAGAGATTGTCTCTTTATTGAGGTCTCGTCTGCAGGAAGGAGAAAGATTTTTTGTGGCATTGTTGCTGGAAGTTCGTGTGTCTCTAGTGGGTTTGGACGAAGGAGTTCGTGTGATGCTGTGGCTGAGAGTTCAACTGGGGCAATAGCTTTGCTTGGTTGGGAAGGAAGTGGCTTTCGCGGAATACGATGTTGTGAGGCTCCTGCTGGAGGGAGCTCGTGGTAATTCTCTGGTGTCTGGGCTAGAGATATTGTTTGTATTTGAGCTTGCATAGCTTCAAGCTGCTTTTCGAGTTCTTTGATTTTAGCTGTCTGGACGTTAGACACCCATGTAAGGTGATCAGAGATTTTCTTCTCTCGTTCTGCTTCAATTTTTGCTAGCTTGGCTTCTTCTTCGAAGTGGCTGCATTCTTCTTCGTTGTTCTGTCTAAGTATGTCGATTGTTTTGGAAGCATGGTCTAGTCGCTTCTGAAGTAAGTTATTTCCCCTCCGGTATTTTTCTGCGCTATGTTTCCAGCTCTCATTAACCTGAAGTCTTACAGGTTTAGGCTCTGGATCTGGTAGTACAAGAGTGGGCACGTTCAGAGTGGTTGGGGGATTGCTGTGAAGGGCATCTTCTGGAGCAATACAACGGCCTTTTAGCATGGTTGATTCTCGGTCTTTTCGTCTTCGCTCCCGTTCCTGTTCTAGAAAATCTGCGAGAGCAGTATTGACAGGTTGTCGGATGAGCGCGTGTGGCTCATAAGTAGAGCTTCCTGAGATGTGAATGGGTCTGGATGGTTCTGAGATAGCTATCTTTCTCCCATTTTGTGTTCTGTTATGCGGCTTGTTTGGAAGTCGTCTAGTGGATGGTCTCTGAGATGGTGAACACGGGATGTGGAGTCTTGCTCTCTGTAACAAATTCTTTCCATCTGTAGATTGTTGAAAGGCTTGCTTGGGGGGCAGAAGAGAGCCTCCTGGTTCTGTGATGTGTAGAACACCCTCCATAAACAGAGATTCTCCGTTGTGTTGTGTCGGCTTCCGGGGCTTGATGACTGGATAATTGTCAAGCATCCGAATATGTTCATTTGTTTTCGGTATTTCCACCTCCGACTCAACTATCTTCGTTGGTGGTTCAGGAGGCATGCCCGGAAAGCGCTCGATTGCTTGCACACGTCTTATTTGTTGTTCTGGCAGCGGACCTTGCCCTTCGCTCAGTACACTAGTTCGGGGGCGAGGCATGTGGTACATAGGCTATATCACAAATGAGCTTACAGCGCAAAGTTTTATATGAAAAAGGTGAGTAGAGATCGAATTGCTGAATGAGTGGATAGGTGGTGGGCCAAAAGCGGAATGGGGGAGAAGAAGGGTAGTTTTATTAGGAAAGTCGGCAACATTGTTTTCGTACAATGGTACCAAGTCATTGTAATGGTTGTTGTTAAAATAAATGAACAAAGACAATCCGACCTCTGGTCTTTATGAGGTATAATAATTTCATTGTACAATAAAAAGAAGACAAAAAACAAAGCTAACTAAATTTCCCAGGTCAAAGAACTATCAAAGCAGAAAGAAGCTCAACTTATGAAAGGCCTAAATATAGCACGGGACCTCAAGAGCTACCTGGTTAGTTTGGATAGATGTTAATGGTATAGTAATATGGTATGTATAGCAAGTTCATAAGGAATCAGTAATAGCCATTGCGATTAGCGAAGAGGTTGTTGGCTGGTGCACCAAAGGCTGGGTTCGTAGAAGGGCCGGAGCCTGGTCTTTGTGCGACTACATAGGTTTAATTTCTTTGTTCTCCACAATGTGCAGGACATACTAACCTCTGGACCTGATAACAGGCCTTGCAAAGCCATCGGCTGTCTCTGTGGGATTGCTAACTTTCAGACCAGCACTCATGCCATAGCCAGCGAAACCACTGTTGTGATTATTGAGGCTTCTAAGAGGTGATCGGCGAGGAGTGGCTCTGTGGGAAAGGTGGGGAGTTCCAGCAGCAAGATTACTTGTTTGAGGATGGATAGAGCCTAAAATGGGGTTTCCGCTTGCTACACGTTGGCGGTGGCTTAATGGAGTCTGGATGGGTTGATTTTCTGTGCGTTCATTAGCGATAGTGTCTTGTTAAAACTGAAGCCCATACGATTGATATGTCCTTGGCTACCGATTCCAGCCCATGGGCCTTCGCCTGTCTCATTTAGGCCGTTCTGAGATGGCCTTGGACCATTATGAATAGGAGCTTGCTGGCGCATATCATGAGATTGTAGACCTGGATAAGGAGGAACTGGCGGTCGCATGTTCTGATCTCCTACTTTGTCAACAAATCGATTGGCCATGACAGAAGCTTGGATGGTATGGTCTACAGCATCAGAAGCAGCACTCTGCACCTGACCCAACATGGACCTGCGCTTCAATTTATCGTACAGTTCTTGCGTTTGCAATTGTTTGCGACTCTTCTCTCGGTAAGCTTGTACAATTTCCTCATTCTTGCGCCGAAGGTTGTCCTGGTCCTGGGCCATACCTAGGTACATATTCATTAGCCTTGGATTGAAACGGCAGCACGGCAACTTACTCGATAACTTGGCGCGCAATTCTGAAATCTGGGAATTCGCATCGTGAATGACTTTATCCATCTGTGTGCTTAAACTGCCATATTTGTCGGTCAGGTTCTTAGACAAATGCTCCTGGTAGACTCTGTGGCCTCGTTAGCAAGCGATGCGACTACCATGACCGGTAGAACCGACATCTCTTGTGTAGCCTGATAAGCCCAAAAGCTCAATGCTCTGCCAGCACATTCCATGATTATGTTCGGGCTCAGTCCGCTTAGTACGCTCGTCTTGTAGTCGTCTGTAGGATTGAGGTTCGTGACCACCACATCGTCGGGATTCATCATGGTCATGCCACATGCGGGGCAGATGGGACGATGACCTTCACGTTGGCCAGACAGCTGTTGTCGGTTTGAACAGTCAATGCAGAAGACATGACTACTGTTGATTAGCTATGGTATTAATCTAGGGACGAGGGTTGTCCCTACCTGCACGTGGTAACCACGGCGTGATCGTTGAGCTCCCTGTGGCATTTGAGCCAGTTGCAACGCAGAGTGTGCTCCATTCTTGAAGTAGGATTGTAAGATTCTATCGCAATTATCATTAGGATTATCGGTACAGTAGATTTATTTGCCCAGGCACTCTCAGGTAATGCAGATGCTAAGGAATTGAGGATATTCATTCCATCCAAAGTTGTTCTTGTTCAATGAATGCGCCCGCACGCTAATTTAGCTCCCGCTGTCATGTCAGGACCCGCGCCTCGAACTTCTCCTCTCTCTCTCTCTCTCTCTGGTCTGCTCTCTGTTCCTGCCTCATCATCTTCAACTCCATCTTCCTTCTCTTGTTGCTGTCGTCGATATACCAAGTATGTTATAAGGAAGATGCAGTTGCTAGCAATGCGACCGCGAGCTTGCGCAACACAACTCACCTTTCAACAAGGCATAGGTCATAGGGCATAGGACGCGTCTATCATTTGGATTCTGTCGTCAATCATCACCTAGTCTTAATGAGCGCTGTATTCCTATGCTATGAGCACTTTCACGCCCTTCTGAATGGTCTATTGGAGCCCCCTCGATGCCAGTTTGGTACCGATATCAAGGGGGATTGCCGACGCAAAGGAGATCGCCATGCTCTGCATGTAACAATACTCTTTTCGCTTGAGTTTATTTCAACGACTGTTGTAACCATGAACTGTGGTTGCGCTGTCGGTGATGAGATGTATGTGTGCTACAACTGGACACTTTGAGAACCTGCATCTTGTCAAGTGGCAAATAGTACCTGGGTTGAGTGTTTACTGGTCTGATATATATCGACCTCTAAGTCTGTGTCCATCTTTCTGATACTTCTTCGTGCTGGCATCTGGCCCTTCATTGATGACTATGTCTGCGTTGCCCAAAGAGTTTTGAGTAATGCCCGGTCTGAAGTACGAGTAAGTTGGAAAGACAAGAAGGGAAGATACCACGGCTTTGCCCTACCCTCTAGACAGATCATATCCTTCAAATTGACTGTGGTCCTGGTGATACCGGCAACTCCAGCAGACTTGTCAGATCTGATGACATAGCCACCCTGTATTGGCAGGAATTATTCTTCCTTCCAATTCAGCCTTTTGGCGCATAGACTTTGGGCGTCTGATTACGCGTTCTTTGGTTGAAGCCCTATCGCCAAACGATAGAATTTCCAGAAAAGGCAATTGGGGTCCTCCCCAGTCTACGAGCGGAGTTACAGTCCTTCAAATTTTCTGGCATGGAATATCGGGTATTGTCTGTCCAGTGCCGGATCGCCACGATATTAGTCCTCCTCGTCCTACAGAAATTCGCAAGTCCAGGCTTAGCCCACCTTTTGCTGACTTCCTTGGTATGATCCACGATCATTTCCAACAAGCAGAGAGAGTGGCGCCGCACTCAACAAGGCTCTCAAACACCAGAATCTGCAATAGCCGCTTGTCATATTATTCTGTATATTCCAGAAGCCATGCGATCAAAAGCGGGCCAGTCAATTCCCATGGCCGCAAGAATTTGGAGACGAAGGTCTGTGAAGAGAAGATCAGGAACCTGCGCGAAGCAAGTAGGGGTTCGTTGGGTCATATGCTATCGCAAATATCATTGCCAAGACTCCTAATGCAACGCTATTCCTATGGGGATAGTAGCTGCTTGTTGGATAAATCCGAAATTTTCGGATAAAGTGCCTAATGTCATGAATCACTATATACCTCCTTTCGATTGGCAATGGCCGTCAGACTTGCGCGCCATGTCTTCCGGATCGCCAAGTAATGTTATTCCGACCGAACCAGATTGGGACAATTGCTATGATTATTACTCGTAGTCTCATCGAATCATGGAACTACTGCTCTCAACTGCTCATCACCCCGCGTTTCAAAATCACCTGCTAACACAACCCTTGCTTAAAGCTTTCTGTTCCTGCGCTAAGCATGCGGGAGCCAGTTGCTCGTATGTACCTTTTCAGACAATTCTGCCATACAAGCCTTTCATTGGATCCTCTGATTTATGGATGTGGCTGCCTCCACATCTCATATGCAAGAGACGAACGCAGAAGCAAAGTACCATCTCCATACAAACTCTACCGAGTGTGACATGCCTTAATTGTGCCTCGGAAAGGGCCTAGACAAATGGCTGTGGCGTTGTCTGGTCTTTCTTGTATGCGGCATTCGACGGCCTTCACCGCTAGTATCAAGCATCACACGGCAATCATTATAACTCAGGCGATATTTGCGATGTCTCCATGTTTCCGGTACTTGAGCCCCCTTTGGAAGGAAAGCAAAAAAAAACAGTCGAAGAACATGAGCAGCGACAGGCAAATTCTCTGTGCCAATTTGTGGGAAGACAGAGCTTGGTTGCATAGGCGAGATAGGTTCACACATTTCATGGCAATGTCATCTGAAGCTACCAGGGTTGCGGAGCTGAACACGGGCCGGTGCAAACCGTTGATCTTTTTGGTTTTGGGCAGGCGAAGAACAGCTATTGTAACCAAATGCTGAACAGATGATATACTAATTCTTCAGAGCGTTATTAAAACGGCTGATCAACCTACTGCGACTTCGAAAATAGAGTGGCGTGCTACACAACTCCCATCTTCAAATCCACTTTATCACTATGGGTCGGAGTGATCGCTCTGAAGCCCGATGCATAAGTGTATCAAATGGGTTTGGTGCAATTCTGGAGCTGTGACGAAGTAAGATAGCACAACGTTCGTTGGGTAAAGGAAGCTGAGGGATGCCGATTCCTTGGACTCAAAGCTAAGGTAAGTATCTCTCTACCTAGGTTCTGGGTATTCGTCGTCCTCGTGCAACACACGTGGTGACAGAGATGACCAAGACCTGGAAGAAGCTCGCTAGTCGGCCTATAGAGAAGACAATATTCAAACTTACCTTAGCTTTCAATTGAACTGGGCTGTTGCAGAAATGACGACTCTCTCCAAAAGCTCCTTTGCTCCGTGTGCTCGTCGCACGCTACACCGAGTTAGGTTCATGCATTGTGTGGGGAAGATTGCAGGGGCTGTATCAGACGAACAGAGTGATCTGTAGCAGGCTGCCGAGTCTGGTAAGGGTCGAATCTTCAGGCGAGCGTCGGGTGCTCATGGCTTTAACGGCAATCATGATCAATTGATTGAGATTGATGACTATTGCGCAAAGAGGTCATAGTACCAGATTCTTATACCCTTCACTTTGGAAGACCAAGCAGGGCGACCAGGGGACCCTTGAGCGTGATGAGCTTTGCGGCAATAGCAGCAAATCCCCCAAAAATATGGGACAGACAAAAAGTAGGTGAAAGTTGCAGGACTAGGTAGGTAGGTAGGTAGGTAGGTAGGTAGGTATAAGAGTAAGGTACAGACAGCACTTACTTATATGATCAGCCGCCCAAGGTTCCTGGAAAAACCTTCTACTGTATATAATTAACAACACGACTACTATTTCGTACAGCAACTTATCATCACCGATAATTGTACTTATACTACTTACTTATCTCATCATTACTGTAGAGAAAAAAAAAGACGTCGACGCCGTCTCAATGCATTTCGGCGACCCTACCGAGTCCATCTGGATCAACCGAGCATTTCCCGATCAGATCTCACGGCTTCCCCATACTCACAATCATAACCATAAATCTTATCTGCATCCTTCTCCACATCTCCACACTCCACCAACTTCACCAGCGCAACAATTTCCTCAGACACCGGCCAGTGACTTGTCTACGACGAGCACTCCGATGCTTCCTCCAGCGGACTCGCCCGCTAAGATGTTCCATACCTGTAAGGACAAATACACGATCCAAGTCCTGCTCTATGTATGCGGGGTCTAGGGATGCGCTGACCAGCTCTTCTTTACCCCAGTTCAGGGCCTTGCGCCACAACAAAAACAGACGTCCGTCCAGTCTCAAGTCTCAAGAGAGCCCTAAATCTACCACAAATGGGACTTCGAAGAGGGTAACTACTCCCCATGCATGTGCCGAGTGCAAAAGGCGGAAGATACGTTGTGACGGACGCCAGCCCTGTGGTCAATGTTTGGGCTGTCGGTCGCCGAAGCCATGTTACTATGACAAGCATCGCCAGAGAGTGATTCCTTCTCGAAAGTACGCTTAGTTTGACGGAAAGAGAGAGAAGAATTGGCTCGCTAACGTCATCTAGAACCCTTGATGCACTGTCTCAGTCACTAGAAGAATGCCGAACAATTTTGAAGCGACTGTATCCAAACCGAGATCCGCAATCGTTACTTCCATTATCCCGCCAGGAACTAGTAGTGCTCCTTGATAAACCAGCTTCAATAAGCATTCCTTCTCAGACTTCACCTGCAGGGTCCAATGCCTCTCACGTCTCACCTGGCCAGTTCCAATCGCCAATTACCTCAATTTCAGATGACGATCGAAGCCTGGCGAATCTTGAACAGATACCAAGCAGAGACACGGAATGGGATGAGGAGCGAAGGAATCGCGATCCGATACCTGCTGAGGCAGACGATGTCAATGCTTTGTCACTCTCGGTGGATAGACAGTCTTCATATCTTGGGGCAACATCAATCAAGGCAGCTTTCTTGGTCATGCTAAAGGTGGCTCCGGCTTTGCGATCTTTTTTGGCGCCTCAAACTTCATCGGCCAAGATAAATATTGCCAGCAACTATCCTACACCACGACCAGGCCACTCCGTTCCAGTCAAAAGTCTACCACGGGTAGCATGGTCCTCGGAAGGACAGACGCTTATAGATGCGTATTTCAACCGAGTTCAAATGCTCATTCCTATGCTGGATGAGCCGTCCTTTAGGGCAGACTATCTCAATGGCCAACGCACTGATGCACCATGGTTAGCTCTACTCAATATGGTATTTGCAATGGGTAGCATTGTGGCAAATAAGTCTGACGATCACAATCATCTAAACTTTTATAACCAAGCCAAAGAGTATCTACCCCTGGATAGCTTCGGGAGCGGTCATCTTGAGACCTTACAAGCATTTGCTTTAATGGGTGGTTACTACTTGCATTATTTAAACAGACCAAATATGGCCAATGCTATTTCTGGAGCAGCACTTCGAATGGCTTGCGCTATGGGCATCCACAGAGAAAGTGCCGACCAAACTGAAGCGAACCCTGTGGCCGTAGAACTGAGGAGGAGAACTTGGTGGAGCTTGTTTTGTCTCGATACTTGGGCTGCAACAACTTTGGGAAGGCCTTCAATGGGTCGATGGGGCCCAGCAATCACCATCCGGCCTCCTGAATGTACCAACGATCCTGTAAGTTTCCTATCCCGTTATATGCTTGATAAAATTCTAATTGTAGCTAGAATGCAACAGCGCAACACGCAGGAATAATTCCGCTTGTCGAAAACATCAAATTCTGCAAAATAGCAACCCAGATACAAGAGATCCTCGCTCAATCACCTCTTTTGCATGATTCGGATCGCATACATCTGGATAATCAATTGGTAGCATGGTACGACCACCTTCCTTGGATTTTGCGCTCCACAGAACCCTGCCCCGAATCTCTGTACACAGCTCGTTGCGTCATGAAATGGCGGTATCAAAATCTCCGTGTGGTACTCCACCGTCCAGTGCTACTGAATATGGCAAATCGTGGCATTCAATCTGGCCCACCATCGCCCGAAGAAATTGCTGCTGTTGGAAAATGTAGAGAAATCGCTAAGCAAACGATTGAGGATATTTCAAGAGAATTTACGCCAAACCAAATGCTAGGATGGAACGGAGTCTGGTTTATGTACCAAGCTTCTATGATTCCACTTGTCAGTGTCTTCTGGGAAAACTGGAACACAGCTCTAGTTCGGGAATGTCAGTCTCAAATCGAGATGGTACTTGATTCAATGGATACCATGGCAGATTGGTCTGTGGCTGCAAGAAGAAGCAGAGAGGTAGTATTGAAGATGTACGAAGCAAGCAAGCGACCCCTAGTATCCAGACAAGGAACTCCGGGGTTGGTTATGAATGGGATGAATGGGATGCAAACTGGGGGTCAAGAAGAGATGGTTCAAGTGGAAATGGAGGATGGAATGATATTACTTGACCATCAGAATTTCTGGGATCTGGACGGCATGCCTTGGGGGAACTTTCCTGAGGGCCTAGATCTTGGATTTGAGGGCATTCCTGGATTTGAATATGCGGATTCTTCTGGAGGTACTGGCGGGTTCATGGGAAACGAGATGGATTATAGCGATGGTAATGGAGGGTTCGGGAGGCAGTACTAAGCGTATCTTTGAAGCATGGAACTTTGCGAAAGCAGGATCAAAATAATTCGCACGACATAGGGAAAAGTGATGGCGCTGTGGCATTTTGGTGGCGACTACTCCCTAAACTTTCTTTAAATTCTATAATATCACTTCACTTCATTATATATTTTCTACATAGCATTTAGTTAGTTAGTCATTCGCATTTACACTGCAAAAATATACCCCAATTCCTATCTCGAGGCTCAACTTTACATCGCAGGTAACTAAGCGAGGAAGTGAGTCAATAGGTACTTTCTCATACGAAAAATACAACTTTAGAACGATCATATCCAAACTTCAACAATGATGTCAGATCAGCTCGTCTCTTGCTAAATCCGTCCTGTCCTAGGTCGTATCTCACCTTCTCACTCACGCTCCGTACCTTTTAACACTTCCTCGTACCCATATCCATACCCATCCACCACAAAATGTTAATCACAGAGAACGAACCAGTACCAGCCTATGTATGGTAGGCGCCCCTTGAAGTTCAGCTCTGCCCTTCCCTACAGACCGTTCGGTGGATCACTCGGATCACTCTACAATGAATAAATAGATAAATAGATAGATACGACCAGAAAGGTATCTCTGCATGACTTGATGAAAACAAAAAAAAAAGTTTGTTCGGCCTTGAGTCGGCGTGATATATCGGTTACCTTTATCCTCTTATATTAACTAAGTGGATCACTCATCACCACCATCACCCATCACCCATCAACTTATTTTCAAAGAAAGAATTTCGAAGAAAATTTCCAGATTTCAAATTTCAATTTCATCGCTGAATACTACGACTCCCCAATTTCAAATGTAGTTACTAGGATATCTCGGATGTCGGAAAGTCGGAATAAAAGCAAGGGGGGCAAAAATTTCCTTGTTTTGACAGGTAAGTTTAAATTGGTAATTTTTAATTTTTTTTTGGATTCTTGGGATCTTTGATGTTTACAAAGCTTTCAAAGGGGTGGCGAGATTATTGTATGTAGGTAGATACTTTAGGTATGTACAGTACTGTATGTAGAAACTCGCGAGACTCGTCGGTACATTCGGATAGTCAGTTCCTTACGACTGGCGAGGTGAGGTGAGAGATGCAGGGGATGGGTACTTTACTTTACTGTATTGTAGATGGGGTATGGTATGGTGATTATTACCGTACCTGTTTTTTCGTTTCTATGGAGACGAGAAATGAGACGAGACGAGATGAGACGAGGCGGGACGAGACGGAACGAGACTAGAGATAGATGGACTGGAGACTGGAGACTGGAGACGGGAGACTGGAGGTGGGAGGTGAGAGAGTGGAGGCGGGAGAGTGGAGGCGGGATGAGATACTACTCTATGGTTCTGAACGTAGTAGTGGTAGTACTACGTTATCCCCACTATATATCGTACCTAAGGTACCCTTTGTGTAGTACTGCAGTATAGTGCTGTAGATCTTTTTGGCAGATGTAGTAATTGAGGTGATTGTTCTGATTTTGCTGATTCTCCTCCTCCTCCTCCACTTCCCGAGGTATAGGGGGTGAGTGAGTTGGTGAGTTAGTGAGTGAGTAGGGGGTCATTGGTAATGTCTGTCTGAGTGTTTACTGTTACTGTATCTAGTAACTTTAGGCACTTCTCTAATTAATAGGTTAGAAATATTGAAACTAGATGTATTAGATAGAAGATACTGTAATATTTACCATCTGCTTATAAAACGAAGAGAGGACAGAACTTAGCTTACTAAAAAAAAGGCAATTAGTACTTTGTTTAAAGTTAGTAGTTGAATTATAAGAAAGATGTACCTTATAGAGTTAGTTTTTAACTTAATAAGGTTAACTTAGTAAGTATAAATACACTTTAACTTTATATTAATTACTACTACTAATAGTAGTAAAAAACAAGATAATTTCTTTTATACCCTTTATATCTTACTTTACTTACCAAGCTACACCCTAACACCCTCTACTAATACCTTATTTCCTTCATCTCTACTATACCTTCACTACCTCCTAAAATACCTAACCCAACCTAGCCTCCCCTTAAGAGAAAATAAAAATATTCATTCTCCATCTCCCCTCTCTATATCTCTCCGTTTCCGACTCCGTCCCCATCCCCTATCCTCCCTAGTACAGTACAGTACCTACCCAATCTCCGATACCAGATACCAGATACCAAATACTCTCCCCCCAATATCAAATATCAAATGCCCACCACTCTACCCACCACTCTAACCACCACTCTACTACTCCCTCCCATCCCTACTCAGTCCCCCTCTCTAAAAAAAAACCACCCAATGACTAGTCAGTCATCTGAAAAAGAAAAACCTAAACCACCGGATTTCTTTTGATTTTTTAATATGGGATATCGGTCCGTAACCCCGATCCGGAGGTAGGTTGCTAACCAGTAAGGAAAGAGTAGAGTAGTAAGTGGGGACTCTCGGGCTTGAAAATAAGCGAGCGACGCAAGCATATTCACTAGCTAGTGATAACTACCTTTCCTTACGGACCGGTCCTACTGTAAGAAACACGGCGAGAGAGTGCAAATGAGTGCATCGGGTGCGAGAGCACTATATTTTTATGATGCGGGGTAGTGCGTGTGCAAGGGCACAAAGGGGTACATAAGTCTCGCGTGGCAAACTCATGCGTGTTTTATGTGGAATACAACACACCTACTTAGTATGCAGGTTGGGAAGGGTAGGTTTTGAGCAATGTCATCATATCTCATTTGATGGGAATATTAGAGGTGAAGTAAGCCCTACTCAAGTTTACTGGTGTGCTTTCTGTTGTCATACCTGACATAACTCGCCGTGCTTATCAGATATCAATATTCCCCGTTCTGTTTTCTTCCCCAGGTTTTGCATTTCATGAAGCAAACCGAATCTACCCAACGCCACAAATGCAAGTCTTCCATTTCTTCATAAATGTAAAATTCATCAAATCCTGAGGACTTGTGTCCTGCTGACAATACCATCGAATATGCACGTGTTGTCAATCGGTATGTATTGCTTTGTGATGATCTTGATGATCTCCTGCGAGACCATGCCTCCGGTTAATGACGAGATATTGTGGAGTTCACCGCCCTTCGCACGCGCGACTTCCTGCGCAACTTTGGAAAGGCGCTCGTTGGAGGAGGCGTTCGGAATTGTCTTATCAATGGTGTTCAGGATTTCAACGGACGTGGCAAAAGGTTGATTTGAGGTAGCATTAAGGCAGAGATAGATTGGGAGAAGTGATAGAGGTTGCATCGTCATTTCTGCCATTTCGTCGTTTCCGAATTCAACCTCTGCTATGTCGTCAGCATACATTCACCTAAAGAAAGGTGGTAACTTACTCGCCAAAGCCTCGAGATTCGCAGGCGACGCCGATGTTCCATGGATGAGCTTTACGAAAGCTGCGTTTTTGCAGAAGTTCTCGACTTCAGCAACAGCAATATCTTCGCCTTTTGGGTGTGCTCGAACGATCTCAACAACTTCGGCAACATCCTGGCGTGCTTTTGCTTTGTAAATATTTTGCAACTGTACGTAAACTGTTGACTGAGCCTTCATATCGGGTACAGAGCCTGGTAATGGGAGGGCCTTGTGTCTCCCGTAAAATTCTTTGACTGCTGCCTTAGCAATTATCCAGAAACTTGACTCGGCATCGGCCTCAAGTCATGTTAGCATGCATAAATTTGAGTGGAAAATAAACAACTTACAACATCAGGCTCGTATTCGAACACTTCTCTCACAGAGCTAGCCAAGCTTGGGGCACTGACAGTCTTCAAAACTGCTGCGACAGCTTCATCATAATTTTCCTCGTCTTGCCGAGCACCCGCCTTTACAGTGTCTCTGAACGCAGTCTTTTCTTTGTATGTACTTGGGAGACTTCCATGTTCCTCCTTCCACTTTTCTAGATAATGCAACAACAAAGCAACATATGGAATGTGGCCATGATCATGATCACTCTGAGTTTCCATATCTTTGGTCAAATCATCCGCGAATTTTGAGAGCTCTGGCCAGGGCGTAAGCAACCGCAGGTCCGTTGTCGCCGTTGAGTCGGGATGTGTGTCAACAATAGGGAAACTTCCTGGGAGAATCGTTCGGAAATAGGAATAGAATCCAGCTGAGTGTATGGCAATGATGGGGACCTTCTGTTTCCTCCCATATTCTTCGATGAGAGCAAGTGACTCGGGTGCAATTGGAGATACGTATATGATGAAGGTGTATTTGCCGTCAATATCATCCAGGTACTTTGAAAGTCCGTCCTATAATATCCAGGTCAGAAAGATATATGCAAGCACTCATACCGCGAACCATACCTTCTCTAATACGAAACCCTCACCTTTCACATCAGGGTTCAGCTCCTGCAGAAGCGCCGCACATGCTGCGGCCCGCGGTTGGCCAATCTGCTCCTCATGCAAGAAGAAATTGACTCCAAGATCTGCCTCCTTGACTTTGTACGCATCTAGAATTGTAAAATTTCCAACGCCGGGCAGGACAAGGTTCTTCAAGGTCTCTACACCGACGGTGCCTGAACCAGAGTTCAGCAAAAGAATGTGGGCGTCTTCTAAAGCCTGTTGTCCTTGACCTCCCCATAATCTTAATTGTCGATCATATTTCTTCTCCTTGTCGGATGGACCCTTCAGTATCGGAGGTGTTTGATCGGTTACGACCTCTGTCGCCATGGCTGGTCCGGTCACAGACATGGTGGAAGGGAAGGGAAGTCGAGGTGAAGTAAAGAAGTGATGAAGACTCCCTGCGACGGGGATGGATTCGAGAGGTAGTATTCAAGGGATTGATTGGAGTGAGAGGTGATCGCGAAGTGTAGAAGGTGGTAGTTGTAATCAGTAGATAGTAGATGGGGAACAAAGCAAGAGGGGAGGAGGCTGTCGTCGCAGAATTGGAAAGAGTTGTCAGCCTCGCGCGATGTCTATGCTAGGAATAGCGTCTCGAGACTTCTTTAGAGTCCATGCGCTATGCTGACTCTCGTGTGCACTGCTCACTCAGCGGTGCGGCTAAAGGCTTTCCGGGCAGCCAGCTACTGTACAAGCCAGCCCATGGACAGCCCCGCCAGAAAAGAAGGTGGGGGGGGGGGGACTGCGCTGCTGCTTTGCTTCGCTCTGCTTTTGGCGCACGACAGCACGACACGACCTACGCTATTCCCAACATTTATGGACCCAAACATAAGACACCTTCTTGGACGACTCACCCAGAAAATATCTTCACAGAGCCTTTTCTCTGCCACTCCATATCCCAGAGCATCAGGACCTGTTCGCAGCTTGACCCTGAGCCACTACTCTAGCAAAAGTCTTCATCTCCATCACGTAGCAACACACATCCGCAGGGCCCGGTCGTCCTTTGTAGCCATCCAATTCGAAACACTCTACCTCCCAGAACCTCGAGGTCAAATCATTCGATGGCTACTGTAGCGACAGAGAATGCGGTGCCTCACGATGCGCCGCAGCTATCGACAGTTGAAGCCTCAAAGCGTCGCGCAGCCTACAAAGCAGTAGAGGACCACTTCGAACCGACCTACAAATATATTGGCATTGGATCTGGGAGTACTGTGGTTTACGTGGTCGAGGCAATTGCTGCTAAAGGCCCCGCTGTCACCTCAAAAATGATCTTTGTGCCAACGGGCGATCAATCGAAACAGCTGATTATTGAAGCTGGGCTGCCCCTGGGAGGTATTGACTCCTTACCCCCCGTCGTGGACGGGCACGTCAAGATGAGTGGAAATGCCGCACTGGATTTGTCCACCGGGTTGCAAGACTTAGGTCTGAAGGGAAAGCGTCAAAGTCTCGACGTTGCTTTCGACGGAGCCGATGAGATCGATGAGGATCTCAACTGTATAAAGGGAGGTGGAGCCTGTCTCTTCCAAGAAAAACTGGTGGCCACCTCGGCAAAGAAGTTTGTGTGTGTTGCAGGTAGGCAATATATCTTGTGATGGAACGGGCCCCAAATTGACGGGTTTTGGCAGACTACCGCAAGCTTTCACCACGTCTCTTAACTTCGTGGAAGGCTATTCCAATCGAGATTGCACCACTCTCCGCTCCCACAATTAAGAGAATTCTGATAACTCTTGGCTCTCCAGATCCCAAGATCCGACAAGGTGGCGCTGCAAAGGCAGGACCTGTTGTGTGACAGATAACGGCATGTGGATTATTGACGCACCATTCCCGAGTTTGAAATTAGAGCGAGACCTTAAAGATGGTGATAAAGGTGATGGCACACATGGCACCTGGGAAGTGCATGCTCTAGGTAGAAGACTGAAGAGAGTTGTGGGTATTCTTGAAATTGGACTGTTCCATGGCAGAAATGGCATCCAAGTTGCCAATTCCGGCGAGGAGGGAGGTGGCCAGAAGCCAGTAGCTGCATACTTCGGAATGGAGAACGGAGAGGTTGAGGTGCGTACGTCCAAAGAGATCGAGGGTGTCAAAGCAAGACCATAGTCTCAGCTTTGCTGTGGATCTAAGTAATGATGAAGAGAGATGACTATACAGCACAATGGGCAAGCAAACCACTGCATGCCTTTTGAATACGAACGAATGTATTACATTATTTTGGTGCTCCTAGCAGGGTCTGTATACACCTATTCTATTTAGGTTGGGCCATGACCTACGACCACTATTGATAAGCCTAGTTTTAGCCCTCTACTTGCTATGTGTTTATACAGCATCTATGCTACCGATACCGATTTACTTCTTGTCAGACGTCCCGAGCAAGTGCACAATTAAAGCACGTCTGTAAATTGACATTATGTTATCTGGCTCAAAGACCTGCTTGGTTTCGTCCCTCTGTTAGGTACAAAAAAACAGAACTCTTTACTAGTTACTAACTACTAGTTACTAAGAGAGCGATTACAGCCTAGAACATGCAAAACGGAGGGTAGAAGTCCATATATTCAGGGCAATACAGCACGTATTTTCAAGAAAGTTGTGCTTCAAAATGCTTGCAGACGGTGCACCACCAGTACTCTATACCCTGGCCCCAATCCTGCGTGATTTTATGCGCAGAATGGTCTCGATAAGTCTATAAATAGGATCAGTAGCTGAAGGTCACTCAGTGATGTGACTGTTGCACGATCCCATACATTGGTGGCTTGGAGTTGGGAGCTGAAATAATGCCAAGAATTGTGACCTGGCAGATTTTATTGTCCTGCAGCATTGAGAAATAAATATCGCTTCAGATTCCTCGAGTTCTCAGTGCTCTCTGCATCGAAATAGCTCGCCATCCTATTTCTTAACCATGCCAGACGAAGCTGAAGCTCAAGAAAGCAAAAGCATCAAAGACAAATTGATGAAGCAAATCCAGGAAACCCTCGCTCAGGAAGCGTTGGGAATATATGGATTAGATCCTCCGCTTGACAGTTCAAAGAGACAGATCCGTCTATTATCCCTTCATGACAGCGACGATATCGATGCCCCACTTACTGGTGAGCTTCATGCTGCCAACTTAGACCACGACTACACACAGCGTTGTCGTATGTCTGGGGTGATCAGTACAATCGCCGCTCGATACGTCTTAATGGTTTCGATACCACCATCACAGCTAACTTGGAAGTGGTTCTAAGGAGATTACGCACCGAGAAGGCGGCTCAAAACATCTGGATTGACGCTATCTGCATCAACCAAACAAACAAAATCGAGAAAAGTCAACAGGTGGAGATGATGAGTGAAATCTATCGATGCGCAAACATACAAACGATTATCTGGCTAGGAGAAAGTGAGAATGACAGCGACGAGGCTATGAAATTAGTATCTACAGCTACGCAAACCCTCTTCGATACCTACGACCCTCAAAACCCATCACCAGTATGGCCAGCTCTCAAACAACTCTTAAAGAGAGATTGGTGGAAAAGAATGTGGGTGATCCAAAGCAATGCTCTCACCCAACCCGCTCCTAAAATGCGGAACCCTCGAAGTCCCTCGAAGTCCCATTCGAAAAAATCATAACATTCAGAAACCTACATTGGGATGCCGAAGAAGCCGATCATCATGAACGATTCCGACCGCTTCGAAATCTATGGCGAGAGTGTCCCTTTGAGACTCTGATGTGGAGTAATTGGAAACAATGGATCGGTGTCGGTATAGGTTCTTGGTTAACCGACGTAGCTTCCTTCCAATGTCAATGTCAAGAACCGAAGGATAAACTATATGCTCTTCTAGGTCTTATCAACAAGGAAACTAGAGCGAAGATAACTGTTGATTATGAGATTTCTGATCGCAGTGTCCTGATTGAAGCTACTAGACTTTGCTTTTTAGAAGAGGGGCTTGTTACCGTTACAACAAGGTCAGATTGATAAAGACCCTACTCTTAACTTACCAACCTGGTGTTCGGATTGGAATTCAAAAGCTGGTATCGTCCCTCTTTCCCGTTGTGGATTCTCGCCTTATCCGAAGACTACTTCCTTTCAAGCACCTCCTGAAAAATGGATCCTTGGTGGTGATCGAGACCGGAAACCTGCATTTTTGTTCTCTAAGGATAATGAGATTTTGTACGTTCATGGATTTATTGTTGATGTTGTTGACTTTGTTGAGGGGATTGGGACGGACGATGTCCCTGAGGTTCCTCAGTATGAGGGTGATGATGTACTGGTGCACGCAGAATCGAGGAGGAGACGATTGGAGGGTACTAAGATTGCTTGTTTGAGGTGGGAGAAAAGAAGAAACGGGTTCGAGAGACTAAGAGAGACGCGTATTCTGAATTGGAGGGTGGTTGTGGATTTGAGGAGGCTTTTTGCAGAACTGTGAGTTTTTTTTTTCTCTCTCTCTCTAAAGTATCTTATCTTTAGAGTTTGTAAATACTCCTTTTGATTCATTTTACCTCTTTATTACTTACTCCTCGGTCCTTTAAAGTTGCTAGTTCTTGAGATATTCACTATTGTTTAGAGTAAAGAAACTAACACTGAGTTTTTAAACGTATAGATTGTAGCGAATAGAACCTATCACAAGCTAAAACTCGAAAGCAATGTAAAGCCTATCTTCGATGATTGGATCGCTCGAAATCCTTCCTCTTCAACAACAACAATGCCCACCGACTCTAACCCAAGATCGTCTCCTAACTCATCATCACTACCACCAGCAGCAGCAGCAGAAACAACAACAACAGTACCATCTGAAAAAGAAAAAGAAGAAAAAGAAGAACACCAATTCAAGATTCAAGACTACAGTAACTCAGTAGTAAGTCGATGTGCAAAACGAGCCTTCATCACCACAAAGAAAGGACGGTTTGGGTTAGCACCCCTAACTACGAAAGTTGGTGATCTGGTTTGTATCCTCTATGAGGGCCAGGTTGCTTATGTCTTTAGAGAACCACAGGTTGAGGAGGAAAAGGGAGGTCCTGGGACGTTTGTTGGGGATGCTTATTTGCATGGGGTTATGGAGGGGGAGTTTTTTGAGGAGGGTGGTGGGGCTAGGGCAGAGGATTTTACTGCTTTTTGGTTGAAGTGATTTTTTTGTTTTGGTTTGGGACTTTAGGGGGTTGGGGAGGGTTTGGAAGGGTCTTGGTAGGGTGGTATTGGTTGTAGTAGGGGAATTGGTGGGAATTGAGGTGGTTACTATCTGTGGTAGTTACTTATTGTGGGAGTTTAGTTTGAGTAGCTTTTGTAGTGAGTGGCCTTAGTGTAGTTAATGGTATATGACATAGTCTATTTACGTTCTGTTAGGACTTTGATTAACATATACTTGTACCTGTATTGTCCCTTTTAAATTGAGGTTGGATAGCGATAATTGACTTGGGGAAAAAAGGGCCCAACTCCTGCTGGTGGATAAAGGGTATAAATTTGAACTCGCTTAACAACTTGGCATTCCTTCTATATGCACTCTATACAGAACATAAAATCTCTCAACATTTGAATTTTGACGCTTCTATCATCACAGAATCGCAATGAATGTTTTTTTTTTAAAAGGATTTTGTTCTATGCATGAAGTATTCTATGTTGTGTCCTTCTATTCTAAAAGCACACATGTGGTAGTACTTACGCCGCGCCCTTTGACCCTTTACTCTATATATTGCACGAAGAGTGCTTGGTAAGCATTTACTGTACTCATTGTTTAGGTTCTAGGTGCGTTATCTATACTAAGTAGATTACTCAAACTAAGTGGATTATCTAAGTTAAATGAAATCAGTTACTGAAAGTAAGTGAGGTATCTAAATCAAGTCAGCGAAGCTGTAAGCTCCGGGACCAAATTTAGAACATGCTCATATGGCCTGTCTGAAATACCATTTACAGCGCCGTGCATATCAAACAAAGCCCTCTGGTGGGACTCATTATCAGGCAGACTTGAGGTCTTGCACTTACTCCATAGTTGGGGTTCTTCATCAAAAGTGGCTGGGCTGTTTGTAGAATAATAATAATGCATGCCTTTAGAACTATCCCAACAGCTCGGGTCGGCCTCGGCTGCATGTTAGCTGCCAATCAATTTCCTATCACAGTGCAGATCTGGATCCCATTTCAGCCTTCTTCGAGGACAGGAGCGCTTATCGAAACTTAATACGGAGTAGTGCTGCTGTGTTTGCAATTTCGGAGCGTTTTGAGACCGACCCCCTGGGAAGAAGCAATTCTTTCTTGTGTCTTTCAAGAGTTCGCGGCTGTCGATGCGATGACTATAACATTCTCGAGTATATACTTCCTCTTTTACATCAGCTAATCTTCAGTAAACGTAAGCTACTAGACGTGCAGTAGTCTTACCAAATTATGAATATATAACTTGAGCGACAGTTATGATAGCATGGCCATGAAGCCCGAAACAAAAATTTAAAACACATTCAAAAACCACCATGCGCCTTGCAAGTTGGATTGCGTGGTTGTGGCTTTGCCTTTGTTGGAAGTACTCCATAATGTTGGAAAAAAAGCTGCAGGTCGACGCTTTGGGAGAAAACCCCTGACAGGAAGGATCCGGTCATCGCCATTTGGATAGCCGCTCTTGTTTTAAGTATTTCTATCTTAAAGTAACTTTTCTGTGCTGTTTGGTTCTGCTTTTTCATTTCGAATTCTACAAACATTTCGACCATATCCCAGGCGTTTCTTGACCTTTACTATCTCATCTAAATTTATTTCTCAGCTTACGTGCAATGGGCGACTTTGGAGATACAAATGGTGTCTTTGGATACGATTTCGAAGACAAGGAAACTCGCTCCCAGCTAGAGCTTATTGACGACCTCCAAAAGCTGGGGGTATCGAAATATCTCGATCTCCCTCAGGCAAGATGCCCAATCCTTTCGCTCGGTACAAAACACTTACAAGTCGTAGCTTGTCGTGGTTGGCGATCAGAGTACTGGCAAAAGCTCTGTTCTTCAAGCCGTGACAGAAATCCCCTTCCCTATAAATGACAGGATGTGTACTCGCTTCGCAACAGAGATTGTTCTCATGAGAACAGGGCCAAACTCGCCCACGAAAATTGATATATCTATCATTCCTGATCCCGAGGAGAGCCCTCAGCGAAGGGAAGCTCTACTCGCATGGCATCCAGAAGGATTTGACAAAACAGCTAGTCTTAATAAGGTGGCTTTAGAAAAGGTCTTTCGACAGGTATGGGAGGCTTTACAGTGTTCGTGTAACCAACTAATTCCATTTTCGACAGGCTGAAAAGGCTATCTTTGGGAAAACCGTTAGAGAAAATGGATATCACGCTGGAAAGGCTGTAAATCGTCTCAGTAGCTCCACCTTGCGTATCACTCGATATGGGCCGAAGGAAACGAACTTTGCAATTGTTGATATTCCAGGTCTCGTCCGCGGTATGTTTTCATGTCTGTGGAAACTTTACCAAGCTAACTTAGAAATAGAAAATGAAGCAAATACGGAGCACCGCACAGCTAAACATCTTGTTGAGAAATATTTGAAGAACTTGCGAAGTATAGTTGTGTATGTCAGCGAATCATACTTTCTGCAAGGCCGGACTAATAATGAATAGAGTTGTGATTGATGTGGTAGATTTGGAAAGGCAGGAGATTTTCCAGATGTTGAATAATCTACCCGATGAGGAATCTCGCGTCATTGGAGTAATCAATAAGTGTGATACAAAACAGAAACAGTCACACGATTGGGTAACTATTTCTTATTCTCCTTGCTCTATACCGTGCCTGCTGATGACTTATTAGGTCTTTGATCTTATCCACAACAACCCATCTAATTCCAAACGGTATCTAAAAGAAGGCTGGTACGGCCTGCGAAACCGCCAAGCATCCGAACTAGGTGTTAGCGATCTTGAGCGGGACAATCTCGAGGAGGAATTCTTTGCCAGCGATGACTGGAGACATCTTGACAGTGAAAAGTTGGGGAGACATCAGTTGAAGAGGGCACTCATCAAGATGCGCAACAGGCATATCAAACGAAGCATACCTGAACTACTCTCAGAGATCCAGAATAGGCTCGATAAATGCATAGCACAGAGCAACCAACTTGGCGAGCCACGGAACACAAACCAGGCACAATATACACTTATCAGCCGAATCGCAAATAAATACTCGAAGATGGCGGATGGAGCACTTGATGGGCAATATAAATATTTGACCAATGACGGTCTCTTCGCTAGAAAGCTTATAAGAGATGATCTTGACAGATTCCACGAAAGTATGGTTGCAAATGGTCTCGAAAGGCAGTTCACTACCGATACTCAAGATGCAAAGGCCATTGAAAATTTACCAGAGCAAGAATGGGCGGAGAAAATAATGGAACTTCCAACCTATGCTTGGATACGGGGAACAATCTACCGTTATCGTGGAAAAGAAGATGCTGGTGACGTGAACCCTGAAGTCAAAAATGAACTATGGAAGCAGCAGATTACTAGCTGGGATGAAATCGCTGAGAAAACCCTCGACAAGGTGAGGCAAACCGTTGATTCGGTGAACGCTGCTCTCTTCAAAGAAGCTTGTCCAGACGAGGAGCTACGTACCAAGCTGTTGACTTGGCTTCATGATGACTCCGTCAAGGCCTCAGAGGCTGCAAGGAATGAGCTAAAACGTCTAGTCTCAGATGAGCGCGACGCACAGCTGTTCACACTTCATCCAGCAAAATTGGAAAGACAACATTGGTATCGTGAGGCGAGAATTAGTGCAATCACTAAACAATGTGAGATAGACCGCCCAGAAATTGGCTTACCGCAAGCCGCTGAACCACCTTCGAACGTCAACCGGGTCTCTGCAAATGTTATCATCAACACCATCATCTACGGGAATCCAGATCTAGCTAGTATTCTTAACACGCACGACAGTCTCGCAGGACACTACTTTGTTGCTTTATATCGTTTCATCGATAATTTCGCGTTGCAAGTCATCGAGAGGCATCTACTAGGTTCACGCAGTCCTCTGCGTCTCTTTACATCTGATTACGTCTCTCAGAGACTGTATGGGGAGCAAAATGCGGCTGAGCTTCATGATTTGGCGAGTGAAGATGTGGTTAAGGCTAAAGAACGAGTTGACTTAGAGGCAGCGAAGGCGAGTCTTGAAGAGAGCAAGAAAAGGGTTCTGAATTTTACGATTCACTGATCTTAAGTACTTGAAGTTCTACTTAGGCAAGGAAGACGAAGGATTTGATGTATATTCATAATATATCTAGATAATAGGAAGATTTTACATATCATATATAAGCTGAAGCGATGGTAGCAGCGAGTGAGATCTCTAGAAAGATTAATGCATTATTATCCTTAGTTATTCCTCAAATTCTTTTCCAGTAGTCTCCTAAGCTGATTGACTATGTGAGATTGTGGATCCTCTGAATCCAGGTAAATGACTGACGCACAGCGAAATGAATTAGGTAGAGATACAGAATCAAGTGAAGGCCAATCAAGTACGGAGAACTCAAGAGTTCTGGTTTTGACAACAGATGAGCGAGTAAGCTAAGCGAGCAACTCTTACACCAGAGAAGAAGATATTTGTAGAATGAGAAGTTGCATACGCAGCCGAAATCATCTCTTTTTTTTAATTGTGATAACTAATTTATCGTGTACTTGTCATCCATAGCCTTACAAAAGTTAACAATGAAAAATTATATTGAAAATATTACA
The DNA here is from genome assembly GCA_009805495.1 of Pezicula neosporulosa. Classification (NCBI taxonomy): domain Eukaryota; kingdom Fungi; phylum Ascomycota; class Leotiomycetes; order Helotiales; family Dermateaceae; genus Pezicula; species Pezicula neosporulosa. The sequence goes on from SELE01000036.1 coordinate 1,108,802, forward strand.
TTATTGTGATCAAGGAGCTAGACTTCCGTTCTCTTCGCTCTTACCGTGATATTCGTTGATTTTGCGATTGTCATCAACAGACTAGTTGAAACTATGTGGTAAATCCCGCCATTACGTCCATACAATAAATTCGTCAAGGTCGGGTAACGTGCTTTAAGAGCTTCCGTCTCTATAGTATATTGAATGTGCCTGCGGTCTCATAGATTTCTCACAAGATTCCAGGTGCAACCCAATTGAAGACTAGTCATACTTAGGTCATGTAGGCACATCGCAATTGACAACAGGGTCACTATATTATAGTGATATCATGTTAAGCCTGTACTACACCGGCCATATTCACTGCCAAAAGACATCAGGAAATTCCTGTCCACCAAGCTGGAAGTCTTGATCCAAGGTTGCCCAGTTCGGCCATTGTTCGCTGCGAATATCAAAACCGAACTCATTACTGCTCATGTCTCTAAGCAGAGATGCGGGACCGGTTTCAGTCTCAGATGTGCCTACATAATCGTCGCTGTTTCTCGCGTCTCCTCCCAGGTTTTGGGTTTGAGTCTTGTTCCTTACAGACATAGCTTTAGCCTTGAGGGCTGTTAGCACTGCTGACTTAGATCCAAATCCGGAGGAAAATTCGTCCCATTGCTCGCGAAAAACAATTTCTATTGCTTCCCATGCTCTATCAACATTAGGCCCGTCAGGTTTGATACATAAATGCCGCAGAATATACATCGTGACATAGTATTGTGGATAAGCTTTCCTGGCCCAGGCGAACTGCTTCAATAAATCATCTTCGCTGGCAAGTCTCGGCGCTAATATCTCCAGTGCCTCGATGAGGTTCTCTTCCGTTGAAAATTCCTTGTGGAGGCCGGGATGTTGCAATGAAAGCCATTGTTGTCGTGTGATGAAGTCAAGCTTTCGAAGTAAGAAGCGAGAGCAGAGAAGAGTGAGACGATGTTGGGGTATCACTGGGTTACAATACTTTAATCGCTTCTCGATTCGTCCTCTCGTCTCGTTGATTATTTTTGCTCTTACGTCTTCGCTTAGAGGCGACGAAGGCGAGGAAGTTCTCGCAATAGACGCTAGTTTCTGCATTGATTTCACAAGATCGATATTGATGAGTGAAAATGTCATGGATGTCCAGCCCGTTCTGGCGGTAGGAATTTCTTTCATTTCTGGAAAGAGGTCTGCATCATCGACATTAAGTGGTAAACTGACATCGGACATGAGTAGCAGGCCATTTGTATTTTCCAGACCATAATCTTCACCTGCTCGGCCGTCTCGACTTAGTAGGTGCCACCAAAGACGACGCCGAATTTCAGATTGAAATGGAGAGAGGAGAGAGGCTAAGTTGTTCCCCGTCACGGTGCAAACCCAATGATTCTGCTATACGGATTGCAAGGCCGTTCAGAATCCAGATCCCTTTGCCGCGATTATGGACGCGAAGGGTCATCTAGAGAGAACTTTAGATTCACTTCTAGAATTCTAGTAATTAAGAATAATGCAACGTACCAAATATATCGCCAATGCATGAAGCCCAGTCAGAGTCGGACGGTCCAGAAAGTCTCCTTGAGCAAAAGCCTGTTCTATACCAGTCTTAAATTTGAGTAGATTAGCGCTTTTATCATGCCCTAATATTGCCTGAGCTTCTTCTTCGTCAAGAGAAACTGTTGAGGCAAAGTAGATGATGGCTAAGCACAGGGCAAGGTTCTCAAAAGACGATTCTGATGGTTGATCGATAGTTGAATATACCTTAAGCTCATCGGTAGGAAGATGCAGTAGCTTAAGCCCTGAGCAACTTTCCACATTAGTCACGTATATGTTCCATAGCTTCACAGCCACTGGTTTAGGCGGGTGGAAAGAAGAGGGTGTCTGTGAGAGACAAGGAGAGGAGAGGATCCCCAGAGCATTGAATGGAGATACTGATGGGTGCAGTGGTCCTGCAGTAGTTGGCGTTGTCAAGACAGACTCAATGTTACGTTCCTACACCAGCAATCAGAAACCTAGATTACCGTTGATTTACTATAGATAACACGCAAGCTGACCTCTTCTATAACCCTAGACAAAAGAATCTCGTTGAAATACTGACTTGATGATCCCTTCTGAACAACAACATCCTCTCTGAGTCTTTCAGTCAAGTTGCCGGAATGCGTATCCCTCGCTGGCTGCGCCGAAGATGTGGTAGTATTCGTAGTTTCGGTTTCAGTGCCAGGAAGCGAAGTCTTTGGACCAGATCGGTCGGCTTTTTGTTCATCTTTCGCCTTAGCAAGAGACTTCTCAAGGCTGGAGATGCGAGAGGCCATCTCGGATATGATGGTCTTTTTGGACCGGCGTATACGCGGACCTGGTGGTGGGTAGGAACACGGCTTGCCAGACCGCGTGCATGATGAACATGGTGCTAGCCTGTCACATCGGATTTTATGGCGATTGCAAGCATAGCAAGAACGGGAAACTACATTTTTAGTTCTCGTAGGTATCTGTATCTGCTGTTCCGGTTCAGAATCAGGCTCAGATACAGCGTGTTGGTTGAGTCCGGGCTGACGCTGGGTCGATGATAATAATGATGATTTAGGATCCATATTGATTCCTGTGATGATGAATATAGATATGCTTAGCTGGGAGATAACAAGCCCGAGTAGTACATCATATCCTAACATAAGCTGGTCGACAGAAAGGTCCCAATGTAGAGCAGTTAGAGAAGATGATGGTTTGCTCGGTTGTAGTCGTAATTCCTCGTCTAAAGCCGAACACTTAACGCCGTATTATCTCCATGTCTATACGTCGGCCCCTTTTACTACTATTTTACGACCGAGCCCGAAACGTGAAGTGGTATGACTACGCTGAACTTATAGCCTGTCAACCGTCTTTGTCTTGATGGGTCGGGAGTAAAATTATTCTATACTCCTCTCAAGTGGTAAAACTGAAGTATTGCTCGGGAGTAAAGCTACCTAGAAGTAAGTATCCAGGTAGAACGAAGACTGGCCTCAATCTATAAAAGCAGGATATCTCTTACAGAAACTTTTCATCTCTACAATAAATCGTGATTGCTCTACTAGACGTCTTTGACAAAGTGCAAGTCACTTTTTGTTTTGTTTATCAGTTTTCCAATCTGCCCACTTATCCATAGTTCTGAAAGTCTCAAAGCAACTTCTCAGTAGCTAATAAGGTACGGCGTTAGAAAATTGCCTATAAATATCTCATCCAATATGGTAAACTCAACATCCTCAAGCCTTCCTCCAAAACACCGGGCACTTGTCCTTCACTCCACAAGAGACCCGTATGATATGTCTGTTGTAGAGCAGCCAACACCCCAACCCGGGCCCGGTAGCGCAGTGGTTCGCATCCTCTCAGCCGCCGTGCTGACCTACGCTTGGAGAGTTTATAGCGGCAAGAAACCTTACCCCTACCCGGAACCCTTCGTACCAGGCTCATCTGCTGTCGGCCGCATCGCTGCTGTTGGACCAGACGCTACGAAGCTCAAACCAGGTCAACTTGTCTTTTTCGACTGCTATGTGCATAGCCGTGACGATACCACATCGTTATTCCTGCATGGCCTATCTTCTGGATTTACTCCTGGTAGCAATATGCTCATGGAAAGCTCGTGGAGAGATGGTACATATGCTGAGTATGCCAAGTTGCCACTGGAGAATTGTTTCCCTATGGATGAGGCACGGCTGCTGGGAAGTCCCGCAGATGGCGGTTTGGGCTATACTGTGGAGGACTTAATGTATCTTTTGACTATATCGGTTCCATTTGGCGGACTACGGGACGTAGATCTCAAGGCTGGAGAGAAAGTCATCATCACGCCGGCAACGGGTACTTTTGGAAGCGCGGCGGTGGTGGCTGCACTAGCCATGGGGGCGCGAGTTATCGCTATGGGTCGCAATATGGAGGCCTTGGAACGATTGAAGACCCTCAGCTCTGATGGAAGGATCAGGATTGTCCAGAACACGGGTGATGTGACGGCCGACGTCAAGGAGCTAACTAAGGATGGGCCAGCTGATGTATTCTATGACATCTCGCCCGGAAAGGCAATCAAAAGTACGCACTTCAAAAGCTGTATTCAGGCGCTGAGGCGTGGAGGCCGGATCAGCTTGATGGGTGCTCATCATGAGCTGTCACTACCAACACTGACCATCGTGCTTAATGATCTTATCATCAAGGGGAAGTGGATGTATACCAAACAGGATATACGCTTCATGATAGATTTAGTCGAGATGGGATATCTGAAGCTGGGAGAGGCAGGCTGTATCAAGACCGTCGGAACCTTTTCATTGGAGCAGTTCGACGCTGCCTTTGAAGCGGCGGCGAAAATTAGCGGGCCTTGCTTGCAAGCAGTCATTGCTCCATGATAGCAGGACGCAGTATGGAAGGGGGGCTCAAAACGATTAGATGGAATGGTTACACTTTCCTTTGTATAGAGTATATGCCATTCACGTTCACTACGAACCTGCTACTGCGTTGTAAGACGTAAGGTCCTGTTTGACTGGTTTTGTAGCTTTCCCAAGTCACTAGCCCAATGGAACAGATCTGCAAATACTTTACTTTTTTTGTGTTAACTAACCACTTCCAAAGATCAGTGTCATTGGAATTATTAATAACTTGCCTTATTTAGCTGGATCGTACAATTTGATCTGTAACCTTTCCGAAAAACACCTAATGTACAATAGAGATATAAGCGCACTTACTAGAGCGTGGCCGATCAAGGTTGACTTCTCATATTTGGATTTCAACCTCTGGCACGAATGCAGGAAATAAAAGCTGCTAATAGACTTCAGTAAAAAGATCATGGTATCATGGTAGACAATTCAATCAAGAAACCACAGGGAGTTTTCAAGTATGGACAATCTCTCGGTTTGGAAGAGATATAAAAGGATAATTATATATAATCTATAGAGCTGTTAGCGAGGGAGGAATAAGTGTAGCTAGCTTATTAAATTAAATCTAGGTTCTACCTGTCCCGACGAATTCATGAATCGCTTAATTTTACATTTTCCATGCCCGCTCGCACATCACTCATGCCAAATGAGGTGTTCAAACCAACTCAAATGCCTCAAATTTGAGCTCTCATAACCTCTAGATCAATCATTCTAAGTGTTTCTTGGTGAAAGGGGAAGAATAGATAACGGGCGAGGCAGGGCAAGGATTTTAAGCGAGCATACAATGCTGACATCATGCCTCGGCAGAAAGGTTTATTGCTTCTACGAACTTTGCTCCTTCCTCTTTCTATCAGTACGGAGTATAATTTCAAAATCATAAGTGCTCCTTCTACTTGCAGCTAGACGTTTCGTCTTATCGTCGATAATTATTACACTCAGACTCGACCTAGACGAAATGATAACAATTGCGACCGTTGTGTCAATACGAAGTAGCCTTCGAATCGATAACCATCATTTGGTTGAAGTTGGTTGATCAAGAATATACAATCTATCGCTCCCTGAAACTCTGTCTCGCAGATGCAATATCTACACTTCGCCTGTTGGCTCGGCCTTTAGAATGCTCTTTTGTTTCTCAGGTGAGCATCTGAGTATCTTTCCAGATGCTTTTGGGTGATAGCAAGGATCAATCTCCCCAAGGAAATGTATATTGAGGCCCACCAAACCAGGTCCACTTTCGAATATGATCAACATCGCAACGTTACGGTTCCCGAAAACTAAGTCTGGAAACGATAAGTACGAAGTATAGTCATGATTATCCTATTTATCTCCATCTATTTCTTATATCATTCAGAGAAAATAATCTGCCGTTACTACACGTAACGTGTGCCCTGAAAGTGGGGTCAGGTTCATCGCGGGGTAAAATGCTTGCAGGTTAAATATATATAGAGCTAGGCTCATGGCTACGGTTGTTAGCTCACAGCGGATATCAAAGCAGGTGTTTAGACTCCAGTTTATAACCTCAATGTTGTTCGTTTAGTACGGAAGAAATTTCGGCCAATCTTAAGGATGCGTCTGCCTTTGCTTCAGACATTTTCTGCATTGTTCCTTGCAAGTCAAAGCTATGCAGCGACTTCATTTACGTATAACAATGAGACATTCCTTCTTGATGGAGAACCATATCAAATCATCGGCGGTCAAATGGACCCGCAAAGGATCCCTTATCAATACTGGGAAGACAGGCTGTACAAAGCACGAGCAATGGGCCTAAACACCATTTTCAGCTATGTCTTCTGGGACCAAATTCAGCCGACTCCAGATACCTGGGATACGACTGGTAGAAACGATATCGCCGGGTATTTTCGTATTGCACAAGAAGTTGGTTTGAACATTGTTCTTCGGGCCGGACCTTATGTTTGTGGGGAGCATGAGTGGGGAGGATTTCCAGCTTGGCTGAGTGAGGTACCTGGCATGGTAGTACGATCATACAATCAACCATTTCTGGACGCGGCACAGAAATATATAGATCGTCTTGCAAGCGAGCTCGAACCGCTGATGGTCACCAACGGAGGCCCTGTGATCATGGTTCAAATTGAGAATGAATATGGTTCGTATGGTGCGGACCATACATATATGGCTGCATTAAGAGATATGTTCAAATCGGCTTTTGGAATTACACTTTATACGAATGATGGTGGCTACGAATCTGACCTTATTGGTGGCGCAATCTCTGGTGTGCTTGCTGAGACAGACGGTTCTCCCCAAAGCGCATTCGCAGCTAGGGACGAGTATGTGACAGATCCCAGTAGTCTTGGACCTCAGCTCGATGGCGAATACTACATTACCTGGCTCGACTTTTGGGCCAGTAATTATACCTATGAAACAGATGTTGGCTCTGCGTCTGCAATCGAGACTATTCAAGCAGACCTCAGTTGGGTGCTGGCAAATGGATCCTCATTCAGTCTCTACATGTTCCATGGAGGTACAAACTGGGATTTCCAGAGCGGTGCCGACTGGGGCACTGCTTTGGAACCAGTCATTACGAGTTATGATTATGGAGCTCCTCTTGATGAAAGTGGTCGCACGACTGATATCTATGATGCTTTACGACAAACTATCAGTTCCTTTCTAGGCAACAGCAGCACCTTACCATCTGTTCCACAGAACACTGCAGCCGTCGAGATTCCAGATTTTGAAGTCTCTCCCACTGTAGCACTCTTCGACGTTCTTCCTGAACCGGTTACTGCGGTCTATCCCATCCACATGGAAGCACTTAATCAATCGCACGGCTTCGTCTTATATCGTCATACCATAGAATCACCAATCAATGGTACCCTTCAACCTGGAGATTTCCCCCGAGATCGTGTACTGGTTTACGTGAACGCGAAGAGGGTTGGGGTCATTGACAGCTCCTATGAAACTCCCAATGTTGTCAACTTAGCCTTAAAGCAGAACGATGTCCTAGATCTCCTTATAGAAAACATGGGTCGTATTAATTACGGACCTAGGATACCTGACCAACGAAAAGGAGTCGTTGGGAACGTCACAATTTCAGGAACAGTTCTCTCGAACTGGGCCATGTATACCATAAGCCTCGACGATCCACCAACTTCATCAGTAACATCAAACTCTCTAAATTCCACTACGACATCTGAATCAGGACCTATTTTCTATAGCTCTACCTTCGACGTTACAAAAATTGGCGATACCTTCCTTGAACTTCCAAGCTGGACGAAGGGAATAGCTTGGGTAAACGGTATCAACCTTGGCCGATATTGGATTGTAGGACCGCAGCAGACTCTTTATTTACCAGGCTGTTATTTGAAAGAGGTCGGAAACCAGATTACAGTTTTGGCTTTGGAGCCCACTGAGAATGAGACGATCGTGAGGGGTGTGACGACGAGGAATTGGGGGAATTTCCCAGATCCTGATGCACCTCCAAATTAAGGCTGGAGATTAATATTATGTACTTAATTAGTAATATGCAAAGCGTCTTTTCCGCGCTAGGTACTTACTTGTACACACTTCATTTTCCCGAGGTACTAGGTTAAAGGATTTTAAAGAGTGAAGCAATTCTAATTGAAAGTGTAATCCTTCCTTATCTTGATCATTTGTTTTACTAATTCAATTGACTTGAGTAACTTACAGAAGCGCTTTAATAATTTGAAAATAGCTTTAAAGATAGATATAACTTATTACTAACAGGATACCATCTTATTAGAAACTTGATGTCAACAAGTACCTAATTACAGCGGATTGCTCAAATCATTATGTATCAATTTGGCAGACAAGTGTTCTTCTGCGAGCCCGAGCTGCACTAGAGTTGGCTATACGCCAGACAAAGCCAATCAAGCATGCAAGTTGGTGAGTCCATATAATTCACCTATTTTAGTTTTCTAGTTTATAACTAGCCGTCCCTAAATCTACCTCGTCTTTCATCTCTTCCTTCTCGTTCTCATTTTCCTCCTTATTCTTCTCTTCCAAGCTTGCGTGATAAATAGTCCATCCCTCTTTTGTAAGAAACAAACTATTGCATCCAAATTCATCAAAGTATTCAAAATTGACAAACAATCTCCCAGAAAAATCCTCCAAAAAGCCTTTCATCTCGAGTTTCCCTTTCAGCGGCATTTGCATCACTTGTAATGCGCGAATATCTCTCTTAATTATCACAGCGAGATCTCGCAATTGACCAAATCTGAGCAGGTCCTCCAATTCCGTGCTCTTCACTCTGTTACGTTCAGAGTAATTTCGTAACATATCCAATATCTCAGTCGGGTTTAGGAATTCCTCCAGCTTGCTCGCTGCAGCTCTGAAGTCTCGGATTGTCTTTCGCGAGCCTTCGAGATGCGGTGTCTGGGGGGAGATTCCACCTGCATTCAGGTCTTCTACAATCCAATAATTGATGAGAGTTTCAGCCAAATCGTAATACTTGACAAAACTTTTGACAAATCTTTCGTGGATCCAATATCTCTTTTTGAAAGCATTCGAGTTGAAGATTTCGTGGCACTTCTCTTTTAGATAGTCGTTCCAGCGTGTGAGAAAATCGATTGTCATCATGAATTGGATAGCGGATACAAGGCTGAGCGTTGGCGGTGTGCTTTTCTCGTTCGCTTGGATTATAAGGAACATGAGGTGGAGATTTTTGATTTGCTGTTCGACATCTTCGAGGTTGGCTTCAAGTCTATACAATAGTCAAGTCAGCACTCTAACATTGTCATCGATTGGAGGTTGTAATTTACACACCTAGAAAGGAAGTATTGGTTGCTTGACCTAGTTTTCTTTACATCGTGCTCATCTCGAAGTTTGATAGCAACGATGTACATTGCTTGGAGATTGAAAAGAACAGCCTGCTTTTCTTTGCTGACCTGGAAAACTGTTTAGTTTCTAGTGCGGGTGTTTGAATAAGGACTCTATCATGGGAGGGAAGCGGAGATAACTGAATTTCAGAGATTAGAGAATGAGTACTTACATTTTCTGGTTTGATGAGCTCTGCCTTGATACTGTTGAGACCTACTTCTAGTGTTTGACAAACACCTTTTCGCTCTATCACAAGTTAGAATCTTCGTAATTACAAGTATTCCATTGCTATATTTTCCGCATGACGAAATTACGAAGTGCCAAAAAGACGTAAAACAAATAGATAGTAGAGTGGCAAAAAGGATGTGGTGGTTATGGCAAAGAGTAAAAAAGAGGACCAGGGACATACCCATAATCGGCAAAGTGTCAGGCGATTTGCTCATTGTGGCTCGTGTATGTCGGTATCATAGCAATATCGGAGGTTTTTTTCATTGTGAAAATTTCATGTCATGACGAAGAGACTCGCAATGCTATATTTGCATTTAACTAAGTGGAGTTGCATAGAGTTTCTGGACCGTAGTTGGACTAGTTCACTCCATTCAATTTGTGTGCGTTGGAAGACGAGTACCTTTGAACACAAGAATCTTCATTGGACTTCATATAATCACTTTAGATATGCAATTCTTGAGAGCCGCAGTCCATAATATGTCTCTAATATGGGTATTAATAACTCTTTTTTAAAGGACCATTAGATTTAGTTCTTACACAAACCTCACGCAAGGTTATGTAGTACCACCTGTTCTCGAAATTTATTGAATCCCTTGTTTTTGCCTAGCTTTCACAATTCTATGGATATATAAATATAATAGCTACAAATACGTCACAACTCAGTATTTGCCTACACATGACGTGGGCCTCCAATGTAAGGAGCGAACGATTCGATTTTAAGGGGGGCTAGCAACCACCAAGCGAGGCCGTCAAAGCATTAACTTCTTGCACTTCAACATTTTGTCTCTTCCTTCCATAGTAAAAGACATAAAAGAAAAACCAGGTCCGACCACATTCAAAGATATTCCTAATGAGAATAAAAATCATGATCTGGAGCGAGACATACATCAGGTGTAAATCAACTCAGAATCAGATTCTTCCTAGGCCTGCTAAAACCAAATTTTATCAAATGCATGGACAAAGTTACTGCACTCTTACACGCATGTCTTAAAATATTTCAGATCTACACTGCAAGCTCTAAAGGAGCTCCCCATACAATTTACATACATTCGAAGATTGATTACTTGGTTGTTTATATCTGAGGATAGAGCTAGAGAGTCTTTTTTAATTATTGACATCAATAACGGACGCTACGCTGCACGAATGAAGCTCTTCCTTACTATCGAAGCAAGCGAAGATGACTTTTACCGATGGAGATACGAGGGGATATGGTAGAAGTGCTCAAGTAGTTCGCACAATTTGACTTTTTGAAACTGGTTTTATATCATCACCGCTTTCAAGTCATCTGAAGTTAGAGATTCGTCAATTTGGTTACGAAATTCAAACACTAGAAGTTGACTTTGGTGGCATTTCAGCATACATTGAAAATGTGCCCTTTTCTCTCTTTCAATTTGGAGCCGATGATTTAGCATTGACTAATCCTTGCCTAGAAATGAGAGCCATTCTTAAGTATGAATATACTTGACCGCAACGTCTCGCGCATTAATTGTGAAACTGTACTTCTAAGTATTTCGATTTGTCTGCCTTTTTTGTCAATGGCACAACTCAAAGAAATGCCCTAAGTTCTAGGCCAGTTGACATATTAATAATCAAAGCTAGGTGATGTCATTGATTGGGATGTCTCATAGACCTTTTCTGAGGCCAGGAGATTTTCACTAAAGGTGAGACGTGGCTTATGGAGTAAATTTACAGGTCTCCTTGACAAGAGTAAAGATAGTGACAACAAGTGAAAAATAAAGGAATTAAGCAATTACCTATTGTATTTTCTAATCAATGAATTTCTCCAGTGAGTAGCATACTAATCCTGAAGAACTTCTAGATTCAAGTCACAGTCACTAGGTACTCATCAGCATTATCATACCAAAACGTAATCTTCATTTTATTATAAGCTCTATAGGAGAGACAGAGCGTACTAGATGATGACATTCGAACAAACTTTTGTATTTTTCGATCCTTTACAAGAGATAATGATACCATAAGTATTTTAAAGACATACAAAACCTTGGCAGAAGAAAAGGGAGATCGGAAGGGGTCACATATATGGTATAGCATTGCTCATGGGTCTGATAATGTTTGACCTCTTAAGGGCCACTGGATTTTGGGGTACAAGAGATAAGTTGTTAACTCTATAGATCCTTCGTTGATACTTGGTTCTACATTTACTCGATTTCTGTGTTTGATTGGATCCCTTGCGAGATTCCATCATGTTTGGGACATGTACCCAGTGTACAGCATTCGATGACTTCGCGGAGGCGGGGAAACTCAATCTTCTAGGGCCGAAGTCAATCTCGATTGAACCTGTTCAAAGGATAGACATCCATGGGAGAACCTAGGGTGGAAGATCAAGTCCTGCGTTTATTCTGTTCCAGTAGTTACTACGTAAAGGTCTGTCAGCAGAGATCTTTGTAGTCTAGCAAGGAAACGCCAGTGTTCCATTCCACCTTGAACCTGCATTGACTGTAAGCGGACATGCAGGAGCGAGGAAGTGGCAGAGGAGCATTGGTGCTAAGATCTACTACACTATAAGGAGGGGTAATTAAAGCCGAAGATCTAAGCTTTATATTTCAATGTTCTAGTCAAGTAATAGAAGCAAGTCTTACCTTGGTCCTTTTAGAATCGATCCACTTTACGTTTAAAGCTAATCTGTTTTAGACTTAAGTGCACTTGAATATCTGGTCAACCACTGGTAACTAACTACTGGATTCGTCTAGCACACTAGCTCTACAATTGAGACTGCATTGGCCGTAGACTTGTAAGACTTGGCTTTTTCAAATGAAGTTTTAACCGGAAAGCTTTGAATTCATGAGGGATACTAAAATAACCTGTCAATAATCTGTGTACTACCTACATCTTAAATGGCTTTTATTGCAAACAGTGATGTGCCTAAGAAGCCTCAAGCAGTGACAATGAAGTAACTGAAAGGCTATAATACTACACAAGCAGCCGATAGTATTTTATTTGGAATTGCGTATCACTCCCATCCACCAAGCAGTTACAACTGTTGTGTGGAACTGCATTATTGGATTGCGAGAGTAGAGTAGATAAACTTACCTAGATCCAGACCTCGGTCAAGTAGTAAACGAGAATCTCACCGCATATGGCCGCTTGGATCTCCCTCAATATATCAAGTTTTAAGTCTTCTTCAAGAATGTTGAATTAGGCAAGGCTCGTGGCGAGGAAAACTGTAAGTTCAGATTTCAAGTTTATGCTCAAAACAGAGCAAATTGGCTTGAAGGCAGCCACAGCTAACAATTGTACTATTACAAATTTATCATAGCATCATCATTCATGATCATTCAGAGTTCAAGATACGCCTCGAAACACCCGCTGTCACCTTTTCCCCCACGTTTCAAAACGCCCCCTCTATTAATCCCCAAAAGGAAGTCTAGTTTTTTTTTCTCTGCTTCAATTCCAAATCTAACACCACATTCCACACCGATACCAGCAAAGGAGTAGTTGAAAAAGGGTTTTTTTTTTTTTTTTTTTTTTTTTTTCGTAATCCATTAACTTGCATTAACTTTCATTCCAGAAGGTGTTGGCGACTTCCACCGGTACGTGGAAATCTCACGGCCGTCTGGCCGTTGAAACCTCCATTCAGGTTCCTTCTGCGCATCTTGTTTCTCAATGCCAAATCGATCCATAGCGACTGCAACAGCCTCGACCAATTCCGATTCACGACACAATTCAAATTCCCCATCAAGTTCATCCCAATCACTTTCCACTTCCATCTCCTCATCCATCTCATCCCCATAATCACTCTCTGAATCATCACCCATATCAACATCAACAAACTCGCCATTGACAGAAACCTGAGCGTCCTCGTATGAGTAGTCGAGTGTTGCATGTTCCATGTGTGCTAATTCGAGATCGAGTTCTTGGGCTGCGACTGACATTGCTGATTGTGTGACGCTGGCTAATTGGGGTCTGGGTGCGTTGTATGTGCTGTGATGAGAGTGGTGATGATACGGGTTGTTATTGTGGATATTTCTCATTTTGTTTTGGTGGTTGCGTTCATCTTGGATTTGTTTTGCTCGTGTGAGGTCTCTTAGAAGTGCATCGTAAAGGTTTGCGTGACCACACAAGCGACGGAGATCATGATCTTTTAGCTCAACTTCTCGGAGAAGCTTGCCCTGGGCTGTTCTAGCGAGGGCATATATTTCTGACATTGTATAATAGTAATTTTTCTCGAGTATGTACTGATGAAAAAATAGGAGCAGATATTGAATCTTCTAAGAAGAGAGTGTTGTGTTGTAGTTCAAGACGCTGAGGAAGCTGGAATAAATTAATATTTGGCAGATGATGGAATGATATTAGATATGAGGGACAAGAAGAGCCAACCCAGAGTTCAACATGTTCAAGAGTGGCTTGCGAGGAATTCATATGTAAGGCACTACAGCCCAGGAAAGCTAAAGAATAGACCCATGATTGAGTCCAATTCAGTTAGAAAAAGACCGGACTTCCCGTTCATCCCCATAGTCCGAAGCAGAAAAAAGCTTTCTTTGCAGGGCGCACGGGTCATGCGATTCTCTTGGTATCCAATCATGCCAAATTGTATAGCTCAGTTATGCCTGTGCTTGGCACTTGGATTGATGCTACTGTACTGTACAACCAACAGCAAGTCGCTCTGTAAGTGGCACGCATCCTGTGCCCGTCCGTCCGTACCTGAGGAAAGTTCGTTGAATCACAGACTTGAAACAGAACTCTAAAGCTTGGTTCAAGAATCTAGAGCTTTGTGCCTTAGACTTGGCCCTTGATACAGCAATACCGTTTTGTAGCCCGTGTTACCCGTCTGTCTGTGCCCTTTCCCCCGGATCCTCCGAATTCGACGTCAAGCCGCCTTTCAAAAATCTGTGAAGTCACTCGAAGTCAGGTCATGCTCCTGTATTAATCGATTACTGCCCCATAATATATTTCGTGGCTATCAGCCCTAAATGATGCAGTTGTGCGCCACGAGAGATGACCGAATCCCGAAGCCCACTTTGATCTTTTAATGCCTCAATTTAGTGAAAATCAATTGCAAGACTCGGCAGGCAGGCAAGTGTAGTTGTGGTAAGAATAAAGCCCTAACCTACCCGGCCATCGAAGTTGACAGTACTGTACAGTACGGGAGTTGGTACCGTTCTCGTAAGTCGTTCGTAGAGAGTTCAACACAGGCCTCTTCCAAGGTTTTGTAGGGGTTGGGCAGCTTGGCGAGCTTGGCTGATAGCCAGGTATCAACCTTTCCCCTTCGAAGCGTGCTTCGCGAATTCCATATTGTAGTACAACTAGTATTCTAGTCTACTTATCTAACGGTGTCGAGCCTCACTTTTCGGACGCAAAAGTCGTAGCAGGAGAGATAACGAACGCTTCAAAGTTTGACCATAGTTTGCCAAGAGAACCCTGCGTTGACTTTGGGGGCATGGCGTCTGCGATACGCAACAGCCAAGTGTTGGTCGTGAGGCTGAACTCGTAATCGTCTTGCGGACGGTATTTGAGTACCGTACCTCGTAGTTACTTTTCTAATCAGATCCTTTTGGTGTTGTCTTCGTCACAGAGGGGGTGGGGGAGGGAAGGTCTGTGATGCAAACTTTGTGGTTCTGTTTTCGCTTCTCGCTTTTCGCTTCTCGGGCCCCAGCGACGTTCGCATATACTGTAAGGAACTATTTTCTAGGTCGACAAGCCAGCGATACTCACATGTCAGCTATGTCGCAGTAATCTTCCACCGAAGCCATGCTAGAGAATGTAGAAAATCAAGTAATCTCGTTGGTCTAGTTGTCAGATAATAAGTAGATAAATTGAAAGCACAGATATAAAGGCCGACTCTTAGTAAAATTTACTTGCATCACATCTCCCTTCTCTATTAAATCTGTAAGCGAGATTGACAGCAATTGTAGGACCTATACATAAGTGCTTCTCAACTATGAGCTGGAACACATTGCTTAATGCCTTGCTGTACAGTACTCTTTCAAGCACTTAGCTTGTACAACCTCGCATACTGTTTCGCCTTCTTTAAAGTTCGAGACTTTGGCTGTAAACTAGTTCACATATCTAACTCATACACCGGATAGAAAGCAAGGGAAAAACTGGAACACAGTAAGGGATTCTGTGAACGTACGATTTTGAAGAAAGACCGAGATTTGTTTAGTCGTAGTTGCTAAAGGTCCAAAGTTTCCGTAAGGTTAACCGTTTTTTGAACCAGAAGAAAGTTGCCTATTTCGGTCGGTAACATAATCTGTTCCAACCTTTTAACTCTCACTTTGACTTGAAGATCATTGTAGAAGCGTTTCTCTAACCATTTGCGGATTATGCCCACCTGACGGTAATTGTGCGCGCTCTTGAACGAGGCGCAAAACTCTACTTTCACTATCAGGGGTCTATTCTGCTTAATCTCACAAGGCTTAAGGACACTGCTCTGCAATTAACTCTCGGATGAAAGGGCTTCCCTATAGTAGGAAGTAGGAACTATTTTGGGAGTTAAGGAAGAGCTTAGAGAGTATAGATTTTGGATCTGTTACTCAGGCATAAATACAGCTTTGCATCTACGCAGAATTAAGCCTATAATCGTAGAGGGTTAGACAATAATGATACAAAAAATGATGTTCCTTAATATTTTAAAAAGAATTTCGATCAAGGTCTCTTTTTATCTGAGAATCTTATGAAGATGGGATGCGAAAGTGGTCAATATACCGGTACTGTAAGAGCTTTAGACGAGCAAGAAGAACCGCAATTTATGCCCTGCCAAGGTTCGTTGTTAATAAGTGGATATTACGAAAAAAGTACAGGACAAAACGTCTCTATCTAAATGTAGTGTTCCATGCCAATCTCCAACTACCGCTCATAAGCTAATTAGTTTACCGGTGAACTTTGAGTAGCTTTTATTATTCGAGGCGTGTCTCTATATTCGGAGAGTATGTATGTATAAATTGGTTTATAAGACAATATTTTGAATTAGTATTAATTTAAAGATAAAATATAAGTCTAAGTAAGCTAATTATGTAGTAACCTCCTTGGCTTAGGTAATTTACTTACCCTAATCAAAATAATATCTTAGAAATCTATTCGTACTGTGTACTTCTCCTATTTGAAAGCAAAGTAGTTCTATGTACGTCAACAGCCAAGTTTCAGAGCCCTATCAAATTAACCCTCAGTTATAAGGAGTTGTAAGTCGGTACTTTGGACTAATATATCCGTGGGTAAAATAAAGGTCTCTTGAGTTTACTATACTGCAATTGCCGTGAGGATAATCATTATCCGGATTACACACACCCCGGTTTTCGTTTATTTTTGGCTGAACTGTCCTTTTGCTTCTCGAGGTGAAACAGTAGTCAATTGACCTTGCAGTTGAGAAGTGAGGTTCCAGAAACAGCGGGAATCCAAAGCTCAAGTAACCTAATCATTGATCCCTACGTTTAGAGAATTCGGATAACAAATATCACATAGGAACTTAACAACCTATAGGTCAACACAAATAGAGTTAATGCAGTAGGAAACTCACAGAAAAGACTAACGGGCTAACGGGGCCAGTATGGGAATATCCGGTGACTTCCGGGGAAAGCTCTATGAGGTTGGGGAAATAAAACCAAAAAGTCCAAAAACTTTAATTAAAGTCTAATGAAGAACGTTTGAGGCTCTCACTCCCAAGCTTTCTCGTCTTCACTAACCTCGGTAGGGCCGATAATGCCATATAATTAACCAAGGGCCGAGGATGCAATCCTCGAAGCTTAAGGAATATAAGAATCTTTCTGAAGTGTTACCTCAACTCTAAATGATTATGAAGACTCAGAAGAGTGATGATTTACAGGTTAACGTAGACATGAAGTTTTCAAATCGATTAGTAGACTTTCGTAGGACTGACTCGTTACAACTGTGTAACTGTGTATCATCAGGGTGCCCAGAGCCCCATAACATAACCGAATCGCCCCCCTTTTCTACGGACAGCGTAACCGAGAGATCACATGATTCTATACGCAGAATTCTCGATTTTTATCTTTTGTGTTCACTCATTGGGAGGGCATGATTGTTTAGGTAGTTCTATAATCCCACCACTATAATTCTGATCGCATTAAGTTAACCTACAAGTAAGAACCGTAGAGCTTTGGGATCTGTCCGCTTTCAGTTTAATATATCCAAGGACACTAAGAAGCATTGCAAAGTAATATTGAGCGGTAGGAAAGCAAATGATTATAGAATTATCCTCCCGAAATTTATTTGACGTCATTTAAATTTTATAGACTGCGATATAAGTACGTCAGTTGTCAACAACAATTGCATCAACTAAAAAAAGTATAAGCCTACGAGAAATGTCGCTTCTCGTAGTTGAAGCGACGGATTGCTTACAGAAACTATATCTACACTATCTACTATAAGACACCATAGCTTATCTATCTCAAGAAGATCTTCAGAGGAGCTAGAACATACGAGATGATTCTTGCCAGTCATGCCTATTTATTTTATCTAATGATCAGACATTACTGCAAGGAATGAACAAATGACCATCGCCAATTACACCTTGCGTTTCTTAAACATCAACTCCCCTGTGTGGATCGGAATGATACCAAACTTGCGAACGATATTCGGCGGTCTACTCTGTCCATGTTTCAACTTTATGTCATGGTGCAGTAAAATAGTCATCACGAAGATCTTGATCATTATTAGCAAAGAAGCGACCTAGACAAGAGTAGGGACCATGTCCAAAGGCAGGGAACTCAGCATTGGCTGTGATAAGTTAATAGTGACGTTCCTTCCCAGGTTGGTTTTGCCAAATCACAAATCGAAAACCGTTATACTCGTCGGAGTAAGGGTAGATATTTGGATCGTTCTGGATTTCGATTCCTGCAATACTCAACATGGTCCCTTTAAGAGTAAATAACCCATCTGAAAGAGTGACGTCTTGCTTAGCTACTAGTTTGAGTGTTACTCTACTACATTAGTAGATAACGGGAGGTACCGATACATACGAGCGCTCTGGGGGTTCGTCCGCTGAGATTCCTCCATGATACTGTCTAGTTGAGGTAGTTTCGTCATACTTGACTTGATGAATATACCCTTATATTTTCTGCTAGCACTTTCTCGATCTCTTCGCCCAAGGGTTGAACGAGTTGAGGATGGCTCGCAACTTCGAAAAGGACATGACATGCTGCTATAGCTGGTGTATGGATGGCTGCCATGCAAACGGTCATCTTCATCTTACAGATAGTAACAGGCTGTAACCCAACAGTGTCTATGATGAATCGAATATTATCTATAGGCTTTTCAAACTTTGGATCCTCCGTCGCCTATGCGCGTTCTTCTAACAAAGGTTGTAAATAACGAGGGCCATACTTCAACTGTTCATGCGGCTTCTTGACCTCGGGAAGCCTGCATACTACTAAGGGTCGTAGATATCGGTTCAACCCTTTGAATGCTAATTCAGACTGAAAGACGGTGGCGGTGAAAATCGACTGTGAGAGAAATCCACTCCTCGCTTCGACAGAGAGGCAAGTGAACAAAGATTTGGCTACTTAGTCGGCTGGCTAGTGAGCTAGCTACCTTCTTATTAAGCCGGCATCGGGGTTCATTCTCCCCAACCTCCAAGTTCAAGAGGGACAGCAAATTCAGATTCTTCCTGTAAGCCTTTAAGTATGATCCTCTCTAATAACATAGACCTCGACAGTCTTAACGGTTTAATCTATAAAGCTCAATTTTTCATTTAGAATTAATTTGATTTCGTTGATGTATCTAAGAGAGCTACTGAAGTAGATTCACATTAAACATAAAAAGTTCTGTAATCGTGCCTAAAGATGATTTCGTTAGATTTGTCAAAAACCATCAGGGATGGATGGATGAATTCCAGAACCGCATTATAGATTTATGTAAATAGACCCACAGGACTAGGTAGATATCATAACGTGAATTAGCTAGCACCTAGAAAAGGCAACTTCCTAATTTCAAGCCTCCTCCCACCCCCGGCTTAATACCCCCAATCCCCCACCCACTACTCCAACTCAACAACAAAAATATCCACCTCCAAAGCCTTCACCCCAACCTTAAAAACCACATCCCCACTAACCTCCCACGCCTCACCCCAAAGCACCTCACTAACAGCACCCGTCGTAGCAACAACGCCAGGAAGCGCAATACTCACATTCGCAGTCGGCGAATCGACATATTCTTTATTAACAATACTAATCATCATCTGATTTCCCACCGTCCAACTCGCAACATCTACTCTTTCGATTCCTGATACCGTGAGAGATTGTACGAAGCTGCCTAGTAGGAAGGAGGTTGTTGAGGTGGTGGTGAGGGTCTTGGATAGGGTGCTGGTTATATTTGCTATT
The DNA here is from genome assembly GCA_009805495.1 of Pezicula neosporulosa. Lineage (NCBI taxonomy): Eukaryota > Fungi > Ascomycota > Leotiomycetes > Helotiales > Dermateaceae > Pezicula > Pezicula neosporulosa. The sequence continues at coordinate 1,128,489 of SELE01000036.1, forward strand.
CCGGGTTCGGTTGGGTAATCCCACATTGCTATAGATCGTCAGATTAGACCTTCATGTAAAAAAAAAATTTGCATGGGAGATTTCAGTGTGCTTTTTGGATTTAGGATTACGAAAAGGGAAAGGAGAGAAATTACCTATGCCCTTTGCGCCGTGATTGATAAATAGCATATTCATAACTATTTCTTCCTCAGGAGTAGGGTAGCGAACCCAGAACGTTTCATTTCCAAAGGCTTGTGGAACACCCCATTGAGGTTTTTGTGGAAGATTCAAGATCTAGCCATAACATATCAATTAATCCTTTCGTACTGATTTTCGATATGTGTAGTAAACATAGAAACTCACCTCTTGATATTGCTTGTATAAATCCAAACGATCCGAAACATCCTCGAAATTGCCATTACAATCATCACATCCACAACATCCATACGTCGTATTACACTTGAAGCAAATTAGCGTTTCATTATTCTCGAAAATCAAGAACATCAAGAACACAAGCCATAATGAAATTACTCTTAGAGCCGCAAGACAATGTTCGAAAACTTGAGGTGGGAGAAAGAAGTGACTTACAGTAGTATCATACTGAGAAGACCAAGAAGTATTAACAGCAATAGGATAAGGATCAGACATGATAATATCCGCACCACTCGTATACTCCTCAAAATAATAATTCAAGCAATTCAAACAGAGAGAAACCGGATGCCAAGGATCAATAGACTTCACGAGATCGTAAGTTATCTTCGTAGCGTTGAGAGCATCGACATGTCCATCTGGTTCATCACCGGTATAATATAATAGCATGCTCTTGCGAGCGTTTACGATATTTACTTGTTCGGTTACCGAGGTGAGATTTGTGTAGTGTAGGTCCATCGCATGTCGAACATTAGCCAGAGTTCCATCTCATCCATTATGTCGAGGAATGTATTTAGTTCGGTGAAATTGAAGGCTTCGTTTTCGAGGGCGAGGTTGGGTACGATGTGGATTATGTTGTAGCCTTGATCTTTGAAAACTTGTAGATCTGAAAAAATCCTATTAATACGAAATTCCCTATGTCATTATTAGATAATAGAAGTGGAAGAACTTACTATCCGTACTCAACTCAAGCCATCCATCCCAAGAAACATAGTAAGTATACGGAAAAATCGAAGTCCACTCGGTAGAATTAGACAGATAATCTTGAACCAATAATCCACCGTATAAATTATCAACCTTGGTAACACTGCCACCATCAGTTCTAGCAGGTAAATAATAAAGATTTGTAGTAGCTGTGTAGAACTGAGCACCATCACCAGAAGCAGCGGTAATGACAATCTCATACGGATCGAAACTGGGCGTCAAGTTCGTAAACGAGAATGGGAATTCATTAGATGTAGTATTAACTGTGACATTGCGACCTGAGATTATATCGATTCCAGTCTGACTATAAGAGACGTCGATGAAGAGATCCGTGAATGCGCTTGTGGTATTAGTTTGTTTATTGAAGGTAGAGTTCGTCCATGCTTCTCCGTTTAAATATGACAGTGGTGCATCGATGATTAAGGAACCATAAGTTTCTCCTGCGATGTAGATATTCATTCGTGGCCGAATTGAGAGATCTAGAAGTGGTACTGAGGAGAGACTTGGTGTTTCAAGCCATCCACCGGGTTCGAAGGATGCATTTCTAGAGAGAGAGAAACGTCTCAGTTCATAGTTTGCACGTGATGTATTTTTACTCAATGGACAAAGTGAACATACGTAGCTCTATAAGCTTTTCCGCACCTGAAAATCTATTAATTGGTGATCTCATCCAAGGAATGAATACGATCACATACCATACATCAACCCCAGCAGGGTATCCAAACTCAGCAGCCAATTCATCACTAATAGCCACCACAACTCCCACGAGCAGCGAAGCGATGGAAGCGATCTTGAACATCACGGCAGCTCTTAATGCGAACCGAGAAAGGAGGAAGCCTCTGAAAGCGTTAAGGGATACAAAATCATGCCGTATAGGATGTACGAATTGTTTATATATGAGAGGTTCCTTATCACGTGTGGGGCGATCTCCTCGTTTCCTATCCCGACAATGGGATTATCTCCCGGACACTAATCTGCGGATCTGGGACCTATTACGACAATTGACTTTAATGAGCGCGCGCAAAATGTATAGTACTAATAACAAAGGGACTGTGCCGTAACGTAGCATTGGTCTATATCCATCTTCTACGGCTTAAAGCCTACCTATTCTTTAGTACTGTAGAATTAAGAACAATCTATCTGTCTTGGCAACATCCAAATCTCACACCGACAGAAAGCAGAATCCGATATCACGACAAGAGTGGGAATTGGAGAATTCAGAATGATGTTGTTTTTTTGCTAATTGTATATTCGTAATAACTGGACTCTTAAGCGCGTCGCAAAGTATTTTCATACCTTAAAATGAGTAGTAAGTAACGTTAGATGTAACCATGAACCTGACCCCATTTTGGCTGATAAGACAGGCAGGCAGACCGGTTCGTTTGCCCCGCATTTACTGGCTGCTTGCTATTTATTGTGAGGGGTTACTTGTAGACGATGAAGTCATGATGCGATACGGAGAATACCCGCCAGTACCTTCTACTTTCTTTCTATTATTTTGAGAGATAGGAATAGCAGAGGTTGGTTATAATGCTGAAAAAATAGTATAAATTGAATAAGTAATATAGTGAGAGAGAGTAAAGCATACCTGGCAGTTTAAACCATATACACCCTCGAACATCAACACCATCTGAGCGATTCAAACATTCAAGAAGTCTAGAACAAAATCACGCCCAATTTACTACTGTACATACAACAAACTCCGACTGCCGAATTTCTGTACCTGCATTAACATCCCACCCTTGAACACTTTATCAACAATATTGCAGCTGCCGAGGCAGGGCAGGGCAGGGGGAGAGGCTCTGCATTCGTAACGAGCCGCTTTCCCCCTCCCCTCCTCTTAAAAACAGCCTCGCTTAATAAAAAAGAACCTATACTATACCAGGATACATCGATATAATTAAACTGATCTATCTATAAGTAAGAGTAAAGTACAAAGTCCGAAGTAAAATTATAATACACATCCTCCACCCCAAATCAGGGGCAAGAAAAAAACACAAAGAATCTACCGTCTTCACCTCTATCTCTCTCTATCGCAATCAAAACGCTGATAACAATAAAACACCCTCTCTACCTCCACCAAGCCCCCAATACCTCACTCAACCTACTCCAACTTACCCTTCCTCTTTATCTTCCTCCCCTCAATCTTCCGAATTAAAACACCCTCCCTCCACCACCAAACACCACCCAACAAAGTCCCTGGACCAACCAACACGATCAAAACAGGCAACCCAACAATCCATTTCCAAAAGGAAACCTCAACCCTCCCAACCCTCCTCAGATCCCAAACAGCCAAGAAACTAAAAGCCAATGTTGCAATCGAGAAGATCCAATAGTCGGCTAAGAAGACTCGAGTGACTCCTTCGAAGAGATCTTCAACTTCTGAGAAAGAGATGCTTGTGAAGAAGATGTAGGGGATTTTTGGGTGTGATGCGAGGATTTTGAGGCTGGTTATTAGTGTTATGATGTGTGAGATGGCACTGATCATAATTGTGATGAAGTAAGTTACTTTCAGTGCTGGGTAATAGGGAGGTTTCTTGTTATCTTGATGCTTTGAGATGCCAGTATTTGTTAAGGTAGCTGGTTCTGGAATGAGTCGAGCGAAGATGGGGACCAGAATATTGACAAAGATAGGTGAGAATTGCCAGACTCCAATTGAGATCTGTATTTGGTCGGTATTGAGTACAGGAACGAACATAAGGCATGTCGGTAATAGGTATCCGACAAGTAGAGCCGGTAAGATTACCCGTGCTGTACGGACAGGTACGTGGCGGTAAATTGGCCACCAGTAGCTCGGGTCGTCGCTTTTGGTGATGTAGGCGATGAAGAACAATGGGCCGATTACTGCTATGCTAAACATTTGGTAGAGGATAGCCCAAAGACTGGTCCTATATTTTGGAGGGCCACCATTAGTTCTGAAATCGTGATGGAGAAGGAGTGATGCTTACAAAGTAATGAGACCCCATTCGTTTGCGGATCGATGGGATTCGATGGTGCAAATAGCCAAGAATGGAAGTAGTGTAACAAGAAAGTTGCCCACTACATATTGGGCTCCTTTATTCGCGACGTTACCATCGCCTCCGCTTACGATAGGGAAAAAGAATGAGAGGATGAGTGTCATTATATCATCGAATGGTTTGAAGCCAGTCCAGTGCTGTCTCAAAGTTAATCCACTCCCAGGATCTCTTCCAAGCTCAATAGCAGTATCAATCAATTTGGCGGTTCCATCAAAATTGGGACGAACCTGTATGCCAACACTGCCGGCCACAGATAACGCGAGAAAGAATAGAATAGACAAGTACCAAACCCAGCCTCTTGACTTCGGAGCTCGTAGCAACTCGTCCTCGAATGGAATTGTTCTTGACTTTTTTGGGACATCAACCATGTTCAAAGACATGCCACCAGGAATAGTGTAAGAGAATCTGTGTAAGAGAGTTGGCGTTCCAAGCCGAGGAACAACGTTAAGGGCCAGGAACTTCAGAATAGGGTTCTCCATGGCATCGACGCGCTGTTGCATATGTGCCTTTTTCACGAGTTTAGAAGCTCGTTCGTATCGACTTTCTTGAACTTTCGAGAAGACGGAAGCAATCTGTGTCGTGTTGAGACGTGTCTTGGAACTTTGGAGGCTTGCGTACAATTCATTGACGAGAGCGACTGCTGATTCCTGTGATACAAAACCTGAGATTAGTTACTTATTCTAGGTATATCGGGGGTAACTCAAACATGATTCAGAACAATGAGGATATTCAACCGAGAACAGGCAAAATAATCCGAGAGCTTGAGACTTACCAGAGCACCATTTCCACCTTGGCCACTAATAGGATGAAACTAAATCTAAAGTTAGACAAAACGACATAGAATGCTGTAGTAGGGATGTTCTTACAACGTGCGAAGAGTCGCCAATGGTGATCAGTCTATTGTAATACCATTTCTTATAACAATGTTCCGGTAAAGGCGTCATAGTAGAAGAGATCTTTCCCTTATACAAATCACCAATTGTAAGATCTCCAGTAACCAAATCGCTCGAATACTTCTCCGCAAAAGCCTTCTCATCCTCAAGGGTATAGCGAGGGATATTAGGCATGTGATGTACTTTGCCTGTGTTGAACATGAGAAACCAGTAAACACGGCCACCAGCACCAGTCATGACACCATGAGATTTATGTTCGTGCCAGGTCCCATGAACCTGTCCTGGTTCTATGTTTTCTTCAATCGAAATTCCATAGATACAACCATAAGTGGCTTTCATTGCTTTGGTGGGGTGATGTTAGTAATTATACAGATTTCATCCTAACCGAGATGGATCTCGTACCTGTCTTTTCTGAGGCAGGAAACCATCCAGGCTGCGATTCATCTGCTTGACGCCACATTTCTCTTCTAACAGTACTGTGAACACCATCACATCCAACGAGGATATCTCCGTGGTAAACAGTTCCATTGTCAGTCGTTACAGTGACACCATTTTCCGTTTGAGTAGTTGTCATCACACGCGTGCTTGTGAGGACTTTGGATTTGTCTTGAATGTGATCATATAAGATCTGTAATACGGATTGACGATCAAGAAAACAAGTAGGATACCCATGCCTACAAAAGGTGTCAACAAGCCAGCATTCAGCAATTATCTAGATTTTAAGATCCAAGGGGAAATATAAATAATACCTTTCTTCTTGGACCTTGTATAGTCCTTTATGTTCAGCCAAAAGACGGCCAGTCTTGCCCTCACGTAGGAAGACATGGTTCAGAGGCGCAATAATAGCTCGAATATCATCGTAACAATCAATCTGATCAAGAATGCGCAATCCAAACCCATTCAATCCGATGCTTGCGCCGACTTGTGGCGCGATATCTGGGTAGGCTTCCAAGACGATAAAGTCTATGCCCGCTTTCTGGAGCATGTTCGCCAGAGATAGGCCGGCAATGCTGCCTCCAACAATGACGACTTTGAACGGTGGATCTGACTCCATTTTGGTGATTGAAAATGATGAACCTGTTGCCAAAAAGTGACATGGAAAGGAAGCTTTTGAAGTAGAAAACTGTCGCCAAGAATAAGGCCATAAAGAATACTGCGCCGCTTCTCTGTCAGCATGGCCTGAATTATCTCCCTCGGAACTTCACAATAGCGAGCGAGTTATGTACGTAGATCGTCCGCAACTCTATCCAAGACCGGATATAATCGGGTCTGACATAAGCCATCCACCTATTGTGGTGTCTATTGCTGTAAATATAGCGATAGATGATGCATTTTATGCCAACTGTTAGCCACATAGCATTGCAAGCACATCAAGGCACAAATTCTCGCAAGATAGGAGATTGAGTACGCTACAGAACAGTTGCTCTTTTCAGAAAAGCTCAGATGGAGAAAAGTGGAACTTTATATTTTCTAAGTCACGAGTGCCCGGGGCCAGTGGAAGAGATCGCCTCAAAATTCGACGATCGAATAATAAGTCGAATGTGCCAAATAGGAGACAAAACCATAAAGCACATCTAGCAAGAAACAAGCAAGACCATGAAGACTTCGGCTTTTTCTCAAATTCCTGTAGGGTAGCAAGCATGTACGGTGTGAGACAATCGCGGGAGATGGACACGTTGAATTAGCTTCCCTTGGCGGTATTTTCGCTAAATTACAGGGGCTAAAGCCCAATTCTCCAGTGCTCCCAGTGATTGAACTCTAGTCGGAAATCGCTCTGAAAATCCGTCCCTTATGAAGTAAAAATGTAGTAAAAATCTTCCTCTTCCGTTGACACATTCATTACTTCAATGTACCAGGCGAAACCACACCGGACTCCGGATCCGATCCTGGAGGTTGTTGAGCCTTGGCTGCCTTTTGAGCAAATAGTAAAGCTAACCTCCTCCACCACGGCTGGCGAGCAACAGGCAAAGTGGTGCTTTGCTGACCAAGTTGGCCATTAGAGCCTTCCTTATTACCGAGGAAGGTTCTAACATCTGGTGTTGGGGCAGAACGCTCCTCCACATTCGCCTTGTTATCCCGCCCGCTTTTCCCAAACCCTCCCGACATCAACTTCGGATGGCTGGTGATGAGTTTCTCTACACCTTCCTGCAAACGCTTGTCCTTCTCTAGGCGTTTCTTGCGTACTTTTTCAGCCACTAGCTCCTCAAAGTCAACCTGTCTAGTAGGTTGTTCTATATTTCGAGTTGGTCCTTCAGGCCGCTCGCTCTCGTTGCTATCTCGTCGGTTCTCGTCTCCTCGGTCTTTTGTGTCCTTACTCGCTTTCTTTTGCTCTTCCTCCTTTTTGTTCTTCTTTTCTTGCCGGTCCTTTTCTATAGCTTCCTTCACTTCTTTTCTAGCCTGCTCCTTTAGCTCTTTCTCACTCCGGTTTGCTAGTTCCTTCAGGCCTAGCGATGGCAGCTGGACTGTCTCGAAGATGACATAGGCAATGTTTTCCCATAATGTGATGAATATCCAAACAGCAAGGAAGACTGGTAGAAGTAAGATAGCGACCAGAACTTGAAATAATGCCATTAAAAGCTGCGCAGGATTTTTGACCTCAATATGCTGGAGCAAATTCCAGGCAGATATTATGCGTGTCGCAGGGAATTCAACGATCATGTATATCACCAAGAAGAAGAAATATACCAGTTTACTTCTTGGAGCTTCGGGTCTGCTGTTGTCAAGCAATATGTCGTGTTTCTCAGCCTCAATAATGCGTAAAAAAACGTTTGCTTCCATTTCACGGGCCACATGTTAGAGGTTGACTTCATTCTTTTTCGCGCTGACTGGGTGATTGTGTATCTTAGGACACGGATAATCCAGGCCAATGCCTCTGCGTTGAAGACCAGAAGAAGAGTAACTAATAATGCCACGGCTACAGATTGCAGGAACAAATTGACTGTATTCGATGGCCTGTAACATTGATATCAGAACGAGGGAAAGTCTTTTGTTCAGATACGTAACTTACGGAAGAGACTGCATACTAAAAAGACTCTAGATCATGTACTCGTCAGGACGAGGTCATCGAGAAGTCAGATCGTTATGGATACTTACTGATACAAAGCTCAAAGGGAGAAATATAACTGTTGCGTAGGTGAAAATTCTGACATTCTCCGCATTATACGCTGCCGTCCGAGACTCATAAAGCTGAAGCCTATCGACCAACTAGAAATGTCAGTAATTTAAATGGCTGTTCGGGGAATAAGATCCTACAAATTGTCGATGATCCTTGACTCGATCAAGCAAAGACTGGATCTTCTCATATTGATGGCATAGTAAACCGTAATTTTGACGAACTTGTCGTTCTTGATGGTCAACCAAATCTCCACATCTGGTTTCGTCCTTTTTCGTCCATCTTGGCTTCTCATTCCCACGGCTCTTTTCACGACTTATCCAGCGCTCTAGACAATCCTTGTTTGCTTTTGATAACCGATGCACATTATTTAACATAATATTGATATCCATGCACAGTGTAGACCGGTTGTAGAGCGATTCAAAGTCTCGCATCTCGTTTAGTACACCTGCTGATTGGGTCGAGTCATCCTCGGGACCGTCTCTCTCTTGTCGCTCATCCTCGCCTGACTTGTTCTTCTTCGTCCTTGGCCTATTTCCTTTCAATGGGCCCTGTTCTGGATCCAACCATGTCTCTATGACCTGAAGGACATACTCTGTACTTTGATATGCTTCTGCTGTCATGTTGCCAACAATATAAGGTTCGAGCACCTTCCTTTGATCGTGCCTTGCTGCTTCAACAAACCAAGCTTTATTTCTACCGTCAGCAATTTGACGAGGAGTTTCAATATTTTTGGATTCACCAGGAAGATAGCCTAGAAATGTACCTGTCCACTTCAACGAATTAATACTATGCTTTCCTCGAACAGCAGGAGTAAGAGCCTTGAGGCATGCTCTCAGAGTCTCGAGACGGTTTTTTACGGAATTGAAAACAAAGAGATATGTTGCTTACGTAGCGGTCACCAGCATCCCCGACAAAACGATAGCTCAGCGAAGCTGTGCTAAGGGCATGATATGTATCGGGTATGAGGTTCGCAAATTTCCGTTGAAAGGAATTACAGATCTCGTCAGACTCTGTCTTTCCATATTCCTCATCCTCATATAAGTCTTTCGCGATTGGGATGATTCGTGTGAAGCTAAGGTGGAATTCCGTGATCCAAGAATCAGCTAGACTGTGGATCTATGTCAAGATGTCAGTATATTGATAATCTAAATATACTTGTTATTTACGTCTTCGTGCAACTTAGCTTCAAACTTTTGATGTTGCAAAATGAATTTGAGCATGTTTGCCCTTTCATTTCCAGGAGAGCTAAGATAGATTATCAAAGCATGCTCGACTTCCAATGGGCGGAGATACCTTTCGACAGTTAGTTTGACCAGCTGATAGAGAAGAATATACGTACAAGAATCTCTTCTTAGCAACTGTTTCCGTTCGTACCTTGCTCAAATGTTCGTCCAGATCCTCGGCGTCAAGAGATCTAATTACCGGCTCATCTCGTCGACGGTGTCTAATGTCTACAACCATAGCGCTCCAATTGCAAATATCAAAAGCGTCGTTATTATCCTTCCATTTCTTAACTCCTCGACGCAAAAGCTCGAGATCATCTTCCTCTGCGTCTTCTCTCTCTAACTCTTCCAATTTTGTGCTCAACCCGCGGATTTCATTTTCGAGGATATACGGCTTTTCAGGGGAAATAAAATCAGGCATTGGGAAGAGCCAGTCTCGTGTATTTCTTTCTGCAGGTGGATCAGCTGGTTACCGTGGCAGAAAAGAGTAGTACGGTGAAAAGCCATCTACGTACCTGCTAGGTCATTTATATGGGATTCATTGAACGTTTTATGTCCGAGCCAACGACGCTTTTCAAATTTGACTTGTTTTCTCAAGGCAAGCAATCGCTCCTGGGGCTGTGAAGATGCAAGCAATTCTGATTTCGTGAAGGTAGTATCTCGGTCAAGCTTACTAACCTTTTTAACTTTTAGTATCCCATGTTCCCTTGTGGGCATGGTATCAGGTGAATGAAATCTGGACCAATCAGTTATTAGGTTTCATAGGATTAAGCATAATATACTAACAGTCTCTCTTCCAAATGAGGGTACTTATTCCGAAAGACCAAACAAGTCACTTCCCAACTGGTGTGATGTTCGATCGGAAAATAGTCCATCACAGGAAGTTTAGTTTCCCAGTGAATCTCATGATGCAGCAGGCCGGTTGGTAGAATGCCCTTTAAAATTGCATTAATACAGACCTCAGTAAACTCTTCCACAGTCCGCTTCGTATTGGGTACGTGTGTGTGATGCCTCATGGACATAGCGGTAGCGTAGCGTAGAGCGCTGTCCCAAATATCCTCATGATCTTTTTCTTGGGCCTGAACAGTTTGAAACCACGCTTCTTCTACGTCAACATCTACAGGGTCGTTGCTTTTATCTCTGAGCGTCACTTTGCATCCTTTATGGATAAATCCCCAACGCAAACCCTCGTAAATTGTACTGTCAGATGCGTGTAAGAGCTTTCTGTCTCCTGCGCGCGAACGACTAACAGCAACGAAAAAGGATCCTAGCTCTATAGCGGGTTTTACTGGGGGTTCCTCTGGGTTTCCTGTTGAGCGGGCATTGGCTCCAGTTTCTGCGCAAACGAACCTTTGTAGTATATCTTCGTGTATGTCGTCGTGGCGCAGGTGAGACTCCTTCAATGCGGAAAGTATGCTTTCTCGTGTATCGTTGTCATCTTGGGAGTTTTCAGCCAACCACTCTATCGCATGAAGAGCCTTCCATAGAAAGCAATGGTCGCCTAATCGGTAGTCAGGGAGATTAAGCCATTCTGATCCATTTTCTGGGAGTCCTTCCCATGTGATATATGCCGGAACTGTGTCGCTGTACCAAAGTCTAGATTTTCTACCTCTCGTATCGCTTAATGCGTCTAGCCAAAGCTTGCCACAATCCTGTAAGCAGGTTTTCACAAAATCATTGTCCAAAGTAAATGCTTTTGCATACTCGTAGAGCATGATGAACCGCATATTCCCGGTGAAATATTTATTGTCAACGCCATTATGTGTTATCCTTAGGAGAGTGCTCCCCAAATTATTCTCACCAGGCTCGTCTGAGACGCTACTCACAGGGCGTGGCCAGGTCACATCAGAGAGAAATATAGATTTCTGGAAGCACCATCTCAGGTGGCCCTTGCAAGTCTTTCTGATTCGCTCAATCCAAGCCGACTTGTGCGGCACGCCTTCTCCTACGTGCTCTTGGATGTGCTCGTAAACCAGTAAGAGATATAAGAAAGTGTCACTTCAGCAAATCAGTTCTTTGTTTCTTTAGTCATATATGTAACACTCACAAATCAATACCTGACGTTGATGGTAAGTAGTGAGTATAATCGTAATTGAATGCGATAGTTTCTTCGGAGTCCATCCCCTCAGCGACTGACACTGCGCCAACGCACAAAGTGTGCTCAAGATGACGTCGGAACATAACGTTGAGTTTATCTTCAGCTGCCATAGGAGAATACCCAGGCAAGTCCTCTTTCAAGAATAAACTAGTATCAAGAAAGTCCATTGCCTAAATGTTACTCCTGGTAAGTGACTACTACGGACGAAGATTATTGGCAACAGAGTTTAGGCCACTTACGGGTGGTAGAGATATACCACTCTGTCCTGCTACGCCAAGCTTGTACTGAATAACAATCTCATGGGACTGGTTGGCACTGATATTGAGTGGCGGTACGGATATTTCCTCTTTCCGTACTGACCCTGAGAAGTCTTGTGTAGAGAATAACGATGGTGGTGTTTCCTGCAGATCAACTGCATGGCCATTATCGAAAACACATATTGCTGCTTCTGCTGTGTGTGCACGTTCTCGTTGCAAATTCATAGACGCGGCGGCGGTCCCCGATTCTTGCTTTGATATACCTTCATCCCACTCACTTAGAAGTGCTAATTTGCCGCCATGAATATGCTTTATGTCACGGTGGTCATCTGAGAATTCCCAATCCCACCTCCCATCACCTACGTGCTGCGTTCTTATCTTCGAGTTAAGATATTCAAAGTGAAGGGGGGTATCCTTGGGCTGGTCTGAATTATTTGCAAGGACATATTGCTGGCACAATACTCCATTTTGAATGGTAAACTGAACGGTTATGTCGATGCCATCAACTGAGAATGTGATCCTGGGCCAACGATCATTTACCCATTGTAGTCGTGGTCTGATCTCCAATTTTTCTCTGCTGGCAGTAGGTTGCAGGTACAGGCCAATTCCACTTGTTGGTAATTGTGAGAATTCGTGGAATTCCCACTGCCAGTCAAGATAGGCCGAGGAGAGGCTGATAAGTCGACGCCCTTCAAAACGATACTGTGACAATCGTAAAATTTCTCCGTACGGTGTTATGACGGCTGTGACGCCATTAATTCCAAACGGTATACATGTCTTGAGAGATTAGGGTCGGAAGGTACTTCGATACATTCGAGCTCGTCAAGGCTGAATGTGGGAAATGTCGAGCCTATGGGATGTAAGTTGTGTCATCTGGAGAAGGGCAGCAACATACCGGAAGCCATGGTGGAGGTCCCCGACCAAACAACATTGTGGACATTCGGATGATCGTGGGTTCGGCCTGGTCTTTATGGTCCATCATTTCGCCCCCAATACGACTACAACTCAATCGTACCGACTCGACGATGACAATATTGCCGTGGTCAGCAATCGAGTATTTGACTGGCTGGCTCCTCGAGCTGAATAAATGGTGTGCATATGGCACAGCCTAATTTGGCTTCTCCTACTTACAACACCTCTTTGAAGATATCCGCTAAACAGGGTTTCAAACTAGAGGCTCTCCTGCGGCTGGATCACTCTTCTTCAAACACAATTCCATTTTAGCTGAAGGAATGGACAACCCCAACGCGATGCGTAGGTAGTAATGTAATAATAACATCGTGAAAGCGCGTTGTTTTGAACATAGATTGTGAGTTTCAGATACTACAATGAAAATCTTTTCATATACTGATGAAATTGAAAGAAAATCAAAGCAGCAATGAGAGAGGCTGTATGTTTATGAGTCTGGACGCTTACAAGGCTGTTGATGTTAAGACATTGTCGCGAACTGGTGAACATGTCGGGAAGTTCCCCATCAACCGAGGTGAAGAGCTACCCCACATTCTGTAAAGCTTCTGCCATGAGATCTTCCCCCCCAACCATGACGACTTACAGTACCCATCCATTCAATCAGACCATCCACGGCTGAAGCTATGTAAAAAAAAAAAAAATGCGCCTTACTCTCCCACTCTCTAGCTTCCGTCACATTCCCAAACCAGGTCATTCATCCATCATCTCCAGACTAGCTTAGCACCTTTCGTACGTTACGAGTAAAACAGATAAGGAGAGTATGTCCCGGCACTATTCTATCCATACTCTTTTTTCTTCCCCCACTCCTCAGGCGCAAGAACTTGAGAGACAAGAAGCAATTGAAGCAATGTTTGCTTCTATGCAGCCCTCGAGGCCGAAGGTACGTTTTAACACACTAGCTACCTTACCTACCTATCCTGTTCAGGACAAACGCTAACCACATTCCTCAGTATCCGCAACAGCAACCGCTCAGGTCTCCATTAAACCAACAACCAACGCGCAGCATCTCTTCCACTTTATCCACACCAGTCGCGCAACCACCTTCTTTCTTCCCACGCTCACAGATGGAAGCTATGCCACCCTCCTCCCCAGTATCATCTTTCACTGCCCAGAAGCCGTCCCAGGCGTTGACCATACTGGATGCGGCGAAGCGACATCCGGTCTTCTTCACGGATCGTCTAAAGAAGGCGCCTACGGGCGTCACTACTGGAGAGGGCCTTTGGGCCAGTCCGGTTGCGAGGGGATATGTTTTCAATGATGGACCCGGCAGAAAGGAGAGTGGCGTTAAGCTATGAGGCCTACATGTAAACTGTATAGCATAGGAAATGCATGGAGTTCTAGGCGTTACTGGAATATATCTTGGCCCTGTACTCTAGGTCCGTCTGGCCAGAGAACGCAGAGAACCAATCGCAAGTCATGAAAAAGAAAACTCGTATTGATGAAGGCTACGCTAAGGCCTGTGTATGTAAAATTACCAATCGTTTGGAAAAACATTCTGTATCGTTGCCTCCCAAAACTCCTATTGTGGTATAATCCTGTCACGACGTATCTTACAAATTCCTACCTCTCATTCAATCTGCTTCAACCGACGCACCTTGACCATCCGGGTAATCCGCAGCCAAAACCAATAAACAAGTATAGCAAGAAGATGACAACTACAATCAAGAGCGCCATCAACTTCACGTTCTTCCACCACATCTTTCTCCTCAGCCCTCGGCTCCGCACTCTGAACTCCTGCGCACTACCACCGAGACGATCCGTCTTGTCAACCAAAAGGTCAATGCGCTCGCCACGTTCCAACAGACTCTCAATGTTCTGGCTCATAATTCCTCTCACATTCTCAATTTCACCCTGCACATTGCTGATTGCATCCTCCTTCCCACTCTTCGTCGTCCCATAATCCACCATCAACTTCTTCAACTCGCTATTGAAGCTTCCGGCACCATAGCTCTGCATACTCGCAAAGTCGGTTGCTTCGGGATCCCAAGTCTCTTGGAAACGCTTCTTGATCTCGAAGAGGAATCCGAATGGAATGCGACGACCTAAGGAGGAGTCTGCGATGACGAGGTATGTCAGTCCACCAGCTGAGGAAGCTGACGGGGAGTAATCGGATGGCGCATCGGCAATGTAATGGATGAAGTTCGAGTTGTGGGTATAGGTAAGTTTCTGCGGGGTGGCATGAGTGATCTTGGGGAGGACGAGAGATGCGAGGCTAGAGGTTTGTGATGCCGCTGAGCTGGTGTGTTCGGTGAGAATAGTAGTATTGTGCGCGATACAGGCGCTGCGATGGTGGTGAGTTCTAGGACTGGTTGAGGGGAAGGATGGGGTCTTACTAGAGCAAAGGCGTTGGAGGACTGCTTGAGGAAGCCATGTTTAGGAGGTTCTCATGCGAATTGAAAAGAATTTAATCGATTCCTCGAGTTTTTATTTTGCTTTGTAGATGAAAGGAGAGGTCAAGTATGGTAGAGTACAAAGTGCTGTACAAGTCTGCGGTTTCTCTTTTGATACACAAAGGAAGCCATGACGCGCGCAATGCTTCAATACGAATACGAAACAACCCTCGGATAAATATAGTCCGTTATCCCGTTCAACCCCAGAAAAAAATGTATGCAGCTCCTGAACAGTAGCCAGGAAATATCTTCATACACACACCACTTCGCATATCATTGGGATGCAACGGAGCACCAGGAACTGTGGGCCATGCGCTTTCCATATCTTCCACATCGCAGAGTGGCTGGCCCCCTCACTTGGACGTTGCGATGTGCGGGCGTTTTCAGCCAGCGCATGGGTAAGTAACATTCAACTTTCAGAACAACTCTCTCTGCGGCTGCTCAAGATTACTGACTGTTTAAAAAGACTTGCCGTAGGAATAGAGGGCAGTCTCAGAATCGCAGGGAACGTCACCCTTCGACTTTATCAGACCATCGAGCAAAAGATCGAGAAAATGTAAAGAGCTCGCATCCAGACAGCGCCTCTAAGCTGGCGTCTTTAAAACAAACCAAAGGAGCCCGGTATAACCTACTTCAGAAGGTCATTCTGGAGAATTTCAATGTTGTGCTGCGGTCTCCCATCCCGGAAAGTTGGGGCATAAAGTCGAAGGAGGATCAAGACCAGCTTACAAAACTGTTTAGAAAAGACTTGGAGGATTGCTTTGCGAAGGCCAATAATGACATTGACAGTGCAGAGAATAACGGTCTTTTCTACCGCTTAAAAATGGCATTTATCAAAGACGAGCTTCGTGGTTTGAAGCGCGAGCTTAGATATGCTATGATGGCCAAAAACTTTGAGCGCAACGCAGCGGGGAGCGTCAATACTCAGATGAAGCTCGCGGACTTGCAGTATCCTCTGGAATGGTATCCTGCAACGAGGGCAATGCAAAGACATATTCATCTTCACGTCGGGCCAACGAACTCTGGAAAGACTTACCATGCTCTAAAACGGCTCGAAGAAGCGGAAACCGGTATATATGCAGGACCATTACGATTACTTGCTCACGAAGTCTATTCCCGGTTCAATGCTAAAGGAAAGGTGTGTTCACTGGTTACTGGCGAAGAACGTCGTATACCGGAGGGTCAAAAGAACATGATGAGTAGTTGTACAGTGGAGATGGTTCCACTGAATACTCAAGTAGATGTTGCCGTCATTGACGAGATTCAAATGATGGGCGATAAAAACCGGGGCTGGGCTTGGACTCAAGCACTTCTTGGTGTGCAAGCAAAAGAGGTTCACCTATGTGGCGAACTACGCACGATACCTCTTATTGAAGATCTGTGTACTGCCATGGGAGATAAGCTTACCATCCATCGGTATGAGAGGCTAAGCCCTTTAACAGCGGCGAAAAAGAGTCTCAACAACGATCTTACCAAACTTGAAAAGGGCGACTGTATTATTCTCTTTTCCCGACTCAAAATTCATGCGATGAAACATGAAATTGAAAAGGCGACAAAAAGGCGTTGCGCGGTGGTGTATGGTTCATTGCCCCCTGAGACAAGGGCCACACAAGCAGCATTATTCAATGATCCTAATAACGACTATGACTTCCTCGTTGCGAGCGATGCTGTAGGAATGGGCCTTAATCTTAGCATCAAACGTGTTATTTTTGAGACCGTTGCGAAAAGAAACAATACTGGCTGGGGCAAGCTTGAGATTTCGGACGTCAAACAGATTGGAGGCAGAGCCGGTAGATTTAAGACTGCTGCTCAAGCCGTTGTAGACGCAGCTGCTGAGAAAGACGGACAAGATGTACCCGCTTCGCTACAGAAGGTAAAAGGTGCGAAACAAGAAAACGAAATGGATCCTACCACTGGCATTGTGACGACTCTCGACAGAGAGGACTTGAAATTGGTTCAGCATTCTATGAAAGCTGAAGCACCTCCTCTTCAGACTGCTGGTATCTTTCCTCCAGACTCTGTTCTCATGCGTTTTGCCTCCTACTACCCTCCGGGCACACCCTTCAGCTATGTTATTCTACGATTGCATGAAGTTGCTAAATTGCATCCACGTTTCCATATGTGTCTTTTCAATGAGCAAATTCAAGTTGCAGACCTTATTCAGCCATACGACCTTACAATCCCCGACCGAATCATCTTTCTCGCAGCTCCAGTCCAATTACGTGAAAAGGGATTCGACGCCATAGTCCAAGCACTGGCACGTTGCGTTGCGGATCAATCTGGCGGCGCTCTCCTCGACATCAATGAAATTGACCTCGAACTCCTCGAGCAAGATAAAGATACCTTCCCGGGTGGCAAAAAGAACTATCTTCAACAATTGGAAGTGCTCCACAAGGCATTAACCTTGTATTTGTGGCTTAGTTACCGTTTCGCTGGTGTCTTTACTAGTCAAGCTTTGGGATTTCACGTAAAGAGTTTGGTGGAGGAGAAAATCGATCAGTGTCTAGCTGATACTGCTTTCACTGACTTGCAGAAGATGAGAGCAGAAAGAAGAAGAACCCAAAAGACACTTAGGAAACTCGAGCAAGAAGAAGAGGAGAAGGCACGCATGCTTGAGGAGCTTAAGGCTGAACAAGAGGGCGAGGAGCTTCCAACTGAGCTTGCTTCTGGAGATGAGGAAAACCTCCCAGATGACAATCAAATGTTGGAGACTGAGGAAGAAGTGCCGGAAGTCGATGAAGAGCCGGAAGTCGAGGAAGAATACTCTCAGGCAGGGAGTGTCATTCCACCTTCACTGGTTGTTGAAGTTCAACAACAGGTCACAACGCCTCCCCAGGTCGACGCTTGAGCATAGGATGGAGTTTGTACAATAAGTATGTTAGGATATTGTACAATTTCAGTTGTACTAACAATGTACATATATATGTAGACATAGTAGTAGATATAGCACTCATTGTCTCCTTAATTTAAAGGATTTATGTATTATATAATAGACAGAAAAAGTAACACTATAGTTATCTTAGTCTTCTTTCTTTTTGTATAACCTAAAAAATAGTAAGCTAAATATTAAAACTCTTATATATCTTATTTTTTATCTATTCCCCTTATTGTAGAATACTAAAGATAAAGTATCTCTTACCTAAGTTTAATAATTATAAACTTTATGTTTTAAAATACTATATAAGTTAGTAGTACTAAGGGTAGTTATATAAATTAACTTAGTTACCTAAATTAGCTTAGTTATTTAAATCAAGTTAGTTATCTACATTAAGTTAGTTACCTAAATCAACTTTATTATCTAAATCAACTTTGTTATCTAAATCAACTTAGTTACCTAGATTAACTTAGTTACCTAAATCAACTTAGTTACCTAAATTATGTAGGCTACTCAATTCTATCTCTTTTAAACTTATTCCTGCAAAGTTTACAAAAAATAGTAGCCTATGTTCCACAGCACACACGTAAAGTATAATCATTGCGGTTATATAATATCAACTAATTAAACTGCCTATCTTAGTTTCTTCTTCCTGAAACTTTCATTCTACAACCACCTTTGTTTCTCCTTGAAATTTCAACTGACAATTTGCTCTTGCAGAATCAAGTAGATCAAATAGTTACGTCGTTGATTTCTGGGTATAAAGTGTACTTAGATCCTAATCATCAATTTACCTCCGTTCTTTGGGACTATAGATATATTAGCAGTGTAGCTAGTTCTATGCAATTTGAATGTATTAAAGCCGAGTCTTTTATCTCTACATGCACATCAGATAAGAATTCCTGGTAGAATCTCTAAATGTTAGCTAGATTTTTTGGGATGGGAAGATTTCTTAAATGCTGCTTTTAACTAGGATATGACAAGGAAATGCACTATGGCAATAGATTATATTATTATTTAGGTATATGAAATCATTATTGTTATTTGAAATCTTGCTATCATTTCTATTACAAAATAAAGGGAAAATGTGGTTCAGCATCCAGTTCTAAAAGAGAGAAGACGTGCTTGCTAGATTCTAGGACTTCTATAGTCTGTGTAGATAGTGGCATAGGCTCATATTTCTGCCATGCCAAGTCCGGCAACTTTGCACCTTTACTTGGTTGGTTTCGCTGATGCCACAGAACTCTTCGGGGTTCTTGTTACCATCCCGCGTTACGTACAAGTTTAGACCGTGTTTTTACATAGATTTAACATGCGTACCATTTTTTTTTAGCGAAATAATAGCTATGGAGGCCAAATGACTTAAAAATAATTCTTGTTATCCACCTACAGTGGTAACCTGCAAGCAAAAAGTCCCTCAAGGCTTTTGGGGACGAAAGTTATCAAAAGGCGCCTCATGCTTCACACTTTCCCAAACAGCATTGATCTTCTCAACAATCGACTCCTCTAATGGCCCATTCTTCAATCCCTCCAAAGTACGTCCTAGCTGCTCAGACTTCAAGGCACCCAAAATAATCCCATCTCCAAAGTCCTTACTCAAATAGCTATTATAAGCAACCCACCGATAACTCAAATCCGCCTTTGAAATTCCCGATTCTTTTGATATTGCATCCCAATCCTTCAATGCTGCAATGAAACTCGGCTTGTTGTACAAACTATTGAATAACTCGCCATAGTCGGTACTTCGATCCCAACGACTCCCTGCTCTTGTCTCAGAACCGGCTTCTGAAAAGTACTCTGCGGATTTGGTGAGGAATCCACCTGCGAGAGCACCATATGCATAGAATGAGATCTTGAGTTTACGGAGGAGGGGAAATAGTTCCTCTTCGGCGTGCCGGGCCACTGGGTTGTAGCTGCTGCCTTGGAAGACTGTGGGGAGGACATAGCCCTTAGAAGAACAGTAATCGTAAACTTCTTGCACTTGGGCTGGGAGGAAGTTGGAAATACCGAACTTGAAATCTGTTAGCTGGCTGTAGGGTAGAATTGGTTAACTAGGTATATCTTACGCGTTTAAACTCCCCTTCTTGGTAGAGCTTCTGAATGGCATCCAAGGTCTGTGGAAACGGTGTTTCTGTATCAGGCGCATGAAGGAAGTATGTTTCCACCTATCCAAGTCGTCATTTAATAATTCAAAAAGTCAAACAATTCAAACAGTCATTCGAGCTTACACTGTCAACACGCAATTTTTCAAGAGACGCCGCTGCCGATTTCAAGACCGCTTCATAGTTTCCTCCTCCGGGTTTCCATTCTGCCTTGGTGTGAATGGTGAATCTTTTTGGAAGTCCCTCATCACCAATCCCTTGCTCACTCCCTGGCTAAAATTGACTTAATCTTTGATGAACACCAAATTTGAAGGAGTGGTCGAACTTACGTAAAGCGCGGCCGTGTCAAGATCTTTGACGTTATATGCGTCGAGAATGTCTACGAATTCCTTAGTAGCGCATGTTGGAAAAGGGACTCCAAAGATGCGTTTAATTTCCTCAGCCATGATCTCAAATACTGTATAGTAGTTAAAGTCTCTAGCGACTGAGTGGCAATAGGGCTTTTTACTAGGTTGCGAGAACTGACTGCAAATAAAAATATTGAAGAATGCTGAAAGTCGTGGCACGGCGACTTTCCCTCTATATTTATCCCCATTTTGGACCGCCGACTCGGAGGACTAAAGCAAACTTGTGGCCCTCATAATAACACAATAAGTACAGGAATAACCCGCCATATCTTACCTTTTAGTTCCTTCTAAGGCAGTTTTTAACTGACTTTGCCGATCTCCGCATAAATATTGGATAGAATGAACTTGCTGGCGCCAGCAAAGCGTAAAGCGTATTCGAAGACGCCTTCAACTGCTCCACATTCTACGGTATTAATTTCTAGATAAGGCTTGCCGGTTTCTTCTTGTGTTTTCCCATTATTTCGTAGCTCTCTTTTTTACGTAAAAACCGACATCATCTGCATTGTATAGTACAACTAATCGTAATGGCCAAAAAGTTTCCGTCGCTTAATTACAGTAAGCCCGGAACTCGCTAGCAGAAGGGAAAAAAGAATATATTGTAACATTCAGATGATTGGCTGTAATCCTTAAGGATTTATTCTACAGTTCCGCGTAATCCTCTAGCTAAGAATTCCTAAATAGCCCAATTTGACGATGGCTGGGGCTAGGTGTCTCATGATTATCCATCACCACACTGTTTCAGTCAGATACACTTACGCCTTATGCTCAGTCACTAATTGAGATGAGTTTAGTCCAGTTCTTATGCTTCAGAAAGTTTTTAACAGCCGAATTATCTCCTAGCATAGAGGAAAGTCACTGAGGTGGAGCACAGAAGCTGCTCACGTGATGTAACTCACCCCTTCGCTTCAAGCTCCCTTTGTGATCCGTGATCTCCTTCTCTCTCATCATGCTTCCCTTGTGCATTCCATTTCCTACTTATAAGTAGCCTTTCAAACCAGGAACAGCACCTTCTAGATTCTACAGGCTCTTCTGTATTTTTCGTCCTCTAACTGTTATGTCTGCTGTTGAAGTCAGTATGATGTGTCATGCAGCCATATGCAAGATGCTAAGCGAATACAAGAGTTCAGCTGAAGATCTCAGCCTTGCTGAATTCTGCCTCTGTCTCTTCGATGTAACAGTCTCGATTGAACCACTGTAAGGTATCATGGATCCTAGTGTGCATGACGTTGAGAACCAGACCGCGACAATTGAGTTGCAGCATCTTCTCAAACAGGATAACGAAGCCAACGACGCAAACGAGCTCCGTGAAGGTGACCATGAGATACCACCAAGGATCGGAGATATTCCATCGGTTCGGAAACCCGGGTATGGCAATTGGATGTGGGCAGAGCAACAGTGCGCAAGACGATCTGGCTTCTCCATCGCTGAAGCAAAGCTTGTGCAAGAGGCCTACCAAGTCTACCAAGCCGAAGGAGATCCGAAGATTTTCGTTATCGAAGCACTCTCTGAGATGTTTGAGGCTCTCTCATCCTTACAGCACGCTCTAGAACATCTTCACAAGGGTGTAAACTTATTACCGTTGCTAGACCTGGCTAATATGCGGGAGGTCACTTCTGAATCACATTTCGCTGTTGTTTATGGGGCACTTGGGGTAATGACTCGGGCTTTAAGTCCTGATATAGTAGAAGTCTCTGAAAGCCGGATACATTTTATGCAAATCCTCACCAAGCTAATTGGTATCATCCTTGAGAGCTTCGAGTCTGGCGAAGCAAATCCTCCATCATTGCCACAGGACAGCAACGAGCCCGCAGAAGAAAACAGACAAACTTTATCATCCACTGCACATCCGGTCCAGGATGCAACTTCCAAAAATCAAACTCAAGAATCTATGGCATCTACTCCGGCAAAATTTCCAAGCAAAGCACAACTCGCAGACATGTTACGCTATCTGGAAGCAGGTCATTTTGATCTTACAAAACTAGACGAGAAGAAGTTCAAAGATATAATTCAACAATTATTGAATTCGCGGTCATGCGGGGAGCGGAATAATCCTGGATGTGAAGGTGGACCAGGTTATATCATCGTCGGTTGGTTTTCACGAGGATCATTAGACCCAAGAGAAAAATTGCTGAGGCTCAACGGGGAATCGGATCTGTTTAAACAGATGAGAAAGGGTATAAGATCAATGAGGGGTTGGCGAAGATTTCTGTCCTTGAAATCTTTACACAAATTTGGTCTATACAGAGTAAGCATTCGCAAACTCTTCTCAATTCTCTGGTCTAAAGCTTCACAGTGCGATATTTCCCGAGGCGCACACATCAAAATAAACCTTTCGGACCAAGAACGTAGCATACTATCCCACTTCTTAGTAGCCTACAAAGCATCTCTCCATCATCCCGATATCCATGTTGCAATTGCTTGGACAGACTGGGTCCAGCGAGAATTGAACGCTAGTAAAGCCATTCTATTTGAGGGAAGATACTCGCTTGAGCTTATTTATAGCTGGTCAGCTGTGAGACTCTCTGTTGCAGTGGTTACGCCAACACTATTCAGTCTCGCAATGGGATTGGGATACATGATAAAGACTGGAGATGTGAGCACTGCTTGGACGATATCTTCTTATATCGTGACTGCTGCTGGAGGTAAGCTTGCTCTTGGTATCTTTTTTGAGTTCTCACAGAAATGAACAAGTATCATTAACTACGTGACAGCGATCGTGGCACTTTTGGCAATTCTTGGCACCCTGAAAGACTCATAAGCCTGAAGGAACAGGGATAGGTAAAAAAACTGCTCTGAAGGCGTTTAATTTTCCTTGAAACACTGTTCAGTAACCTCATGAAACTTACGAAAAGAGTACCGAAAGGGGCCTATTTGATAGTAAAGGGGGGGTAAATCACATGACTATCCATCAACGCCCTTTAACACGCATGAATTTCCACTTAGCTACCAAGTAGAATCTAAGTAAGCTTAGCCAAACTCAGGTCAACGTCAATCATTTTAATAACCCCATGAATGCCTCGTAGAATAGAGGAGCAGTATCAGATTACACGTGATATGAGCAGCTCGCTTATCTTCGGAAATATTAGCCACGCCGAACCCTATCTCTCTCCTACAGCCTTACACTTGAATCTCACGGAGCATGTCATGAAATACGCAATCAAAACTACAAGATATCTTCACCGAAAACCATTCTCCATTCCAAGAATTCCTAAACCCTCAAACCTCACCATGACATCTAACCCCTCAACAACAACCACAAATTCCACAAGCAAACCCCACCGCCTCTTCCAAGAAATAAACGCACCAACCCGCACGCCCATAACAAACCATCCCTCCATCTTCCTAGCCGGCTCAATAGCAGATAACTATCATTCCCACATCAGCACAACCCTCCAACACCTCCCAATAACAATCCTAAACCCTCTCCGTCCAGACTGGTCTTCCTTACTCCCCGAAAACATCAACAATGCTCCATTCCGGGACCAAGTTACCTGGGAATTAGATATGCAAGAAGTTGCTGATTTGATGATTGTTTATTTTGCAAAAGGGACTGAGGCTCCTATTTCGCTTTTGGAATTGGGAATGGCTGTTAGGAGGGGAGGGGATAGGATTTTAGTGGGTGTGGCGGAGGGGTATAAGAAGGAGGGGAATGTTAGGGTTGTTTGTCAGAGATTTGGGGTCAGGTGTTTTGATGGGTTGGAGGAATTGAAGGGGGGTGTTTTGGAGGTTGTCAAGGGGTTGGTGGATGGGAAGGGGAGTTAGAGTTAGGAAGGTGGGTTTGCGAGAGGTGGTTTGATTGAACATATTTTGATTTTGATTTTTGGAATACTGTACTCTGAAACTTAATTTTCTACAATATAGATTGGATGAAATTTATTCGAACAGGATACCTCTTTCTTCTAGTTGTGTCCATCTCTATTTGTCTATTTATGCTATACTTGGAGTACTGACGTAGCGCATAATGCTTTACTAATCTCAAATCTATCATTCTCAGTTATCCAAATTAAGCCAGCGACTCAAATCAACTCAGTTACCCAAATCAAGCCAGATACCCAAATTGACTTAGTTACTCAAACCAGCCTAGTTACCAAGTCAGTTACCTAAATCAACTCACTCTCTAACTCAAACATAAGCCGGGAATTTCTCCATCTCCTTCTCCGCACCAAGCAACTCCCTCTCCAAAACCTCTCGATGCTGATCACTCCGAACAACAAACCGGCACTCAAAAGGCCTCGGTCTAATATTAAACCCATCCGTATAATCAAAAGTATCATAAACCTTTCCCTCCTCAATAGGCAAGATATCAAATGCCCACACTAGCTTCGCTAAAGCAACAAACAGCGAATTAGTCGCTAAGCCCGCTCCAGGACAAATTCTACGACCCCACCCAAAAGAAGAATGTCCATCTTTTGCTGGATGTGGTTTTCCTTTTAGCTCCATCATTACTCTCGGGTCCTTTTCATTGAGAAATCTTGCTGGATTGAAGGTTTGTGGTTGTGGATAGTATTCTTCGTTAAGGTTTATGGCCCAGGAATTTCCGAGGACCGTCGTTCCAGCTGGAATTTTCCACCCTTCGTAGATATCATCTTCCGTAGAGCCGTGAGGAGTACCACCTAAGGCTGCTACTGGACGGTATCGAAGGACTTCCTTGACCAGGGCTTGTATATATGGGAGTTGTGGTTCGTCTTTAAAGATGGGTGTTCGCTTAAAACCGACGACACTATCGAGTTCTGCTTGTGCTGCCTCCAGAACATGATGGTTGGTTACGAGAGCTAGAACCGCTGAACACATCGTCGAAGCAGTGGTATCGCTTCCAGCTCCGAACAGACTGGCGGAAATGAAGGAGAAATTTTTCTCAGATAACGCAATTCCTTCTTTTTCTCTTGTCTCCAGCAGAGTCCTTGTAAGTGATTGAGCCACTTCTACACCTTTCTCCTTCCCAATTTCAAGATCTCTTTTCACATCCTCTACGAGGCCCATGTTAGCTTCAGTTTCCATCCTCCCATGATCCTGTACGTCTTTCTTCCACGGTGCCAAAAAATTAGGTAGGTACTTCAAGAACGGCAGCGATTCCACCAAATATGCACCAGGTACATTGAGCGAGGCTTGATAATGCATAAACTTCAAACGGTCTCTTATGACCTTAGAATCCAAAGAGTCAATCCGATGGCCATAAGCGACGGAAAATACCACACTTGAAGTAAACCGATCGAAAGCCCGTTCCCAACTCATCGGATCCTTCAAGATATGAATAGCAAGTCTCGAAGACTCAGCTTCTTGGCGCGCAAGATAAGTTCGCAAAGCCGCGGGCGTCAAAGCACGATGTAAAAGTTTCCTTCTTAGCGACCATTCCTTCCCATACGGCTGAACCAAAACGCTAGCCAAATCATTATAAATCTCGCCCATGACAACAAATCTCGGTCGCGAAGAATACTTATTACTCCTCTTCTCCATGAGATCGACAGCGACGTTTGGATCCGAGATAACCAAGGTTGGTCGTCTCCCGACCCAGATTGTGAAGATCGGCCCGTAGACTTTTGACCATTCTTGAAATTTAATCCATGGTTTTGAGGCTGGGGCTGGGAGTTGGAATTTGTTGCCGATGAATGGGAGTGGTGTTGGACCTGGTGGCATTCGTAGCCATTTGTAGATGTCGCTGATGAGGATTAGGGTCGGGATTGCGACGAAACAGGCTATCGTGTACCACGACGTTATGAGTGAGTCGAAAGCCATGACGCGCCCTTTTTTGTCCCTCTTCTAGCAAACTTCAGTGAACTTAAGAATTTCAGAGGAAATAATTCAAAGTCATGAAGAGCGAGAATAATAACAATAATAATAATAATAGTAATAATAGATATATAGTCTCTTTTTCTACACCGCACTTCTCGCAAGACTTTGAGTTTCGGATACAGTAGGTTTGTTTGGCTCCTACCGGTTTTGTACTACTTATCTCGCTCGTCAAGTTGCCGAGTCAAATGGGATCCATTGTTCAGCACTCTTTAAGCCAGTCTGTTGCACGTCTGGAGAAGTGGGCCTGGTGGGTGAGGTGGGTTCTTTTGTATACTTTGCCACCACCACGTTGTATCTCGAGTGGAGATGGTGCTCGAGGTCTACAAGGACTGGGCTGTCGCGGGCTGACCCGCCAGCGGGGTAATTTTTCGACATGATTACCCTACCTAGTCCGGGGAGGGTGAGAGCTGAAATCGTGTGGGGGGGTTTGCCGAGGTTTTTGGGATGGCATGGCTTGGAAGCTTAGAGTTCGTGATGTGTTCCGGAAGGATTTCGGACGGGAAAAATATAGAAATGCAGTAAAAGTTGGTAGATATTTCTTGGTTGTGGATACTCTCTTATCGCAAAGAGTACTGTTCAATTACTAAAGTCCCTTGGTCAAAGGAGCAGAATTAAGTAACAACTATGATACGACATTATGCGTCAATGGTTTAACTTCAGAAACACACATTAGCAAAAGAGCTTGAGCTATGTGTTTAGAGTAAGCTTGTTGATTCAAGTATCTTCAAGAAAAAAGTAAGAGATGTAAACAGCTACCGCAATAAGAGATCATTTCGAATAGTCGAACATATGAGATATATTTGAGTACCTTACTTAATTTGGGTCACCAAGTTGATTTGAGTAACTTAGTTAATTTGAATAACTTAGTCGGGTTAGGTAACTAAATTGACTTAGATAATTTACTTCTACTAATTAAAATGTTCTCTTACAAGCCAATTCGTATGGGATCTATGCAGCAGCAACCTGCGGTCTCCTTCTCCCAGGTAACTCCCCAAGAGCCACAACAGTAGCATCATAATTCTCCTCAGCATGAGTCTCGGCATCAAAATTAAGCAACCAAGGTTCACGCTTCAACTTCATACTCTCCGGATTCTTCTTAACATCATCAAAATTAGCCTTATGCCAAGTATCCCTCGTGGTCTCTCCCGTCTTCTGCGCAGCTCTCACACGATCATATCTCAACAACTCAAAAGCCGCAACGCCATCTTGGATATTCTCTTTTCCACATTTCTGCAAGCAGACTGCGATTGTGGCTCCGTCTTCCATTGCTTGACTGGCTCCTTGGATTGATGTCGGGAGGAAGGGATGCGCAGCGTCCCCGATTAGACTGATTCTACGTTTGGGTGAGATCCAGGTTGGTAATGGATCCCGATAGACTAGTTTCCAGTCGATTAGTGGTTCTGGTGTTGCGTCTAGGATTTTTTGGACTAATGGATCCCAGCCTTCTAGGACTTTGTATGCATCTGCTTTAGGGGCTTCGAATTGCCAACTTTCTTCAATATCTGCATCATCCTATAATCCTATTAATGAATTGCTCTGCATTTTTTGAACTGGATAATTGGTACTTACTTTGTGTGTGTGCATACCCAAGAAAAATCCTTCCCATTTTTCACAGATGCAGCAATGAAATGGATATCAGGACCAAGCCAGGCAACATGCTTATCACCGTCATTTACCATCCAAGCCGTATCGGGGTCATCAGCTAAGACCGCAGAATCAAACCAAGTCCGATAAATAGCATAACCAGATGGCTTCGGTTTATCTTCATATCCCAAAACGATGGTCCTTCCTTTCGATCGTACCCCATCAGCAGCAAGTACAACATCAGCAACAAACCTCTCTCCATTAGCAATAACACCAGCTTCTGTCTCGGTCTCAAAATAATCCTCAACTTTATGTCCCAATCGAATATCTACACCAATTGCTAAGGCATGCTCATATACAATCTCATGTATCTCTCCTCGGTGTCCATTATATGCCTTTCCATATGCTTTGTGCTCTGCAGTCCATTCTTGTTTGAAAAGATATTCTCCTTTGTATGTGTTATACCGTAGACCATCGCTCTTATGAATTATCTTGTCTAGTTTCTCATCTACGCCCTCCCAGCGTTGAAAGATTCGTCCCGAGTTGGGTGCGAAGCTGATTATGTCGCCTAAGAGTTTGAGTTCGGGGAAGGATTCTAGGAGGAGTACTGAGTGTCCTTTTCGGTGGCATTCAATTGCTGCTGTTAGACCTGCGAAGCCGGAGCCAACTATTATCACGCGGATACCCGTTGGGGTTGGTGTTTCAACGGAACCCATTTCAGATGATCTTGATAGTTGAGAGGGTAGTGGCTGGCGGTGATATAAGATTATGAGGTAGGTTTCGCCAACGTTTGAATATCTCGAGAGGAGGAATTCAAGCTATTGCGTCAAAAAAGCTTCAAGTGAAGTCAAGTCCAAAGGACTGGTTGTCAGTTAATGAAGGAAAGAAGGCTGAGAGAACCAGGGAATATGCTTGTGGGGTTTGTGGTAACCAATTGCAAGCTTGAGTTCGGGGTTATCAAGCCGAGCAGCTCACCCCTGAAAGTTCACCCTCCCCAATGGTTCTTTACCCCGAATGTGGGTTCTCCACACTTGGACACATGCGTGATTATCCCGATGACAGTTTGCAGATATAGCGGCAGTTAATATTCATGTATTTGGCCTGCTGCAGGATCGTGACTACACTTACACTTCCGAAAGTGCTACTTGTACGCAGTTAACCCCGGGTTATCCTACCAATTCTGCCAAATTCTTCTTGTCTCTAGTTTTAGAACGGCTGATAAGACGTACTCCTTTTAGAAACTTGCGTCGATATAGATGTTCAGCGGCGTACCCGTAACTTCACCACGCCGCGATCCCAGTCTAATGCACCCTCATCTCCTTGTTGGAGGTTTCCCGAGCACAATACACTACGCACTATTTCGGTGCCTGTCTGACAACGGACACAGAAAAGAACAGTCCGTTCCGATTCGAGTTGCCCTGTACATCTGCCGATCTCTAAAATCAAAACACTACTTCAACGTCAGTGATAAAAGAAAAGAGTATCCAGCACTTCTTGTTGCATTTCCAATCGGGACTCATTTACACTGACAAGATGGCATTTGGAATATTGGAGGATAGAAAGCTGGAGCTGGTTCCGGGAACTGGTAAGTTTCCTTAGGTCTGAAAGAAAGTGGTTCGCAGAGAATTGGTGTTGACTGTGATCACAGCGTTTCTCAATGATCAAACCGACGTACCGCGCGAATATCAAGAAGTACCAGCTGAATTGCTGAAACATGCTACTGGACGACTATCCCACGTTATTCTCGTTCCGCAGCCCTCAGATTCTCCAAATGATCCTCTCAATGTGCGTTCTTCTCTCCAGGTCTCCAAGTCACCAAGTGATTCCAGACTGACCTAAAGACAGTGGCCACTATGGAAAAAGGATATGATCCTCTTGATTGTTGGTCTGTCTGCAGCGGTAGTGGGAGCCTTTGGCCCTATGCTCTCACCAGGATTTGTAACAATCTCAGCCGAGCTAGGCATCAGCGTCAACACACTTTCTCAATCGACAGCTTGGCTGATTCTCACAATCGGACTGTCCCTATTCATCGCCAATCCAGTCGCCAAAGTATGGGGGAAACGTCCAGTTTACATCGTAGCGATCATAATCATGTTTGTTGGGAGTGTATGGGGCGCTTATGCAAAGAATTACAGCTCCTTTCTTGCTAGTAGAATTGTCTCCGGTTTTGGAATGGCTCCATATGAAGTCCTCGTACAATGCACCATTGCAGATCTATACTTTACACATCAAAGAGCAACTCGAATCGCTGCTTGGAATCTATTCTTACTTTCTGGTATTTCGGGAGGTTCTCTGATCTCAGGTTATATAATCGAGGACATTGGCTGGCATTGGACGTTCGGGATCTGTGCAATAATGTTCGGAGTTTTTGTTTTGCTTGTCATCTTCTTTGTTCCGGAAACATCCTACCACCGGGCACCAATCCAGGAACGATATGTAGACACCAATCTTCATCCTGAAGTCGAGAAGCCGGGACTTGATATTGAGCAACAGGAAGTAGTTGCACAAGAGGGTCCGAGAAATGCCACAATACCAGGTGAAAGAAAAGATTCCTATCTCCGAAGTCTTCGCGTGTATACTGGGCGACACACGACGACGCCATTCTGGAAAATTCTAGTTCGCCCTGTAGTTGTCTTTTGGTATCCGGCAGTTCTCTGGGCTTTCCTAGTCTATGGTACGACATTGACCTGGATTGTGGTCTTTAGCGTTGTTAATGCCTCAATCTTCACACTACCGCCCTACAACTTCTCAGTATCTCAGACAGGCCTGATTAGTCTGTCTCCATTTATTTTAACCATCATCGGCGAAGTGATTGCCGGGCCGCTAAATGACTATCTCTGTGTGTTCCTTGCAAAGAAAAATCATGGAATATATGAGCCTGAGTTTCGCCTGGTTTTGATGATTCCGGTCTTGCTTATTGGTGTAGCGGGC
Source organism: Pezicula neosporulosa (assembly GCA_009805495.1). NCBI lineage: Eukaryota > Fungi > Ascomycota > Leotiomycetes > Helotiales > Dermateaceae > Pezicula > Pezicula neosporulosa. The sequence continues at coordinate 1,159,253 of SELE01000036.1, forward strand.
TTTTTTGGGTTTGGAGCTACCGTTCATTTTGCAACTCACTGGTCTGGACCAGTACTTACTTTTGGTCTCGCGAATATGTCTTTGGCTTTTGCTAATGGGTGTGTTTTTGGCTATGTGCTAGATTCGCATGAGTCTTTGGCAGAGGAAAGCATGTATTCCCCGGCAAGACCAGTTGAAAACAGCATGCTAACTTCTACATTGTAGCATTTGTTGCAATTAATGCCCGCAACTTACTGACTTTCGGATTAACCTATTTCGTTAACGACTGGCTAGAGAAGGATGGAGCTTTGGCTGTCTTCAATGTCCTCGGAGGGTGCTTCATAGCAGTCTGCGGCTTGACAATCCCACTGTGGGTGTTCGGAAAGAGAATCAGGAGTATCATTGCTCGGAACGAATTTCTGAACAACTTTATGCTCGATTGAGGCGGTGTTGGTATAGTAGATAGAGAACGTAGCAAACTAGATAACCGTACAAATTGGTTTATAAAAAAACCATTTGGATTAGGACAAGTGAGTTACTTAAATCAAAATGATACCTTATAAACCAATTCGTACGGTCAATAACGACGTGAAACTAGAGATCTAAGTAAATCATACAATTGATACCAGTAACACTTACGAAAGATTGGACATCATTTTCTTGATCCGATGACAAACTGAGACTATGCCCACCAAGTTATTGAAAAGAGGCTGCAATGGTGCGCAGCAGTCTTCGCAGCAACTTTGGCCATGCGATTAAATTGTATTTCAAACACGGCAAATGTGCCTTCAACACCACCAAATCCTCCAGACATGATTGCCGAAATGAGAACGCATCTGTCAGTCACGAGATGCCATCGCACAAGCCTGCAGTTTAGTGCGGGACGGGGAGTAACTGACATCGCTTAGCCAGGTGGCACAGGGGGAGGACATGGTGTCTTGCGGGGGATTTCCTTTCGGCAAAACTGGGGTATGGGGCCCCATCAGCGAGTCAGTCGGAATTCCACTGGCGCGGAGTACCGCTAGCTGCGTACCTCATCACTTTGCAGATTGATGTAGTTACCCAGAACTGAAACTTTCGTCTTTATCTTTGCATCCGATACATTGTTGGAGATTCTGTATTATTTGCGTTGTGTTCTATCCCTTTCCAGTCACCGTGACTTAGACGAGTTTTTTTATTGCTTGTACTCAAAATGGCATCAACGAATCATTCCGGAGAGGACGACTCAAGAACTGAGCACCCCAAGCCTGATACTATCGATGTTACCCAGGTTGAAGATTCGAAAGCCACAGCTGCTCCGCTCGTCAGACTGGATTCCTACAGAGATGATAGGCATATAAATTTGACTTGGAGATCATGGATGGTTGTGTTGTGCGTAGAATAGCCTTCTGGAATGCTAGTTTAAGCTGACATATTATAGTGTTACCTGCTTTGCGTAAGTAAAACTAAGAAGTAACTAGGAAATAAGACTGACAAGACTTAACTGGCAGGATCATGGCGCAAGTATTCGTCGTGGTTGCTGCTGGGTCTGTGATTGGTTTTATCATAAGAGATCTAGGGGATTCTAGCATTGCTGGATGGATTATTCAGGTATTTATGTCACCTTGTTTTGACAAGATAGAACTGACCTTGGAAGGGACCATTATTGATGCAAAGTGTTTTGTCACCAATCGTTGGCCGATTATCAGACATTTTGGATAGAAAGTTCTTAGCCATGTTGCCACCTTTGATTGCGTTTGTTGGAGCAGTGATATCTGCCAAGGCGACTTCAATGACTATGCTTATTGGTGGAGGAATCCTTATTGGAGTCACGCTTTCCACGATCTCGATTGTGCAATCAATACCTTCTGAGGTTCTGCCATTGAAGTACCGTGCACTGGCAAATGGTTTTGCTTTCCTAGGAGGTGCAGTTGGCGGAGTGTAAGTTCGCACATTCTGTATTGCTAACAATTTCGTGGAGCTTCCGTGCTGACTACAGATGATTAGGATAGGTGGGCTTGGAGCTGGAGCAGCTACAAACGCGAGTGCCAGTGGTTGGAGAAGCATCTTTTGGATCCAGGCAGGCTTTCATCTTGCTACGGCTGTAGGAATTCTTGTTTTCTACTGGCCAGCTAAGAAACATCCAGAATTTCCAAAGATGTCGTGGAAGAAAGTAATTTGGAATTGTGATCCTGTTGGCTCTTTACTGTTCATCATCAGTGCAACTCTAATGCTTTTAGCATTGGATTGGGCTGGCGGATCATACAATTGGAGTAATGCACATGTTGCTGCGCCCCTTGCGATCGGCTTGGTGGCACTGGTTGCCTTTTGTCTTTATGGTGAGTACGAGGAACAGACGTGCGATAGAACTGAAATGCTCACACCAAATCTAGAATGGAAAGGGCGAGAAGATGGGCTAGTGGCACACGTTTTCTTCAAGCATAATTGGAATTTTCCACTTTCCGTTTTCGCGTTTGCTGTTGAGGGGTAAGCTTATTTCCATAAAATAATAAGCGGAGCTAACCAAGTCTTTCCCAGATGGATATTCTATAGCGCAGTGAATAGTGTCACACCTTTGATAGTGCTAAACCTTGGTTTCCAAACAAATGCCTGGAAGATCTCTATCCGTCAACAAGCCTATTCGCTTACTACCCTCTTTGCATCGATTCCAATCACGTAGGTATCGCCCTCTATTAAAAAATCAGAGAACTCACTGAAATAGTCTCTACGCAACATGGAGAAAGGACTTGAAGACGCCTTTGTTGATTACCTGGGCATTGTTCTTAGTAGTGTAAGTAGCAGCACTCCTTAAAGACTTTCACTTACTTACCTTATTTAAAGCACAATTTGCTATTGTACCATCACTCCTTCCATGGGCAATGCCCAAATTGGCTTCAATGTCATATGTAAGTCGTGGAGATTGCAGCTGCATCAAAGATAATTCTGACAATAATATAGCGGGTTTGGGCCAAAGTGGACCACTCACATTGCTCACTGCACTTGTACAGTTCACAGCCCCTCATGCATACCTCTCAACCGCAACGGGGTTGGCATTCTCAGCGAGAGCTCTGGGAGGGGCGTTCGGTTCAGCAGTGCTTGATACCATCATAAATGGCAAGTTGGCATCAATATATGCACCACAAGTCTCATCTGCTGCCATCAAAGCCGGACTTCCAAGCTCCTCAGTTGACAGCCTCCTCACAGCCTTGGCAGCAGGAACTGGATTGGATGCAGTACCAGGAATTTCAACTGAAATTTCGAAGGCAGCTATGGATGCAAGCCATAACGCTTACGCCCATGCATACAGGCTCGCATGGGCATCTATTGTGCCTTTTGTAGTATTGGCGTTCATTGCCGTAGCAGCTTTGAAGGGAGTGAAGGAGCTCATGACAGAGCATGTTGAAGCCACAGTGGAGCATGTAAATCTAGAGGAGAAAACCGACGTATAACGACCTGAGGGATTATAGCGCGGTTCGAGATCAGCCGTCCTCTGAGACGGTCTTCTGCGGATCTGGATTGAAACGCGCAGCATTGTAAGTTCTCAAGATGTAGGGACCTAGGTAGTTCACGGGATTGGTTAATGATATTGTGTCAAGATGAAGAGCGTTGTTATCAGGCAGTGAGTCCTATGGTGATAATATATATCATGAGTTGTGTGCGAAGAACGTCTGCGTTAGGTTTGATATATGTCAGTGCTGTGTGTATCAAGACGGATCACGACACACCTCATCTAACCACTTGAAGCTATTATCAATAAACACACCCACTAAGCTCATAAGCGAATGCCCTTCAATCTTTATCTAGACTTCGTGCTGCATCAAACATCCATCATCCATCATCATCAACAACACCACATCCTCTATGCCATGGACCCTGCCTCCAATGGGCTCTCCCATGAAAGGTCGCTTCTCTTGGATAATAACGAAGATCATGATGGCTGCCATTCGCTGGAAGAGCACTCCACGGGTACAAATGCCACCCCACCCTTATACACTCTCTTTCTATGCTTCATGGCCCTTCATTTTCTCATTTCATTCAATGAGATGATCCTAGTCGCGCCACTAATCAAGCTCTTCGAAAATTCGTTATGCTTTTCATATTATGATATCCACGACCCCAGCGTTATCAGCCCAGGAGGTACAGTCGAGGAATTTCTGTGTAAGATCCCAGAAATTCAAGTCCCTCTCGCTACGATTAGAGGCTGGAAGTCGTTTTGTGACACAATTCCCGGTATGGATAACACTCGGTGCAGACTATATGATATGGACTAATCCGTTTGCAGTATTACTCCTGGCAATACCCTATGGTAAACTGGGAGATCGGATCGGGCACCGGAAAGTTATGTCTATGTCCCTCATCGGCATCGCAGCGTCTCTTATCGAGATATTTATTGTTTGTATGTTTTTTAAATTTACATGACTCCTGGCCAAATATAAAACTAATGTGCTCTTTCGAGGCTCATTCCCTCGTATATTTCCTCTCCAGCTTGTTTGGCTCTCGTCAATATTTCTGCTGTTCGGCGGCGGTCTGTACCCCTTCGCTGCCAACATGTGGGCTATGGCGTCTGAAGCAATCCCCGAGGAACGAAGGTAATTCTCACATTCCAAGCTCTCTTAGATAAATTTTGTTGATGTCACATTAGGAGTGTAACCTTCTATTACATGTTTTCAGCATTTTATGTGGCCGAGCTCGTCGCTTCATTCATTGCAACTGTTACAACGGAAATTTCGCCTTGGATCCCATGCGGCCTCGCATTCGGATCTCTTTTTGTAAACTTGTTTCTCCTCTGGATCATGCCTGACCCACGGAAGTCAAGCCATTATCTACAAACCAGACGCACGTTAGAAGGAGCTACATCAGCGTCTACGAAGCAAGTCTTAGCTGACGGAATTCATGCTGCACTCACAAACCGGAACATCCTACTTACAATTCCGGTTTTCCTAGTCGGTACCGTAAGGTTTACAACCCTCCAGGTATTGATTCAGTACGCCTCAGTCCGATTTGGGATGAAAGTATCAAGAGGCGCGAGCTTCTATACCGAAGCTGCCCTGGTCACTATATTCTTGTTCCTCTTCCTCATACCACGAACCTGTAATTATATTCGGGAGAAGTACAACGTCAGACCACAACTCATCGATCTTGTTCTCGCTCGTACAAGTGTTATGTGTCTCTTCACAGGTGCAATCCTCCTTGGTCTTGCACCTTCCTTTGGTTTTATACCCATTGGTCAGTTTATTTCATTCATAAGATCAATTGGTAAGGTCACTAACCTAGAATTATAGCACTTCTTATCTTCTCTGCAGGATTTGGGACCCGAGCTTCGGCATTGTCTCTCGTATCATACTGGATATCTGATAGTTCTAAAGCTACCTTGTTTGCAGGCATCGCCGTGCTTGAGAATATGGGGCATGCCGTTGGAGATCCAGGAATGATGCAGGTACTCGCTCTTGCACTTCGGCTTCCACCAGCCTGGTTGGGTCTACCTTTTTTTGTTGTTTCTGTAAGTTCCACAAATGCGTTTCGCAGTTTTCTTCGCTGATTATTGGCAGGCAATTTATTCTTTGGCTATAGTCTCTACCTGGTTTATCAGGCTTGATAAAGATGACGAGAATGATAGAAGAGAGGATTAAGATTGATACAGCATATATAGACATAGAATCGCCTTATTTAGATGCTACATGGCAGAATGCATCCAGTTTACTATATTGGTTACCTTCGTTAAGAATGCTGCGCATGTCGCCCAATATTCAAATAGATACCCGCCTTGACGATAGAGCTCGCTTAGTCACTGTAATTCAAACAGAGCTGTCCCACGGTCACCTCGGTTTAGAGCAGAGACTGGTTGGGTCCGAAGACAGAAATTAACTTAAGATCATCTTTTGTCATAGACTATATTGGGAAAAGCAGTCTCAACTAGAGACTGATCGCGATAATATGATACTCCTATGATTAAACGTCCGATTGCAGCACATTAAGTATTCTTGACTTCGAACAGTTTCCATTGAGAGAATATAGGGCATACTTGATTACACCAATCTAGGGTTAGCGCAATATATAAGTCGCTCAAGAGACCCCTTCATAACAAGTACCATCAGCACCGCGTATAGTCAAGTATTCCGAGAGTTTCCTAAGCTTCACGCTGTTGAAACTCTAATTTATATGCAAGCAATTTTGTATAGTTTGATTCTTGAAGCCAGCGCATGACCATTGGCACGAATGGGAAATACAATAAGCACTTATTCCAACCATGAGTACTGCTTGTTCCGTGTAAGGACATCCAATCAAAGCTGACAGAATTTCCGGATCTATCGTTTTGGGATAAGGCTCACGTCGTTCTGTGTATGTCATACCATGCAGCCATGCTTACCTGCATTGAAACTAAAAGAAACTTATATATTTCTCAACTTAAGAACTAAAAATTTCCAACAAATGTCGTTCAGCCTTCTCAAGTTCTATACTCCAAGAATTTACTAGTAAGAATCGAAAATTACAATGGCAAAAAAATACGACTTCATCGTCATAGGAGGCAAGTCCTTCCCTTCCCCTTCCCCTTCCCCCAAATAATCAGTCTATTAACTCGTCCTGAAAAAGGAGGAACATCCGGTACCATCCTCTCATCAAAACTCTCCCAAACCACATCCCACCCAGAAATCCTCCTGCTAGAATCCGGATCAGACACGCGGGAACTCCCCTCCGATGCACCAGCCGAAAGAATGCTCCGAACAATCTCCCATCCCCATCTTGATCAAGGCTATTCAACAGTTTCGGAAGCAGGATTGAACAATAGAAAATTGCCGTATTTTAGGGGAAGGGGACTTGGAGGGTCTACTTTGATTAATTATGGTGCTTGGACTTATGGGGCTAGGGATGATTATGATCATTGGGCTGGGTGTGTTGGGGATGAGATGTGGAGGTGGGAGGGTGTTAGGGATAGGTTGAGGGAGGTGAGTTTTCTTTTGTCTTTGCATTTGTATGTGTGTGTGATCTTTTGTGTAATTGGGGTTTTTGATTGGGTGGATGGTCTATGGGCTTATGGGACTGTGGTGTTTAGATCGAGAAGTATCATGTTGAAATGCCGGAAGGTATGGAAGTATATGCAAATCCTAACTCAGAGATTCATGGGGATAGTGGGTAAGTTACCTGCTAATTGCAAAGTATAATTATTTAGTGAGCAAAAGAGATAACAAAGATAATTTAGGCTCGTGGATGTTAGTCTCCCTCTCGCTTGGGAGAAGGAATTCCCAAAATTGATTGAAGCGGCAGAAGAAGTTGGGGTAAGGAGCATTACATATCCTCACTCCCTTGGGCTGAATAGCTAAAGTAAAAGATAGCTGCGAATCAACCCGGATATCAATTCAGGAAATCCAATGGGAATATGTATGAATGTTTCCACTTCATACAAAACAACAGGCCGTACCACAAGTACCGGCGCCTACCTGAAAAAAATACCTAGCAATCTCGATATATGGACCGATTCCAAAGTGGCCAAATTACTCTTCAAAGATAAAAAAACAATAGGTGTAGAACTTACAGATGGTCACCAAGGTGACAACCGTATCTTCCTTTTTTTAAACTTATTAAAGCTAAAATTGAATTTAGTATTCTGCAATAAAGAGATCATCCTCTCAGCAGGAGCAATCGACAGTCCCAAAATCCTCCTCCTATCCGGCATAGGCCCAACAAGCGAGCTAGAAGCATACGGTATCCAACGCATTCAGAATCTACCAGGTGTAGGTAAGAATCTTCAAGACCACCTAGGTGTACCATTAATGAACAGGATGACCGATGACTTCTCCGATCGTTGGGCTTTCGACTCTTCTTCGCCTGAGAAAAAAGAAGCTGCGCGGAAATTGTGGAATGAAACTAAGACGGGGCCGATGAACGATCATTATAGTAACATCGCCGTTGGATTTGATAAATTGCCCGCTCTTTACGAAACTCCGGAGTTTAAAGCTCTGGATCTTTCCTTGCAAGAGTATTTGAGGAAGGAGACAGTGCCACATTTTGAGTTGACTGGTGTAAGCATCCTCCTAAGCCTCGTGACATGATATATAACCCAATTAACGGGAAAAGGGTGGCCCAAACTACCTCGGTTTTGACTTCGGCTCTGACTCTTTCCTCTCATCAATGGGTATTGGTCTAAACCTCCAATCTCGCGGTTCTATCACCCTCTCCTCTATAAATCCAGCAGATGCACCTCTCATCAACTTCGACTTTCTACAACACCCTTTTGATCGACGCGTCTTGGTTGAGGGTACCAAATTGATGTTGAAGTATATGAAGGCTAAAGCTTTCGAACCTTACGTTAAAGAAAGTATTATGATGCCCACCTCGGAGTCAGATGAGGATATTCTGGTAATTTTAGACTGTTTTTTTATATTTGGTCTATATTGGCTGACTGTTGATAGAAATACATTGAGACGACTGGACTAACTGCGTTACACGCGGCTGGTACTGTGAAGATGGGCCGGCTGGATGATGTAATGGCATGTGTTGATTCGAGATTTCGAGTCTTTGGTATGGAGGGGTTGAGGGTAGTCGATATGAGTGTTTGTCCGGAATTGACTAAGTGAGAGGAGCCCTGATTCATCCGAAAGTGTATTCTTCAATGGCTAACTGTGTTTTATAGCAATCATACTCAGGCCACGGCTTATCTTATTGGGCACATCGCTGCGGAAGTTTTGACGTCTGATTACAGGCTTTAGGTTAGCAGCTTGGGAGTTTAATTTCTGCTGCGTCATTGTCAACATGAACTATTGCGCTCAACGGACGAGGTGCATCTAAAAGCAAGATCACGCTATTCATATAGTGCTTTTCATAGTATATGTAGTAAGCTCATGCCCAAAAAAAAACAGTTCACTTAGTCAAATAGTGATTGAGAATGTGGAAGATAAAAATGAGAATGAGAATGGGAAGAATAATATCTTAAGATGGATTGAACCTTGTACTTTTAGGGCTTTACTCAATTTTTGGACTGAATTTGCCCCGTTTTGGTTTGATAACTCTTTCTTGATTTGGGTAAGTCTTTTGATTTGAGTAACTTGCTCCTGGATCATGTTCATGGTACTCCCGATATCATCCAAACTAAGCAAACTGGCTCTGAGTTTCTGAATATAATGTAAAAATTGTTATTAAGTACTCAAGTAGACAGTTACATGACAGTGGTCGGCATCAAATATATCACTCATTAAGATTCTAAGCTACCAGGACCTGCCCGTTTCATTTACACGTCAGATCCGCTATCAGAGCTTAGATCAAGCTCGCAACATGACCCAACAAAATGGCTTGGTGCCTTTTGACGATTCGCTGTGCAGGATAGACGTACAAAAATACTAAAGAGAGCCAGTGACTCTTCATAGGAGAGAAGAAAGGAAAAACTTACGGACTGCATAGATAACAGACATACTAGAATTTAGATAGCAGATAGCAGATCCTATATCGTGAGACTGGGATCTCTGTCGTCTTTATAGGTCTGGTGTTTATATTTAACAGGTCTGCCTTTGTTATCGGAGTTGTGTAGGAAAGATGAGATATTGTGACTGCGTTTGTTTTATTTGTGATCAATCGCCACTGCTCACCGCCCTACGGTACAGTACTGTACATAAACAGCCGACACTAGAAAGAGGATCACCTTAAGCTTATTTGTACGACCATCGAGCTCCAGTTCCCTCTTCTTTTACATATTTTATAATGCATGTATCATTTGTGATACATGGGTATGTATTCAAGACATTCAAACGGTTCTATAGTTGAAGAACACTCAAGTGAAGGTTTGTTCCTCTTAACAAGAATCTTAACAAGGCAACACTCTCAGTCAAAGACATTCTTGAATCACTCTAAGTCATAAAGAATCAGTCAATTAATGAATATCGAATTTTTCTATAGACACGAATCTTAGGGGCAGTTCCAAGGTGAACAAGAGAAGTTTCGATCGAAGTTGCATAGTCGCCACTTTTCACATTTTCCCAGGTACCGTTTATATCAAGCGCCGTTCAGCCCATTTACTTGGAACCTAATGCTGTCATCCTCCAGGGTAGAGCAAGGCAGAAATATAAAGAAGCAGGGAACTAGTCGCAAAGAAAAGTTTTCATGGCTCCCCTGCTAGAACTACTTCCTAGATTGACGAATCAACCCTAAACATAAAATCTTTTTGTGCCATCTAAGTAATGAGTCATATATGTCAATGCCAAATTTGGCATATTACTTCTACCAGAATTTGTTTGCTTTCCAGTTCGTTGGCGTTGCTCTCATTCTGCAATATCAAGTTTCAGGGGGGTGGCTCGCTTAACCCTTGTAACCCGTCATCTCAGCTGCACTTCGACAGATTCAGGCTGAGCGGCTACTCGGCACTTGAGAAGTCTCACTTGCTACATGATAAATATGCGTTTTGAGATCTCCACGATGAACGAACAACATATCTCAGTCATGCTGCCCACACATATGCTCTCTGGGGAAACGAGTTTGGAGGGGGAATCGGTGGAACAGCGAAATTCCGCGCCTGCGAGTCCTATTACACAGTTTTCAGATCAAGTATCAAGTGATCAGGTCGTCGGGGCAGCTGCCGGAACCGAAGTTGGGGAACCTTCTACACAAGGACAGGTAAGCCTGGGGCTAAGTACCTAGTCTTGCGAACGCTGAGAAGTGCATAGGACTCAGATGAAGATGATGATGCGGCATCAGAGCGGACCGGTAACGACTCCGCCATTTCTGGCATTGGAAGCTATGCGTGCGTTGCCTTCCTACTATGGGTTCTTGTTATCATCTGATGTTCTTTCAGCACATCTACCTATACCGTTGACTCAGCTGTAATTGACAAGGTAGTTGAAAATGGGAGGACTTATCACAGTTACAAGGATGGCAGTAAGCGCTTCAGGAAATACGCTTGATCTTCAGATTGACAGAAAGATATAGAATATGCTTTACCGAATGACGAGGTAAGCTTTTGTCCTTATACGTGGAGTCTTCAATTTAGCTAATATGGCCATAGCCCGAATTAAACAGACTTGGTGAGTTATTATCAGGTTGTCTCAGAATGTAGAAGCTTATCAATTAGACAGACATACAACATAAGATGTGGCTGATAACCTTGGACGAGAAACTACATCTAGCGCCAATCGGTCCCAATCCGCAGAATGTTCTTGACATGGCTACTGGGACTGGTATTTGGGCTATTGATTTTGGTATGTGAGATTAATTGTCTCCTGTTCTCATGGATCTTGCTAACAGATTTAGCCGATGCGTACCCTTCAGCAAATGTGCTAGGTACTGATCTATCTTTGATCCAGCCAGAGTAGTAAGCAAGCAAACAGCTCTTGACTAAATCTAAAATTACTAACATCAGTTTCGTGTACCGCCAAACTGCCAATTTGAAATTGACGATGTCGAAGACGAGTGGCTATTCCCATTCAAGTTCGATTACATACATGGTCGCTCCCTAGCCACCTGCTTCAAGGACCCCCAAAGTGTCATCGCCAAAGCCTACGACGCTCTTCTTCCTGGCGGCTGGTTTGAGCTACAAGACGTGTGTCTTCAAAGTAGCGAAGATGGCAGTCACTACGGCACCAGTCTTGAAGAAGTGCAGAAATACCTCTCAGAAGCAACAACGGAGACAGGGCGTCGTTGGGACAATGTACCAAATTACAAACGTTGGATGATTGAGCAAGGATTTGAAGACGTTTATGAGTTTAATTATAGATGGCCAACAAATAGTCAGTGGCCGAGGAAGCGCAAGGAGAAGATACTTGGCGCATGGTTCCAGGCTCAGGTTGAGTCGGGCATGTTGGAAGCTGCTGTTACTAGGCTTTTCATGATGAAGTTGGGTTGGTCGAGGGAGCAACTTGTTACTTTTTTGAGTGTGGTCAGGAAGGATCTGAGAGATCCGAGAATCAAGGGCTACTCTCCCATGTAAGTTTGACTTTACTACTGCGAGTTGTCGTATGGGGGCCGTTGCTGACATAGTATGATAGGATGGTTGTTTACGGTCGAAAACCTAAGCCCCAGTAATTTGTGTACATGCTATACGTTGACTTCGACAAGTGAAGGAAACCTTCGACATTTTCTCATTCCTTAATACCTGTTAACAATTAGAGTTTACCCTAACATCTTCGCCTATCAGATTAGTGTACTGGATTGCTTGAACAGTTGGAATTGAATAGCAGTTTGGGACTTCCAAGAAACTGCAGAGCCTGAACTTACTGATAGATATATTTTCTTAGCATTCAAGCTTCTATAGCTCCTTTCTTTCAGTAGTAAGCTTCTGTAGACCAAATACTCCTGCTATTATCCGGATCTCTGAAACTAACTTACTATTGTCAAGATCTTAAATCTTAGAATGTCATTCATTAGAAAGTACTCAGCTTTTAGATTTTATGAAAGTCTTTTCAATTAAGAGCGTTTCATTGTGTTGGTTTCACTAGGTGGGTATACCCGTACGAGTAAGTAGTTCTGATTATAATAATCATTAATTGATGATGTTGCTACAGAATGCAAGTAAGATGCTACAAGATATATATCTAGGTAGTTCCTAATCCCTGACTCCCCACCTACCCTGGTAGGGTTATGGCATTATCCCAGCACACATTGCATTTGTTGTGGTTCCGGGTTACTTACTTTTGAGCCGCGATGTTAAACAAGTAAAGGCAAGGAGAACCGAAAAGGCATTATACAGTAAACCTATTCATATAAATAGAGCTATCACTTACATAAAGAGGATGGATCAAGGTACATTACTCTGACAAGTTAGTCACTCAAATCAAGTGAGTTACTTAAGGTATTTTAGTACTTTTTGTATCTCAACTTCAACTTCCATAGCAGGGTTAGTTACATCATCCGCCACCATATCATTTAGTTAGTGAGCTAAAGTGAAGAGCTGAATATAGAACATCACATCATTCGCCACCAGATTATCTACCAATATAAATAAGTAAATTAATTGACATCAATTATTACAAGAACTCATCACGTCATCTACTGCTAAATTTCTTAAGTAATAAAGTTAGCAAACAGGCAAAATCATCTCTATAGAAGTTTTTAGATTTGGAACAGCATCATCCGCCGCTGGAATGTCTGGTTAGATAAGTACCTTAAGTAAACAAGTGAATACAGAACATGATATCATCTACAGCCTTTGGTTGAGTAAATAGAGGAACACATAGTATTATATATTCTACAGCTAAGTATCTTTATAAGTCAAAAGGAAGAGCCAATCATACTCTAATAAAAGCATTCAAGCTCGAACGTCACATCATCCGCCATTGAATTATCTGGTTGGTAACTACTTTAAGTAAAGAAGTGAAATCAGAATATTTTTTCATCTACCGCCTTTGGATAAATAAATAGGAAAACATATAATATTCTGTGTTCTACTGCTAAGTTACTTGTCTCATCAAAGGGAAGAGGTAATCATACTCTAAGAAAAGCTTTCAAGCTTGAACATCACATCATCTGCCATTGAATTATCTGGTTGGTAAACTACCTTAGGCAGATGAACAAACGCAAGACACTATTTCATCTACAGCATTTGAACAAGCAAATAGGGGAATATATAGTATCATATTTTCTACCCTCAGATTGCTTGATTCATCAAAGGGAAGAGGTAATTATACTTTTATACAAACCTTTGGACTTAGGGACATCAGATCATCCGCCGCCGGGTAGTTAAGTATCTTAAGCAAAAAGATGAAAACATGCATGATCCGCCATTCAGTTATTCAATAATCAACTGAACAAAAGGACAAATATAAAACATCTACCGCTGAGTTGCTTGGTAAGTTGACGGGAAGAAGCAATTATACTACTTGAACTTGAACACTACATTATCCGCCGCTTGTGAGTTAGCTATCTTAAGTAAAAAGGTGAACATATGCATGATCCGCCACTTAGTTATTCAATGATCAACTAAGCAAAGGGGTGGACTTAAAATATTTACCGCTAAGTTGCTTTGTAAGTTAAAGGGAAGAAGTGATTATACTACTTGCAAAGCTTTTGAACTTGAACATTACATTATCCGCCACTGATTAGTTAATTATCAAAGTAAAAAAGTGAACATGGTCCACTGTTCAGTTACCTCATAGTCAACCAAGTAAAGGGGCGAACACTAAACATCTACCGCTACATTGTCGAAACTCAAGGTGAAAATACAAAGTCACGTGATCCCTTGGTTCAATATTTTATTGGCCTGCTAAGCGACGGGGTGGTCACTTCCAAATTATCTCATTGGCCTACTAAGCGAGAGATAGCCACTTCAAATCATCTCATTGGTCGATTTGCCGAATACGAATACGAACTCGAAACAAGCGACGCGCTAGTCCCCCCTATCCATACAACCACCGCCAAAATGCCCTATAAATTCGACGGCAACACAGGAGTCACTGGTGGTAAAGAGCGACAACTCCCTGACTTCTCAAGTCTGATGTCAGCGGAGGAGCGACAAGCATGGATGTCGCAAACATACGACAGAGAGATCCCAGTCAGCATGGGTTCTCTACCAAAGCACGTCCGCGATGTCCGCGATGTCCGCGCCGTCGCGGTTAATCACAATGTAAGTTGATGTTCTTTGAAAAAAGTTCTTTATAACTAATTAATTAATTCTAGCAATTTGATAACCGAGCTGACAACACGAACGCTGCTGCGCGAACACGAAAGCGATTGACAACAACGTCAGTTATTTCCGCTAAAATAAATTCTACTTGTCAATGAAACTAATCGGTTTTAGCAATTCATCAACCAAACCGAAAATGTTTTCGCGGCTGATGATAACTATGTAAGTTATTTCGGCTTTGAGAAAAGTCTGAATTCTGTGCATAGCTAACTTGTGGTAGGACTATGGTAATGGTCCTGAGAATGTTATGCGCACCGCCAGCGCGGTTCATGGAAATGTAAGTAATTCCCCAACCCAAAAAATCCTAACTATTCAAATGCCTAATTGATTCTCAGCGCTCTTACAACCAACTTGAAAATCCGCAGAGAGTCATCGCGATGAATGACAATGTAAGTCATTTCCTGAAAGAAACCTTTTCGTTCATTCAAGTAGCTCAATGATTTTCAGCACGCTCAAAATCAGTTTGAGCATTCCCAGAACTTCGCGGCGGATGGGAATGTGAGTTTTGTTTTTGCTCAGAACTTGATATTGTTTGGTCTATGTAACTAACTGGTTCTAGCAATTTGGCAATCATCCTCAGAATTCTCGACGTGTGGGTTCGGCTAATGGCAATGTAAGTATTTTTCAGCTGGGCGTTGGGTTTTCCTTCCCTCTACATAACTAACTGGTGCTAGCACCCATCTGCACACCGCAGATCCAGAGGTAATCATGATGGCAATACTCGTCAGCCTAGCCATCATGGTAATAACAATCGAGTTTCCAAATCGCAGAGCATTAGGTATGTTTTATCATGATTTCAGTCATGTTTCGTGACTTCTTTATTTCGTACCATGTCATTTTGTTTGCTGGTTTTGGCTTCTTTGTTTACCTAGTTCCGTTTGTTCATATTGCTCCTCTTACAATGACATTGTTCTTATAAATGAACCTCTTTATGCTAACATCAAGTACAGATTCAAATCCGGTCCTCATGCCGAAGCAAGCAATGTCAGTGGTGTAGAGTTCTCCATCGAGGAAGTCGAATCTACAGATATTGATTGGCGAAGACGAGCCAACAAGCTGGAAGAGGAGAACGCAGCCCTGAAGATCAAGTTCGAAAACTTGATGGCGGAGCTTCAAAAGCTGAGAGGTGAAAAGGCACAGATTACTGAAGAATTGGAGAAGATGACTGCGGGTTATCAAAAGCTTCAGAATACTCATACCAGGGATCATTACAGATCATTCGACGAAATTCTGGACTTGACTCAGAAGCTTCGTATTTCGGAACAGAAATGCGCTATTTTGGAGGAGCGGTACAACAATATTCTTAATGGTGTTCGGGGTTACTAGGCATGGGTTGAATTCGCGGTGGTGAAGTTATAAAAACCTCCCAATAACTTAGTTATTGGGAGGTTTTCCTTTTATTTCGATGATTTACACATATTGCGTTGATTTTTTTTCTATTACTTAGATCGATGAACTTTCAGAATAGAATCAATCCACTCTGGACAGGAATACACCACTCTACTATCTACATATTTAGGTCAGATATCTTGGACTGATATGAAGTGCTTTTAGTGATTGACTTGATTTGGGTAAGTGAGCATTAAGTTTAACTAATACTAGTAGAAAAAAGTACCCCCTATGATAATAGCAAATAACTGAAGTAATTATAGCTCTCCAATCGCCCTTTCTTATTTTTGTGTCTGTAGTTGATAACATTTTTCAATAACAATTGACTCGCCTGCCCCCCTCGAGAGTGTTTATGATTGTAACATCTGGGGGGACATCTTTTAAGCGATATAAGCTTTACTTATTTAGATACCCTCCATTCCTCGCTCTATATAATTCTCTATATAAAGTAAGAACGCTAGGTACCTTCTCTGATAAACCCCTTGTATGCCTAAGGTTAGTGAATTGCAACAGCCGAAGGCAATTACGGGATACTAAGGAATTGAAGGTATACTATACATATTCCCGCTAAGATACCTGTTCTTAGACTATTTACGACCCTTACAAATTTCTATAGAGCCTTGATAAGCGAGATACCTAAATAGGGAAGGCTTGATGTTGCGTAAAAGATAACCACGTAGAAGGGGGTAGGCGAGTTAATTGTTGTTTTTTTAATCTAAACCTTTAATGACCCTCGGTTCTTCTCATCTCTTAGTATTCTTTTATTAATTACCAGTCTCTTAGAATCCTTAAAACATCGCCAGCAATAAAGTCTAACTATACTTGGAATAACAGCCATCAATGCTGAAGCTATGCCGAACCTGACTAAGCGAGGAGCTAGCTGGCTGAGCAGCTACCACAAGAAGTAAGCACTGTATCAAGTAACAGTTGCTGTTCGAAAATGTGAAGTACAGTTTTGCTTTGCTTTTACCCGCAGATGAGCAATATACCTATTATCCTTGAAGGTAATCCTGATCCAACTACCGCCAATAGTGTCAATTATTTTAGAAAAATCCATCTAAGAGTTTTATTTTAATTGAAAGAATTGTTATATGATCTCAACTAAGCAGCGAGTCTATAGTCCTAAGTACCTAGAACACAGCTTTCCTAAAGGTATCTTTGAATTTTGTAGCAACGTCTAAACCTCAAAATTACCTGTGAATTTCGAATAAAACTCTTCTGCTGTCCATGTTTCTCTTATTGAGTCAACCACGTGTCTCATCTCAGTCTGAATGCTGTTCTCTTTCTCGTCTAGGCCTTCCATGTGCAGATTCAAGAGCCTATTATTCTTCCTGCGTTTTAACTCTTGCACTTCAAGCAGCCTCAGATCAATAGATTGCTTGGCATACAGAATGTATCCGTTAATGGGCCTTGTTTGGCCCATTCTGTACGCTCTGCCAAAGCATTGCTGTTCTGTCGTTGGCGTCCACTCCAGGGTAATAAAGATCACTGTGGATGCTTCTGTGAAGTTGAGTCCTTCACCACCAACGGACGATTGTACTAGCATTACCCTAGAGTTATTTGTTCCATCCTGAAATGTCTTTTCCGCAGCTTCTCGTTCTGTCTCTGTGCAAGAACCATCGAATCTTAGCACCTTGATGCTATTGTCAGTTAATGCAGCATCCAGAACATCCAGTATTGTGACAAATCTAGAAAAAACCAATATTTTCCCACTGCACTCTTCCAACCTGTGGAGAATTATCTCTAGTGCTTTATTGATCTTTGTGGAACGCCAGTTTCGATTCGTAGACACCTTCTTACGGAAAGCTTGGCGACGGTTTGCTGTGTCTGCACTATATTTTGACCTTGAGGTACCAAGTCTATCTATCTCAGCATCTGCTAAGACCTTATCCGTAGAGTCTGTATCGTCCCCTTGGATAGCATATTGGGCAGTTGGGGCAAGGAAGTGCGCACTATGCAAAACTGCTTTCAGCATAGCTGGCATAATCTCTTGTCTTGGCATTGCATCATCAGGGTCTTCCTTCTTTCTCTTATCAACCATCTTCGCAGCTAACGTTCTGAAGATGTTGTTCCATTGTTTGCGTGTAGTGTATTGCCCGAGCTGTTCTGTCAAAGGTACGAAGAAATCTTGGTCGTCATCGTCAAAGATCTCTGTAGGAGCATCCTGAGCGGTAGATCCCCTGTCACACCAATCGAAGAATTTTCGCACACGATTAAGCGTATCAATGGAGAAGTTGAAAATCCTGTCTTGAAGCTTTTCATCCACAGCAGTGATGTCGATTTCGTCATCGGTATTACTCAGTTGGACTGGTACCATTTCAATAGTAGGTGGGCTAAGCCCTGTAATCGCCTGGCCGTCGAATGTTCCAGTCATCAACCTTCGAATTAAAACTGCATTAAGAATTAAGTGCAGTGTTCCGCCTCGTATCCCATGCAGTGCAGGTGTCTCATCGCGCTGGTTTTTCTCGTTTCTTTTGACACGCAGAAAGTATTCTTTGAAAAAGCTTGGCTCAATGAAAGGCCATATGTGCAAGAACCTAAATACAGCTTGCACATCACCATAGTCATTGGCAAAAGGTGTCCCAGTCAATGCCCATCTGAATGTTGTATCAAGGTGAATAGCAGCGGCATGAGTGCTTGTCTTTCGATTCCGTATTCTGTGGCCTTCATCGAGAATAACGCGGCTCCATGTAGTCGCGAACAATGGGAAGCTGAGGCGGTGATGGTGGATTTTGACTAATTTCTCTTTTCCCTTGCTATCAATCGTTATCCTGTGAGTCTTTCGGCAGTCCGATCGTCTTGCCTTGAAGTTTTCGTAGACTTCTACAAAGTTCTGGTATTCTATAAGCATTCTCGAATAACTGGAGATCACAATCTCATACTTCTGGAAGTCTTCTTCCGTAATGCGTAAAGCCTGGTTCTCTTCAGAAGCGTACATAAGAATCCGAGGTGGTGGTGAGAGAAACTTGTTAAATTCTTCCTCCCAGTTCCGTAATAGTCCTTTCGGTACGATAATAAGCGTCGGCAATTTCTGTTTTCTCATTTGTGTCAAACATATAGCCTGCAGCGTTTTCCCAAGGCCCATATCGTCTCCAAGAATCCCCCCTTTATGTGTTGATGATTCGAGTACCATCATTCTTCCTATTCCCTCTCTCTGATGGGGTCGTAGTTGGAAATCCTGCCCTTGTGCAGCACGCAACCTTTTCATCAATTCTACTTCCTCTTTTGAACTATCAGGGTGTAGATAGTGTTGCGACTTGAATTGGATATCGGGTTGAAATGCACCTTCACGACTAAGCTCATACAGTCGTTTCATTTCAGGACTGGGAGCTGCCGATGCATCCCAGGTATTCTTCCTTTTCTCCTCCATACTTCCATGGTTACGATGGGTAACCGATCCTTCATTGTGCTCTTTCTTGCGCCTTTTCCTTCCTGGTTCTTGTGAATCGCTCTCTGATCCATACTCTTCGCCTCGAGAGCGTCGCGCTTGTTCTTCGCATCGTGCGCGCCATGTTCATTGTCGCTATCTTCCTTGTCCTCCTCCTCCTTCTCCTCCTCCTCCTCCTCCTCCTCCTCTTCCTCTTCCTCTTCCTCTTCCTCTCTGTCTTCCTCTCTGCTAGGTCCAAATTCTTTCAGAGGTGCGTGCCAACCGGAAGGAATCCATTGGCTGTAGTTACTGGCTTTGCCAAGATATTTGCTCTGATCTTGACGAACGTGCATTTTATTCTTCCTTGAATACAGATCCGGAATTGTTATTTTCACCTCGTCTTCTGGAAGCAGTCAGCACGTTATCAAATCAAACTCAATAGTTCCCTACCCTCATTGTGCATGTAAGAATCATAAAACGATCCTGTAAGATCGTGCCAATTTATAATTTTACGTTGCGCCATGATCGATACTTTGAAGCTGATTGCGATAGATCGATATCAAGTTGTAATCGAGTATACTCCTTTCCGGCCTCCAAAGCCTTTCTCCACTCTTGGATGCGTGTGGACTTGGCAAGTTGTATTGTGTTTTAGATCAATGAGGTCAGTGTAATATTTGGGATTGATCTACCCAGTGAATGTTTTGGTGCTGAAGTGTTTTGATGTGGGAGTGTTTTGATGTGGGAGTGTTTTAATGTGGGAGTGTTTTAATGTGGAAGTGTTTTGATGTGGAAGTGTTTTTGATGTTGAAGCGTTTTGATGTTGAAGTTTTGATGTTGAAGTTTTGATGTGGAAGTGTTTTGACGTTGAAGTATTTTGATGTTGAAGCTTTGATGTTGAAGTTTTGGTGTTGAAGTATTTTGACGTTGAAGTGTTTTGGTGTTGAAGTGTTAGTCCTCGCTTCAAATTTAAGCGAGCAGAATGGCAGAAGACAATGAACATAAAGTTGAGGTTCGTCTTTTCCAGAATGTTTAAATGAAAAAAAGTAATTTTTCGCACGTGCAGCATAGACCAAAGGCTCGCACCGCCCGGCAGAACCTATAGGGGCTCGTTTCTAGTACTGCTTATTATATAAATATCTATAGGCTTCTCTTTCTTCTTCTTCTTCTTCTTCTTCTTCTTCTCTCTTTAGAATAATAGAATAATCTTTTTATTCTAGCTATACTGGTTTTAGATTCCGGCTATAGGAGAAAATTATTCCACAGAGGGCTCAAAAAGTCCATCAAATAGTTATTCCAGCTAAAGCGATATAGTTAGTTATAATATTTCCAAGCACCTTCCTTAGCAGCAGCCGCCAATAGAACCGTTTCGCTGCTTCCGATTTCAACGATTTCGACGACGATTTACTTCGCCCGGTTTCAAAAAAATCAAGGGGTAAGCCTATATATTTAATTTTAACTCACTCACTCTCTCTCTCTCTCTCTCTATATATATATATTCGATTCGGTAGCACTTGCTAAGCCCATATATTCGATTTCAGTAGCCACTTACCCAGAGCCCATATATTCGATTTTGGTGCCCACTTGCCACAACCTATATATTCGAGTTCAGTTAGCATAGCTGAGCCCCAAGCACGGCAGATAGAATGAGGCCGTCGGTCACACGTTACTTTATCTACTAAAACAGATCTTCCGCAGCTCTATTGTACAAAACTAGTGCATTATAATTGAAATTAAAAAAAAATACCATCTTTCTAGGCTTCCAATCAACCTATATCTCTCATCGAACCCGCTGGATCAAAAGTAAGCAACCACCTGGTAAGGAACCGGCTTCCTCTTTTCAAATCATCAAACTACGGCAGTGATACAAAAACTCACATACTGGCTTTGCAGCTCGCGAATTAGCGACTAGCGTAGTCATCAACAGTTCCTAATGGAAGGCTGCGAAGCCTTGGAGCGTGATATTAGTTCTCCTGCTATGGCCCATTATTTTCTTCTGAGCAATGTTTTTTTTTTATGATCTCTACGATCCGAACATCACAATATTAACCCAACCCCAAATGGTTCGATTAACTGCCAATCGAGGAGTCAAGGGGTCCACCTGGCTGGAAATCGCACCCTATGAATGCTGAATAACCCAAAAAGTGAGCTCTCGTTGCATTTCCTAAAAGTGAATGAAATAACAGAAAAGCTTGTGACTTTTCATGATCGCATGCGGTGTCTGCCTAGATGAATAAGATGGAAATTTCAGGCAACTCAGCGGCCTCTCAACCGTGATGCTGCCTTGAGAGAGATCGAGTGAGAGAGAGAGAGCCTTATCTACGAATGAGTCAAAAGATCCAAATAGCGTCTCTGATATGAGCGGCTGAAGAGCGAACGAACGAATAGGCTATTAATGAGGCCATTGATGCTATGGCTGCCCAAGAACCCACAAAAGTCACGCCGAGTACGCATTCGTCGATTCTAAGAGGCGCAAAAAAGTCAGCCTTAAGCGTTATTGGGGGTTGTCAGGGTGCCGTTCGCTTCTTCAGCTGAAGAAGTCTCGGAAGATTCTCAGGGGGCTACAGGGAGGCTACAGGGAGGCTACAGGGAGGCTACAGAAGGGACGCTACAGGGGGTTGTGCGTGGTGGGTTCAGGCTGACAGCCTCGCCCCGAAAGTGGAGATGGATGGGATGCTCAGCGCACGAGCTAAAGTTTCCAGGCTGCCAGGCGAGAGGCGAGCAGCGGGCCAAGCTACGCTCAGAGTTTAGGCGCCGGGCAGGGTTTCCCTGCGAATCACGATAAGGGTGCTTCCCCGGAATCCCAACTGAGGAAGTGAGAGCCAACAACTGCTGCACCAGCTGCTGCACCCAACTCTGGATTACTGGTGCTCTATTCTCTTTCTTTGCAGCTCAAGCTTGCCCTCTCTCTTTCTTGCGCACACTACCTGCGGCCGACGTTTTGCGTGCGCACTGCTGCATGCTGGACAGCGAAGCTCGCATTCCTTGATGACAAGCCTAAGAGAGAAAAAACTGCACACTGCCTTCCAAACCTCCAAAATTCTGCTGATTTGTGACACATCGGAATCTGGCTACTACGGGTATCAATTCCTTTATTTATATGAATAGCATCCCCATTCCTTCTCAAACCCTCTTCCTCTTCTCCCCTCCCACCAAAAGGTAATACAAACACCAACGGCAAGTCAAACCCACAAACCCCCCATCAGAGAGGTAGGTCTGCTGATCTCCCCATGCTGATTTACGATGACCACTGTGCCTACCTAGTCATGGGCCCCAGTGGCAGCCTTGTAGTCTCATTGAGCCTCATCCCCGTCCTTTGCAGCATAAAAAAAAATAAAAAAGAAGCAGAGAACAATTCTTTTCTTTCACTTCCCTCTAAAACACAAACTTTTGTTAGAGCTGTTGCTAATCAGGGCTGAGTTGTCGTTAGCTGTCATCCCGATCTCCCACGACGCCTCCGGAGCACAAAGCTAGGAAATACCTTTACCCCACTGCGTGCAGGCGCCATTGCAACCTTCCACAAGCATCCGAACAACGGAGCATATCTCCCACCGCGCAAGCATCTCCTCATCCCTCACTATCATGGATACTCCAACCACCAACACGAGTGGGGAGGTCACCGAGCGGAGAGAAGAGGCTGCTCCAGTGGCCAGTGAAGGATCTTCGAGCACACAGGTTGAGACGAATACAAGGCAGACTCCTGAGATCACACAAAAGTCCAAGACGAAGAAGTTGAAGACCAAAGACAAGTTGAACAAGGCCGGCAAGTCGAAGTCGAAGAAGGCGAAAGAGGTTGTCAGCAGCGACAGTGAGAGCTCTGACAGCTCAAGCGATTCCGACAGTGATGATAGCGAGACGTCCTTGAGTGAGTCAGAGTCAGAATCAGAGACCGAGACAGAGAAGGAAAAGAGAAAGCGTAAGGCAAAGAAGAAGGCCAAGCAAAAGGCAAAGGACAAGAAGAAGGCAAAGTCGAAGCGCAAGGGGAAAAAGGCGGTAAGTATTCATATATCTCGTCA
Source organism: Pezicula neosporulosa (assembly GCA_009805495.1). NCBI lineage: Eukaryota > Fungi > Ascomycota > Leotiomycetes > Helotiales > Dermateaceae > Pezicula > Pezicula neosporulosa. The sequence continues at coordinate 1,182,579 of SELE01000036.1, forward strand.
TGAATAATGTCTGCTAATACTTCAAAGGTCTCTTCAGACTCAGATTCAGACTCAGACTCCGACGCGGAATCTGCTTCAGAGCCCGAGACGGAATCTGAAGTCTTGGAAGACGACGACCTCGATGCCAACGACCATGCCCAGCAAATGCAACTACTACAACTACAGATGCAGAACCAACAACTTCAAGGTCTGGGACAGCCTGGCTTGCAGACAAACCATTGGAACCTTCCTCCTCCTGGTGGCAGAGCCATTTCTGCTCGACAGCAAGCAGCGCGAAATGCCAGGCAACTTGCAGCTCTTGGTCTCGACCCAGTTAGCTTGAGACAGAAATCCAAGAAGGAGAAGCCCCGAAAGAAGAAGCGTGGCAGTAAACTTGAATTCAAGAGAGTCGATCAGTTATGGGACAGCACTATCCACAACTACAAGCTCACAGATACCAATGAAGACGATGAGAATTCAGAGTATGACCAGTACCTATTCAATGTCCGCCGCACTTTCGATTGGGAGGGGAAGTACAAGGTAATTATTTTCCATTCAATAGTTCCATTTTCTTGACTAACAATGGATAGGCTACTCTCGTTGATATCAAGAGTAAGCTACTGAAAGAAGCTTTGAACGAGGTTATGGACGGTGTCAAAGGCGTAAGCCTGGTTGAAGAAACTCCAAATGTCGACCCCAACCTGATGTTCCTTTACCTCGAAGACCTTCGAAAGCTATTCAAGGAGTTGAAGAACAAGAAGGTCACTGTAAAGAAGGGCAAAAAGAAGGCGAAGAAGCGGAACGAGACGAAGAGAAGTCACATCAAGGTTCTTTTGAAATATCTCGATAAGGACTATGCTTCTACCAAGAAGACACTGTATCCAATGCTGGGAGTCCGGTCTTATCACATTCGACCTCCTCTGGGCACTGTACAAGCCGAATACCCTTGCGTATACCACCACCTATGGCTCTCTGGAAGAACCCCGTGCCTTCAAGATTGAACTGGCTGAGAAGGAGTTTAGTTTCATGAAGGGAGAGTGGTACAACATCGAGGGTAGATACCTAGAATACGATGGCAAGTCTTGGGGCATGGGTAAGTTATTCACTTTTTCCACTGGAAGTTTACACGCAAATCTAACAATTTAGGCACCATGGACTGTGATGTACCGGCTTTCAAGGGTGCACGAAAGATTACGAGTCTGAACTGCTACCCATTGCAGTACCACAAGAACGAAGCGAAACTTCGCGCTGATCTGATCGAGAGAGGCAAGAAGTTTGTCTCCTTGCAGGGTGTCAACTACAAGAGCCACGAGGGAATGGCATACTACAAGAAGCGCAAACAGATCATCAAGGTCAATATAAATGGTAGAATCATGGTCGACCCGGCTATCCATCGTCGAATTCTACCCAACTATAATGTCAGCACGGTCAAGCCAAAGGATCCAGACCTTCTGGATTCTGATGATGATGACTCTGAGGATGGCTGCGGTTGTGGTGATAGGTATATATGTCCATCCCCCTCATTTACTCTTCTTTCTAACTCCCCACCTAGTTCGGACGATGAGCATCAAGATCGCGGGCTCGAGACAAAGAAAGAGGATGATGATGAGCCCAAGATGAAGCTCAAGGTCGTTCTCGATGATAAGAAAGAGCCTCACATCGTGGAGGTCCCGGTCGATGCCGATGGTCAAGAGATTGTTGCTGAGAAGCTTGAAGAAGTCCCAAGTAAGATTGTAGCCAAAGACAGCCAGACTGTTGTGCAAGAAGACGATAAGAAGGTATTGCCAACGTTTAAGGACGAGGAGTACCTCATCGCCTCCCCTGTTGTGCTTGGCTTTGCCTTTGCCGAAAAGTTATGGCTGGAGTTCACAGTTTCTGGTGTCAAGGACATCACGTGGAACGAAGGCGCCTATGATTCCCTGGTACTTGAAGACAACACCAAGGATATCGTTAAAGCCCTGGTTGAGTCACACAAATATCATCCCGCCGAAAGCATCGACGATGTAATCCAAGGCAAAGGAAAAGGACTTGTCGCCGTTCTCCACGGCCCACCCGGAACAGGAAAGACTCTTACTGCTGAGGGAATTTCGGAGTTGCTCAAATGTCCCCTGTATATGGTGTCTGCTGGCGAGCTTGGTACCAGAAGATCCTCGACATCGCTCACGCTTGGGGTGCTGTGCTTCTTCTGGATGAAGCTGATGTGTTCTTGGAGAAGAGAACGATCCAAGACATTCATCGAAATGCTCTTGTTTCCATATTCTTGAGATTGCTAGAGTACTTCCAGGGCATTCTGTTTTTGACGACTAATCGCGTGGAGGTAAGTATATTCTTGGCACCCAATCCTTTATCCACATGTCTAACAATCTCTGTCAAATAGACTTTCGACGACGCATTCCAGAGCAGAATTCATGTGGCACTCCGGGTAAGAATTCCTTCGCAACGAAAGTCTGATCAGCCTAGAATCTAACCTTGATGCAGTATGGTGCTCTGTCCACCAAGGCCAAGAAGTCCGTTTTCAAGCTCTTCATTGAGCGAGTTCGTGTCCTGGAGAATGTTCCTACGATGCCTTTCACCGAATCCGACTTTGATACGTTAGCAAGAAATGATCTAAACGGAAGACAGATCAAGAATACCATCAGAACTGCACAGGCTCTGGCGGTCAACAAGAAGGAGCCCTTGAGCATGGAGCACATCAAGCGAGTGCTGGACGTCTCTAATGCATTTGACAGGGACTTGAAGGGAGGACCCGGATTTGAAGATGCCATGAGAGGCTACTTTTAAAGAGTGCATATTCAACCTGTTTTTCCTTTTCTTTTTTTACACAAAGGTTTCATTGGTATGATACATAGGGTGTGATTTCGGCATCATATTGAGGGAAATGGAAATGCGAAATTGGTTGCGAGCATGGGCAGCGAGAGACTTGATGTAATTTACCGTCTTTACGGCCATGGTACTGTAGCAGACACGGATGACAGAACAATGGAGATATGTTTCATTTATGCATGGCTCTCTACTTCTTCTTCTTCTTCTCTTTCTTCTTCTTTTCTTCTTCTGAGGGGTGAGGGGTACCAGTAGATGGGAGCTCGTGTAAGGAGAAGGTCAGAGTTTTGGGCAGCATGAGGCGAGGTAGTGGCTTGATATACGACACGAGTATTATCACGTGTCAAAGTCAACTTACGATTGGGCTTCTCCGCACAAGTCACAGACTCCTTACCTTACATATCAAATGCTATCTTACCCCACAAACTCCTCATTTTCCGAGTCGTGGTACTTCTTGTCTACCTAAACCTCAGCTGTCGCTCAAGAAGTTCGAAAACAGCTGTATACGTCTATACATCCATAGATCCATCGCGCGCTCTCCACTTAATCAGCTGATGCTTCGCGACTACGATAATTGCAAACAATGCTTGCCTTTTCTTGGACTAGCGCTTGAGCCGGCAGCCCGAAGCTCGGCACTCCCTGCTCCGCAGACTTTTTGACCAACTCGACTCTTCTTCATCCATTCCAATCCTTCTCTTCGAACCTCTACTCAACTCATCAATCATCATGTTCGCAGCTTCAAGAATCCTTGGTACCGCCCAGCGACGGGCTTTCTCTGCCTCCGCAAGAGATGTAAGCAACAATCCGAATCTTCTCCGGCTGAGAGCTGAGAGCTTTGAACTCGAACTTCCATCCAAGCTTCGAGCTCCATGATGATCCATCATGGCCAAGCCTCCAGCATCTTGTTGCGCTCAATCGCTGACGGTGATGGAAATAGTTGTCAAAGGTCACAGTTCTGGGCGCTGCTGGTGGAATTGGACAGCCATTGTCCCTACTCCTAAAGCTTAACCCAAGAGTTTCTGACCTCGCTCTCTACGATATCCGTGGAGGCCCAGGTAAGCCTTCTTCCTTCTTCCACCCATAACTATGCGCATCACTAATATAGACGCTCGCAGGTGTCGCCGCTGATATCTCCCACATCAACACTGCCTCCAAGGTCACTGGCTACGACCCCACACCCACTGGTCTCGCCGCCGCCCTCAAGGATGCAGAGGTTGTCCTCATCCCAGCCGGTGTTCCCCGCAAGCCAGGCATGACCCGCGACGACCTGTTCAACACCAACGCCTCCATCGTTCGCGATCTTGCAAAGGCTGCCGCCGAGTCTGCCCCAGACGCAAACATCCTCGTTATCTCCAACCCAGTCAACTCCACTGTCCCAATCGTCGCTGAGATCTTCAAGGCAAAGGGAGTCTACAACCCAAAGAGACTGTTCGGTGTTACCACCCTAGATGTTGTCCGTGCTTCAAGATTCGTCTCTGAGATCAAGAAGACCGACCCAGCTGAGGAGAACATCACCGTTGTTGGAGGCCACTCCGGTGTGACCATCGTTCCTCTGTTCTCCCAGTCATCTCACCCAGACCTTGTTGGCAAGGCTGATCTCCTCAAGCGTGTCCAATTCGGTGGTGATGAGGTTGTCCAGGCTAAGGATGGAGCTGGATCTGCTACCTTGTCCATGGCCATGGCCGGTGCACGATTCGCTGAGTCTCTGTTGAAGGCAAAGACCGAGAAGGGTGTTGTCGAGCCAACCTTCGTTGACTCTCCATTATACAAGGACCAGGGTATCGAGTTCTTTGCCTCCAAGGTTGAGTTGGGACCAAATGGTGTTGAGAAGATTCACGAGGTTGGCAAGGTTGATCCTCAGGAGCAGGAGTTGTTGGATGCTTGCCTGGCGGACTTGAAGAAGGTTTGTCTTCTATTTCCCAATAATTTCAAAGAAAGTCCCTACTGACGTCTACTACTTAGAACATTGACAAGGGAGTCGCATTTGTTGCCTCCAACCCAGGAAAATAAATGTAACGCATCTAATGAAGACTTTGCGTAACGTTTGAAATTTCATGTATACAAGGGATGTTGGATGCAGCGGTAGATTCATGACTCAAGAACATGGGGTACGGATCGGGGGCGCTTCATCTCTTTTAAATTAACCCATCGGTCTTCCTCAGATTAGTTTGATAGATCTCGATATGTATCACAACCACGTTCAACGTTCATTCTATGTTCCACATGACCACCTTGAGATAGTTTCCTCATTGCAACGAAAGACAAATGAACAGTAAACTTTGTTTTCAAGGAATTTCGCCTCAGTGTTTGCATTAGGTAAAATAAACATATTCGTTGGCATGGCAGCGAGGCAGTGGCACCCAGCGTTGACTTGCCAAGAGCTTTGTGTTTCTCTACTGTCCTCCTGATCCCCCTCCACCAACCAGATACTCCCTTAGCACGCATCAACGAGGCAATGAGACTCTCTGTACGAAGTAATCTTCCAAACAAAGCAAGGAATGTAGAAATCGGAAATGCAACCGCGGAGTCTCCGAGTATCCTCCTTGGCACTTGAAAGAAGAAAGGACTTTTACTACCTATCCTAAGGACTCCTCCATATCCGAATTAAAAATAAAAGAGAGTAGGTCGAATGATAGAGTTGCATAATACTAATGACACGTCGAGGTGGGAGCTGGGTCTGTGTGTTTGGTTTTGGTTTGGTTCGATATTTGGTTTTGGTTTTGGTTTAGGTACTTTGGTATTTGGTTTGGGAACCTACTAGAGGTAGATAGGTAAGACGTTTTGAGGAGGTGGTTGATGGTGAGAATTTTAGATTAGATTAGATCGAAAGGATTGTTTATAGTACTTGATACTGAGGATTGAGTTAAGTAGAGCTTAAGGTAAAGAATAAAATTGATGTTGTTGGTAGAAAGTTTGGAAAGTCCGTCTTAAGAGAGGAGAGGAAGGAATTGGAGAGGAAAAGGTTGGTTGTGACTGTAAATTTATACTAGCGTCGCGAATAAGCGATATGGCAACGCTTTCTCTAATCCTCTAACCACCAAGATCATTCACCAGTTGAGAAAATAAAAAACTACTACCCGCCACCTCCTGGCACTGAATATCTAACGAAAATTTCTTTTCAAATCAATTTCCATTGGTCAACAAACAAACAAAGAAAGACACAGGTCTGGAAGGTCTCGCGCTCCTTCATTGGCCTTTTCCTTACAACTTCAACTTCATCTCATCATCTCAGTTTCCACTCAAGTTTCCACTTCTTCCACATATCTTCGTCATCAAAGATCGAAGATTGTCGAAAATCCATCAAGAGGTATTTGCGTTGGGTTAGCGGTAAGAGCTTTTCTTCCATTATTTATTCATCCACCTCACCTCACCTCAACACCCGACCATCCATCCCTTCACTAGCGTGATTTTGCGCTCGTTGCCTCCAGGGCTAGCTAGCCTTTGCTTCCCAACTCCATCTCAGAATCCAAATCTTTCTATTCAACTTTGAGAGCAAGGTGCACGTAGCGGAGTCAGTTGTAAGAATCTTTGATTTCTTCTTCATTTCCTTCTTCATTTCCTTCTTCAACTCCTTCTTCAACTCCTTCATTTCCTTCAAATCTTCTTCATCACCACCCAATAACATACTCCTTTCAACACCACTCCCAAATCGCCGCGCAACTAATAATCCTTATTTAGCACAGGACTCTACGCCTTCACCTTCGGAAAGCTCGTATCCCATCCTATCATATTCTGAACACCGCACCATCACACGCAGGCAAGCAACTATTCACGATGTCTTCTCCTCTACGCATTGACAAAGGCGATGAGCAACGCTCCTTCACCTCGGGTGAGGACGAGGGCAAGGGCTCCGTCTCAACTCAAGAGGTTCTTCGATCTAAGGAGTCCACTGTCGTCAATGGTCAATCTCCCATCTTGACTGAAAGTGGCAAGTCTACTGAAAGCATCGAGCTTGATGTAAGCACCCATATCATCTCTATAGATTAAACACACAAAACTAACAAGAGTCCAGAAGTTACGCGAGGACAAGGGCAAAGGCTCTATTTCAACTCAAGGGGTTCTTTGATCTGAGGAGTCTATCATCGCAGATGGTCAATCTCCCATCTTGATTGAAAGTGGCAAATCTATTCAAGGCACCGAGCTTGATGTCAGCACCCAGCCTACCGAAAGCACCGAGCTTGCAGTAAGTACCCATATTATCTCGATAGATCGATTACACAAACTAACAAGATTCTAGATGTCACGCGAGGACGAGATCAAGCTCGCAAAGTTGACCGCAGAAGTTGAACAGCGAATTAGAAGACGAAAGGAGCTAGAAGCAGAGCTCGCACAGAAAGAACATGAGAACGCATCGATTCTCACTGCGATCACCCTGGAAAAGGCTGTACAGGCGTACCAAGGCTCTCAATTGCAGCAGTCCGACCGCAATCGCGGGGAGGAGGAGGGCGCTGTTGAGGCATTGGTTTGGAAGTTCGTAGCTGGTCGTGTGTACATGACACATTTGGCTGATATTAGGAAGCACAAGGAGACACAGACCCGTGATCCTCAGGTTGATCTTGCTGATCTTTCTGATCTTATTGATCGTAGTCTTCGTGCTCCTTCTCTTCTTAGTCTTATGGGTGATTATATGTCACAATACAAGATGAAGGAGAAGAAGACTGGTGGTGATAGTGTTGATGATGCTGATGGTGGTGATGGTAGTGGCGGTGATGGTAATGGAGATGCTTTGTGAAGCGAGGACGGGAAGTTAGTCAGTTGACGATGCTTACTAGATGAGATTATTCATTCAGTAGACTATCTATTCACTGCGGTATAGGTTTATAGGGGTAGTATGATGATGGTCTTTTCGGGACGGTTTTCATGCTTTCATACTTTCATCATTCGGAAAGAAAGAAAGAAAGAAAGCATATTCTACTCTAGTGTGTAGGGTGGATAGAATCAGAGCCTTGCAATAGCGACACTGAGAAGTCTTACTTATGCTATCTTACTGAAAGTGATGCCGTAATCATTGATCATGGTTGAATTATTGAGGAGGGATAACGGTTAATGGTTACGTATGGTAATGGTAAGTTAGTACGCATTGGAGCCTTTTTAGCGAGTGCTTTATAACCCTTGGAAATTACTTACAGTAGGACCAGCTATCTATTTATTCTTCTAGAATCTAAATTCGTAAGTAAATAGTCTGTGAAGAACTTATATAACTAGAAGTATTACCCGAAGATGCATAGGACCAAGCCTAGCTTATTGCTATAAACCTGAATGGTTTGTTTATGTCTTAGCTTCTTGGATTTTGTAAGCAAGGCTTGGTGGTTGATTGGTTGCGTATGTAAATGGTAATAGAGAGAGGAGATACCGGAAGGGATTTACGTGTAAGTGAACTTAATCGATAGGATGTTCAGCATTACCAGATTCCAATCAATAATGTAAAATGTTTACTTCCTGTATTCTATGCCTCAACTGAAATACGTACAGAAAATGAACATACAGCCTCAGGCAGGGGTGATAAGCTTGTAAGCTGTATGTTATTTACTGAAAAGCCTCTTGCCACAAGGTCTGATGAACTTAACCACGACCCGTCGAATTTAATCCATATACTCCAGAACCCAAACTCAAGTTTACTGGCTGAGATGTATTACGAACATGAGAAGCCACGAGGTTCTGAGATGCCGAACGGTACATGGCTTCCCCCTTCAAATATCTTCCGAATTCGCCCTCATATTCATGCCGGTGTTCATCGATATATGCAGCTTAGCAATCTTCTGTAATCAAGTACTTGTCTGGTATACTGAAGTAGGCCTTGTACACTCTCTCTATCCTGTTAAATATCTGTACTTGGTCATAAATCTTTTGGTACAGAAGTGTCTCTGAAACATCACCAAGATCTTGTGGCAGCCAGAAGCCAAAGGCGTGCCTGACTTTATGGGCCAGCTCATTGTCGTTACAAGTAAATTCGATGTCCTTGGGCACATGCCGTGAGTGGTAATCATTTAGGGCCTCTTGATTGACGCAACCGAGGTACTTGGAAGCTGCAATTGTGTCAAACAATTTATCCACCCCGGAACAACTGCGAACTATCATAGTTGCCAACCAGCGGACATATCCCAATGTAGCGTCATGATTCCACAGAGGTACTGGATGGTTTTTATCTGGTCCAAGTGCGAAATTTTCCTCATCAACAAGAGCTTGAAACGTACGCAGAAGCGTAGTAACTGGTAAGATATTATAAGAGGTGGCTGGATGGGCGTATGGCTTTCGGAGACTGTTTATACTAACGAATCCTCTCTGCTCTAGCAGGATGAAAACACTAAATAGTGCTGACTGCGTACGAGCTCGGTAGTAGAGCATCTGAAGGACTTCCGAAACGTCATCGTCAGTTCTGAAGGGGTAAATATCAAAGATCGCAGTATCGGAATACATATTACTCCTCAACCCACCACACTTTTCAGCCTCCTCCATAATTAGCTTGATTGATTGCGCTCTTCTTAGCTTCAGGTGAAGGTTGAGGAGTATTGTTCCCTTGCTTAATAGCAGAAAAATGCTTGAGTAGTTCCATATTTAAGGTTGGGAATTCTATGCGGCGTCTGCGAGAAGTTATTTGAGTGTTGTACTTGGTGTCAATCTTGTCCCGAGATAACATACTCTGTTGAGCCGCATTTATGGATATACTGTCTGAAACGAAGGATTGAGGGTTCTGAGGATCTTTAGGGTCGAGCTCTGAAGACCCAGTGTGGTATGAAGTCCCCCCTGAAACTGATGCAGACGGCCGCATTGGGGCTGGTGAACCTCCTAGACTATCTCTGATCGTCGCTGTACGAGCTCCGTTACGACCTGTAAGAAACGTTAGCACTACCGTAGAAGACGGTTCAGAGAAACATACCGGGAGGCGCTGTGGTATTCATTTTGCCTAATAGAAAGATGCTATCCTCGAGAGCGAGATGAGGAGATGCTTGTGAGTTGAGTAGGCTGTGGTTCTAATGCGTCAAGGGAATGGAGGTAGTTTTCAGTCCAAAGGTGAATGGCGGATGGTGAAATCATTGGGTAGAAAAACTAGGAACGGAAGGTACGCTACCTTAGTCAAAGTATCTATCTCCTCGCTAGCTAGCTATGACGCGGCACCACACTGTCAAAGGCCACCAGTCTCTTAGATACGTATAATAAGAAAGGAAAATCAAAGGAAAATGATTGTTATTGTTAGTGTTGCTGGGCAAGCTGAGTCTTCTAAAAGCATTTCGCCAGTGAGTAAGTTACGTGAGAGCATCGTGACCGAATGAGAAGGTACCCAGCCGCAGATGGTGATGTTATCCGCCCTTGGGAAAATATGTTTGTATTACAAGAAACAGACTCCATAATTTGTTGTATCGTATGGACTAGTTTATCAAAAGATTAGTTGAAAACAGTTAGTTGCTCAAATTAAGCTAGTTACTTAAATTAAGTTAGTTACTCAAATTAAGCTAGTTACTGAAACTAAGCTGGTCACTCAGCTAGTGATCTTTAGGTAGCTATTTAATGTCGTCCTTCAAATCGATTATGTTTTCTATGTGCGTGCTTCCTTCAAGTATAAAGCTCGCCCAAGCTAGCTACGACGCCACACTGCCACTATTATCAGCACAGGAAAAGGCTGACCCAACAAGACCAGACTTGTATTGGTCAACAATATTTTGAATATTTGAGCTATTAAGTATATCTTTGTCAGCGCCGTGTACAAAAATATTTATAAAGTATCATAGAATCTTGTGAAAAAGAAAAAAGACTTACTACGTTCCAGCCACAGTTGTAAATATACCCAAGATGCACATAGCAGCATGCGCAACACATAACAATTTCATTCTCATAGTACCCTTATAATGTTCGGGGTTCATGCTGAACCACAGAAGCGAAGGCAGGATAATCCCAAGGGGTGCAAATCCTGTAGATCCAATCAAGCTCACTAGAGAAGTGAAGAAAGGAAGGAACAGCTTCGGCGAATAACCAGCCAAGTATACCGGTACCATAGGTACAAGTGAGCCAAACTGCCCAATGCGTTTTGGTATTGGAAGTGAGATGGTGTGTGTGTTACGCAGACTACGGACGAACAGACTTTTGGCTGAGACGTGGACGCAGATTACTCCTCCTGCGATGAGACCTGCGCATTGATTAGAATCTTGGGTAGTTGATTGGTAATTATCTGCGGATGCCTACCTGGAATAGAGATAGCATATGCTATGATTTTGATGCTAGTCCCTGCGCTTCCTAAAGCTGGACTTGCCACCCATTTACCGCAATAGGCATAGATAGTCAATCCTAAAGCAAGATAAGAAGATGTAATCCAGGTCATGCAAGCATATAGAGCCTTAAAATAGTCTTGCGGTCTTTTCATTTCCGAAATAACAGGAATCTAAACCAAAGACATAAGTAAACAGCTTCATGTAGACGTCCACCACTCATAAAGAACTCACATAACCAGAAGTATTAGCCGAAGAAGCGTAGATAGCAATTGAAGCCGCCCAAGCCGTAGCAAAACTTGTTCCAGGCGGAGGCAAGGCACCAAAACCTAATTCAAAATCACCAGTCTGCGGTGCAGCAGCTGGACGATCTGGAATCGTAACCGCAATAACTATTATCATGATTGCGGTAACGATAGATGCAAAGCCGACCCAGAGGATCCATGCTAGTTGACCAATTTTTCGGATACTAGCAACTGTTGCAATGATAAGGTAGGCGATGAAGGCAAAAGTCACAGAACATGTACCGTGCTTTGTGATAGCGTTGAGGGCTGTGGAGAGAGCTAGCACAGCAAGACCGATACATAGGCTACAGAGAGAGATTAGTAGATATGTGATAGAAGGGTCGCTAGGTCTTACATCCAGGCCATGAGGTAGAGAAACTCAGCAATCTCACGTGCGATTTCCGCCCATTTTTTACTTTTGCTAAATTGTTCAGTCATGATGCTGTATTGACAAGTGATTAGCTTGTTTGTCTTCTGAGCTTTGAACATGATGTTGAACTTACTATGCCATATCGGAAGTAGTATGTACTGATGGATGCAATATCTTAAATTCGCCTTGAAGCTTGGCTCCATCTTTCAAAAGAATTCAGCAATTGGGATCATCACAGAGAGATTAATTAAAACTCACATGTGTTTACACCGCCCCAAAAGACGGTGAAAATGCCTCCAGCAATTGCGCCTAAGTTGTAAAGTGCAGAAGGGACAGATAAAACGCCTAGATTATGAAAGACTAAGTATGTCTCTACATGACTTTAGAAGTAATCAGGCGGACTTACCGGTTGCAAAAGTCATCTAACACAGGAATTCATAAGTACAGTAAGAAGCATATCTTCTAAAATAGGCGTACCTTTGTGAAAAAGATTGCAGCTGTTATTCATCGGTTAGTGTAATCAAATAGTAATAGTAGCATCATATGAGAACTTACCTCTAATCCATCCAACAGTACGAAAGTTGACACCTTCCTCACCTCCAGCAAACACCTCGATCTCACCAACCTTAGCAGACCCTTCTCTACTTACTCCATTTGCAATAGCAGAAATATCGCATTCTGACTTCTCTTTGGTCGCTTGGCTCTCCATGTCTAAGTACTATAACCAAACCCAGATCACAGATTGAATTATGAAAAAACAGGAAGATCAATTAGCAGGCTTAGAGGGTAGAAATTCTTCTTCACAGGAGAGGAAGCGGCGATTTTTAATCAAATTTTGATGAGCATGTTCGAGTCGACAGGTTCGCTTATGAGCCCGGATGTACTTGCTAAGATTCGAAATCCTTATCATCGCCTCTCCATCCATTCTTGAGCTATACAGTAGTGGACCATGTCTGCACAGAGGATTGATAAGATCAGCCAAGTCTGAGGCACAGCAAGATGTTTTGTTCACAGTTTATATAGTGGGGAACAATGATTCAAGTGAGCCGTCTATATTTGTGAATGACGTACTGTACCTGCTATCTAGAGTAAACTGTTAAATAGTTCTTTACGAGTACATCTGAGAGTTTAGACTCGGGAACAGAGAATGCCGTTCTTATCAGTGATGGTCATATTAAGGTTTATGTAGGTTAGATTTTCTCCTGCATCTTGCGTGAGTGGAGAAGCATCTAGTGATAGTAACGATGTTTTTACTCTTCTAGGAAGGAGTCTATAGTGAGGGTCTGGATACCGTACAGACTAGTTTATAAGATAATGTTTTCAATGGTTATTCATTCAATATATATATAGAATATACTACGTAATCTTAGTAACCTACTTAAGTACTCTAATTAAAATAATATCTTAGAAAACAATTTTGATATTATGTCACAATATTTAGATTCGATTTCATACATACAGTTGATCGGCTGTTGAAATAAAGTATTATGAGTTCGGGAGCTACCCACCTTACCGATAGAGAATTCCCAAAATGGCAATTATTGAGATGATCTCGGATTACTTTCTATCTGGGCCGAAAGATAGTACAGAGTACTGTAAATTTTTTCATAGTTGCCAACCAAAGGTGGATGCTGTCTGTGAATAAGCGAGGGGTAAACCTTCTCTTCACCTATCATACCTACGGAACGCCGCAATCTGTTGCCTACATACGAAGTACCGAAAGGAATCGTGGTACACATTACTAAGCTCACCAATGTTCCACTGATAGACAGCGCTTCATTCAGGTTCAAAAGTGGAACCTGGTCAAATGTAGCGATGGCCGTCCCCATTCTACGGAAATGGAGGGAGCATAGACTATACAAGCTCATCTATCTTCTTTTAATTTCTCCACCGTACAAGTGTTTAGGTTTTACGTCTAAGTAAACAAGAAATCGAATTTTCTACACTTCAGACAGAAAATGGACAACAAAATAACCAAAACGCCCGCTGATTTCGCGGCCGCAATCAAGAAAAAGAATGCCGAGCAACTCCGTAAAGAACTCACGCTCCCTGTCTCACTGATCAAGTAACCCTAGAACTAACCTCGTACCTTCCCAGAGCTCATTCCTGCCGAATGGCGAATTCCCGCTGATAAAGTTCCCTCGGAAGACCAAACCCGTGTAGTTGATTGTACAGGTCAATTTGGTATTCTGGATACGGAAGAGCTGCCGGAGAAACTGTTAAATGCATTGGCAACAGGCAAGCGTTATTGTCTGAGTGTCACAACAGCATTCTGTAAAGCAGCAGCTATAGCACATCAACTTACCAATTGTTTGACGGAAATCTTTTTCAAAGAGGCCCTCGAGAAGGCGAAAGAGTTAGATGAGATTTATGCAAAGACTGGTCAGCCAACAGGACCTTTGTTTGGAATTCCAATCTCTCTGAAGGATCAGTTTCAGATTAAAGGAACAGGTAGGTCGCTCGCTTCAGTAGCTGTTTTTATGTAGAATGATTATAGGTTAACTAATTTCGATATCTTTCTGTAATAGAGTGTAATATGGGCATTGCTTCGTGGATTGGTCATATCAGCCAAGAGAACTCTGTGCTTGTTGATATACTGCAAGGTTCTGGAGCTATGTAAGTAGATCCCAATTCCAGATTTATCTTGTGTTTGGTTTGAGCTTACAACCATAAGCATTCATTGCCGAACTAACGTTCCTCAATCACTAATGGTATGTATTGGCTTCTGTATCCTTCAGTCATTTATGAGTGGATAAACCACTAATCGATTATCTCAACAGCTCGCTGAATCGGATAATTTTGTATATGGAAGAACCAGCAACCCGTTCAACCGAAAACTAACCCCTGGAGGTTGGTGAAACATCTCATGATAGTACCCAGTCAACCACTTTTCTAACAAATATTAGGTTCCAGTGGTGGTGAGGGTGCCATAGTAGCGATGTAAGTCTTCATATTTCTGAGAGAACTTATGGAAACCCTATCTAATAGTAACATAGGCGAGGGAGTGTTATTGGAGTGGGAACTGATCTTGGTTTGTTCTCAACATAAAGATGTGCAACAGGCTCGTCACTAATCTATTTTCATTTGCTTAGGTGGTTCTGTGCGGATTCCGGGTAAGACTTACCAGACCAACTTATAGAAGAAATCAAAGGATATGAAGAGACTAAGTATTTATGTTTTAGCTGCATATAACGGTCTATACGGACTTCGCCCTACTTTACACCGTTTACCTTACGCCGGAGCTAGGAACACCCTTTTGGGCTTAGAAGCTATAGGTTCAGCTCTAGGACCTATCTCTCAATCCATCTCTGGCCTCGCTATATTTACAAAAGCAGTTCTGGACGGTAAACCATGGAATTTAGACCCTAAGACTCCTGAAATTCCTTGGAGACAGGAAATGTTTGATTTGGCCCACCTCAAAACTGCTAATGGCGTGTCGAGGAAACCAGTCTTTGGAGTAATGCGGTGGGATAAATATCTTATGCCGTGGCCACCACTCCGAAGAGCTATAGAAATGGCTGTATCTGCCCTAACAAAATCAGGTTACGAAGGTACGTAAATGTATTGTCTCACAAAATTTTGTCGTAATAAACTAACTAACAACATTCCTCTACATATAAAGTCGTTGAATTCGAGTGTCCCTTCGACAACCAGAAAGCCGAGAGTATTACACGACGAATTTACTCATCAGATGGAGGCGAAGACCTTAAGCGCACCTTTGCCAGTTCTAACGAACCCTGGCACCCTTTAATCACCACACCAGAAGATGCATCTCACCTTAGCGTGTATGAGAGCTGGCAACTAAACCTTGAAAAATACGAGGTTGCTAACGCATGGCTCAAAGCCTGGAATGCTTCAAGCTCTCTTACTAGTACAGGCCAGCCTATTGATGGACTAATCTTGCCCCCTAGTACAAATGTTGCGCATGAACATGGAAAGTGGCCAGGGTAAGGCTCTTCTTATGTTCTTACTCTAACAATCTTTCCTACTCAAAAAACACTTCTTACAGTAATTGTGGACTTTCTTAGCTAAGTTTGCTATGCCATAGAAACATCATCTATACCAGCCTTTTCAACATGATCGACTATCCCGGAATGATCATCCCAGTTCATTCAGCAGTCGACCCCGTGTTAGATTCTATAGATACAGAATACAAGCCTGCAAACAAACGAGATGCCGAAATTCAAGCACTATGTCCGGCACACCTCTGCTATAGTAGTTGTATTTGCTACTCGAGTATGAATTTATGCTAACAGTGTGATCTAGACTCACCTGAAGTATACGAAGGAGCTCCCATTACGGTCCAACTTGTGTGCCGGCGATTTAGAGAAGAAGAGTGTATCGGATTAGGCAAAGTAATAGCTGAAGCCTTAAAAGCTACAAGGTAGGGTTCTTGTGCCGGAATCCTCGCAATGACGGGGAAGTCATACCGTACAAATTGGTTTATAAGATAATATTTTAAATAATTATTTATTTTACATATATGTAGAATAGATTTTAAGTAACCTACTTAATCTTAGTAACTTACTTAATTACCCTAATTAAAATAATATCTTATATACCAATTTGTACGGTATTCAAGTATTAGAAAAAAATGATCACGCCAGTGCACAAATACAGATATGATCACTTTTCTGAGACAGCTCTAATGAGCAAGCTTTTGAACTATAGCGTTCTATATGAACATTAGATAACGCAAAGTAGCCGTTAAATATTCCTCCTTACAGTCATGTTGTTATCTATATTCTCCAAATTATGTGAAGCCATCAACATTTCCATTCACGTGTTGGCCCCCAATCTTCGGTATGTTCAGCCTTCCGATCTAGCGCATCTCAAAATGAAATCGTAACCCGGGAACCACCACCACAGTCAGAGTCACAGCCTGATGCATTCGTGTCAAAATAAATTTTCCTTAACAAGCGCAAGCTATTAGATTCTGAATCAGAAGCTCAAATGACCGCTGGACCATGGCAGCAGAAATGGCTCGAGATTGTTATGCACCCGACATCGAACAAGCGGGGGAGCCTCGAAGTCCTAGTCCTCACCGAAGAGAGAAAGGTGCTTCTCCAGAAACTCAAGCAGAAACCCATCTTCAGGACATCAAGAAGATACAGACCCAAAAGGTTATAGTTCTGAGCTTCCGAAGCTTGCAGTTGCGACGAATTGCTGAGCTACAGGACAAACTACTTCGCCTGGCTGTTGAAACTGCAGACACACCAGATCTCCCCGAAACTCATAACTCAGATGTCGACAAGGCGTTGCATGATTACGGTTAGTAAATCTTAGATAGCCCGCGATGCAAATGTCAGTTTATTTAACGAAGGCTAACACTATCCATAGCTGAGGCGCTGAGAAACTATGAGACATTGTCATTGAACGGGCTATCTTCCATCCCCACAGGAACTACACTGGTTGGAACGATGGCAAGGGCTGGAGTCGAGCCTTCGCCTCCGAGCATTCCTGTGAAGATTATTTCCTATGCCACAAAAAAGATTTTGGAGATAATGCCCACGTCTACTGCCGCAGCTCTTATCCAGTCTGTGAACCTGTATCGCACAATCTTCATGCAAACCGCGCCATACACTTCAAACATTACTTGGGCCGCCATTAGATTGGTTTTGAACGAAAGGAATAGTCTTGGTCCATCCAACATGGTCAAGACAATGGAACTAGTGATAGGAAACCTTGGGTTTCGAGAGCTAGACCAGCAAGGTCGGTTATTAAGAGAGCAAAAGAAGGCTTTTACCGGAAGAGTTGCTATGGCATTG